>JAGPOW010000261.1:15946127-16000262 GCA_030014935.1 Caiman crocodilus
GTTCCCCAGCCTGTAGGTATGCTGCTGGTTCTTCCTCCCCAGGTGCAGCACCTTGCACTTGTCAGTGTTGAAACCCATCCTGTTCTTATCCGCCCACCCCTGTAACCTGTCTAGGTCTGATTGTATCCTATTCCTCCCTTCTAGCATGCCCACTTCTCCCTACATCTTAGTGTCACTTCAGAATTTGAACAGGGTGCTTTTTACACCCTTGTCCAAGTTGCTGATGAAGATGTTGAACAGCGCAGGCCCGAGGACCGAGCCCTGGGGGACTCCACTGCCCACATCCCTCAAGGTCAAATAAGTCCCGTCCACCACCACTCTCTGGGTGCGGCCCTCCAGTGAACTAGTGACCCATTTGACTGTGTAGTTGTTGACGCTACAGTCCCCTAGTTTTTAATGAGAATGAGAGACAGTGTCAAAGGCCTTCCTTCGTGACGCAGTATGCTGGCTTGCTAGCAGTCTCCTCCCCAGAAGTGGTTGTATTTCAGTGGGGCTCTGCATACACTTTGTATATGAAACTATTGTTTATAAGTGTACAATGCTAGAGTGTACAATACAGAGCTCTTTGCGAAAAAAAGAGAGACATTATTATTTTATGATGAATGCACTCGCATCTCAGACTGGCTACTAATGTGGAAACAAGTAAACATGGATTTTTTTTTGGAAGTGAAAGGTCACTGATTCTCAGTCCCCTGGGGTATCCCAGCAAGCCTTTAATAATATCCTGCTGATAAAGTATATTGTGCGCCTTTCCAAACTGGTGGGATCAAGAAAAAACAAACAAACTGGGGCTTATGATTCCTGTTTCCTGCCCCATCTCACAGATTCACAGCATAACTTTAGGCAAATCATTTGGAGCCACCTTTTCTGAAATGCCTTTTAGTTCTGTATACCTAACTGCACATAACAGAAATCTGATTTCGGAGAGATTCAGCATCAGCAAAGCCAGAGTGCATCTCTGAAGCTGTATTCGCACAAAGGGAGGCACCCTAAACTGGAGGCCACTTTTGAAAGGGTGGGCTTCAATTTTAATGCCTCTCAATCAGCAAAACAAGCAGCTTTAAAACTTGCAGTTATGTTGTGGCTACTCCATTGCGCTCAGGAGATTTCTCCATTGGTGGGCTCTGAAAGCTTCCTGATTTTACCCAAGATAAATAGGTTGTTTCAGTGTTTGCAGCACTTCCCTGCATAAGAAATAGCTTGCATATTGCAAATGCCAAGGTTATCTAACTGCAAATATTTATCTAGTTACCTAATCCAATCCACAGGCTTTGAGGATATCCACCACAGTGTTTGAGAGCCTTGAGTAGAAAGCACTCTGGACACACAAGTTTTATTTGAATAATTCAACACTTAATTTATATCAAGTTGATAAACATTACCCCCTCTTATTTTGGGTGCTTATAATTTCCTGGGAGAATGACCAACGGAAGCCATGAACTTTTCAGTTTCACAGACAGACACACATATCTGAAATGCCAGCTCCAGTTCCTGAACATCCCCTGTATACTGTATTTCTCACACAACTGTTCAGATTTTTAGACAAGCTCTGATTACAATTGCTGGCATTGGACAAAATGCCAGCAGCGAGAGAGAAAGAGAGAACAAGACATGCAGAAGCACTGGTGAGATATGAACATTACTTGTCCTATCATAAAAATGCAAGTTCTGAGCCTTAGAGATCATTCAAACTATGCTTCACTTTCCACTTGGAGCAAGATTCAAAGATGAGATTATACATCTATACATTTCTAACAAATTCCGAATTCTAGGAGACTCAATCCTACTTAACATTTTTTGGGGGGGAGGCTCATAATATCCTCTGATAGAAGGCAACAGATCTATCACTTGTAAGGTATTAAATAAGTATAGATTTACTCTGTATTATTTACAGTCCGGCCTTTATCTGTTATGGATGGCTGTGAAAAGCAAAGGCTGTGTGCAACCATTTATATGACAGGAGCTGTATCTAGATCTTTAAAGAGTCATCATTAGTATTACCACTGAGTGGTGCTGGTTGCTTCCAGTGCCCACAAACACAATGTGGTTCCAGTTCAGGAGAAAATATTTTTAACCTGTTTTATTAACTGTACCCCCCAGACGCTGTTATTCCCTTTGCAGTGTATGTGAACTTTCAACTTGCCTTGCCTTCTCATGCCGCTAACCAGCATGAGCTTTTAAGCCTCCGAAAAGATGAGTGTCTAACTTGATAAGAAAGCTGTTCAGGTAAAAAGGTGACCTCTAGTTATTAAGTAAGCCTACAACACACCGGCTGGAGCAGATCCTTCTTCCTGCAGCCTTTAAAAAGGGGGCTTTAAAAGTCATCCCAATCAGACAATTATTGAAGGTAAAACCTCCAAGCGGCAGAGGTTTACTGAGCATATCTAAGCCGAGGTGACTTGACGAATAAATCATGAGCTGACAGCCTAAGTGGCTTATCTCTGTGTCACTCGGAGCTACTTTGCTCTTAACTCTCTCACTCCAGAGAGAAGTGCTTCATTGGTTTTCATTGATCTAATACTTGGTTTCAAACTTTAGGAACTTGCCTTCCCCACCTCGGTTTTTCAAGACTCCTTCTACATTTGTCACCTTCTCTCTTTTCAGATCCATTTACTACCCTGCTGGCTCATTCCATCCTTGCAGTCGTAACAGACTCTGACCTCCGGTGAATTGGTTCATTTGTAATTTCACTGCTTTTTGGTAGCCATTGGTAGTTTGTGAGCTCTGGGCAGGAGGGTTGTTTTGTGCATGAAACAGAGGCTTTGCCCCTCAGGGACTAAGGGCCCGTTGCCTGCTTCTGATCAAGCAGGAGCTTTTAAAATCAGTGACAGCAGGGAACTTAGAAACAGGAAAGTAAATAGGGGAGTTTGAGCAGGATTTTGTGGGGGGTTGGATTGTACAAATTTTGTAGGGAGAAGAAAGAAGATGATTACAGCTGCAGCAGCAATGGAGGAGTCCCCAGGCGTTGCAGGAATAACGGAAACAATGGAACGTAAAAGCGGTAGGATATAGGTTATCCTAAAATGATTTCTCAGCACAAGCTACATATTCATGAAGTGTTTTGTAATACAGTTCATGAAAAAGAAAATCCCAGGACTGGAAATGCAGGTGAAGACAATGATGGGTTCAGATGGTGCTTCGAGGAGAGATGAGGCTGAATGCACAACTGAGAAGTTGTAAATGCCAGGAGGATCTAGACTTGTAGAAGAGGGCAACCCATTGCAATTATGAGAACATAGCAAAATGAGATGCTGGTTAGTGGATGAGAAATAGAATTAAGGAATAGGGTCATCACGTCAAAAAGTGAGAGGCAGAAGAAGACAAGGAAGAAGAAAAGGGTAGCTAATCCCCACCCCCCCAAAAAAATCAGAGTAAATTATTTTAAATGGAGATGGGGCTGACTTACACAAAAAATATAAGACATAATGAGATTTCTGATGAGGAGACTGAAACCAGATACATGGAAACAGAAGTTATCAGGAGTCTGTTGGAGGCCCCCATGGTGAGGGAGAGAGTGGGGCTGGGACAGAGGCAGGGAAAGTGGGGCATGGGACGGAGCGTCACAAAGCTTGTCCAGGGGGTGTGAGGGTGGGCAGCTCCTGCTGCTGCTTGCACCCCTGGGGGGGCATCCCCTCTGCCTGCCCGGTGCAATGAGCAGCCCCTGCGGGCAGTGGGTGGAAGGCAGCTGGAGCTGGAGCCAGAGCTCCATGCACTGGGCAGAACCCACTGGATTGAAGCTTCCTGCCTGCCCACCCAGAGCAATGCAGCATGGCGCAGCAGGGACAGGGCTGGCAGTAGCAGTGGCCATTGCAGTAGCAGCTGGAGGCAAGGGGGGCAGAACAGCCTGTCTGACCCTGGCCAACACGCCGCTTGCAATGTGGGTGCAGATGCCAGTTGCTGCACAGGACAGGAGGCCCAGCAGCAGCTGCAGCAGGCAGCTCCTGAGCTTGGGGCGCACCGGTGCCTCTGAGCGAACCAGGCAGCCCTTTACCCAGCCAGTTCTCACCCATCCTGCTGGGCTGGGCTGGGCTGGGCTGCTGCTGTGGCTCCATGACAGCCCAGCCCTGTGTGGGTATGGGGAGCCAGGAGCAATCTGACCACATAGCTCCTGCAGCCCCAGCCCAAACAGCAGCCCACTGAGAAGGGCCTGGCCCCCCTGGCCCAGCACAGACTGGATCCTCTGCATCCACCCTCAGCAGCACCTGCAGGCTGGCTCAGCTCAGCCCCACAGCCTCAGCTGCAGCCACAGCCCTACCCCTGGGTGGATAGCAGGGCCATGCTGACTAGCTCTGGCCAGGCCTCCCACTGCCCAAGCGGGAGCAGGGGGAAACCTGGGGAGACCCTGCCTGGGAACAGGGGAGTTTAATCCCTCTCTGCCCTGCTTTGCCTCAGGTACTGCCCTGGCCGTGTCTGGCCTCAGAGACAAGCCTGGCAACAACTGCTTCCATCCACCCCCTCCAGACACACCCTGGTTAGGGCTCTTACAGGCCAGGGTGGGGGGTTAAACCCCTCCTCAATCATACTTAGCCCCTGCCAGAGGCCTGGCCATGCCCAGTCAGCTTCCTTACAGCCTTGCAGCTGCTGCCAAAGGGCTGCTCTAATCCCCCCAGCTTCTAACCTGAGCCACTCCTGGTATGTGCCTGTGTTTCCAGAATCAAAAAGGAATGTCTATTCACTTGCAAATCTGTTCAATCTATGCAGGTTAGACTAACCTGCAAAGGCTGAATCAAGGAAGACCTCCCTTCTCTTCAGGCTGGAGGAAAGTTGAATTGAGGGACATGTGGCCAAGCCCCAGCAGGCTGTGTATGACTGGGAAGGATTTTAAACCCCAACCCTGGCTTGCAGGGACCCCAGTTAGGGTCTGCCTGGCTTTTCCCCCTTACTCATGGCTCAGCACAGCCTGGAACTAATAGAGCTGCCAGCCAGCAGGCAATCCCACTGCACCTTCCCAGATCCTGGAGCCAGGGTTTTGCTTGGGGCAGCCCATGAGCTAAGGCCCAATTTGGGAGGAGGGAAGGGGCCAGAAGCAAAGGTCCATAAAGGAAAGCTCCTGCCCAGCACCTGTTGTATCAGGTAGAAAGCAGCATCCAGGATGGCCCTGATTCTCACAGTGATACACACAGCATGGACTTGCCTAGTCAGTCCCAGTGCTATTACCAGTGTTTCCTGGCTTCCAGGCATCAATAGGCACAGCACTATTCACTGTTCCCCTACCCAACGGGGGTGGCACAGCATGGTCCTGTGTACCAGGGATGGAGTGTTACCCCTATGACTTTCCCACAACTGCCACCAGCATCAGGGGGACCCACCCTGGCTCTACTGGCAGGCACCACTCGGGCTGCTGAACTGAAGTTGGCCACTGGGCAGGCAGACAGCAGCAGGGAAGCTGTAGGGGTTGCACTTCATAACTGGTACATGGGGCTGTGTTGCACCTACAGTTTCCCCACCACTGCTGTTGTCCAGGCACTGGCCAAATCCCAACCTGGCGTGGCCCTCTAAGGCAAAGAGGGAAGGGAGAGGGTTTATTCCTCCCTCCACCCCCCTCTCCCACCTAGGGACCACAGCCAGGGTCTTGTCCTCCTGCTAAATGCAAATAACTATCATGTCATAGGGATAATGGAGACCTGGCCCATTATCCCTATGACATCATAGGACCCGGGGACTCCACACATGAATGGGCCACAGGTATAGATGGCTATGCCCTGTACAGGAGGGATCAAGTGGATAAAAAGGGCGGAGGTGAAGTTCTCTATGTCAAGGAGAGCTACACATCTCTGCAAGCCAACATTGGCACCCACGGTGGATGACAGGGAATTGGCTGAGGCTGTGCACTTACAGTGCACGATTGTCATGGGAGACTTTAACTACCCAGACGTGTCATGGGAGGAGCACTCAGCCAAGTCACAAACCTTTCTCTTGTGCGTGGATGGCCTTTATCTGATGCAGGAAGTCTACAGGCTGATGAAAGGTAAAGCGCTGCTCAGCCTCATACTGGCAACTGGGGATGACCAAATCAGTGACCTAATGATCAAAGGGAAGCAGGGTGATGGTGACCACAAGCTGATCACCTTCACCATCTGCCATAACTCTGGCAAGTCAGTCAGTAATACAGAAATCCTTGACTTCAGGAAAGCTGACTTTGACAAGCTCAGGAGGCTTGTCAGTGAGGCCCTAAAGGGCCACAACCCAAAGGGGAGGGGAGTTCAGGATGAGTAGTTGATCCTTAAGGGAGCAATCCCGGATGCGCAAGCAAAGTCCAACCCATCTCGGAGGAAAGGCAGCAAAAGGGCACAGCAGCCCCCTTGGCTCTCCAGTAAACTCGTGGACCTCCTGCATCTTCAAAGGAAGACCTACAAAGGATGGAGGACTGGAATCACCACAAAGGAGAAATACTTTGCTCTGGTCTGGACCTGCAGGGAGCAAACCAGGAAAGACAAGGCTGCGATGGAACTCCAGATGCTACAAATATCAAGGACGATAAAAAGCCCTTTTTTAGATATGTGCAGAGCAGGGGGAAAAGCAAGGGCAACACTGGACCCCTGCTAAAGGAGATGGGACAGCTGACAACCAATGCCCAGGAAAAAGCAAACTTGCTAAATAGGTACTTTGCATATGTTTTTCACCAGTCCCATGGGACACCCCTACCCACTGTGGATCAGGAAGGCCTGGATGAGGGAGATTCTTTACCCTTCATTGAAGCTGACCTTGTGAAGGAACACTTTGATAGGCTGGATACCTTCAAGTCAGTCGGCCCTGATGGTTTACACCCAAGGGTACTCAAGGAGCTGGCAAGCGTCATAGCTCAGACCCTGGAACGGATTTTTGAGAACTCCTGATACTCTGGTAAAGTGCCCAATGATTGGAAGAAGGCCAATGTCATGCCAATCTTCAAGAAAGGGAGGAAAGTAGATCCAGCAAACTACAGGCTCATCAGCCTGACCTCTATCCTGGGGAATGTCTTAGAAAAGAGTATCAAAGAGGCCATCCTTAACAGACTAGCTGACAGCAGTATCCTGAGGGGTACCCAGCCTGGGTTTGTTGCGGGTAGGTCTTGCTTGACCAGTCTCATTTCCTTTTATGACCAGGTGACCTATCACTTGGACAAGGGGGAAGAGATTGATGTCTTGACTTGACAAAGCCTTTGATCTGGTATCCCATGATCACCTTTTGGCAAAACTGGCTAATAGTGGTCTCGACCTCACCACGATCTGCTGGCTGGGGAATTGGCTCCATGGTTGGACACAGAGGGTGGTGGTTGGTGGAAGCCAATCATCTTGGTGTGTGGTCACCAGTGTGGTCCCTCAAGGCTCTTTCCTAAGGTCTATACTGTTTAACATCTTTATCAATGATGTGTACATTGGTGTCAGAAGCGGACTGGCCAAGTTTGTTGACGACACCAAACTCTGGGATAAAGCATCAATACCTGAGGACAGGAGGGTGATCCAGGAAGACATTGACAGGCTCAGGAAATGGGCGGACAAGAGCCTGATGGTGTTCAGCACTGAAAAATGCAAGGTTCTCGACCTTGGGAGGAAAAACCTGCAGCATGCATATAGGCTCAGCAGTGCTATACCTGGCTAGCACTATGGATGAAAGGGACTTGGGGGTCATGATTGAACACAAGATGAATATGAGCTTTCAATGTGATGCTGTGGCTAGTAAAGCAAACAAAATGATGGCTTGCATCCATAGATGCTTCTCAAGCAAATCCTGGAACATCATTCTCCCCTTGTACTCAGCAGCTGGAGTACTGCGTCCAGTTTTGGGCTCCACAATTCAAAAAGGATGTGGAGAAGCTTGAGATAGTGTAGAGGAAAGCCATGCGCATGATCTGAGGTTAGGAAAACAGACCTTATGATGAGAGGCTGAGAGCCATGGGACTCTTCAGCCTAGAAAAGCACAGGTTCAGGGGTGATCTGATGGTCACCTATAAGTTTATCAGGGGTGTTCTCCAGGATCTGGCGGAACATCTGTTCACCAGAGCGCCCCAAGGGATGACAAGATCAAGCAGTCACAAACTCTGCAATGACCGATACAGGCTGGACATAAGAAAGAACATCTTTAGTGTCTGAAACCCCAAGGTTTGGAATAGACTGCCACCGGAGACGGTTCAAGCACCCACTTTGAATGCCTTTAAGATGCATTTGGATGCTTATCTTGCTGGGATTCTATGATCCCTGCTGACTTCCTGCCCATGGGGCAGGGGGTGGGACTCGATGATCTTCCAGGGTCCCTCCCAGCCCAAATGTCTATGAAATCTATGCAATCTGACAGCCTTGTCTGCCACCTCTGCCACTTGCCCTGGCCAGGCAGACCCCAGCTGCGGTCCCCCAGGGGGAGAGGGGACAAAGGGGAGAATAAACCCCCTCAATTCCATCTTCACCTCAGGGGACCATGGCAGCCAGCATCTAGCCATGCCCCCACCCCTTCCACTAGACTGGTGGGTGGAGGGGTGACCTCGATGGTGCAGCAGCCCCTGTCATGGTGTTCTGCAGAATGCAGATCTCTCTCCAGGGAGGGGGCTGTGCTGTGGACAGGAGCTGAGTAGGCAGAGTTGCTGCAACCTGTGCAGGGTGAGTGGTGGCAGTGCTGGATGGGGGCTTGATGAACTATGGACACCCCAAAATTTGGCATAGCCCCTGTAGCCATCCCTCCAATCCCTGCCATGGCTGCTTGCCCTACATATGCTGAAGCAGCTCTGCCCACCTGGCTCCCGCCGGCAGCGTAGCCCCTCTACTAGAAAGAGGCTTACACTCCCCAGGGCACCATGATTGCTGACCCATCAGAGTTGTTCCCTCCTCACTGGTCCAGCAGCGGGGTTGTGGGCATGGCCAGACACTGGGTGCTGTGGCCTCCTGAGGTGAAGGGGTAGGGAGGGGGTTTATTCCCCCCTCCACTGTGTCTCCCTCCAGGGGACCACAGCCAGGTTCTGCCTGGCCAGATGTGAGTAGCAGAAGCAGTGGCTGGGTCTGGCAGACCCCGGCTGTGGTCCCCGAGTGGAAAAGGGGATAGAAGGGGGAATAAACACCCTCCCTGCCCACTTCACCTTAGGGGGCCATTTCAGGCTAGCATCTAACCATGCTCCAGATAGCGATAGTAGTGGTAGGAAAGTTGTGGATGTAGCAAAGTCCTGTATGCCAGGCTCTACCCCTATGGCCTTCCCACCACTGTCTGGCCACCCAGCAGCTGACCACAGTTCAGTGGCACAGGTGGTGCCTACCAGTACAGCCAGGGTGGGCCTCCCTGATGGCAATGATGATGGCAGCAAAGTCACAGGGGTAGCACCTGGAATGTGGGACCATGCTGTGTCGCCACCACTGGGTATGGGAACAGTGAGCAGGGCACACCCAGTTCAGTGCCCGGTGGCTGCAATTAAAAGGGTTTGGGGCTGAGGAGGCAATTCTGTGCTGTGTGTGCTGCCGCAGGGCCAGTCTGGGCCCCACTCTCTAGCGGGTAGAAGGAGCTGCCAGGCAGGAGCTGCTCCCTCAGCTGCATGCTAAGCTCAGCTCTACCACTAGTTAGCTCTGTTCTGATGGGACAGGAGAGGGAGCAGGGAATGAAATCCCCCACTGTCTCCATTTGCTTGAGGCTGTGGACAGGGCTGGCCATGCCTCCCTGCCTGTGCTTGAGCAGTGAGGATGGGGGAATGCCTGACAGGGGCTATTACACTCTAGCCAGGCAGACCGCAGCTAGGGTCCCCCTGGGGGAAAAGAGGAGAGAGGGGGGAATAAACCCCCTCCCTGCTCCCTCTGCCTCGGGGCCCATGGCTGACTGGCACCTGGCCACACTCCTGCCCCTGCTCCAGCTACACAGCAGGGGGCTGGCCCAGCCCTGTTCTCTGGAGCAGACAGCACAGCACAGCACAGGGCATGCTGGGATGCTGAGGGACTCTGATTTAACTTAAACCAGGAAGAGGTCCGGGACAGAAATTCCATAAACCGGTTTGACCAAAATCAGTTAAGTCTGATACTACATTCAACCAGGTTTATCTTAAACCAGCTGGAGATGGAATATTAATTAGAGCGTGGCAAATGCTCCTACTGGTATTGAGAAACCCCTCAAGCATCTGCCCCGTAGGGCTTGATAAGAAACTGAAGATTAGGTTTGAGGTCAGAGTCAGGATTAGGAAGGAGTCTTTGGTTCAAGGGAAGGACCCTTGAATTCATTTTTCCCCTTCCTCCATACGATGGGGTATGGCCAACCTCCAAGGATCATTTGGGTAAATTTTCCCTAACAAATTCCCTGACAGTCTCTGGGTACTGCTGATGCTTTTTCTTGATCTTTTACTATGGCACTTCTAAAGATTTTTTAAAAAGATGTTGTACGGCAGATCTTATACTTGTTATATGTTATAAGGAGAAACTTTGTGCCTTGAGGTGAATCAAGGAGCCAGCATGGATGTTCTCATGAAGCTTTTTGGATTCACAGT
Source organism: Caiman crocodilus (assembly GCA_030014935.1). Taxonomy (NCBI): domain Eukaryota; kingdom Metazoa; phylum Chordata; order Crocodylia; family Alligatoridae; genus Caiman; species Caiman crocodilus. The sequence goes on from JAGPOW010000261.1 coordinate 15,956,557, forward strand.
TACTGCGTGGTTGCCTGTGACTGTGGGACACTGGATTCAATTTTCACTCTAATGCTGCTATAACCTGAGTTTTGAGTGGGTGTGGAGGAATCAGCTTAATTTTTGCTATTTCATCTTTCTAGAATTACCTCCACGCGAGCTGAATCTCTTCCATGCTTTCAGTCTCCTTTTCTATTCATTTGGGGTCCGTTCTCCGTTGCACTTCCCCAGGTTTATGCAAGATTATCTCCATCGATTCATAGTGTATGGAGAATGAGACCTGCCCTTTTCCCCCTATTTGTAAGACCGCAGCTCTTACTCTTCAAGAACAGAAAGGCTAAATCAGTTCTAAAACCCCATAGTTCATCAGTTTGACTAAGCAAAACAACTCCTACAAATTGCACTCACGGAAAACTTAAAAGCAGCCCCGTCAGAGAAAGCCTGCAGTAAACAAACCCTGTGAGTCAAGAAACCCTGCCTCTGCAGCCCTAAACGGAAAGAAAATGTTAACTCTGTTTTGATCAGTCAGTCTGCTCTGGAAATGCCCTTACATCAGTTCTTTCAGATCTCCTATGCCCTTAGTTAAGTGTCCCAAGTTACCATGTATAGAGTACGCTGTACTAACTTGTTTGATTAAGCAGTGAACACATGATGCTAAGCTTCTTCGAATTACTTGTTTCAAACCCAGCTGTTCCTCCTTTGGAGGTAACCAAATCGGGGACTGTAAGAAGGCAGGATGAGGTGCCTTTTTCAAAGAAGCATGAGCTTTCAGAGGCAACAACCTATTTCATCCTAGATGTCTAACATCTGACGAAGCAAGCTGTTGCCTATGTAAACTCAGGTGTCTCCAAGTCATTTAGTCTCTAAAGTGTCACCCTACCCTCGCTTCTGCCCGACTTCAGACTAACACAGCTAATCAACTCCAACATCAAGTACCATTGAAGTGCACACACAAGACTCCTCCGCAAAACATCTTACAAACAAAGCTCCTGTTTGCTTTGTGCAGTTCTTCTTATTCCATTGTCTTACTGTATGACTTAGTTGCGAGTCCTCCTTACATTTTGTGCTGTGTCCCACATTGCAACTTCTACCCTCGAGGTAAGCTGGGTAGTAGAGTACCTGAATTTCAGAGAGGCTCTGCGCAGACCACTGTTTGGGGAAGAAGGTTGCTGTGTGTACTTCATGTACAGTGCATTGTAACAGTATTTTTAAAATGTCAAGCAGGGCCAAAAATGCCACATGGGCCAAAAACCTAAATTTGGCTAGGAAAGAGCATTGGGTGGTTCCTAGGCAGAGAGGGCAATGTTATTTCTAAGTGCATGCACCTAAATGGCAGGAAAAGGTTTGGCATTTCAGCACATGGAAATGATCCAAGACATTCTGGTCTAGGCAACGGAAACCACTTTCTTCAGAGAAAATTTTTTTGTTGAATTCTCACATGGGATTTATGCGCTGTTCTTTTAATAATGCATAAATCCCTAGTATGCTGTGCAGTCTCTAGGAAACATCCACAACATGCAATCAAGAGAGGAGGCAGATTCTTCGGAGACAGCTGTTTTCACATGTTGTCTGCTCCTGGTCACATCCTTGCTTTTGCTTTCTGGATAGGCATTTTCCTACTTGATGTTATATAACATATCCAGATACACTGCTGCTACTACATTATACATAGATATGTATGTTATATATCCATTATTATATAATCTATGTAAGAATCTGCACATGTATATATTTTATGCTTTGTGCATTTCTAACATGTAAAGTAGCAGATTCTCAGTTGGTGTAACCTAGATCACACCACTGGCTTTGCACAGAATCTGGCCCATAATATGTATTATAAACACACAAGGTAATAGCTAAAGGTTTTATGGATATCAGTACCAGAATGGCAAAGAGGTTACCAAAACCTACAGAAATGTACATGACTCACTCTAAATGAATCAGTTTATAAAATCATTATAGCTCACTATGTATTCTCTATATGCATCATTTTACAGACTACTGTTTTAGGCATGATTTATAATTTATCTTTTTTTTGGTATTTTCATCGCCTTCACCTGGCACGCCTATTCATTTAATTACCATGCATCCAAATATAAGTTTGGAACAAGAGGAGAATGAGACACAATTTTATAGTCTACCAAAAATAGAAGTATTGTATTTAAAAAACACAGTCCTGCATGTTTAATACTGATTTAGGATTTCCAGAGATAAAAGCAAGTTCTGCATCCCTCTATGAAGCTTGATTTTTTTTTTCCAGGGGCATCCCTTTGCTTTTTGTAGAGGTCATAGTCAATAAACTTCTTACTTGTATAAGATTGAATATTGCTCATCTCATACCTTAGGCCAGCATAAGTTTGGGTGATGAAATTCCATGGTTTGAAGAAAAAGAAAGGAAAACATTTTGCCAGCAATTTAAAAAAAAAATAAAACGGGAAAAAACGAATGTTCTAAATTTATTCATAGGATTGGAAAATGAGAAAGAGCCTAATAAAGGGAAACTGGCAGGAAGGGTGCAGATGAAAACGCCAGAATTGGATTTGAAGATACATGTATGTATCTCTCACGCACACCCTGTAGCACAGTGAACATTTTGGGGTTAATGGAATTACTTGGCTGCGTTATTGGATACAGTCGGGTTCCAGCCTTTCCTTTTCTTTCTGCTCATTTCCGTGGCATGTAACCTTCTGGTTGTGTCAGTCCATGGGTCTTGTGCCCACTGCATCCGACCATGCATACACCAAAACAACCCTCTGTCTCTGGACCTGGCCATGGAGGGACCCTGCTGGATCTGCCTTTGAAGAGACCCCAAGCACCAGATCCAGCCTCACACACCGACCCACGTCATCTGGCTTGAGGTGCGCTCCCTGGGTCCATGCTTTAGGGTTATAGGTTATAGCTGTGCTGGTCTAAAGACACAAGCAGACAGGGTTCTCTGGGTAGATGTGATAGCTATTGTTAGCCCAACTACATGGTTGGGAAAGTTGTTCTTTGCAAGCTTTTGAGCACAAGCACCCTTCTTCAGGCATAGAGAGGCAAAGGGTGCCTAAAGAAGGGTGCTTGTGCCCAAAAGCTTGCAAAGAACAACTTTTCCAACCATGTAGTTGGGCTAGTAAAAGATATTACAAAAGCTTGCAAAGAACAACTTTTCCATCCATGTAGTTGGGGTGGTAAAATATATCACCAAAGAATCTCCCTGGGTCCAGAAATTTAATGGCAAGGGAGTGGTGGCATCATTAATTGTCATGGCTTTCAAAACTGTGGCAAATTAATGCTGCCATGATTCCCCTGCCCCTAAACTTCTGGACCCTTGGAGGGGCCCCATGGGCTGGGTGATATGGGTCTTCAGGACAGATCTGGCCCACAGGCTGGGGATGAGCACCCTTGGCTTATTCAATGCACATATTCTCCTCACTGGAGATGCATCTATGCAGCACAATGCAGAGCCATGTACTAACTTGAACTAGTGCTGAACAAGATAGCTTAGGTGCCAGAAACACTATGGTCTGTGCTCTGCTTGGGTTAATACACTTCGCTTCTAAACAGGGCTAATTAGTCTAGGTGAAGCACCACACAAATGTGGCTGTACTGTTTCCAGTACCCAAGCTAGATTGTTGAGAGCTGGCTCAGGTATCTCTGCAAAACATGGCATTGTCCCATGTGGGCTTCCCCTCAATACAGTTAAACCAGCAAGCTCCATCCTGTGAGTCTGTACGTAGAGTTAGTTTCTATCAAACTGAAAAGTCCCTTTACAAAACTGGTGAAAACTTAAAAATGTCAGGTTAAAGGACCACTGAAGAATTTAATGCAGAAAATGAGGATTGGCTGCAATATGTTCCTGAAAATAAGATAATAGATAAGGAAAACAAAAAAGCAATTTTCTCCAGCATCCTTGGCAACCCTCTTAAGGGGTTGTTTGAATATTTCAGAAGCCAGAAGTTAAAAAGACCTGCAAACATCCTAAATGAGCACTACATACCAAAGCTAAGTAATATTAGAGAACATTTCACAGAAGGATGAGGAGGAAAAGGGAAATTGTTGCTGTATATACAGCAGAATTAAAAAGTAAGAGAATATTGCTTATCTGGAAACATCCTGAAGAATATGCTGTGGGACAGATTGGTTTCTGCGTTTCATAATGAGAAAGATGAAAATCATTTTTTGGGGGCAGAAGCCACAGTAGAAACATCAACAACATCAACAAAAGGTACAAACTTGCAAGACTTGCAATCAGGCTGCAGAGACACTTAAACTGGCTCAATAAAGAAAATGCATAGCAAGCTGGAAAGGGCCCAGGTCTCTATGGGTGTCTCTGTTCTGGGGGAGATGATTTTATATCAGTTTGTAAATTTAAAGCAACTGAGTGTCACAAAGGTCTCACAACTGAACACTTTTCCAGAAGATGCCAAGGCATCTATCAAAAAGCATCTTGTATCCATAAAGGGGGGGGGGAGGGGGGGACTCCAAAAGATCAGGGAGTAACAACAAAAGCAAGCAGTTTTTTAATTTTACTCAGAAAACACATTGTATATCTCTCTGAAATGGAAGAAAATGGGGCCCTACTAAGGAGTAGTAGGATTTAACTATCAGTCAGTACTAAGAGAAGTATATCCAAGGGTTTCAGTATCTGTGATGAGTGAATATTCATATCAACAGTTCAAAGCAGGACAGCATCCACCGAGAATGCACAAATGACTTCATGTACTTACAGTGGAGAACATGTCCAAGTGGTATGTTCTGTGCTTGGTCCGTAACATTTAAGTGTCAAAAGAAAAATGTACAGGGTCCTTATGACATCCGAGAAAAATATTTGAATTAGTTAGGCTGGCCAAGGAGAGAATCATCACATCAGTACAACTTCTGAATGGGCCACAACTGTAGCACCCATGATTAAACCAGACAGGACCAGACATACTGTGGGGATTATAAAGCCAAAGGGAACCATAGCTCCAAGTCAGACAATTATGCCATTCCACAGAGGATTTGCTCATGTGCTAAGCGAGGTTCAAAAAAATCAGTGAGCCAGAAATGTGACATTTATACTTGGCGTGTACAAGTCCTCAGAGTAGTTGAGACTGAAGGAGGATTGCAGGAAGTTTACACTCATAAGGGCTTATAACAGTAAAATAAATTGGCATGTGGGACACAATCAGCGCCTGGAATTGCTCAGAAAGCCAGGAGAGATTTGTTGAACAGTTTGTCATATACTGTAGTTGGGTTAATAATACCCTCATCTCAGAGAGAAGCCAGTCTGAACATCTGGCAACACTGGTGTGAGCACGTGGTAACACTGGAGCAGGAACTTCAAAGACTAGGGGCATGCGCACTGTGTGTAAAACAATGTGAGCACTTCTGTTTTTATTTTAGGGGATGAGGGGATTCACACTGTGGCAGACAAGGTTATTTTCAATTAATTAAAACCAGGCAGCTCAGACTTGCTGAGCTCTAAGCATACTTCCATAGGTTAGATGGTATCACTGGTTTCTCCCAAATGTTTCAGCCCTTTTAACTCCAGATGAAGGATTCCCACTGATATTGGAATAAGAGTCCCAAAAGCTACTCAGAGCTATTCCCTGTGGATTTTGATCCAGAATTAATCCTGTTATGAGATGATTTGTCAGTTCGTGGTAAAAACACTTTAGATACGCAACGTGAGAGATAGCGGAGACCAGACTATTGGATAGGTCTCCAGGTCACTGACTGAAACTAGAGAAAAGCATAGCTATTAATCTTGGAACTACAAAGAAATCTATCAGCACTGGCAGGAAGTTTTTACCATTGTGATGTATCAAAAACTTTTGGGAATCTTCATTGAAAACCAGAGGGTGACTGGTGATGGTCCTTGATCTTAACTATATAGACACATGTAAAATAGTCTATAAAGCTGGGCACCGGCATGTTTCCATCAGTCAATCCCTGTTTATCAGAGCAATCTAGTATTTCGGGGCTTCCAGGAGAGATTATGGGTGCAGACAGAAATTATATTTGTCGCACAATCAGCCCCCTGAAAGCATCCTACAGCCGTGCCGTGACACATACGTAGGTGAAGAGAGCTTTTTAAAGTGACCGATCACATGACAAACTAACCCCTATCAAAAGAGGGATCAGATGAAGGCACTCCACTTTAGAGCACCTTAGGGAACTTATGTTCCCCAGAGTTAATTTGTTGAGTGGTTGGGCCTGGGCTGCTGCAGCCCAGCCCTGCCTCCAGGGCTATTAGCAGGAAGGGGAGGAGAAGGAAGCTGCCAGCTGGGGTTTGCCTGGCTTGAGCTGGTGGGAGTGAGGGGGAGATTGAAGCCCCCATATCTCATGGCGCACCCCTCCACCTCAGGCTGGGCAAACCCTAGCTGGCAATTCACTTCCGTTCCCCCCTCCCTTCCTGATGACAGTCCTGGAGCTGAGGAGAGGGGAGAAGCAGGGCTGGGGATTGCAAGCAGGCTCCTTGGGCTCCTGCAGGCAGGTTCAATCCCTTTCCACGCTCCCCACTTGACCATACAAGCAAATATCTGTTGGGTTGAGATAACTCATGGCACTTCAAGTAAAGCACCATGAGTTAGAGTGGAGGCTTGCATACCTGTCAGCACCCAATGTGCCTAATGGACTCCTCAATGAGATAATAGTAAAAGTTCCCAAGATAATAAGAAAATGGACTCAACAGGAATCTAGTTAGTGCAGGGCTGCCTAACACAACGTAAAGAAGAAGTGTTGTGTCTGTTAAAGGCTAGGAACACAGAACTGAGCAGAGAGAATAAATGAGTACTGTAGGGTACAAGAACCATTATTTCTCCAACAGGATGAGATCAAATCCTGGTAGGATTACATGAAGCACATCCTGGCATTTGAAATCTTGGTCTTACAGTTCTCTACAGCAGGCAAATATGGATGAGGATTTGGAGGAAGTAGCAAAGAAATGTCAAGTACATCAGAAGAACTGTTTACCCTTGGGAGCAGTTGAGACATGTGTGATTCTACATACAAGTAAACTCTGCAGGCCCATACCTGGAAAAAACACTTTCAGTCATAGTGGATGCACAAATGAAATGGTTTGAAATGCAAGTGGAAATCTCAACAGTCTCTACTGCTACCTATGAACGGCTGATATAGGACATGTCTATTTATGCAATTAATCTGAAACAACACACTCTGGAGCTTATTGCTCTAGAGTTTGTTGGTTCTGGGGGCACCATTTGAACATGTGCCTGGGACCACAGCATATTTAGCCAGGTTGGAGCAGCTCTGGGGTCAGCCTGCCAGCCCATGGCTGCTCCCTCCAACTCAAGGTGCTGCAGAGGGGCTGGCTGGGGCATGAGGGTGCTTCATTGCAGAGCTAGCCAGAAGGCAGCTGTGTACTGAAGCACCCTTGTACCACAGCCAGCTAGGGCTGTAGACAAACGTGTGCTACTGTGGAATAAAAAAACTGCAGGAGGGTAGTATTTTTATATACTAGTAGATGTGCAACATTTACTGCAGAGCTAATTATTCACACCGCAGTAAGTGTTTCATGTAGACACACCCATAGAGATGTACCTGACAAGGACTACCACAGACAACGGACCCAATGTTACTAGTGGAGTTTAATTTTTTTGTAAGAAGCAATACTGGACAGAGAGGGGCATGAGAGTAATCAGGAAGTCAACAGATCTAATACCAAAACCATATGAGATAATGTACACCAATGAGTACTAGGTACAGACACAGGAACAGGAATTAGATACTTAAGAGTGTCAGCTGGGTGAACAGATGCTGTCATCTGGCCATAAGGCCTTTATACACTCCATAGTTTTCCATCCCTGCCACTACAGAAACCAATAGTGCTAGTCCACTCTTAATAAATTTGCAACAGTTAAAGACATGTGAACTGCCAGCCTCCTGCAAGAGAAGTTCAAGGGAGTCATCGTACTTTATGAGCAAGAATGGATTTAGATATAAGGATGGGTTATAGGCATACAGGCTTACATACTGCAAAAACTTTTGCATACAAGTTACTTTATGTATATTCTTCCATGTTGCTAAGCCAATATATTAGCTGAACACAGGGGCAGCACCAATCTCTTCCTGGTGGGGGGGCTGAGGTGGGCCAGACAGAAATCTGTGGGGGCTGTGCTATATATTTTCTGGCCAAACATAGTTATTCAGCCAGGCCGAGATTGCTGCACCACTGTGGGCAGAGCAGGACAGGCTCAGCTGTGTGGGGTGGGTGGCAGTGGCCCAGTGGGGAGGTGGGACAGGGGTGGTGCTGAGGGGGGTGGCCATGCATGGGAGGCCAAGGTGAATTTTGGTGTGGCTATAGCCTGCCCAAGTTTCCTCCTAATGCCAACCCTGGCTGAACATCTGGCCTTTACATGACTGCAAATGGTCACTGTGTTTAACAAAAGATCAAGATCCCGTGTGTTTACAAAGAATCAGCTCAGTGTCTAAGGAAAGAAGCCACCTATCCTATATGATCAGACGACTAACCATAGCCTGAGTCAAATAAAAAGGCAATTCCATTTCTTATCTCTAGAATTATTTCCAGGTTTGCTTATTTCCAGGTTTTAGGCAGGTGTTTTGACTTAAATGCTGGATTTAGCAAATCATCTCAATACCAAAACAATGAAAAAAATGCAAGCTGAAGTATTAATGCTTCTTTCCACAGTTTGATTTCTGCTTTGTTAGAGGATGGAGGCTCATGTTTTTCTGAACCAGTTTGTTTAACCATTCAGATGCAAAGCTCTAAAGAAAACCTATTTCCTCATTTTTGTAGGAACAAAGTACTTATTTTTTCAGGATTTCCATAAATAAAAATACCTGACATTATCTGCTGACTGGATCAGCTACTTAGGGGTACACAAGGGGAAAGTATACCCCATGCTGCAGCAAATGCTTCCAGCCAGATTCCATACACTCTGTACAGCAGCCTATCTGAAACAGTGAGCCTTGTATGCGCATGCACAGCTGCTACCATTTTTCATATGCAAACAAAAGGAGCCCAGTCACTTGTGCTTGTACTTATCTGATTCTCACATGCAGCTAGCTGCACGATTCTGCACACGTTTTGCAAACCAAAGTTGCCTGAAAATAGTCCTTCATTTTCAGTGACAGTTCCCTTAGGAAATATTTTATTATTGGAAATGAAAGGACTCTGTTAATGACTAACTATTTAAATGGCACCTCACTCTATAATCTACTAGCAAAAGGGCAGTTCTCTTCCACCAGCATGTTTTCAGAACTGCCGATTTAGAGAAAGCAATAGCCAGGGTCTAGCATTACCATAGAAAACAGAATCGCTGATATCAAGCCTTGCAAAGTGTTAGGAAACGAAAGTGTTAGGAATCAATATGCTTCATCAGCCACTCAGCATTTTAGGGGTCAATTACTATCTGCCACATTCAAGTATTTTGCCTCTAGCAACTTTGTGCATAACTCAGTACTGAGAAAAATCATCTTGCCCAGCAAGATTTCCTTCTCCAGGACATCTCAATACAGAGTGGTATTTTTATTCTCTCTCATTTAAGTAAGCCAAAGTGACTTATTTTTTCTTTGCTGAGTACCATGGGCAAAATTTCTTGCGACACTTATAGAAAATGTTGCCTAACATTTCCCATGGCAAGCCCCTGCTTTCAGTTGCTTATTTCTACATTATATGTAACCAATTTGGTTGGATTGTATCATGCTTGATGCTTGTCTGAGATTATTTTGTTCCATAGTCAACAAAATGGCTTAGAATCTTCCAAAAATGGGATTAGGGAAAAGCAGATGGTTTTGCTGGTGTTAATTTCCCTCCCAATCATTTCTTTGAAAATCCTGCAGGTTTTGGAATATAGGATTTCAATTGTGGCAGTGAGGTAGGACTAGAGTGAATTAAGTTAATAGATTCATAGATTGTAATGCTAAAAGAAGTCTTATGATCACGGAGGAACCATGAAGATGCCATCGTGATCAACTACTCTGACATTCTGCATAATGTAGACCATAAAAAGGCATTCATCCAGCCCATGTTTTCAGTATGGCTCCTTTGAATCAAGAACGTATAATAATCATCCTAGAACCTACAAAGCACAATTTCTTGTATCAAGGCTTGTGACTATTAGCTAGGACATCAAGTCATCAGTTCTTTTAGAGTAATATCCTGGCTTCACTGAAACCATTGGTCATTTTGCCAGTGACTTTGGGGGAGGGAGGCAATATTTAAGCTTTAGTAAGGAAGACTCTACCATACCCATTAAAAAAGTATAGCTTCACCCTCTTCCAGCTTCCATACATTGGATATAAGAAACTGTTTTAGCACACAAGCTATATAACCAACACGTGACCTTTAAAAAAAAGCATTAAACACTCTGGAAATGACTGACTAGAGATACAGGTGTCCTTCGCTTTATGTTGTATATGTGTTCCTGGAAAATGGCATATAACTTACATTTGCATAAAGGGAGCCCACTTCACAATGTAACAAATAGGGATACGTTCCAAGACCATGACTGTACCGACCCCCAGGCCCATTTCTATTGCTTTTACAGGACAAGTTTGGTACTCGCCAAGAGCAGACAGTGCATACAAGCACAGGGCACTATCATAATGGGGTTGGCAACTTCGGAAATGCATGTCGCAGACTACAAGAGAGGAGCACAGATCCACACAGAAAACTATACTTCATTTGCGTCACTACCACAATGCACCGCATAGAGCAGCTGACTGTGGGCTTCCACGACATCAATCACACAAGAGTGAATTTACCCTGTATATAATAATTTTTTGGTATAAAAAGGGTCATCGCCTAAGAGCAAATTCACACATACAGAACCTGCATAAAGCGAGGAAAACCTGCATATGTTCAATTAACTTTACATATTTGCTGAATGGCAGTATAAACAGCTACATTTAACTAGGGTTCCATAGCACACCTTTAGACGTTCTGCCCTACAGCTTATAGAGTTCACATGGATCAAAAATGCCATCACTAACACGTACGGCTAAGTACAGACATTCAAGAAGCCCCTGGTGGAAGCACTCTAACTTATCTCACTTTACTCAAAGTGCAGTAAGTTAGAGCATGAGTGAACCAAACAGATGTTTGCTGTTCAGTGGAGGGTGGAGGGAAGAGTGGGGGGCCCAGAGTCTGCCCACAGTGGTCACTGGGGGTACTTCCACATGCTTCCCAGGAGCCTGCTGGAGTGGTCCCTCTCCCCAGACCCCTACCTTCACCCCCACATCAGCTGGTGACTGTCAGCAGTGGCTGGGGTGAAGAGAGGGTCTACAGGGCCCCCACTCTCACAAGGGCCCCCCACAACTTGCTGGCTGGCATCTCAGACAGGTGATGGGCCAGGTCTGCATGGAGGACCCCTTTCCCCCCTGCCCTGATTCTTGACATCTGCAGACAGCAGCTGTAGTGCAATGTGGCCCAATCAGGGCTGCTGCAGGGACACAGACCCTGGAGCCCAGCCCCTGCCCAAAAGAGCTCTGCTGAGCTCCTTCCTCCTTCTGCTGAAATTACACTGAAGAAGTTACTTTGTATGCCACATGTCTCCATCCCCAGCGTAGTGCCCATCCACAGAACAATATTAAAGACAGCACAGAGACATTTTCTCTGACTTTCTGACTTACTTTTGCACTTGTGTAAAAAAAGGAGCAAACAGATGATACACAACTGTACCATGGGGCTAGTTCACCCAATCCTGTATATAATTATTTCTAAGAGTCAGGGGTAAAACTATGCCATAAGTTACTGTGTTGTTGGTGTCATCTTTCTGCAGCTCAAGTCCCACTACCTACTGGCGAGGCCTTCTACTGGCCATCGAGCACCTTTCTCAAGACAGCATCGTGTGTCCTCTCTTGATCTCAGTGCAATTCACAGTGCCATAAAAACCCAGTACAAATGACATCTGATGTAAATGTATTGTCTTTCTAGGTTCTTAGATATACAGGGAATGTGTAGCCTATTCCCAGAAAAAGCCATGGGCAGATGCCAAGTGAAATGCCAGCCAATTCTGTACCAACTCTTTTCACTGTGCTGTAACTCCCTGCATACAGTGGAAACATCTACACATGCAATTAGTGCAGCTGAATAAACTCCGGCACAGTTTGTGCCAGAGTTTATTGTTCCTGGGCATGGAGTTTACATGTTGAGCAGAGGCAGAACATCCCCAGCTGGCAGGAGGTCCAAGATTTATCCTGCCAGCCCAGGCCTGCTCCAACCCAGCTCAACATGCTGAAAAAGGGGTTGGCTGGGGCACCAAGGTGATGGGGTAGCCTGCAGGCATCCCCTGCACTGAAGTACCCTTGTCCCCTAGCCAGCCCTGGTCATGCTAGCCAGGCCTGGAAATAAGTTCACCATAGGGTAGTACTTGTGTCAGGAAGTACTATCTGATGGTTAGAAAATGGTATTCAAAGGTTTGCTTTTGGGAATTGGCTTGTAGGTAAAGTAGATATTGCATTAGAACAATGGTCCAGGGGAATAGCCAGGGCTAATTGATTTCTAAAAGCCTGTTTGAGTCAAAGTTTCCTTCAAGGCCCACTGTAGCTAAAGCCAGTAGACACACAGGCTGGGGAACTGAAGACATGAACACTTCCATAACGGAGATAAGGGACTCTGAAGCATTGGCATTAGATCAGAGTGCTTAATTGCAGAACCCTTGGGGGTTTTCAGTTTTGGTGAACAGATCAAATTAGGAGGCCCAGTAAATAACCAAATTAAGATGTGTGCACGCGATGGGTTTGTTGGAACAAAGAAATATGCTGACAGGACAGAATTTGGACAGTATGATGACCACAGGGAAACCAATCAATGATGCCCAGAGATGAAGAAGATCTGAGGAGAACAAGGATACAAAAGGAGGGATTTCAGAGCAGCAAAGGGTTCCCAAGAAGGGAACCCAAAGCTACCATGGACAGAGGGCACATCGCCAGTGGCGGGGTGGGGCAGGATGGGCCTCAGCCTTTGACCTCCAGGCTGCTGACATCTGACGTCCAAGAAAGAACCTTACAGAGACGTTCACGTACCGGCCAGACATACTCTCCCCTGCGACAGCTCTAGGACTGGTAGGTATAGAAGCTGCTTGCCTTGACTGCACTATTCTTATCTGCTATCACTGTGTATCAATAACATTTGCCTATTATCAAATGGAGAGGTCACAGTTGGTCTGAGGGTTTGGCTCCCCCCAGAAAAAGGTATCTGGGTCATAAATGCAGTGCCAACACTGTCCTACCACAGAGTTAATTAGTTTACTCTAGCCTAACAGCACTGCTCATGTAGACGGTGATGCTTTACAGCGGCGTTGATTAGTTAACCCCACAGGAAAGTGCACATGTAGATGCCCTAGACTCAAGAACAGAAACAGAAATCAAGTACAGACTATTTCTAACTTTCACATTAGCATCTCACACTGAGTTATAGTTGGATTCCTTATTAGACAAAGCATATTATATCTGTCACAGATGATAAAACTATATAAATGAATGAATGTTAGCTATTCATTGGTTTATGAACCTAAAGTCCCACAGAGACTGCTGGATTTGGCAAGCAGAGCTGTGATCTAACTTAAAAGTAAGATAAAAATCACATAGACTAGGACCAGAATTTCTATCTGAAATGGTCTGTAGACAGATGTTATTCCAGTGAGCTGATGGTGTTCATTGTGTCTTCTTTACTGTGCTTTCACTGGGAGCCACCAGCATCATCACCAAACATTTAAATATAAGCAGCAACAAAAGGAGGCACCAGGAATCCAAGAGAAATCGTGATGCGTGTGGCAACTCATTCAAGTTGGAAACAGATTAAGGGTTTGTTTAGAGGTTCTTCTATTTTACCACCTAGACAAATATCCTTTTCGTCATAAAATCTCAGCTTGCCCCTTGCAATGTCTTTCTTTTTTTTAACAACAAATAAATATCAATATTTAAAAACCCATCATTTCCCTGCAAGATTGTATTATTTCACCTAGCACTTTATGAAGAAAAAGAAGTCAAACATGAAAATATTATATGAATAACTTTTGTGGTGTTGATGGGACACATTTAAATATGGATTCAGTTTGGTCAGAGATAGTGGCAGTGAGGATATTTAAAAAGCTCAATTGCTCAAATAGGGTATAAATATATATACATACGTATACACACACACACACACACCCACACACACACACACACACACACACACACACACACATATATATATATATATATATATATAACATGAAAACATGAAAAGCAGAGATGATACTTATGGCATGCCAAGACAGGATGTGACAATTCAAATCCAATGTATAACTCACAGAGGGGGTGAGGAAACCCAAGCTGGCATAGTGAATGTGTGGAAATAGAAGCTAATATCTTTTAGGATTTGTCTTTAAACTCGCAAAGATGCAAACGTTTATTTATAGGCAGAGCAGCAGGTTGCTAGTATTGCATATGCCAAGATATGATTTGGCTGAAATCCTGAGACAAAGCCCTGCCTGAGACACACTGATCAGTCTGGAGCATTTAAATGACACACTAGATGTTTAAAATCAAGGCGGCTGCTCTCTGAGACATCTGTGGGAGAATCATTAACCCTATTACCAACAGGTTTCCTGTACTCAGTCAAGAGGGCAGTACTTTTGTTTCTCTCTCTTCCAGCTGGGCGAGTTCCCAATTGGGTTTTTTACTTAAGCACCCACCTATCTTCCAGTATCCAAGTTCAGGGTCTGAACATGTTAAACTATTATTTGTAAATTAAATTAAATTAATTGTAAAACTATTTAGCAACTATTATGCTGCTGAACTATTCTGCTCTCCGAGCTGGAGAGTTGCACATTTCTAGGAGCTATGCTGCTGCTTTGTAAGGCAGTGCACGCCCCTGCTTGTGCAATTTGCAGTGGGACACGTTGTCCCACTGCTCCATATTCTGCAGAAGGGGCTGGCTGGAGCAAAGGATGCCTCAGTGTGGGACTAGCCGGCAGGCAGCACCCACGCTGAGGCACCCTGTGCCCTAGTCAGTCAAGGAGTGACATGTAGAGACATATTGCAGCTACACGCCAGCTGGCTGGGGCACAGTGTATCTCAAGACAGGAGAGAAGCCAGCTTTGGGCCTTGGGCTGTCTGCTCCCCTGTCTCTGCATTTGACCTGGCACATGATGCAACATGTGTGGTTTGTGGTATCACAAACCACGTGTACCTGCACATCTGGATCTGGCCAGTGGGTTTTGGTAGAGAGGCAGGAATACTGTGACCAGGGTAGTTATTTTTTCACTGACTGGTCCACTCCACCACAAATCTATTGCAGATGCTTCTGCTATAGGCTCTCCTATTACACACACTGAAAGACCTTTCTCCCTGATCTCTACACCTACATACCTGATTGGCAGTACACAGGGCCTAAGATTTGTTCTCAAAAGCTAGTTACCACTCCATATTCTCTGAGGAACCATAGAATGATTTATTCTTTATTTAACCTTTGGCATTGACTGTAAGAGGAGGAGGATTCCCTCCTAACTGGGGAACAATTCAGGGTCTGACAACAGCCTAGCTGGTAGGGAAGAGTCTGGTTTTGCAGCAGAAAAAATATCTGCATGGAAATTAAAGACCACTATATTATGCATTAAGACCCAATATCCCTCATTCATTTATTCAACCTCTGCTAAAAACCATAGTGCCTCTAATCGGAAACCACTGATGAGGACTTCTAGATTTACTAAGATATTATGATAATGGGGGGAAAAAATCTATCCATTGAAAATATGTATAGATATTAACATGGAACATAATATTCTCATCCATAAAATAGCAAAACATAATTAAAGTTTCAGAGCTATTAAATTAATAAGAGCTGTATTTGTCCGAAGCAACTGGTAAACCACAAACCCCGTGCTCTGTGTTGCTAATGGAGCAATCACATGTCTCAGGGGCAGTGGGAAGATGAAGTTGCAGGCAGTGGGAGGATGAAGGCTAGCATAGCCCAAATTCAGCTGCTGGAGATCAAGTGGGAGTGCGTGCGAGTGGAAAACTCTCTCTACATAGCTTCATCATTAAAATTTCCCTAGCATGGGCAGAAAAGTTATTAACTTCCCAATAAAAAAATGTTTAAATGTCATTAAAAAGTTTCAGTTGTATCATAATTCTCCTTAATGGTGCAAATTTCAGCACTGGTCTTCCATCCTGAAATTGCATTTTCAAAGAACCCTGTGCTTTAAGTCTCAAATTACCTAATTACCATATTTATTGCCGGATTCTGTTTTCTAATCCCTGATGACTTTGTCAGATATATTTATGTTCTTTTCATTTTACTCTCATGCAAGAAGGACATACAGTAGTTAGTAAGGGTAACATGTTGCAACCTGAACTGGCTAGGTGGATCTTATCACACAGTATTAATGATGAGTTAGTTCCTGTGCACTGAAGGCTCTGTGGATTGTACACCCCCCCCACATGAAAAATTATAGCTGTTTCTTCCACTTAACATTTATCAGCGTTACCCTTACAGTATGGTCATTGTAATTGATATAAATTAAACTTCAAAAACAAGCCACTCAATCTCAAGTTGGCAGCACCGA
Source organism: Caiman crocodilus (assembly GCA_030014935.1). Lineage (NCBI taxonomy): Eukaryota > Metazoa > Chordata > Crocodylia > Alligatoridae > Caiman > Caiman crocodilus. The sequence goes on from JAGPOW010000261.1 coordinate 15,973,038, forward strand.
GAACAGTTTTATTTCGCTGAAGGTTCAAAGAGGAACTGTTCTTCTACTTCTTGACTTCTTCCTTTAATTAAAGCATTGCCACAAAAAATGTAATTTGAGTGAAGAGAAGAGATAAAATATTAATAAAAGTAAGCATTTGTGCAGTCCAAGAGTAAGGCAATTGGACTTTCAAGACTGTTTAAAGAGATAGTGTTTGGTTTTTTAGAAGCCATAGATGTAGGTTCTCTAAAAAGACAGTTTTAAGAACAAAACTACTATAATATTTGCAGCTCTCCTAGAAAAAATGACTATGTAGAAATAGGATCACAAGGTGCCATGCAATTTGCCACTCAGTGACTTACAGATCAAGTATAGCACTAGTGTTGTAGTGTTGTTGTAGCTGTGATGGTCCACAGAACACACAAGAAGCATGATTTGCTTGGTAATACATTTTTTAAATTGTACTGACTATATATAGTTGAGAAAAGTGTTAGATATGGTGACCTGAGGAAGGGCATTTTTATGCCAGAAGGTTTGTTCATCTCTCTTCTGCCTGTATTGCTGGCCCACTAAAAGATATTACCAAACAGATCAAGGATACTCACTTTAAAATCTAAATGTGTTATTTAATTCAGGCTGGAATGTGCTAATCAAGCTGGATTCTCACCAAGACTGCATGAGAAATCATTTTATCATTTCCTGCTCCATGAGTGTTTCAAGAGTGTAGCTTTTGTTTCTATCCCTAAACTGGGATAGAGAGCAGAGATCCTGAAACTTTCTGTGAACTGATACATCTGAAAAAAAATGTAGATTGAGTCCGCCAATGTTTTATTTCACTATTGACATTTTTGTTCACATTTTAGAAGTGTAAGTTAACAACCATCTAAACAACAATTCATTTTTTTCCAATTATGGAAACTTTCATAATTTCCATCTTAAACTTCCATTTAAGAAGTGTCAAAACATAACTTACGGCAATGATTTATTTTGTTTTCAAAATGAAAAATTAAGTGAAGACCTATCATTTCCAGGGGAAAAAAAAGAAGCTGCAATTCTTAACTCCTACGGGATCCTCTGCACTGGTGACAAAGATTTTGAAGGCTAGATTATGCTTGCAGGAACACTCATGAAATCCCATGCTGTCAATGGGCTGGCATAGATGTAGCCATTTGGCATTTAAGAATTAAATTGAAAAATAAGAAAACAGAATCCTCAGCTCATCATGTAAGAGAGGTTCTTCAAGGCCAATAGAAGTTAAAACTACTGTATTTTGTCCCTAAAATCATCATCAGACACATTTCCAAACCCAGACAAAGAACAGGACTATGCCATAAGTTCCCATTTTTAGAATCACGTTTTAGAATATAGGCACTCTGCAAAACTGAAAGAAGGCATAAAGTTGCAGCATACAGATTGGAAGGGCTGATACATTTTAGAGTAACTAGAGCTTGAATTTTGTCATGGTCCCATGGAGAGACAAGGGGCAGATCCAAAGCTAAGCTTATGCTAAACGCTTCCCCAATTTTGCAGTGATCAGATCTACAGTTTTGCTACTTTCTAATAAAAGATGAATATGGCTTTTAATAATGACTAAACTAGAAAATAGAGATTGGAGATTAACAATATTAATAGAATAGATCTCTTAGCACAATAGCTGGAAAACATAAGACAATGTAAGAACTGTAGGAACAGAACAAAAATTCAAGCACAGTTCTGTCTTGGGTTTAATTCCAGCGAGAATCTATTTCTCCTCAAAAGCAGAAATGTCTCCATATTTTGTATAAATAAAAACAAGCAGCAAGTTTAAATGAATAGGAATGGTGCAAAAAGAACAAAAACATATCCCAATGACTGGTAAAGTAGCAACACCCTTACACTTTTTTAAATGGCAAGGGAAGCACTAATGCACTGGTGGGAACCACATGCACATGAGAACAGACCGTCTTTACTGATATTACAATTCTTGTGTCCTTAACAAAATAGGAAATCAGCTGATAGTTATATTTGTAGTTGCATACAATTCATGCGTTTTCAGCTTTGTTAACTTTCCAGGCAATAGTTTTGATCTCCACTAAAGTTAAATGCTCTGATTGCTGTTTTGTATCAAATTGCCTTTGCAGTTTTTACCAACTTGACTCCAATAGGAGAAAGAATGAAAGTAGATTGGCAAGTCAGAGTGCATTGCCATTCTAAACTAAATGGTAAGTTGCCAGAGATGTTGTCTTTATTTGAAGAGTACAGGATGTACTTAAAATGCTATGGAGAAGCTTTTATTTTATTTGCAAAATAATAAACAACTAAGATTACAGTCTACCTCACTACCCAATTGTGGGGTAATATTTTTTATTGAACATTGTGAACTACAAGTTAACCTGTACTGATCTTCTGGAGTCTGAATAGGAGGCAAAGAAAACACATGGTGGCAATAGTTTTACTGATAGATTGTTTTGTTTTGTTTCCTTTTTTATTATCCTCACTGGGTATATCTACATGAGACATTTATTCCTGGACTGTAAAGCTGGAAGGGACCTTGCAAGATCATCGGGTCCAGCCCCCTGCACCAAGCAGGAAAGATAACTGGGGATCGGGTGACCCCAGCAAGGTGACTGTCTAGTCGTCTCTTGAAGATTTCCAGGAATTGCACCACCTCAGGAGGGAACTTATTCCACAGTCTGGACACCTTGACTGTGAAGAAGTTTTTCATAATGTTGAGCCTCAATCAGTCTTCCAGGAGTTTGTGGCCATTACTCCTGGTTTTCCCCTTGGGTGCCCTGGTGAACAGTTACTCACTGAGCCCTTGGTGTACTCCCTGAGTGTAGCCATAAGCTGCTATTAGGTCCCCTCTCAGCCTTCTTTTCTTCAAGCTGAAAAGCCCCAGATCCCTCAGCCTTTCCTTGTATGGCTTGCCATGTCAGACTCGGTTCATATGGGTTGCTCTTCTTTGGATTATTTCAAGCTTGTCCACATCCTTATTAAAGCGCAGTGCCCTGGATGCAGTACTCCAGCTAGGGTCTCACCAGTGCTGAGTAGAGTGGAAGAATCACCTCCTTGGTTTTGCTGGAGATGCATTGATGGATGCATGGCAGAGTATTATTTGCCCTACTGGCTACAGCATCTCACTGCTGGCTTATATTCATACTCTGGTCTGTTCTTACCCCCAGGTCCCTTTCATTCATGGTGCTAGTCAGTTTAGTGCCGCCAATTGTGTAGGTGTGCTGTGGGTTGCTTGTCCCAAGGTGGGGAACTTTACATTTCTTAACATTGAACTTCATCAGGTTCCAATCTGCCCAACTTGCTAACCTGTCTAGGTCTGCCTGTATCTGTAGCCTATCTTCAAATGTGACCACACTTCCCCATAACTTAGTGTCATCCATGTACTTGGCTAGTGAGCTCTTCACCCCCACATCCAAATCATTAATAAAGATATTGAAAAGTATTGGCCCAAGCACAGACCCCTGCAGGACACCACTGCCCACTTCTCGCTAGGATGACACAGATCCATTCACTAAGACTCTCTGGGTCCTATCCTGCAGCCAGTTTCTCACCCACCTAACTGTCTTGGATTTAATCCCACAATCCTCCAATTTTCTCATGAGGACATTATGGGATACTAAATCAAAAGCCTTTTGGAAGTCAAGGTATACAATGTCAACCTACTCTGTCATGTCCAGATAGGAAGTTACCTGGTCATAGAAAGACAAGGTTGTTAATGCAAGACCTGTCCAAGACAAAGCCATGCTGGCTGTCATTCAGAATCTTACCTGGAAGCTTATCATAGATAGACGCCTTGATGAACTTTCTAGGATTTTCCCTAGGATGAAAATTAGGCTGATTGGTCTATAGTTATCCTCCCTCCTGCCCTTCTTGTGCATGGGTACAACGTTGACCCTCATCCTGTCCTCGGGGACTTCTCCAGAGTGTTGTGGAAGAGTTTCGGCAGGAGTTCTGCAATGACTTCGGCCAACTTCTTCAGCACGCTCAGATGAAGTTGATCTGGTCCCACTGACTTGTATAGATCTAATTTTTTGAAATTAGGCATACACCAAATCTATGACAATATTAGGAAGGCAATTATTCCTACTGTGCTCATCCCGCTCATACCGTGCAGAACATATTGAGTATGGTATATTCATACCGTGCTCATTTACTCCAGAGTAGACTAAATAGCTCCACAGTAAGGGTGCATGTGTAGATGCACAATGTTTATTAAGCTGGACTAAAGTAATTAACTCTGTAGCAGGATAGTACCCTACTTGTAAATACAAGTACTTTCATAGAATCATAGAAAATTAGGGTCAGAAGGGACCTCAGGAGGTCATCCCCCTGCTCAAAACAGGACCAATTTTTTACTCAGCAGCAGCGCATATATAGTCATTGACCTGGTTGGCTAGGGCACAAGGGTGCTTCAGTGTGGGGGCTGTTTGCCAGCTAACCCCACACTGGAGCACCCTCATGCCCCAATCTGCAGCAGTTGAGCCAGTGGGGGAACAGCCTTAGGCTGGCGGGCTGACCTCTGGGTTTCCTGCCAGCCAGAGCTGCTCCAGCTTGGCTCAACATGCCGTGGTCCTGAGCTCACATTCGAACGACATGCCCAAGAGCAGTAAACTCCAGAGCAATAAACTCTGGAGCGATAAGATGCTGGTTTTTCCCTCCCAGGTGGAGCACCCTGCACTTCTCTATGTTGAATGGCATCAGGTTTTGGTCTATCTACCTTGTTAGCATGGCCAGGTTGGCCTGTATCCCCAGCCTGAGTTGCTAACATTTAATAAGAAAGGTAGACATCCTGACTGCCTGGAGTCAGTAAAGGTCCCACAACATTTTAAAAAAATAAGGATGGTTATCTTAACTTTACTTCAGCTAAACTCTCAAGAACATTCTTCCTTATTAAATTTCCATCATAATTTCAGCTGATTAACTGAACTTACCCAGATCTCCACTTCATCACTCTGGTTTCATGCTGACAGAACTTCACTGAAGACCCAGCTTCGTCGTGTTCTGCCAGACTAATGATGCACGCCAGCCCAGACCCGTCTGATGTCAATGGTAACTTAAGTGTTGTTTTTCCTATTTGTTTCCCTGCCTGCTTCACTCTTGGAAGACTTAATTAGCTTCTGTTTGTGACAGGGCTTGAGAACCCTGAATAGAAGACACTCTAGCAGTGCAATGCATTATTAGGATATAAAAGTTGGCTTCCAACAAGCATCAATCAAGGTAACAGGCATCAAATACTATCCCGATACTTCAGTCAGAGAACAAAGAAATCTCAACATAATAACTGAAATTCAAATTACAAATAAAACGGGACACAAAGATTATATAGTCATAATAGCATGCAAAGGCCCATCAGGATTGGGGCACGAGCACATATAACAGACAATCCCTGCCTAAAATGTTACAATCCCAGGCAGAAAATATTAATGCCCATTTCAGAAACAGGGAACTGAAGCACAAAGATTAAGTGACTTATCCAAGGTCTCAGTGTCTGACCAGTGCTACCACAGATGCAAAACCATACCGTATCTGTCAGCAATGCCCTCACAAACACTGCAAAGTTCTCTATATGTCACATTGTCCATGCAGTGCAAAGGGTGGCTAGTGAGACTGAGTGCCAGTTAGTTGGCTGTCAGCATCACACACGTGTGACTATATAGCTTCTAGTCTGGATGGTAACACACTGGAGGCTACGTGCTGTAACTTCAGGGTGCCACTGCCAAGCTGGTGTCATGAGTTACCTTTAAACCATCAAAAAGCATTTAAAACTTTACTCTGAAAGAGTATTAAACTATGCTAAGGGCCTTCTAAACATTTTAAAGTTATGCCACTTCAGGTGACAGTTGGATCGTGGATCCAATTTCCCCATCTCTGAGTTACATGTCACCTCCACCCTCCTCCTCCACCCCAGAGGAGGGATGACTTTGCCTCCTGTCCATGCCTCTGCTTGCCAGGCCCTCCAGTGGCAAGTCACAGCTGTGCAGGTCTGAGACGGCATTAAGCCTTCACCTGTGATTGCTCTGAATCTGTTCTAACTTCAGGACAGCATGACATTCCCCAGATTTAAAATGTTTTAAAGGTAGCCTGTAACAGCATCTTAAGTGTGTCCTCTAAACATGACATCTCCGTTAGAGCAAATAATTGAATCTGGGTCTTTCTATTCATAGGTTAATACTCAAACCACTGAACCATCCTCTCTCTCAAAAAGCACTTTGCAAAATGTGAACATCAATCCCCTTCCCTTTTGGATACTAAACAATCTACCAGTCGGTCTACCATTCCAGCTAATTTTCCTCAACATCCATTTGAAGAAGGATAAGGTAATAACTGAGAGTCAACGGAGCTATGCCAATTTATACCAACTGGGGATGAAACTTGGAGAACAGACTCTGAAAGTAGCAACGTTAATGTTAGAGGCTTCCTGTTTCTCTGGGGCAGAGGTAGTAAATAGGAACCCTAAATTCAGAGATGATGAACCTTAGTAAGGATGTGTTAAAGGGAACGCAAACCCTTCCGTCAAAGTGCTTTCCTGTATCAGTAAATTTATTTACAACAATTCTAAATGACTTGAATGAATACCGTAAAGTAAGGCAACGCAGGAAGATAACAACACACAAATAAATAGATGTCTTCAACCTTTCCCACTTACTGCTTAAACTATAGACTACAGCAGTATCTTAAAAAAACAACCAGCTCAACCAAATAAAAAACAACCAATTAAATATTCCCCCTCCTTTCACCCTCCCATAAATACACATTTTCCTTAGACCTGATCTCCAATCTCTAGCAGACTTCAGTATACTTTTTTCTATATGCTTTAGTGTTTCCTTTGTGCAATAAATTACTTTTCAGGATATTAGAATGTTTCCTACTTTGCAACTGTGTGCAAAAGCTTCTTGCTGAGTCAAACATTCACAACTTCACAAAGTTGGAGCTGGAGACTATTACTTCACTGATTGATATTTAATCTTCACAGCATCATTGTAAATCATCATAACAGTAACATTTTTTTTTAACAAATGGGGTTAACTGTACCCAGGAACTCCAGCAAGAAGCACCTCAGCAACGAATAATCACAAAAAATCGAAATGCTACCTTAAACATGCCTTTTCCTCTCTTCTGTGTGACTGTCCTTGGATAAAGAGACCAAACCTCCTAGATGTTTCAGTCCCAAATTTTGGAGCCACTCCTAATATTGCTGAGGACTCAAGAAATGAGACTTTCATCCCAGATGTGAAAAACTGGTTCTGGTGCTAAGCCGTGTCCTGCTACATACAGTAAGAGGATGCCGCACAACCCTGTAGGGAATCATGGGAACGTGGCCGTAAGGCTTGGGTGAAGTATCACAGGGACCAAACATGGCAGTGTTCACACAGCACCGAGCCCAAACTCATGAGCTCTGCTTTTCAGCAGACTTAGAGGAACCCAAATCAAAAATTGTTCAGCCGCTTCTGATTGCAAAGGACTCTGGAGTATCTTCTTGGAAAATATTTTACTTTTTCAAAGTTGGCTACTTCAACTGTGGAGCTAAGGCCTAGATTTAAAAAGCACTCGAATGGAAATGTAAAACTCAGGCAGAAACCAGAGTAGAGTTTTACCTTAAAGATTATAGCATTTGATGAAGTCAGCTATTGCTTACTTAAGCTCTGATGTAGTTAAGTCTGTAAGGGGCAACTCTACCCTCCCTTCTGCCTGACTTAAGACTAATACAGCTAACTATCTCTCCTAATGTAAAACTCTGCTTTTTTTCCTACTTTGTATACAACAAACACTTTTCTCCAAAAACATAGGCTGCACAATTTACCCTAAAAACTCATTACAGTGAACAGCATCAGCACAGCACAAACAAGAATACTCTTAATAATAATGATGAAAGGAGGGTAGTTGCATTATGGCCAAATCCTGCAGTATTTATTTATTCTTTAATTAGACCACGATCCCTCAATAGGTTTATTAACATGCTTAACTTTTTTTATGCAAGTAATCCCAGAAGGTTAAACCTGAGCACATGTATCAAAATAAAGGAAAGCCAAGGCAATTATCACATGCTCAGTTCTATTACCCTCCTGCCCTCCCCACTACACACTTTTCCCTGCACCTCATCTTAACTTTTTGCTGAAACATAATCCAGAGTTCAGGAGTTTTTAGAAAGCATTATGCAGGGTAATTGGTTTGCAAACCCTGATCAGTAGGTGTTAATCAGATTCAAAGAGAGTGTCACGGGCTATTTCTTAGTAAATAAACCTGCAAAGCAAAGACCTTCTAGGTGGTATATTTAAACGTTAGTCATACAATTTAGTCCACCAGTGCTATGTATTTATTTATTCAATTTGTATGCCATTGGCCTCCAAAAGGCTCAGGGTAGCTTACAAAAAGAGAAAAAGATTATTTATAAAAGAGAATGCTCAAAAAACTTAAATGGGGACTAGAACATCAACGTAAGACAAAGCCCCCCCCCCAAGGACTATCTCAGCCTAGTTTCATAGTAGGTAGGGTCGGGAGGGACCTAAGTAGATCATCAAGTCCAACCCCCTGCCATGGGCAGGAAAGGATGCTGGGGTCAAAAACCCAGCTAGGTGGTTGTCTAGCCTCTTTTTGAAGACCCCTAGGTTAGGGGTGAGCAGCACTTCCCTTCCTTAGCTTTGTTTGCTAAATGCCTGCCCAAATAAGAAGGTCTTTCAGCAGTTCTGGAAGACATCAAGGCTCAGGCTCTGGTGAACCTCAAGAAGGAGAGAGCTCCAGAGCTGAGAACTAGCTGCTGAGACCCACCTCCCACATGTCTTCACCAAGACATGGTATATTGATGGCACCTGCAGAAGATTACTGGGAGGGACAGTGCCTGCCTGCCTCCTCCCCTCCCCCAACCCTTGTCTGCTGAAGCAGACAGAAAAGCCCAGCCCATGGCTGGAAAGCATGCTGGGGGGACTGTGATTTAATTTGAACCAGGAAGGGGCCTGGGAGAGAAGTTTCATAAACTGGTTTGACCCATATTAGTTCAGTCTGATACTACATTCAACCAGGTTTATCTTAAACCAGTTTCAGCCATTTTTAAACTGATTTATGTGCACTGAGCTTCTGTTCTGTTACATGTTTAAACCAATTTCTGATTACTTAAAACTGTGTTATGTGTAACTTCTGTCTCTATCCCTGACACCTATGCGCATCAGAAGGTACACTGTGTCATTCTGCACCAGCTGCAGCTTCCAGGCAGTCTATAAGGGAAGTCCTATGTTAAGCACATTGCAGTGTTCTGGCCTAGATGTGACCAAAGCATGGATGATAGTGGCCCAATCTGAATCTGAAAGAAAGGGTCACAGCCTTCTCACCATAGAATCAGAGAAAATTAGGGTTGGAAGGGACCTCAGGAGGCCATCTAGTCCAACCTCCTGCTCAAAACAGGACCATCGTCAACTAGATCACTTCAGCCAGGGCTTTGTCAAGCCAGGCCTTAAAAACCTCCAAAAATGGAAATTATACCACCTCTCTAGATAACCTGTTCCAGTGCTTCACTACCTAGGGAGAGAGTTTTTCCTAATATCCAGCTTAAACCTCCCTTGCTTCAACTTGAAGCCATTACTCCTTGTTCTGGGGCAAGGTCAGGACTTTAAGGAAGTGTGTGTACCAAGAACGGTAACTTTCCTTCCTGTGTTTTTTCTCTCACTCAAAATTTGTCTAATCTACCTATATGTGTTCTTAAAAACTGAGCTAAGGAATATGAAGGGGTCTAGACTGGTTCTGATCAATTTTACTATAGGTTCACAGACATGTGACATTACTGATTTCACTGGGGTAGCTCCTAGTTTACATCACTGTGTCAGACACAAGTATACGAATGCTAATGACACAGTCCCAGACACAGTTCTAAATCAGCTTGAGATATTTCTATACAATAAAGCTTTAGCAATGCTCAATTATGTGTAACCCAATATATAAAGGTGACGCATTTCTAAATGGGAGAGAGAGTCCTCAGGTGACAAACCAGTCACTTCCTCGTCTCACACCAAGGGCCCTCGAGCGGTCTTCGGCGCCTCGCCTGTCCGCAATATCACTGACTCAACGTTTCTGTACTCACTTCTCACAATAAACTACACCCTGCTTAAACCAACGGCAGAGTAAGTACCTTTCTTCGTAACCAATACGCATAATTGACCCAGCCAGCTCATCATCGCCTTGCACTAAATTAGCAAAAAGTACAACACACTGTACAAAGAAAATAGGCTTCTAAAGTCTATGAAAGATACGTTCTGAATTACATCCAAATCTAGAATAAACTTTTCTTCCTTTGCACCTTTGCTCATCCAATTTTTCACAATCCCATCCAGCTACAAAATATATAAGGATAAATCAAAGGTGCTACCACTATTGCGGGGATTTTTAGCTCACATATTAAACAGAAGTACTGATTGGTCCTGGGAGACACACTTACCTAGAACTATTTAGATGTAAGAGCACAGACATAATCAACTTCAATCTGGGGCCAATAACTAAGAAATACAACTGGACCTACTGTAAGAAGCTAAAAGCTGTAGCATATTCTGTAGGATAAAACCACAGGAAACAATGCCTGTAAGTTTTTACTGTGTTATCAATGAACAGTGCATATCAATGCTTTATAGATATCAATACAAAATTCTAGAAGTTTATTGGAGAGTAGTGAGGATCCTGTGCCACATACAAATAAGGGAAGTTCTCAATTTACCAATGGCCAGTTGTAACCGAGGCTGTATACGTATGTTCTAATGACCTTGGAGAGGTCTCCCATGTTTGTTTTCCTGGAGAAGCAGGCTCTTACATAAAATCAGGGGGAAATTCAGAGAATACCCAGGAGAGCTTGTCTGATGGAAGGATAGCCAATACATTTCATGCTTTGTTTTTAAATAATAACCAGCCACTAATACACCACTTGGAATTTCTCAGAGTAATACATTGATTTATCCATAGGTGGGAGAGTTGACTTTCTCTCTGATTTTATTAAACAACTTACCCAGAAATTCTTCAACAGACAGTTGAATGCTGAACTCCAGAAGAGCAGACAGCTTGCAATACTGATACTGTACAGCCAGGGGGCCCCTGTATGTACATCTACATGTACTGTAGACTCCCTCAGTCTGCCTGGAGACAGATGGCATCAATGAACAGGGAGTTTGGGTCTAATTGGTTGACCCAAACCCCTCAGGGTCAGCTTTGGTCTCCCTGCAGCACAATGCATGATTGTGATGGGGATATGTTCTGCTCCTTGCTTAACTGAAGAAGCAGAGTCCAGCAAGTGACATGAAATCTCCTTGGGGAATGGGACAGGGAGATGAAAGAAAAGCCCCTTGGGATGTTGGAGGACTGTGATGCAGCTTTTTTAACAAGAGACTGTATACAGAAATTTGCTCCCTCAGGAGTGATTCAACCCTAGCTGTTCCCAGGGTTATATTTCTCCCAGAGTGGTCATTTTTGCTCTGGGAGAAAAAGCCTGAACATCAATACACTCATGATTTCTTCTGGGATAGCAGTGACTCTCCTAGGAGAAACTCAATATCTGTATACGGCTTGAGGAAACTTGCTATGAAATAATACAAGATAGTGAAGATTACCTTTCATTTGCCACAGGGTACACACATCCAATGTTGAAATTTCACAGTCCAGCCATTGGTGTTACTGCTTCCCTCAGTATAGACTCAGGCCTTGGAACAGCTTAGATATTTTGTATGGCCAATCTGTATTCACTTTTGGGTTCTGTGGTTTATTTTACACTTTCTCCTATCATATCTACTAGAGCCATTTACTGTGGAGTTGACTAATTAAGTGTGCAGTAAAAGTCTCAGTGTTTACACATGTGCTCCTATTAGGGAGCATGAATCTAATAACCCCTGCAGCAAAGTAGGACTTGTAAATACAAATCCTATCCCCTGCCAGTCCCCTGCCAGCCAGGGCTGCTATGACCCAGCTCCATGTGCTGCTGTCTGAGTGCATGTGTAAACTGTGCACCCAGAAGCAATAAACTACAGAGCAATAAGCTCCACAATTTATTGCTGCCTTCTAATGACATATGTAGACATGCCCTGTGTCACCGAATTCCAGAAGTGACCACTAATTTGGGTACTTCTATATTCAGACACTATCGCAGACATGCCTCTGGGCTGACAGTTTTGTGTGAGTAGCACTCTCAGCTCTCAATAAATGCAGCTCCCATTGGGTGACTTATTCCTGATGTGCATCAGTATAAATGAATCAGGTTCACTGCCTGTCCAGGGTTGTCCCAATATACTTGAGAACAGGACTTGTCCCTTATGTCATAAAGTTATTTACACTGTTTTCCAGATTGAAGATCAGCAGGAGGCTTTGGGGGGGGGGCTGTTTTTTTTATGATTATTCTCTGCTGAATCCCAGACAACATAAAAATGTGCTAACTTTTGAAACATATTCATTTGCATGTGAATTTGGTTAATTTGTGTGTGTGCTTTTAAATTAGTCATTATGTAAATTCCCTTGATATCTTAAGCAGAATAAGCTCCCCTATGTTTAACTTTAAATTATTTTGTGCAACTCAGAAAACGGAACAATCATAAAAGAATACCCAGGAGAGCTTGTCTGATGGAAGGGTAGCCAATACATTTCAGGCTTTGTTTTTAAATAATAACCAGCCCTTAATACACAAGTTGTAATTTCCCAGAGTAATACATTGATTTATCCATAGGTGGGGGAGTTGAATTTCCCTCTGATTTTATGAGCTGCTGTCTTTGATATTAAGCCACTGAACTTCAATCAGATATCTGTCAATCATGGTTTAGAAGCAGCAGCTGAGGTACAGCATGAAAAAATATCATTTTTATGTACTGTGTGGCCCAGCACTGTTTTATGCATTGCTTTGTTCAAGGAAAATCTCAGTGTAAATCAGTCAGCGTGGTTTTCTTCCAATGAACTAGAAAAAGGAATGATGTCAAAGGACAGAATAATGTTTGGTAAACCATCAATTTTCACTTAATGGGTAAACTTCACCTCTAAGCATGTGAGTCATCCTGATAAAGTCAGTGGCATTAATCACACTTTTAAAGATAAGTCCATGCTTAAGTCCTTCGCTGGATCAAGGTTTCAAAGAGCATATGAATTACTTTGTCCAAATATATGGCCTAACCTTGCAAAACTTTACTCAGGGGAGAGTGGTATTTACTCACATAAATAGTACCACTGATGCCAACATCATCACTGGAGGTGATGGATCCACAGATCTGAAGGCACTGACGTTCATAGGACTATCATGCTTTCTGTGTTAACTATACCTCTGACTCCTTTGTGGTCTCTTCTGACCTGCATAGGTCTCAGGCCTCCAGCAGTCACTTTTCTCAAGGCAGGAACCCACATTCCTTCCTTCCCAACTGTGACCTGGGGCCTGGGTGCCAGAAGCAGTAAGACCGTGATAGTATGCCACTCCACCTAGGCTGAATAGCCCTGTTGAGAAGCAGGGGATAGAAGCTCAGGCCAAGAAACACTGCAAAGATGGCATTGCTGTTTCCAGAACCCAAGCTAGCTCATTCTGAACTAGCTGGCCTATCTGCACGGTGCTGCATAGACAAGAGTTCAGTGCAGGACCTGCAGCTCTGCTCTCCTACAGAGTTGAAGGGTAAACCAGCAACAAGCCAAGCAAGCTAGTATTTATATAAAACAAAAGGGTTGTGACTACAGTTCATGCTGTGCAACCATTGTGATGTGCTACATTGCTGTAGCGACCATGTGAGTCTGCATGTGACTGGCAGCTACTTTGCCGTAGTGGTATGCTCCCCCATTATAGCACGCCACTATGGCAAAGTAATGGCTAAAAATAACTGCACTGCACATACGCATGGGCGGTTATTGCACCACGCTTTAGTACTTCCACAACGTCACTGTGGGGCACTTGGAGATGCACCTAAGTAGTACAAAAAAGCTTGCACGTGTATTCAGCTTACCACTTATCACCAGAGGGAACTCAGCTGCAAAGGCTCCGACTCTTGGACTGAGAGCAGGGACTTTCTCCTAGACTTGGGCTTTCTTTTGATACCATTTCCAGTTCTTTGTTTGCCCGTTCCCTTGTACGATAAACCAGTCTATGTTATCTGTCCAAAGGGGTAAACACTTGCACAGGCTTGTTACCGGCACTAAACATTTGAATTCAATATCCCTGGGAAACTGTAGTTCCCTGAGGAGACTCATCCATTGAGCTTTGAATACAAACTCTAATCAGCTTATAACACAGCCCTTGATACAATACTCTTGGAAAATTCAATGGCTATATTGAATATTCCCCGCTAAGGCCTACTCAGGTGAGTATGGATTTGCAGAATTAGGCTCAGGATTATAGTTTTCAATGCTCCTGCACTCCATCCTAGGCTTGGCAGCACCTACTCTTCGGTGAATCATCCACAACATGTGCCAGATACCAACCTTGTTGCAATAAATCCAAACTGTAGAGCATTTACTGGTGGCAATTAAAGCAACTGTATTTGCCGCACGCTACAGGATACTTCTTCAAAAGAATTACCTTCTGAGTGATTTTTATGGGAATCTCTTTTGGGTTGTAACAGGCCAGTAGTTCATTAGAAAAAAGATATATACAAGCATCTGGCTTCCAATGCAAACCTCCCAGCAACTATAGGAAAGAGCTGTGAAAATCATGCATAAATGAGTGTAAATCTCCTATGCAAGTTACACAGCTGATTACAGCTTCTGAACGAATGATTAAGAACGGGTGCTCACTGTGCTTAGTGCATCTGAGGAAGGAGGAGAGAAGAACTGGCATTACAAAACCTTTACACCGCTTCATGCAGACGCTGTCTCCTTCAAATTAAGCCCAACTCATAATATCCGCACCCTCTCCCCCAGGAGTCATGTACCAGACAGTGATTTACAGAGCTCATTGTCCACCCATCGTGTTTCCTGTGGACTGATGGCAATCGAAAGCCGACCATGCTGGTTTAATGCTACAGGATGGCTTTATGAAAAGGAAGTGCCTGGTTCAGTGTTTTAACAGCTCTGCATTCCTTTTCACACTGATGAAGCAGCACCCAGGGAACAGAGTGGAAATCACTATCATTTCCTGGCCTTTTATTACCACAAAACTGTTCCTAGTTTTGTGCCTCTTGTTGCCTGGCCCCTTACACCTTAAACAATCTCCCATTCCTTTATCCTTTATTCCTCTTCAGTCTGCCTCAGCTCTTCTTTTAAAAGCGCTGGCGAGCTCACCTGTCTGGCAAAGATGTTTAGCACCAGCAAATGCCTATCCTGTTATTTCCTTAGTACTGCAGACTCTCCTGAAAGCCCGATTCACACTGGGTGGGACCACGTGACCCCCTCCCCAATAAGCAACACGAGCCCTGGGCAACAGCCACACGCGTGTGACTGAAGAATGAATCTGGATTGTTCAACAGTGCAAAGCAAAGCTACATGAAGAAGACCATCTCCTCTGGTTAAAACTGCAGTTTGGAGACATCCTTCTCATGGAACGTGCTGGGGAGTTTTGAAAGAGCTTCCATCAAGACCTTTTCGTGTACATAACACACAAGCAGCCCCTTGGTCTTCACAGCACTTTTTTTCCTTAGGTTGCATTTCCCTTCATGCAAGCCCCATGGCTTACAATCTCAGATAACATCAACATGCAATGGATGGGACTTAAGAAGCTGTGGGTGGGAAGGGAGTATACTAGGCAGTAGTCACAGCATGCCAAGTGCCTGAGCATAGTCGCATCCTTTAGGACACTGATATCATGGAAGTGCAGAATGTTAAGGGAGGATTTGAAGGACAATGAGCCGGCTTGCTTGCATCTGTCCCCTTGCTCCCCACTTCTCGGCAGTCATTCTGCATCTCTTGGTCCACAAAAAGGGGCCAAGCTTTGCCACGAGTTAGGCTTTGCCCTCTAAAATGCTACTCTGATCCCTGCCTGCCCCAGAGGTGTACCTGACAGAGTTTGCCTTTGCAGGCTTAAGTCTCTGGCTGCAGTCCCCTGGGGTAAAGCAGCGGCAGGACAGTTCTGTGAGAGGAGGTGTCACTGCCAAGAGCCATGTGAATCTCTCCCTGGCTTCACAACTGCTGCAATTTTGTGTGGAGAGTGAGGATTCAAAGACCTGAATTCAACAGCAGTGCAGGGCCAGGGAAGGGCTGACCCGGCCATTGGTTACACTTGACATCTCTTTGCACAGAATCACCCTGCCCCTCTCCACTCCACACGCAGCACTTCACTGCACTCCCTGGCTCCATTCTGCTTTCTTCCTTTACTGAGCACACGGGGCTCACGTGCCATACACTGCTGCTGCCTGTTCACTTGTGGCAGGCATGTCATAGGCTGGCCATGCCTGCCCTATACAGAGGTTTGCAAAGAGTCAAATCTTGCAGCCTGGTATTGTTATTTCAGCTTTACAACTGCACTTAAAGGTGTCACAGAAGCCACAAGCAAAGTTAGTTTCAGAGCTGTGATTACAATGCAGGGGCTCTTTACTCACCACCAGTTCCAGCTTCTCCAATGAGAGCAACCAGCCCCTGCTTTTACCACTGAGCTCCCTCTCTTTCTGGCCAGAAATGGCACTGGCTGCTCAGTGCCATTTCTGGCCTTTGGCTCCTTCAGAAACACAACTCTTTGCACATTGATTGCAACAATTCCAAAGCCAGTTTGGAGGCAGGATGGGACCTGCCTTGACTTTTCTTATTTAATTTCTACTAAAAGAAGAATTGTGATCTGGGAAACAGGCTACTAAGTACAGCAAAAGGTAAGAAGAACTTAAAAACATTTAAATTAACCCCTCTCATCTCATCAACAGTTTCCCGAACAATCAATATGACATGGAAAGTCAAAACCTTTTGCTAGCTTTCCCAACAGGTTAAAATAAAAATATCCCATTGTCAGTCTTTCATCTTCGACCATGATTCTTGCTCTGATCCTCTGGAGAGATGAGACAGGATGAGGCAAGCTTCATGTCCAAAGCAGTTCTTTGGAAGAAGTGATACTAACCAAAAGAGATAATCGACTAGCTCAACGAGATGGGAAAAGCAGAACTGTCATGAAGTAGACAGGCAATCCTTATGGCCTCTTGATGGGATTACAAATGAGCTGTTCAGAAGCAGCAGGGTATTCTGCTCCCTAGTTTGCTTGAAAAGCCAATGCCCAGGAACGTAATAGTCTAATAAACAAACCCATAGTCCCACTCAATCCTTGGCTTTAAGCTACTTCTCAACATCCCTTCAGAACTT
Organism: Caiman crocodilus; assembly: GCA_030014935.1. Classification (NCBI taxonomy): domain Eukaryota; kingdom Metazoa; phylum Chordata; order Crocodylia; family Alligatoridae; genus Caiman; species Caiman crocodilus. The sequence goes on from JAGPOW010000261.1 coordinate 15,990,213, forward strand.
ACTTAGGCTCATTGCCAGCCAGCATGGATTCACTCAATTACAATGTCTAAAGCTGCTCAAATGCATTAATGAAAGAGGGATCCACCATATGGTCTAAGTCTTTACTAGTTACAATCAAACCTCCAGTGCTTTCCAAGAGAGAGCTCCCTCCCTCCCCTTCCCCCCCGCAACTCCAACACCCACGGCTTTCCATGGTGGAGTGCCCAATTTTATAGCTGTTATAATTTTTTTTTCAATGTACAGACCAAATGAAATGCCTTGCATGCTTTCAAATATTTAAAAGAATGACAAGTGGAAATGAAAGAGGCAGGAGAATGGACAGTGCATGCTGTTCCCTCTGCACTGGGGGTACATCTACACTGTGAGCACAAAGAGCTCTCTTGTGCTGCTGAGGCAATAATCTCCTTGGAGCCTCTTCCACTTCACACGTGTCAATCACAGGAATCAAGTGGTGACAGTGTCCTTGGAGCAGCCCAGCTGCTGCTCTTGGACACATTCAAATGCCATGGCTTGAGCAGGGTGCCAGGAGTCCCCCAGGCATGCCGACTGCTGAAGGGTTGTACGCATCAAAGAGGAGCAGGGGAGTGGAGTGTATTGCCTTTGGCAGCAAGACTAAGCACCAAAATGTAGAGCTCTCAGGACCTGGACACACAACACATTTGTGCTGGCATGACTAGATCTGAGTGAGTAACACTGAAGTAGGGTTTACACTGTGGGCATGTCTACACGTGTCCCTGTGGCAATGTAGCGGCGTACCATACCGTGTGCTATGGTGACAGCGATCACAGGGGTCTACACATGATTGACAGCTATGTTACCATAGCAATGCACTCCCTGGATATAGCGAGCCTCTATGGTGACATAGTGGGGAAATCTAAGCGAGCGCCGCCCATGCCACAGTAATTGCCCATAGTGCACCATGCTTCAGTGCTTCCAAAAGGAAGTACTAAAGCATGGCACTGTAGCAACGTCACCAAATGGTGACATGTAGCTTTGCCCAGTGTGTCGCTCTTTCTTTACACCTGTATAAAGAAACCAGTTCATGTCCAGAAGGTTTCAAGGAAACTGCACCTCAAGCTGTTGGCAAGCAGGAGCTGGGGAGCAGGAGCAGTGTCCTGTGATGCAGCCAGCAGATTGGGGGTCCGCAGAGCCCCTGCAGCTCTCCTGGGGATGCGGGCAAGCCCCTGATCTGCCTGCTGGATGACAGGAGGGAGGCTGGTGCTGCCAGCTGGGGCCAGCGGCAGCACCAGTATTCCTGGCATGAGCCAGGAGCACCAGCCTGCTGTCATGCCTGGGATCAGTGCTGGGTGCAGCCCATACCCAGCATGGCTCCACGGATCTGAGCCTGGTGGTGGAAGGCACCTCCCATCACTGGGCTCAGCTCCCAGTGGCTCGCAGCCCCGAGGAACTCAGCCCGGCGGTAGGACGCAGAGCGCAGGCCCAGCTCTGCCCTCCTTCCGATACCAGGCTGAGCTCCACGGGGCTGGGGGAGCCCGGCGGTGGGAGGCACGCAAAGCCAGCACTGTGCTCTGATCAGCTCCACCAGTCCCACGGAGCTTAGCCCAGCGGTGGGAGGTGGGGAGAGCCAGGGCTGTGCTCCCCACCGGGCTGAGTCGCATACGGCTGAGGAGCTGCTCGGAGTGCAGCGGTGGCTCTTCCCTGCCTCCCACCACCTGGCTGGCTGCTTCAAAATTCAAAACATTTCAAAATGTTTCAACTGGTCTCGTTTTGTTTCAAGGCTGTTTTGAAACTCTTTGTTTATTTTGATTTCGCTGTTTCGAGCTCGAAACAAGTCAAAACAGCCTCAAAACTTTGCATGGCCCTACCGTCTAAGCAGCTAATGCTGCATCCAACAGCGGCTTGCCTAAAGCAAGCATAGACCCAGCAGTGCTCACAATCAGGGTCAATTGAAGATTTCCAGGAAGATGCATTTTGTTTTCTTCCATGATGACAGCATGTGCTGCTCCCCCTATTTAGGCATGAGTTTCTCTCCTTTTCTAGCTATCAGCAATATTTTTACAGCACTTGTCACAGTAGAGTGCTTCATAACATATTTGAACCAAGAATTCTAGAGCTTTGCATTTCTTTTTGCACTTCTAATGCTTTCATCCTCACCATACTCCATTAGGTGATACAATGCTCTGGTCTCAGTGTTACAAAGACACTATTACTTGCCAAGGTCACACAAAGCAGAAGAGAAAATTGAACCCAGGTCTCCTGCATTCTGAGTTGGTGCCCTTTACGACAGGATCACACTTCCTCTCTAGCTTGTCATTCATCCCACTGTTTATGATGCCTCGAGTTGTCAGGAATAGCCTGGATAACCTCTTATACCTCTTGCAGGGAAGGGCTGCATTTCCAATAGGATGGTAAGCATATTTCAAGGCCTTGAAGAGAGGAATTTATCGGTCTTTCTGGTTATCAACTGCCTATGCTCATCCACTTCTGTTCCAAAAGAAAGTTCTTAGCAGTCTAGAACTTGAAACAAATGCTTTCATACCGTGGCAAAGCCTATGAAATACTGGCTGTTCACATGGTGTCGAAACAGAAGCAGGAGAATTGGGGAAGCAAACTGGTAAGTTAAACTGCCTGGTCTTAAAGGTTCAGATCATCACATTCACTCGGAGCAGCATTTTAGTGCCTCAGTACAAACACTTCTGGGACAAGGGAACTTGGCAAATTATTGGCCCTGGGTCTCTGACCAGAAAGGTAAAAACAAGTCCTAAATGAAGAGAGATCTTTAAGAAATTTTCTCCCTTTGATTTGAGAGACATTTTCACTGGTGGGTTCTTTAATTAGAAGGAGCCTTTGGGAGTATCTATACATCAAATATCCACCTAACACACTAATGAGATAAGGAACTCTTTAAAATATAGTGTGTGCAGCCAAAACATTAACTGCTCCTCTATTTGCATTCTCCTCTATAATAAAAGAGGTTCAGTGAATGAATATTTTTCTGACCTTTACATTTGTTTCTAGTTCGCTGATGTGTCTAGAGCAATCCTGTCACTCTTTCAAGTGTACTCAGGATTCATTTTCATTTTAACTCAAGTAAATGTTTTAACAGAGATAGGTCCTCGTAAAACACTGAGTACAAACTTCTACCCTGAGACACTGAAATGGCATCTCTAGCCTTTGGGGAGCAGGTATAAGAGCTAGACAGCTGCACAGGAGAAGAGCACTAATAGTACTGTAGCTACAAAGCAGTTGCCTTCCTGCACTTTGTTCCACTTGATCTTTTGAGGGGATGGATCCGTTCTTCCATGCAGTTTACAGTACTCAAACTCGGTAGTCATAGATGCATGGCTGGCTGTGGTCCTGAGAGTATGATGCTATTTTCTGTGCAGTCACAGTCTGAGGGGGCCATTTGGTTGATGCCTGTCTGAGTAACAAGCAGCCCCAAAGAAAAAAATGAGCAAGGGGTATGGCTCACGTTAGCAATCTGAGGGCATGTGCTCTGGAGATTAGGTTACAGCAGAGAAGAAAGTTTTGCAAGTTCCCTGCACATTTCATTTTCACTGCGTACGTGCAAGAGTAAGTATTGGTTTAGGAATTTGGCTTTAGGCACCTTCATTTGAAAATGTTGTCCTGGGATTTCATCCTTGCTGAAAAACCATGGGCATTTTGATGGCTCCATATACAAATAATTAATAAGAAACTAATGACGAACCAGAGTTAGAGTTGAACCAATGGCCTAGAGGTGAAGAGGGCTGTTGCCTATTTTTAGTCCCCAGAGCAAACCACTCCTCTATTAGGATATTACTTTTGAGCAAAAGTTTTAATAATGTGTAATATCTCCGCACTTCTGAAGCACAGCACAATTCTGCAGTTTACAATCCCATCTGGGCCTATGTTAGTAATTTACCAAAGGAAAAATATACCCTCTGGGAAAAGAAAAAAAAATGTCATGTCAACTTCAGTGTTAATGCAGATTCTTTTAGCTAGAGTATATTTGAAAAGAGCAAAATAAAACAACAATGAACCAAAAAACAAAATAACCCCACCTCCCAGTTTAAAAATGCATTTGGAAACAACATAAAAGTAAAAAGCAAGGGAAACTGTGGCAATGGTAATTGCTTTCTCAGCTTCTCTCATAAAATGCTGACTGTTTTGAAGGATATGCTTTAAACTACACTGAAAATAAATTTGCCTCAAAATAGGCAGCTGAGAGATTTATGTTCCAGGAACAGAAGAGGATTTGCAAAGTGTTCCCAATGATTTGGCCCCAGATTGGCCAAGAATGTGGATTCCAGGGGAAGAGGAGGAAGACAATAATGCTGTAACCCAATAAATATAATCATAATACAAGCAAGCACATCTCAAGAATTGGAAGAACAATCAAGATTCAAAACAAAGACCAACAAGTAGGAATGCCAGATATATCTATCTGCTTTCCTCATGAACTATGTGAGGTGGATGCAAGCATTAGATATTAAGTCAGTCAGATGAAGTAATATTGGTAAAAGATGCTTCTAGTTTCCTTTGAATTAAAACTCTGCATTTGAAGGCAAAGGACTGTACTCTGTGATCTTTCAGTTTTTAGCGTAAGATTTCCTATGAGTCTTGACCAGATCATTGTGGTGTTCTCATGTATTAAATCTTCATGTGATGATCTCAAAGCACACTGCAAGTCTACATGCTTGCTTACTGATTATTAGATAGAAGTTGTCCCAGACATCCTGAAATACAGCCAGAGTAGTGGTGAAATGCGAAGAGATGGTCCACAACACTCATTGCTACCCATTGGCATGTGGAAAATGTTCTGTCCTATTCAAAATGTTTAAATACATTTTAAATAGGCAGAATCTACTTGTCCAAATTTAAAACAGGACAGGGAAAGGGTGGAGCAATGAGGACTTCCAGTTTCTCTCTCGGGGGCTCCGGCTCTACTAGAAAGGTATCTTCCTTATTGCTTTGGTTCGAAGCTGACGTAGATGGAAGAGTGCTACACAGAGCATCATCAAAAGGTATTTCCATATGCTACTCAGACTTCCTCTCGAAGTACTGACTAGGCTCAGTCGTGCTTAGTTTATGGTGTCGAATGAGGGACTTATTTGCTCAAGACTCTCTTTCAGCCACATACAGACAGGCTTCTCATTACTTTCTGCTGGCCCTAAAAGGTGCTGTGTTAGACTGACAATGCCACAGTCTGCAACATTTTGCATTAGTTGGAAAAACAGACAGGCTGGGCTCACTGAGGCAAAAAGTCAGCAAATGATCTAACTCTTTTATTGTCCTCTTATTTAAGTTATAGTGGCCACCCAAAGCCAGGCAGGGGTAAGGGGGTAGATGGTTGAGAAAGAGAGAGTGGGATCCAAGTGAGATCTAAGCACCCTGGGATACCCAGGGCAAGTGAGTACCCAAGAGAGTGGCATCCATGTGAGATCTGAGCATACTGTTATTTGGAAACCTTAAAATGATTTCCCAAGCCAGTGGATGGCCTACTAGAAGTAAGTAGCAGCTGCAGTATTGAGCTCTTCGTTCCAACCCCAGCTCTCAGTTTTTCAGTCTGTATAAAGACAAATTATGTTTATACTTCCAAAAGCAGCGATTAAAGGATGGCAATGTTATCATAAGAAAAAGACTGTGGATTCTCCCTGAAGGCTTGGTTCTGGTGCTAGCATACAAAGGGATGCCGGTCCACATTCCCAGGCTCAGCATTTAAGGATAAACTTGACCTCAAACAAATGTCAGTATACTGCCCGTCCTTAAGTTTGTGGAAATTTGTAATCGAGGGCCAAATTCTGGGTCTTGGGCCCATGATTACCTGCAGCAGTTGCTGTTTTGAAGTTTGCATCTGGACTAAAACCAACCGTTCCCATAAAGGATGCGTGAACCCTGCAGATGCAGAGGTGCAGTGATGGTGGTCTCTGTCCTTTCCTAAGCTGATGGTGGTGGTGTTGGGAAGAAGGCCACCTAGAGTCACCCGTGTAAGAATTCCTCCCCAGCACAGGGCCCTTGAAGGGGAAGAAATGATCATACTGCAAAAATCTAAAGAGCAACCAAGGGAACAAAAAAAAATAGCAATGGATAGGATAAAAAAAAACCTTTAAAAACATTTCCCTCTCAGTGACAAGTCTCTGGTACTTACAGAAAGAGTCTGTGAGAAACACTGAACTTGTGATAGCAGAAACATCCCAAAGAGAGGAGTGGGGTTAAAAAAAAATTAATAATACCGCCTGGTGGAATTTCTGAAGGCTCAGCACAAAAGCTTGAAGCAGCCTTTTGAGAAGCCGAATCAGCTTTAATTACTGCACTCTGGGTTATTCTTTTAAAATGCTTTTGCTGTGAAAGTTTCTGAGTCTGGGGGAGGGCAATGCTGTTCTCTCCTATCATTTCCCCTCATTGTTACAGACTTCAGCACACAGCGTCTGTGTGAGAGGACAAGCAGATCCTCCACGTCTTTCATTTCAAGTGCTATTTTTTTCCCTTTTCATTAACAGCCTTCAAGAAGAAAAAGAACTACTTAGGGTAGGGTTTTTCTTTTTCTCGTTTTTGGCAGCCCGGGTAAGGCCCTTTGCATTCACAATGCCTTGTTATCTAAAAGCCATTATAATAGAGATACACAGATGCTCATTACTAGTAGCTATGCCATCGTCGTGCTTCCTATAATGGTATTTTCAACTCACAATAGACAGTGGCTGATCTGTGCTGAATAGTGAATGTGGGTCCTGATGCTCCTCTCCTTTACTCCAGTGATATCAGCACAGTAAACCTATCCCTCTGACATGTAACAGCCTGGGAGAGGGGAGAATCCAGCCACCCTGAGCCTGTAGCAGCTCAGCCCAACACAGTTTCTACACTATCTTGCTCTCTGACATGAAAGGGAGTGTTGGGGGTTCATTTCAGAGAAACAGAGAATGAGTTTCTGGACCTTCAAAAATGACAGAGAGGAGTTATGTCTGGTAGAGCAAATAAGGACCTGCAATTGGAAAGGAAAGGACAAAGGCCTGGGGGGAGAGAAGGGGAGAGGGAGAGAAAATCTAATCAGCTGCCTCAGCTGAGGTTTAAAAACTTCAGCGGCATGTAATATAAAGGAGGAAAGAGGAGGAACCGCACAAACAACATCTCAGTGGAAGCCGAATCAATGTCACCTGCTTCTCGCTGAATGGTGTCTGGCAAGTGTTTGTGAAGGTCACCAAGGCAAGCAGTAGTGAGAATGAAGGACGATGACATGCACTGATACAGGAACAGTTAATTGGATGCATAACTGAGGTCTGAACAGCCTCTCTCCCAGTATACTTTGTGTGGCCGAGTAATACTGGTAGTAACTTTCAGGGATAAAAAAAAAAAAAGCTGGCACAGGGAGCGAGCAGGACAAAAGCATCATTTGTCCAAAACTGGGGAAGAGCTCAAGCAGCTCTTGCTGGGTAAGGTTGCACTCGCTGTTTAAGGAAGAAGCTAAGCTGAGTGACAGCAACTGGATCAAGCAAGCAACAACTTCATACGTGTATCAGCCAGGATCCAAAAGGACCTCTTCTCTGGGTACCAGGGTAGCCTCCTTCTCTGGGTTTCGAGGCTTTTGCTGAGCATGGCAACAGACCTCTTTAGAACGATGCCTAAACAAGAAGCCTTTGAATAGCCACCAGATGTGCTTTATGACCATTAGTATTTACCAGCTGGGATTTTGAACCAGCAATCAAGACAAGAAAGGCGCCAGCTCTTTTTACAAGTCTGTTTTGTCATCTAAGCCCTTCACAGAAGTGTTCCTAAAGTGCTTTTAGCTGGTTTCCAGTAGGACTATGGACCTGCAGTGATTCTACCGCTGCAGAATTTGCCCCTCATTAATTAATTTACAACCATGCTTGGAACCCCACATAACTAATTTTCTCTGTGCTGGCTGTTTGAGCACTTGTACTCAATCTCACAGTACAGGATTGTGGGTTCAGCAACTGGAGCTGGGGGTGTTATGATGGTATAGTGAGCAGGGTCTCCAATCCCTTTTAGTCCTCTTGTGTATACTCGCTCTTTCCCTTCTCTCTCAGGGTGGAGCCCTGTGGTCCAACTACCCCTAGGGCCATATCTGGATAAGTAAATTTGGCACCTTGATGAGACTTAGGTAGAATTTAGGTGTCCAACTCACTGAAAGCAGTCCAGATGAACCCTGCTCCTGTGGCTGCAGAAGCCCGAAATTCAGTTGGTGCCTATAGTTGGGCCAGTAAAGATGCCTGAACGTAGGCTTCCAAGCACATAAAAGTCTGAGCTGCTAGGCATCAAACTCTTGCCTAAGGTCCAGTGCCATCCACAGAAGAGCTGGGGAGATATATCAATGGGTCTCCGGAAAGCCCAGTGCATTAGGCATGCTCAGAGCTTGCCCAATTTACACTTCCAACATTCAGTTCAATACAAAGCAAAATTAGTAGACCTGTGTGAATAAGGAAGCATTTGATTTGGATTTGACCAATTCAAAGGACAGTAATTCGAATCACTGTCCCCAATCAATTTGGCCGAATCAGAGATTTGTTGCTGATTTGGTTCCGATTCAGATCGGTTGGGGAGACTACAGGTTCTCCTGCGGCTCGAGAAGTCCCCATGGCTGCCCAGCCCCAGCCTAGTCCCCGCACTTTAAAAAAAGCCCCATGCTCACCAGCTGCAGCAGCAGGGATCAGGGCCTCTGAGGGCTCATCAAATGACCTTTGGTTCAAAGCACCCTGCCACCATTTTTCAGAGCAGGGACACTGATACACATGACACTGAAGTCTGCTGGACGACATTAATTTTCACGGTCCAGCAGACTCGTTTCATCAAGTCTGCTCCGATGTACTGGAATTTCAGCGCATCAGAGCAGGCTTCCTGCACATATGTAGGAGCCCAGAGGTACTAAATTTAATGCGCATTAGAAAAGGTGCATTACTGCATGTGTAAACATGCCTAGTGTTTCCTACTGGCTAGTCCTAAATGCCTCCCTTACTCAGTGCCTGCAGTCTCTGGATCATCCTTTGAGCTGCCTAGCTTCTGCCCATGCATTGTTAAAGGACAAAGGCCCCTGACCCAAATTATTTGCCTCATTCTCCTGGGGTAAGGCTCCTATTTTCTAGGTCTCCTAAAGCCAGAAATAGATGGCTTACCAGGATGATCTGGATTTCACCTTTATTCTCTGGTTTGTAGCCTCCATTTCTAGCCATATTGACATGAGCAGCAACAATGTAAGCCTTTTTCCAGGAGCCTGTAACCAATGGTTGGATCAAAGGCAACTTCCAGACAAACATATAATTTATTTATTCCCACATATGAAGAGGAAAAGGACAAGGCAACAGAGAGCTTACATGCCTAGTTCTTCCCTACACTCACTTTCCTTGAGAATTTGAAGTAAATTCCACTGAGCCCCGACACCCCCTTTCCTGGGGGTTAGCTTGATCGAACTGAGGAATTTTCTGTATCTGTGCCCGACATTCATCTCCGGCTCCTGCTCAGTGTCTTTTTTATCCATAGGCTGGAATCGCCTCCCCCTCTTCCCTTTGATCCTAGGTAAGGGACATGATAAGGAAGCCTTGTTAGCCTGACTGGAGCCAAACAGATGGACATTCCCTAATCAACAGTCTTCACATTGCTTCCGTGTGTATCTATCATGGCAGCTTATCTTTGTCAGTGTATTTCTTGTTCATGTCCCTGCAACAGCCTTCTGTGATTTAAGTCTATGCAGTCTTAAAATATCAGACAGAAAAACTAAAGTGCACAGAACAGACATAAAATATACTTTTTCTTTCCATAGGAGGTATGAAAGCCTGTGGAGGGAGGAAGGACGGGAAGCATGAGTCGATAGATGACCTTCAGCATTCAACCTACTCTGGAATTTGGGGATTCCCTAGAATCCCAGAGGGCTGAAAGGGTTGAGTTTTTCAATATCTCCAGCTAGAATGATAGCCTGGCAGGTCCTGCTTAGCATGGGTCTAGGACCAGAGAAGCAGAGACGTTGAGCATCTTTACTCCTACAGATTAAACAAGGCTGGTTCAATGTCTGGGGAGGCTTGCTTACTACTGGTTGGCAATTACTTATGCAAAGCAAAACCCACAATTAATGCAATGTTATGGATCAGCACTTAAATGGAT
>JAGPOW010000261.1:16002958-16016075 GCA_030014935.1 Caiman crocodilus
CTCACCAATCAGGCCCCAGAGACTCACCCCTCATGTCCCCTGATTGGCCCCTTGGGTCACCTGGAGGGGGATAAAAGGGGCAGCACAGCTGACTCAGGGGAGAGACCAGCGAGGGACCACAAGGAAGGAGCTTCAAAGAGCTGAGCCAGCGGGGCGGAAGCAGTTGCCCCAGAAGAGGCTGAAGGAGCAGGATCTGTAGATACCTTTCGGAGTACCACCCGGTACTTCTCTCTCTCCCCTTTTCTCCGATCAGAGTGGAGTGGTAGACTTCAGGGCAGCTGAGTTGCACGCACCTGGCCTGCTACTCTAAAGGGTTTAGCTGCACTGGTCTGCAGTAGGGATGTGCAAATCTTCAAGTGTGGATTTGATTCAGAGGAGATTTGGCCTGATTCAGGGCTCCAAAACTCCAGATCCAAACTGAATCAGGGGACTAATTAGAAGATCTGAATTGATTTGGAAAACATTTGGGGAGCTTTGGAGATTTTGGAAGTCCCCACTGGCTGCAGCAGGAGCTAGACCCGGACTCCATGCTAGTAAGTAGGGGGCGGGGATGGGGTGGCTGGAGGGGGGCAGAGGGGACTATGGGGGGACCTCTGCCAAGCCCCATCCCCTGCCTGCTCCCCCAGCCCCCCTGAGTGCCACCCAACCCATGCCTGCTCTCGTAGTCCCCCAGGGCTGCCCTGCCTGGCCCCAGCTCCCAGTTGTATAAAAAAAAGCCCTACTCCCTGGTTGCTGCCAGGCAGGGGGGTGATCCCTGCTGCCCCCCACTGTCCCACGCTGTGTGGAGGGCAGCAGGAATCGCCCCCTGCCTAGCAGCACCCGGTGAGCGAGAGCTTGTTTTTCAAAAGAGCCGAGAGCAGGGACAGACCGGGCTGGGAGAGCAGGTGGGGAATGGGGCCTGGGTGATTCGGCTGAATCGATTCGGGACAGTGACTTGAATCACCAAATCAAATCAGTGTTCCCCAAATCAGCCGAATCTGAATCCAAGGCAAATACTAGGCGCTTCGCATAGGCCTCGTCTACAGTATTGTTTCGTAGAGCTTGCCAGAAGTATCATTTTTGCCAGGTGTAGGGCTTTGCAAAAGGAAAAGATGGCAATCTCCCTCTGTACAAATAAAAGATAAACTTTCTTTAAAAAAAAAGTCAGTCAGTCTGAGGCAAGGACTGAGTATGGAAAATCTCCAGGCCCAAACAGTTAAAAACTGTCAAAATTTCAAGCAGCTAAAGACAATAATGGGGAGTGACAGACAAGTTCTGTAGAAGTAGTCACTACCATTGCATCTGTCAGACAGAGTGAACAATGGTCACTGACAGCAATGCTCACTACATGGAGGAGGAGGAAAGATGGGAAGAACAAATAACTACATCCTGTCACCAAACTACTGAAAAAAATGGATTAAAGTGCTACTCATCATGGGTAAAGGTGGCAGACTCTCACCCCCTGGCGAGAAAACCTGAAAAACAGTGTCACATTTGCAAGAGTTTTACTTGTAACTGATGTGCGCAGAGTTTCATAAAGTTCATTTTGGTTTGAGACTTTTTATATATAATGGAAAGAAACAAAATGGCCAAACCATACTACTATTATTTTGGATTTACATGAAGCACCTACCTAAAAAAATAGGCTAAAAAATAAAATAGCCTAGAGCGCAAAATCCAGTCCTGTAAATTGTGGTGAGTCCCCCAGAGTGGAAAACTGGTATTTAAAATAGTCCTTATCTCCTAAAAGCACGAAGGTGCCTCTGTTTGTGCAGCCACAGGAAATTCAAGGGACAGATTATGCCTTTAAGCAGAGCCTTGCATGAGTGGTATTATATACACTGCGCCACCAATGGAGCTGCCCTAGGATGCATGATGCTTTTCTTGCATAATGACCTTTTTTCCTCTTTTTTCCAAGTATCAGTAAAATGCTGCTGTCCAGCAACACTCACTCAAGCAAAAGCTCAGAGGAACTGGAGGCTGTACCAGAGGGGTAAAACTAAAATCTATTTTCCCCAGTCCCCATGTACGCACTGCTTCAGGGTGGGAGTAAACTGTCCTGTGGTACCTGCTTATTTTGTGTGTGTCTGTAACAAAGGCAGGGTTGTAATTTGGGGTAGGAGGGAGACTATGGGGAGTCGGGGCAGCAGGGGGGAAGGAACTGGTTCCATCAGAAATGGAAACAAATATTATCAGATTTAGCCTCACAATAAAAAGGGAGAATTAATTAAGAATTCAAGTCTGCATAAAAGGCCTTTAGAGAAAACCTATAACATTTCCCTAATAAGCCTTCCATGCCATCCACATCGTATCATACACTTCCCTCTCATTTCCCCATTATGAATGAATCGGCCAGCTCAGACATCCATTCTTCCTGTGTCAGGCAAGCATTATTTTTCCATAACTCTTCTTAGCTGGCACTTTATGCACCCCCCCCCAACCGCTACATTACTCCCCCCTCTTAAAACTGGTTGCAGAGTCTAGCTAGAGAGAGGGAAGATGAAGATACATATCTAGAAAACCAAGAATATATAATTTAAGAGATGACATTCACCATGAAACTTCCAAGGAACAGGAGAAGCTCTTTCAGACTTCATACCAATATTTCTAGATTTCAGGACAAGAAAACCATTTCTGACAGGTTCACTGGCTGCTTAAATGGATGGCCCAAGTCCTTCCCAACAGAGAAAAGACCCAACATGCATTTTCTCATGTTCAGCCAAACCTGTGAGGAGCTGTATTATTTCAGAATACAAGCTGGGGAATTCTGTGTCTCGTTCAGTCTTTCATTTTACATCACCCTCAAGTGTGCTGAGTCTCTTATCTGGTGTTTTCCCCAGCCAGATGCTTCTGTGTCATTATCTTTTATGAAACCTTTGACTGACAATGTATCTGCAGCAATTTAATCTGGCATTATATGTTTGTCTAATAAATCAAGCAGTTGCTCCATCCAAGCCAGATTGGAAGGATGGTACTTACATTTTGCTTAGAGACTACTTAGGACCTGATACTGTATTTATGATGCAGGCAAAAGCCCAGATCCTTCAAAGAAGATAGATACCTAAGTGCCTTTGAGAATCTGGGCCAAAATCACTAGGAGATTGTTACTTTTTTTTTTTTATGTTAGGGACATGGTTTTAAGCCATTTAGGTGTTGGAAATAAGAGGTACTGATAAAATACCTTTCCTCTCCTTTTCCCCTGATGGAAATCATTTTATTTCCAAACATAAAGTTAGTGTTACAGCAACCAGGAGGGTTTTTTCTTTTCTTGAGATGCAGTTAATGTATATTTAGGAGGCCTTGGTTCTGGTCTTGCTTGCATCACTTTGTTACAGTTGTCTTTAGTGAAGTAACTCATTTACAACCAAAGAACAAAGCAGATCCAGACCTAACACTGCCTGGTAAATAATATTGCAGGCAGCACAGAGTTACAAGTGTGCCAACCCTCCAGTGCCAGGAACTGGCACAAGAAGCAAGGAGGAATTTCCACTTTTATATAGAAAATCATAGGGGTTAAGGTCACGAGCCAATGGGTTGAAAGGCAGGAACAAGTAAAAAAGATAAAGAAATATCAACACCGTGGTAACATATATTCAGCACCTTAATTTCCCCCTGGCACCTCCCAAGGGGTCCCTAAACCAGCCTTTAGTCCCTAGAGCACTCAAACAGAGGCTTGCAGCTGCCCCCAAGTCTCAGTCCCCAGTCCTGGCGGAGAGATCTCCAGTTGCACTGTGCACTCCTCTGCGTGGGACTGACCAGGCTCCACGTGCACGCTGCTCTCTCTTCCCTTTACTACAGCCTCAATCTTCCTCTTCCTTTTCCCATTGTCCCCAGCCCCTGGGGTTTCTAGGAATTGCAGTCCAAATTAACAGACATCACAGCTCTGCAGACTGTCCCTGGTTCCACCCGTTGTTCCACACATTACACAGGCTATTCCCACCAGGGACAAGCAGTTGCTGTAAATACTAGCACCATTTCAGGCCATGGGGAGATGCAGGGTTTACTACAAGGGAGTGTGGCATACCTCTTTCAGACTATGGGGGTTGGCAGTGAGGAATGGCTAGAGTCCCTGGGCTGGCAGGGGACACCGGGAGATGGACAGGGAATAGGCGAATGAAGGACAGGAGCCGCTGACCACTGCTGGTCTCAGGCTGTGTGGACGGACTGGACAGGGTGCCATGCATTTCAGGGAACACCAGCAGTGGTGTGCAGGTTTCTTCTTCAAGCCCTTACATAATGCAAGAATAATGCCTGGGCCTAATAATACCCAGTTTCATAGTGTTATAGTTGGTAGGTCAGAAGGGACCTGAGCAGGTCATCAAGTCTGACCCCCTGCCATGGCAGGAAAGAGTGCTGGGGTCAAATGATCCCGGCCAGGTGTTTATCCAGCCTCCTTTTAAAGACCCCCAGGGTAGGAGCGAGCACCACTTCTCTTGGGAGTTGGTTCCAGATCCTAGCGGCCCTGACTCTGAAGTAGCACCTCCTGATGTCTAGTCTGAATCTACTCTCTGCCAGCTTGTGACCATTATTTCTAGTCACTCCTCGTAGTGCTCAGGGAACAGGGACTCCCCCAGTGCCTGCTGGTCCCCCCAACTAGTTTGTTACAGGCCACTAGATCCCCCCTCAGCCTTCTCTTGTGGAGGCTGAACAGGTTCAGGTCCCTCAGCTTCTCTTTGTAGGGCCTGTCCTGCTGACCCCGATCATGCGAGTGGCCCTCTTCTGCACCCTTTCCACGTTGTCAACATCCCTCCTGAAGTGCGGTGCCCAGAACTGGACACAGTACTCCAACTGTGGTCTGACCAGTGTTGCATAGAGGGGGAGGATCACCTCCTTGGACCTGCTTGAGATGCATCTGTGGATGCACAACAAGGTATGGTTGGCCTTCCTGACTGCGTCCCCACACTGTCGGCCCATGTTCAATTTGGCATCAATAATGACTCCAAGATCCTTTTCTGCCTCTGCACTGACGAGAAGGGAGTTCCCCAGCCTGTAGGTGTGCTGCCGGTTCTTCCCCCCCAGGTGCGTTACCCTGCATTTATCAGTGTTGAAACCCATCCTGTAACCTGTCTAGGTCCGCTTGCAGCCTATTCCTCTCTCCTAGCATGCCCACTTCTCCCCGCATCTTAGTGCCATCTGAGAATTTGAACCGGATGCTTTTTACCCCCTCGTCCAAGTTGCAGATGAAGATGTGGAACAGTGCAGGCCTGAGGACCGAGCCCTAGAGGACCCCACTGCCCACATTCTTCCAGGTCGAATAAGACCCGTCCACCACCACTCTGGGTGCAGGCCTCCAGCCAATTTACGACCCGACTGTGTAGACCTTGACACCATAGATGCCTAATTTTTTAGTGAGAGACCATGTCGAAGGCCTTCCTAAAGTCCAGGAAGACTACGTCCACCGCGACATCTGCATCCTAGGCTTTTGTGACCTGGTCATAGAAGCCCACCAGGTTGGTCTGACAGGACCTGCCTCTAATGAACCCATGTTGGTTGCCCCTAAGCATAACCTCCCCTGCTGGCCCCTCGCGGACATGTGCCAGAACAATTCTCTCCAAAAGCCTCCCCAGGACTGAGGTAAGACTAATGGGCCTATAGTTTACTGGATCCTCCTTTCTCCCTTTTTTGAAACTGGGAACCACATTGGCCCTTTTCCAGTCCTCTGGCATAATGCCAGAGCGCCATGAATGCTCGTAAAGCTGTGCCAGGGGTCCCACAATGACCTCTGCTGATTCCCTCAGCACTCTGGGGTGGAGATCATCAGGACACAAATAGGGCTTAAGTGTTCATCTCACCAGAAACATTTGTTGGAAAGTAAGGGGACTCCTGAATCACTCAGTATCACCTGCTGGTTCATTACAACTTAGAGATCTGTTTTTGTTTCTAAGGCCTGATACTAGTGTCTACTTTCTATTTGCATCCTATTAACCAATATTCTGCTTTTTCAGCTACCACTTTCCACAATAGGCCTGATCCTGACCAATTCCAACATTTGCCAGGCTAATAAAATCCTAGCAATAGTCAATACAACTGAAAAGACTTCCATTAGCTTGAAAGGAGCTGGCTCAGGCATAACATCTGACTACATGCCACCCTGTCCTGCCTTCCCTATGTATAACAAAATGCTGCCCACTGCTAAAAGGAGCCGCCAAACATTCATGCCAATAGATTCACTTCCAAGCTCATGTCAGGAAAGAAGAGGAGTCCCCAGGTTTGTTGGGAGATGGGGAGGTTTGGAGGAACAGGAAAGAGACATTCAGAGGAGAGATGAGATTCTCCTTGGAGATTTAAATCCATCGCATTCACACACCAGTTAGCAATGCAGGAGCCTCACACAGGTTAACCCTTGGGGAATCAAGGCCATGTTTTTACATCATGAGCAATTCACAGATTGAACTTTGTGGGGTTCAAATGATTCAGTCCAAAATTAGAATAATTCTATTAGGAGGACGGGCTCTGTTTTACTAAGCAAAGAGCCTACAACCATGGATGTGACTAAAATGACAGCATAGACATCTTATAGTCTTTTATGTCACTTTGTACAGGCTGTAAGCAGCCTCATGAACCCGCTCCCTAAACACCTTCCAGAAATGTGTTAAAAACTGTGATTAAAAAAAGTCAAACAATTTGTGTGCTTTCATCCTCTCTTCAGTGGCAGAATATGTATGTCCCATGTAGCATAGGTTTGGGGTTTAGGAATTTCAGGGTTTTTATTATTTATTAACTGCATATATCCACCAGGCTCGACCTGGTGGGATGTGAACAGTGGGGTCCCCCAGGGCTCGGTCCTGGAGCCTACACTGTTCAACATCTTCATCAGCAACTTGGATGAGGGGGTGGAAAACACGTTGTCCAAGTTTGCCGATGACACCAAGATATGGGAAGAGGTAGGCACGCTCGAAGGGAGAGAGAGGCTGCAATTAGACCTGAACCTGTTCAGCCTCAGTAAATGGAGACTGAGGGGAGATTTGGTAGCTGCCTACAAACTCATTAGGGGAGAGGAGCAGCAAATAAGAAGAGCCCTATTCCCCCCATCAGCACCTGAGATGATGAAGAACAATTGACCAGAAGCTGCTGAAGAATAGGTTCGGGTTAGAGATTAGGAGGCACTATTTCACCGTTAAGGTGGCTAGGATCTGGAACCAGCTTCCCAGGGAAGTGGTCCTCGCTCCCACCTTGGGCAAATTCAAAAAGAGGTTGGATGAACACCTGTCTGGGGTCATGTGACCCTAGCGTGTACTCCAACCAGTGGCGGGGGGTTAGACTAGATGATCTATTCAGGTCCCTTCTGACCCCAAACTACTATGAAACCCCATTGTTCCTGTATGTCTACTACTAGTTTGCTTGTCCCTCCCAACACTGCATCCCTCCTCCCTATCTCCTTCAAGTCCAACCTTGCTTTTAGTGTTCTCATTTCTTTCTCCTTCTCGTACTCTGCCTTTTCCATGTCCTTTCAAAGTATTTGATAAAGTGAGCTTCAGCCCATGAACACTTGTGCTACACACACACACACACACACACTTTGATTAGTCTATAAGGTACAAATCTACCCTGCCTACAGCTTGACTTTAGACTAACATGGATAACTACATCTCTCTGTATATTGGAGAAGGTCAGATGAAGAAAAGAGGTGGAAGGAAAGAAAATGATGATGGTCCTTACTTCTGGGAGTCCCTTCCACAGGTTCAGCTTGGCCCCTGAAGAAACACTGCTTCCCATAAACTACTACTAGATATACCAGGACACACAAGAGCTTCTAGGCTTCCTCCTAGTGATGCATTGGCAGAGTTGGGAACAGATTGCTAAAATCTCAGTCACTAGAATCATTGAAGAAAGTTCACACAGCAGAAGAGAAAAAATAAAATATTTACAAATAACATAGAAACCTGGAGCGGTACTCCCACAAACAACAAAGAGATTGTCAAAAGCAGCAGCTGAGAAATAATGTGGCTAGAAGTGGCAAATGCAGGAATAATTATAGTGCCACTCACTCATTTGCAAGCCATCCAGCTTCCAGGAAGAGTCTAGAAGGAAGGAGAAAGAGGAAAAGTGGGGATCAGGAAAGAAAAAAGTGCTATGTTGAGGGATAATTCAATGCAAACTGAAAACGTCATGAGATACTTTATCAGCTTCCAAGCTGAACCTTCACAAGCCCCAAATGTTATCAATTCCTTGTCATTGGCCTCAAATTAGAAACAAACCATCTGAAATCAAACTCAGTGGTGCAGAGTACTCTGAATGAGACTCCCTTGTTTCAGTTCTGCTCATCTCCCTTAATTTGCCACTCATTAATAACAAAAGAACAATCAATCTAAATAGAGTTCCCATTCCTGGCTCCCATAAAGTAAGAGAAAAGGAGATTAAATCATCATTAACAAACTGCAGAAGTGTTATACATGGGGGCAGCTGGAGGAGGAAAGGGAAGTTTATTAAGACTGTAGCAGGAAGTCATTTTTATTTTACAGTTTCTCCATTTGATAAAGGTTCAGATGCTCCCAGATCCAATTTCACCTGTGAAGCTCAGAAAATTAGCTTTGAGAACTATCCTGTCGCCACCACCACCATCATCCAAATCGCAAGATGCAGATTTCAAAACCTTCCTTAGCCACTGAACGGCTGGCTTGAATCAGGGGCTAATAGAGTATTGCCTTTGTCTTAAAGTGAAGGCATCCTGATTTTGGTGGTGTGTACTTACACCCCTGCCCTAAGGAAAGCTTGATGTGGCAAGTGTGTAAAGGCAGGCAGCCTCCTAACTGGAAGGAACGCATTTAATGGTCATGTTTCTAATATGTTCACGGCCTTATCCCCCATAAAGCCATGACTACAGCATTAAGTCTTACTATCTTCAGGCCCAACCAAACTCTCATTAAAGGCAAACAAAAGGTTTCCCTTCAGTTTTAAAGCTGAGAGAGGGGAGGTTTTCTTAGTGCTACATGCATAATGACATACTCGTTCCAACAAGGAACAACCTTTGCTCCGGAGCCTTAGTAGCCACAGGGCCTCTTTTCCACTACAGGTGACGTGCCGTTATGTTTAGTCAGATTATTTATCAGACCATTGTGGTTTTGGAAACTAAGAGGTGATGGCATTCACCGCTCTACAAAGCCATCCTGAGACCTCTGTGCCACTGAGGTTCCACAATAGCACTTGCATTACTGCTTTTTTTGTAATCATTGTCCTTGCTGCCTTATTATATTTCCTCTCCTATTATACAGCTTATTTCTACTGACTGATTTACAGTAAGTCACCTTGTTTACAGGGTCACATCCACCACTAGTATACACTGGAGTTACTCCATTGAAGCCAATGGGACTTTTTGGCTGAAAAAAGTGTTTTCCCACTGCTGAATTGTGTGCCTAAATAAATACATCACTATGCTCTCTATTTCAATGTATTTGGAGCACAATAAGGTCTCAGTACCCCCTGGGATCCAGCTATCACCCATGTAATGTCTGAGGGTCTTTATGAATAAAAAACACCTTTCTAGGACTGGATGGCAGCAGCAGAGAACCACCAAGAACAAAGGTATTCATTTCTATACAAGCATTTTCCAAATTACAGGAGCTATTTGGGTAATTTTCCATTAAGATTGCAATTTCCCTCATACTCTGTAAACAGAGCACAGTGCTTAAAAAGCAGGTCTATACAGATAGTCGTAAAGCAGGAAAAGTCTCTAAAAATATGAATTGTTTGTGCTTTGAATTCCCTGCAGACATCCAGCAGAATTCCAGGACTATTTTCATCCTGTATAACAAAGTACCCTGGCCACCTTGTTATACGCAGAGAAATCCAGGCTGAGTTTTCATTCTCACCTGCACATATGGAGCCAAATTCCACTCCCTGTTGCACCTGTGTAAATCCATAGATGTGACTAGTCAGATGGGTGTAAGCAAGAGCAGAATTTGGCCCACCATGCCATTTCTCCTGCCCTGCCTGACTCCTGGCTGTCCTGTGAGAAACACACGACACATGAAAAATCCTAAGCACAAATAGCATCAAAAATAAATGACAGTGCAGCAAGCTATTGAAAGGGCTTTAACCAACTCTGATTCTGAGCCTAGGGATTTTTCTTTTTTGATACAGTTTCAATACTTACCCGGGCACAATACATATTGAACTAGGCTTTCCCTTCATCTCCTGAACCAAATGTATGGTTCAGAAGAATGGCCAAATTATGATATCTGCTAAATCCCATATGTTTCATTTTTTTCATATTAAAAATCTGGAAGGTGCCTTAAAGCACATCGAGAAAGATAGGGCCAAGATTTTCATGAATGACTAGTGATTTCAGGTGTTTTCATTTTGGAGGACCCAGCTTCACACACCTTAATGAAACCCAGGTTTTAGGGTAATGCCTCATGTTGGGATATCTGGAAGTGTTCCTGAAAGTTTGAAAGTCTCATCCACATACCTAAGAGTTAAGGTATGACTTATCCAATATGTGCCACCTGTGATGGCTTCAAGTATGCTCCAGTCATATTCTTCAAGCACAGAAGTAAACTAGTGAAGCTGCTCTCCAGTTAATTCCAGCAGCTGCTTACAATTATAGTGGAGACCAAGGTCTCCAGAAGAGCTAGTGGAGATGCCTCCTGAGCAGTCTACCATTATAGTTTTGGGTTTGGAAGGTATCAATAGGAACAGGTGGGTGGGGTATGCTTGGGGCCACCATGGCCTCATGCTACCACTGTGATGTAGACATGACTAGAAGTTTCCTATGTAATAATAGAGAAGCAAAGATAAAAAACGGGAGGGAAAAATGGAGACAAGGAGGATTAGATTTGTACCAATATAAGAATAGATACTACAGTCACTCAGTATTATAGAATCATAGAAAACCAGGGCTGGAAGGGACCTCAGGAGGTCATCTAGTCCAACCCACTGCTCAAAGCAGGACCATCCTCAACTATGGCTTCCCAGCCATGGGTTTTTCTATGCTGGTCTTAAAAACCTCCAAGGGTGGAGCTTCCACCATCTCTCTGAGAAACCTGTTCCAGTGCTTCACCATCCTCCTAGTGAGAAACTTTTTCCTAATATCCAACTTAAACCTCCTTTGCTACAACTTGAGATGGTTGCTCCTTGTTCTGTCATCTGTCACCACTGAGAACAGTCTTGCTCCATCCTTTTTGGAACCACCTTTCAGATAATTAAAGGCTGCTATCAAATCCCCTCTCAGTCTTCTATTTGGCAGACTAAATAAGTCCAGCTCCCTCAGTCTCTCCTCATAAGTCATGTGCCCTATCCCCTGAACCATTTTTGTTGCTCTCCACTGGACTCTCTCCAATTTGTCCACATCTTTTCTTTAGTGAGGGGCCCAAAACTGGATGCAGTACTCCAGATGTGGTCTTACCAGTGCAGAATAGATCAGAATAATCACTTCCCTTGATCTACTGGCAACACTTCTACTAATGCAGCCCAGTATGCTTTTAGTCTTCTTGGCAACAAGGGCAAGTGATGGCTCATATTTTTCTTATTGTCACTGTGGCCCCACCTTGGGTCCTTTTCTGCATCCATGATTGTGGGTTTGAATACTAAAGGGAGATACTATTGTTCTTTTTTATCAAGGGAAATAGTAAAAGCAAGCCATAAGGATGAAGGATAGCGATATGTACAGTCATTTTCATGATTTATGTGATTTCCGAATAGAAGGCTAGATGTGCTTTTGCTATACCAGGTGACAGTGGGGATCATTATTGTTGCTGAAGCAGAAAGCACTTTGTTCTATCTATGGTTCTTCTATGGCCCTGAGAATGACCTACTCCTTTATATAACACATTTATCCTCACCCACATGTGGAGACGGGAGTACCATTTTCCCTGTTTCATAGATAGTGAACTGAGTCATGAGCTATTCAAAAGGGGGACTGAAGTATTTCCAGGCTCCTAAGTAAATTTTGGTGTTTGCCAATTGGCTTTAGGCATTTAAGTATCCACTGCTGTGTATGTGCACAACTGCTGAAATCTTGGCAGCACAGAGCTATCTGGCATATCTCGTATCTTTGTCGTGTCAGATTAAAAAAATGGATGTTCCCGCTGCCTACCTCACTTCATGGCTTAGTCTGATATGTATACTCCAAGCACATCTCACTTCAAAAGTAGCATGGATGATTGAACAAGTGGCCCTTTCTCTGAAAGCTCAATGGTTATGACATGCACCCAAGAGTTCAGAGATTTGATTTCAAGTCCATCTTCTTCCTGAAGACATTTGGCTCCTCATCTCCCCAGAAGTTCTCTAGCCATCAGGTCATAAGGTATTCTAGGGTCTTGTGCTCTCAGCCTCTGGTGTTGAAGATGTTTCCATTTGCATGTAGTAATTACATTTTCCCTGAGCCAGAGAAAATGAGGGAAGTAACAGAAAGAAAGACTCTACAGTCTAGTGGACACAGTGCTAATTTAGCCTCCAGCTCCTGATCTTTGAACTTCATACAAAAGGGAATGGCTCCAAGTGGATACTTTATAAAGGTCCCAATTCAAGGTACCCTTCAGCTTTATGGTTAAAACATTCATGACTGAGGTATGAGATCTGGGTTCAAATCCTTCCCGACAAAGGAGAAACTTGGGTTTCTGCTCTGACCACTGGGCCATTGGGTGAACAGAAGTTTACCCATGTTTTGAATGAAAAGAATGATACTGCCTGGTACAACAGGGAATGGACCACATGTCTCCCAATCTTTGATCACCAATTTAACCAGCAGGATAAGCCTTGCAGGGATTTAGTAAGGCTTTTGATATAATCCACCATGACTGTCTCATAAGTAAGCTGGAGAAATGCAGGCTAGGTAGAATTACTGCAATATGTAAGTGGCTCAATAGCAGCAAGGAAATGGATCAATGTATGAATGGCAGAAGGTTTTAAGTGATGTTACACAGGGGTCTATTCTGGGTCTGATGCTGTGTAACAAGTTTATTGATGAGTTGGATGCTGGAGTGATAGACTTTGCAGATGACAGAGTGATAGAGTTTGCAGATGACACCAACCTGGGAAGGGCTGCAAACACTTTGAAGGACTGAAGCAAACTGAAGCAGATTTTGGAAATGTCTTGATAGACTGGGAATCTGGGCTCGAGGCAATGGAATGAAGTTAAGTGCAGACAAGTGTAAGGCACTACATCTAGGGAAGAATAACCACATGCACAAATGCAGAA
>JAGPOW010000261.1:16018941-16036934 GCA_030014935.1 Caiman crocodilus
CTCTCTCTCTCTCACCTGAACCTTCTTCCAGGTACCTCAATCACACACATACACACTGTACCATCCAAGTTAGGAACTTACTTCTGTGTATGTGTAGGTGGGTTGTATGTGTGTGAATTGGTGTGTATATATATATATATATATATGGCATTGTGTGCATGATATACGGATTAGTTATCTGTGTCTAACTTTTAAGGTGTATAGTGCATGTGCTTGAATTGGTGATAGGTATGCATGTGCCTAGGCTGGTTTGGATGTGTATGTGCCTTAGCTGGTAGTATGCATGTGTATGCACCTAATTGATTTGTGTGTTTGTATATGTGCAATTGTGTCACACCATCCTGTCTAACGGCGCAACCTTGAGATCCTGAGAGTTGGCCAGACCCCACAGGTCAACGACTGCAACCTGACCAATGTCACAGAGAAAGGGAGGATCACCTCCCTGGACCTGCTTGAGATGCATCTGCGATTGCATGACAAGGTATGGTTGGTCTTTCTGACCGCATCTCCACACTGTCAGCCCATGTTCATTTTGGCCTCAGTGATGACTCCAAGATCCTTCTCTGCACTGATAAGAAGAGAGTTCCTCAGCCTGTAGGTCTGCTGTTGGTTCTTCCTCCCCAGGTGCAGTACCCTGCATTTGTCACTGTTGAAACCCGTCTTATCCATTCACCCCTGTTGCCTGTCCAGATCTGATTGCAGCCTATTTCTTCCTTCTAGCATGCCCACTTCACCCCACATCTTAATGTCATCTGAAAGTTTGGACAGGATGCATTTTACCCCTTTCTCGCTAATGAAGAAGTTGAATAGTGTGAGCCCTGCAGAACCCCACTGCCCACATCCCTCCAGGTTGAAAATGACCCATCCACCACCACTCTCTGGGTGCGGCCCTCCAGCCAGTTAGTGACTCATCTGACTGTGTAGACATCGACACCACAGTCTCCTAGTTTTTTAACGAGAATGGGGGAAGAGACCATGTCAAAGGCCTTTCTAAAGTCCAGAAAGACTATATCTACCACAATACCTGCATCCAGGAATTTTGTGACTTGGTCATAGACCACCAGGTTGGTCTGACAGGACCTGCCTCTAATGAACCCATGTTGGTTGCCCCATGCGCCAGGATAATTTTCCCAAAAGCTTCACCAGGACTGAGGTAAAGCTAATAGGCCTATAGTTTCCTGCGTCCTCCTTCCTCCCTTTTTTGAAAATGGGAACCACATTGGCCCTTTTCCAGTCCTCCAACACATTGGCAGAGCATCGTGAGTGCTTGTAAAGCCAGGCCAGAGGTCCCGCAATAACCTCTGCTAGTTCGCTCATCACTCAGGGGTGGAGATCAAGACCTGCTGATTTAAATACGTCCAGTCCCTCCAGAATTTCCCTGACTAGGTCCTCTCTGGCCCTAGGCCTGGGTGTGCCTCCCACAGGGCCTAGAGGGGTCCCAGTGGGGGGGATGACCAGGTCCCTACTCAGAAAAATGGAGGCAAAGAAATTGTTAAATAGGTTAGCTTTGCTGTCTGGTGCAACAACCAGATTTCCTAGCATGTCCTGCAGAGGCCTCACATTACCCAGTACCTTCTTTTTACTTCCTATGTATTTAAAAAGGACTTCTTGTTGTCCTTGATCCAGGTAGCTAGTCCCAGTTCCATCTCTGCCTTGGCCTCCCTGACCGCCCCACTACAGTCCTGAGCAACAGAGGTATAGTCCTCTCTAGTGATGGCCCCTCCCTTCCAATGAGTGTATGCCTCCTTTACAGCTTGGAGACGTGTTCAGATGCTTTTGGTGAATCATGGGGCCTTTGCGCCCTCTTGCCCCCTTTGATCCGCTTAGGGTTTTGGAGGTGGCTGGAATAAGACAGCTGAATTATCAAAGGTGGATGAACCAGTCAAGATACAACCAGAACACAGATGGCCAGACGTCCAATAAACCACTGTTTTGTTTTTTCTTTTGAGACCTAATGAATTTTCCAATATTCTTCTTTTCTCAGCTTTTTGTAGAGGTGAGGCAAAATCCTGAAGCATCCTCCCCATCAATAGGGACCCCAGTTGGAGTAGGCCCTATGTGGAGGCCATTTTGTCAACTGTGTCCAAGGGTGGGGGGAATTGTTAGCCCCCCAAACAAACAAAGGGCAGCCAGAGGCAATCTCTCCTCCTTGCCTTCCACCTTGTCCCAATGTTTATGCTCCTAATGTTTTTTCCTTCACTTGCTTCTTCCTTACTTATCCTGGTCAGGAACAAAAACTGATATATGAGATTTTAAAAGTGGTCCTAATTTTATTTCCACCTCAAATGGACGTGAGAAGTACCAAAAATACATGAGTGTGGTAGTGAGTCCGGTCCTGGTTAGCTGAACCAAGGGGTTCAGGTGCATCGGGTAAGCAACTGTACCACATGTCTGAAATTTGCCTATGTCAGTATTGCTATGCCATAATGGCTGACATGACAGTGGACTGACCAAAAGACAATCACAAATCTCATTAGAGGCAATGGGTGTGCCAACCACCCTCTTTCAAATTCAGTAGAAAGAGTAATTAAGCCCCTTTTAATCTTGAAACAACTGTGGACTATGGAAGCTAGGTCTTGGGGCACGACACTTCATGTTTTGGCCTGAAGACAGCTAACTAGTGTTGCTTCCCTGATTGCAAATGCAAGAATTAGGATACATGTTTATGGATAATCTGAATGGGTTGGAGGTGAAAAGCTAAATCAGTAGCTGTTTGAGAGGAAAAATAGAAAAGCAGCAGCAAGAAACTTGGATTTCTGAGAAAACATATTGTTATTTGTTTTTGCTTCACTTAATACTTGCCTGGTCAATTTTTGCCATAACAGAAATAGTCCTGCAAGCTCCAAGCTAACTGATTGGGCCACAGGGAAAGGTCCAACTGGTCGTGCAACACAAAAGTAGTACTTTTCACTCTGCAAATTCCTTGGTTTGTTAGGTCACCTACAAAGAATACAAGGTATGTGATTGCATGGTGGGGAATTCACATAGAAAGAAAAACTACCAGTTTTACAGCAAGCTAGCCATTCAAGAAGAGCAGCGGATAGTTCATTAATTGGAAACTGTACTGTTTGTATTGTGAACAACACAGGACAACATTTTGAACAGAAATTTTGAAGTAAATTCAATAGATCCCACATAAATGAGACAACTTCAATATTCTCCCTGATACTCAGCACCAGATATCACCGTCACGAGTGCAGTCTATATAATTAGTAATAGTCTTAATAGTAGATAGGTGGACATTGCACCTTCAGAAAAAGGCTAAAAGTATGGAATAAATGACATGCTGGGAATTTTTCAATTGGAAAATTAAGTCTTTGGAAACCAATCTTATCCCCTGTACAATTCAGCTGTTTTCAGTGGTGTTATATCATGAGAGAATTTGTTCCCATAGTATAACTTATTGTCTGTACCCTACAGAGAGAGAGGAAACCTTGGAAATATATAGGGATACATTTTCTCATGTGAGTGTCCAGCAGTATTGTCCAGCAACATTGTTCTATGACCCTGGATAAGTCAAAGAGAGACTGATCACATGCATAAAACTCAAGAACATAAGTTTTAACAGAGGGCCTAAGCCCTTGTGGCGGAGTTACTGATACAACCCAGCACACTCAAAGAATCTTTGTTGTGATTGGTGGAGCACATCCATCAATCAGGTAACTGCTGGGAAGGGGCTTACCTCGCTCCAGGGCAGTGGGGGAAGAGCCCCAGACCTGGTTGTAGCCTGCACTTTGCAGATTCAATAACACTCCACTGCATGGAGGGTCTGGGACCAGGCAAGGCGAAATGGGCCTCCAACCCTTAGCAGAACACAAAGCCCCCTGGGAAAACATGACAGCATAGGTCGTTGAATGGGGTGGGCCACCCAGGTCATGGCCTGACCAACTTTTAGCATGTTAATTTAGCTAGCTATGAAGCTAAAAAAATAGCTATACGGTTTTAACCAGAATGACAATTGTGCATTTGTGGGTTATATAAATTAACATGCTAAAACTTGGTTGGGCCATGGCCCAGGTGGCCACCCCGTTCCATGGCCTATGCATGACAGTGCTTGGGGCTCCAAGTGGGCGAGTGGCCCAGAAGGAACCAAAGGCCCAGGAAGCTCCTGCAAGCAAGGAACAATGCACCTGAGGGGCCAGGGATCACTCACTCTGGACCCCGGAGTCATGAGGTGCCAGGGAAAAGATTCCCACAAGGGAGAGGAAATTCCTTCTGGCTAGTAAGGAGCTCCTGGAGGGGAGGTCCCAGGGGGACCTCTGAGTTTGTAGGCTTCATCAGAGGTCTGTGGAAGGCCCAAGGGCAGTAGGGTTTTCCCTTCCCACTAGTCACTGGACTGCAGCCAAAGCCTGAGCAATAGCCTTGACTTTGGGGACTTCTGAAGACTCGAGTTTATTTTTGATGTTTATGCACCTTATATCTTGTGAGGGAATGCCTCATATTTTATAACACGGCGTTTTATATTTCGTGTAGTTTAGCATTGTATATGCATAGTTTAATAGAGTATATGACTCTTAGGCGGGGTTCTGCTAGGACCCCTTCCTTGATGCTTGCCTGTACTTACTCATCACCTACCTGAAACCCCAGTGGTGGTAACCCATTACAGAGAATAAGGTTTATAGTTATAAATCTGAAAATATACTTATATACATGTATATCTGTACATATGCTTATATTTATGTTAATCTTTTAGCCACTTATGTAAATAATAATAAATGTGTATATAGTTAAGTTCCAGGTTGTCCTGGCCTGGCTCCTTTGGGACAAAGAGAACCTGTGAGTAGTCTGCAGGTCCATCCACAGCACACCTGCCAGCTAACAATCCCCTTCACTTGGATAAGAGAGTACATACTTGTGTACACCCAGGCTACACTCTACTTTTCCTTAAAAAAAGTTAAGCTGTCATCTTTTATTTTGAATAATGCAGCTCAAGCCGCAGGAAGTAGTTAAAAAGAATTATATTTTGTATTTTCAGATAAGTTGCCAAGATAAACTCCTGAGCAGTGCAACACACAAAAGAGGGTTTAAACTGAGTATGTGTTACAACTGCCTCTGTCTGATGCAGAGCTGAGGCAGATTACAGATATGCTCAAGAAATCCCTTTGTCAGTCATGCTGTATGTCTCTCAGATCAGAAGTCAGCCTAGTGATTTCTCTGAGAAGGGGACTCTCAGCAAGGGTTAACCACTTGACTTCCTTCACATAAACATCTTTATAGGCTTATCTTCAGCCCGGCTGACAGAACTCCCTTTCAGAGATTGCTTTATGAGGCCTCGAACAAAGAGAACATTTTCCTCTTGTTTCTCAGGCTGTTGACAGGTATATGTGAAACTTCCTCATCTTCCCTTGTTCTGAGATTCTATTTTCCGTACCATAAAGATTAGTCTTCATCTGGATGGCAGTTCCTTGCTGAATGCAATTCCTCTCTTAAGTCAGCGGGTCCTAGGTTTTCAATCTCGGAGAGCCTCCTTAAAAAGAAAAGATGAAAAAAATCCCTTTCATCACACAACTCTGTGCCCAATCTTCATCTGCCCAACTACATTATGTGCAGTGGAGACTTAGATATGTAACTTTTTTATTTGGGGGTTTGGGAGGTTTTTTTGTCCATAAGTAGGCATAATGCATCTGCCAGTTACAGGTCTCTGCCCTGCTGCTTGCTCAACATGCTACTTAGGGAATAAAGGTTCATAGCAGTTTCCATTTCTTCAGTACAGGGATGGAATTCACACCAGTCACTTAAGAGGTCAAAGAGCTCATTGGGAAATACATATGGCCAGAGCGCTCCATAGCATGCTGATGATCTTTTTGGAATCACTTCTCGTCCTTGAGACACACAGGACACGTCTACATGTCCAGTTAATGTGAAGCAATAAGCTCCAGTGCATATCACACCAGAGGCGATTGCTCCTGGGTGTGCTATTTGAACATGTGCCCAGGACCACAGCACATTGAGCCGGGGTGGAGCAGCCCCAGCTGGCAAGTGCGGGGGGGATCAGCCTAACAACCTGGGGCTGCTCCAGCCTGACTCAACATGCTGTAGAGGGGATGCCTCAGGTGCAAGGGTACTCTAATGCAGAGCTAGCCCTCGTGACCCAGCCAGCCACGTCAGCATCTATATATGCAGTGCTGTGGAGTAAAAGATCCACAGCAGAGTAGTAGTATTTACACGTACAACCCTGCCATGGAGATTATTAGTTTCCTGTGGCCTAATAAGGCTGCATGTGCAGATACTGAGACATTTACTGCAGAGCTAACTAGGCCACTCCGCAATAAAAGTCTTGTGTAGATGCACCCACAGAGAACTCCATAACAGTGGTTAAGTGATTACCTTCCTGTCTAGTTTTCTTCACTCTTAGCAATGTCCAGGGCAGAGAAACTGGTTCCTGGTGTGTGATTTTAAAAAACAAGGACATAAATATCTGAAAGTGGGCCCTTGTGAAGTCCTCAGGGACAGCTCAACTCTGTTACAGAGTTGCTCAGCTAAGCCATTGTGTACAAATGCACTCAGACTAGAGCCAATCATTCCTTTGCTATACGTCCCTCATTATAGCAGGTCTGGTAGCAACTCCTGTCATTAAGGTTGCCCAACACAATACTTACCTCAACAGTGTCATGTAGCACTCAAGACCAAATCCGACCATTCCTCTGAGATGAGCAAGTGCCTGTGAAAACCACTGGCAGAGTGTATGTTGCAACCCTAGAGAGGGATCAGATGTCCATTAGGGTAACACTATGTGGATTTTTGGGGAGCACTGGATTTGCAGCTGAATGAAGGCGTTGCCTGTAGCCTAGCAGAGCTGCTAACCACAAGGCAGAATGCTTATGCTAAGCCATCCATTTGGCTATGTTAAGTAACCACCTTAATTGTGTTAATCATTTTTCTGGAAAAAGCAGCAATTAAGCCTGTGTCCTGTGAACCAGCTACAACGAGGAATGAGATAAGATATAGGGGCCCAAAAAGGGTGACGATGGTACAACCTGAGACAGAAAAACAGATTAGAATGTGAAAAACAACACATAATCGGTAACAGAATCCAAAATGAACATATGCAAAAAGGTGAATGGTGATTGGTGAAAAAGCCCCCAGAAGCTTCCAGGTTTTAGTCAAAGTCTGCCCATTGACCAAAGAAGAGGAGTCAAGGTCTTAGACATGTGCTTATAGCAAAAAGACATGTAAATGAACGAAATGCATAGCCAATTCTATGCTAATGAAGCAAACAGTAAACAGAGGTGGAGCTTGAGATAGAAGGGGAAATGGGTGGACTAGAAGGAGGGACAGGGTGGAATAAATGTTAACGACTATAAACCAAAGTGTATAAATGTAGGGAAAAAAACTATTGTTTGCTGCTGCTCCCCCTGTTCAGAGACTGGGTATCTGTGAAGGAGCTCGCCCAAAGCTGTCTCCGTTCTGGATAAAGCTGTTGCGAGCAATGTGCTGGTGTTTGCTCCCTGCTTGCTCTGGTTAATGAATAACAGGACCCATGAGCACTTGGACTGTCATCTCCCTAGATGCTGGGTGCCGCATAGAGCTGGGGGGTCTGATAATGTCATCACGATAGATAACCTACTATTAATGTCAGATGCTAAGGCAAGTCACTTCCACTAAACAGTCCATAGGCAGTCTTCAATTGCATGGCTTTTACGGGGGTGCCTGACCCCAAGCCTTGAGGTCAGATTTGCAGAAGTGCTAAGCACTCATAGGTGCAACTAAGTCAATGAGTGTGCTTTGAACATATTAAAGACAATATGATGGTAAGTACTGAGACCCCCGAAACGTTTCACATCGTGCACCCAAAATGTGGACATGCTTTAATCATTCTTGTGTGTCTAACCTTAGAGATAATGCCACCCTTAATCTCATAGGGATTTTGAGAAGATTAATGAACATTTTTTCAGTACTTAGATATTGGCAAGTGCCACAGAAGAGAGCATGTCAAAACAATAATTCTCTCTTCAGAGTAAAGTCTGAGTAGTGCAAATAAGGATCAAGGAACTGCATCTTTAAGAGGCTACTGCAAAAGCCAGTTAGAACCAGTTATTGTATTGTTCCCATTATTGGAACAATACAAAACCAGTTACTGTATTGATCCTGTCCCAACAGGTTCCCATTGTGCAATGTCGATCAGTTAAAAGGCAGTCACTAAGACTCAGCCCCCCTGACTGAAAGATTTCTAAATAACCTATCATACAGTAAAAAAAATGTGTAGGGTCACATACTGAACAATAAGGATGAAACAAATTGTGGAAAAGCTGCTCATTAATTGAGCCATGTCCAACCTGTGCACTGAATAAAGCTGAGATCCTGTGGAAAAAAACCCCCAGCATGTAGTCATTATAATTAAAGTTAGTATTATTCAAACAAGGAAGAGAGTGAGGAATTAAGGTTGTAGAGGCAGTCTCAGTGTCTAGCATTTCCCATTTCTTGATTGCTTGACTTTGCCACCTTATTGTTCTTTTAGAGTCATTTTTTTGAGCAGTAAATATTTGATCAGTTTCCATGGAGCAATCTTGCCTGACATCGTAATTTCAGAAAGTACAGTTTTCCTGATTAACATCTTCATTGTAAGCATTTCCTTCCCCAAATGTGACATCTGGAAGAGACATTTTCTTTGGACTCAAAGCCATCAAAGACTCTAGACAGCTGTCTGAGACGCAGCACATTACTCTGGAAATACTAATGATACCAAAAGAAGAAAAGCCAAGGCATAAGTTTCTACCAGTTTCATTAAAAACACTTGCTGTCCCATATATTCAATCACAGAGCCAAAAAATACCTTTGTCTAAGTACCCACCAGGGAGACCATGGGCAAAAAGATACCAGAAATATACTGGGATACCAAAGCCAATTTGGAGGCTTTGAAAACATTTTTAGCTATGGAGATTAAGTTAGAGACTAGAGGCTACGTTCCTACTTTTGGTTATTCAATACTGTGTTTGCATATGGCTTCACACTACAATTGTGTGATTTCTTTTTAAAGTAAATTTGCAGAAAAATGGAGTCTTCGGGAGACTTAAGCTCTTTATAAATGTAGGTCAAATTCAGCAAAAAGTCCTGGCTGAAAAAAAAAAAGGGGGAAAGCATTCTGAAAATGTAGAAATATTTCATTACAGCATTTTCAAAATGAAACTCATCCGGTCAGAAATAGCAGTGTTTTCTTTCCACAAGAGACATTTTTAATTTTGCAGTGCCAGGTTTCATTTAATAAATTACCAAAATGAAAAAGAAGAGAATGAAAAAAAGGGTTCAACGACCCAAAAGAAAACACCTAAAATATTCTTTGGTGTCAAATCAAATGTTTCCAAATTTTCATTTCCATTTTCTATAGATTTCTGTTTTGGTTCAACCCAAACCAGATTTTAAAAATTTTTTCAGTTCAACAGCTCCCAGCTATTCTCCAACTTTTAAATGCTGGCTACCATTTTCTCGGTATTTTAAAAATCCCTTGGCAGTTTCTTTGCATTTAACCCAGAATCTTACTCAGGTATGGCTCTCACCTCTCATCCTCTCTACATACAAAGCCTTCTGACCCAAGCATGGTGCTGCATTAAATGAGGTGGCTTCAGCTGGGGGTATAGTTTGGAGTTCAGGTTCTATTTTCATTCAGGTTGGAAACCCGATCGTTTTACAGCACGAGAATGGCTAAATCACTCAAGTCCTATCAGTGCATCAGTGTCTAACCACCATGTCTCCATGCTCCTCACAGGAGAGAGGTTTTTTTACAGTTCACTGAGAAAGAATCATAGACCACATCAGCTCCCTGCAGTACAAATAAATGCCACGTGCCCCCAGACATCTCAGTGACACACATGGGCAATCTAGGATTTTGAAAGGTGAAATGCAGAAGACGTGGTGCATCATCATGAATAACACAACCTACCTTTTTTCTCGAGATGAAAAGAGACTAGAAGCTTTGCTAATATGCTAGGGGCCTAGGGGTATATTATTCAGTTTAAGATCAAAGCAAAAAAGAAATATAACTGTACTGGAATGTGTATTCTTTTACCATATCATATATTATATATAAAAACCAACAAAGTAGGCAAAAAATAATCAAAAGATGCTGTTTCTTCAATCCTGTTGTCATTAGAATTAAATCTACATCTTTTTCAGATTCATAAAGCAAAATCTACCCTTCTCGAGCATGTTGACGGAGCAATGCTTCAGTGAAACTTATTTCCATACCTGAGTTGATGTTCACCTGAGTGAATGTTTTTAGCTAGAGTTAGAAACAGTCTGCAGTACTGTGAAATAGGCCGCCCTGCTCTACACATTACATGTATTATGCAATTACCTGCTTAATTGTGCAATTAATTTAGACAGATTACATGTGCAAAGTAAATATCATGCCATAACATGTCCATCCAGCCATAAAGTTAGAACTGGAAAATGCATAATAACCTTATAGGTGGTTTCTATCCAGCTTTAATTTGTATGTGTAGCACGGTATGCCCCCACAGCTAGGAGCCCTGTCATCTGACAGGCCTCCCAAACACAGGGATGCACCATGCACAGCTGCCGTCGGGAGTCCTGCAGCTCACGGGACTCTGAGCCAATGCAGCACCTCATTCTCAGCCAACTACTCACAGCCATGGCAGGCCTAGGGCGCTTCTGCAGCTGTAAGCCCCAACAGCTGACGGGAGCTTGCTACTTGCCAGTGCAAGGGGAATGGGGGATCACAATCACTGACAATAAGGCATGATTGGATCTGATGCTGGATCCCACAGTCACACCTCCTGCCATGCACACGCAGCATGGCAGGAGGCACAATTGTGTAGATCATACATAAGGACCTATCACACCTTTAATGAATGTCTACAGGGGCTCACAGGGGCTACATTATCAGGAGCCAGCTGAACGGCAGAAGAAAGGATCGCTTGATTAGTGGAACATCAAGACCATTAAAAAAGGAGAGAGGACTGTTAACATCTGTGGAATAGAGTTTCGAAGGAATTGGGTAGATTATAATGAACCATGAAGTCAAGTGAAATCAAGCACTGCCTGAATCGTAAGGCTGCCATCAAAAAAACAAAGTCTTTTTTGTGTCTTCTGCCTTGACTAATGCTGATTTCCCTCAGTGTGCACTACTTACATTTTGTTGCTGTTTTATGTATAGAATGCTGTATTCTGGCGGCTGTTTTATGTACATAGTTTGTTAAATGCTTTGCATTCCTATAAAGGAAATAATATGATTCATCAGTAGTTCCCATTTATCTTACTCACCCTGCTGATATGCTCCGTACGGTGTTTGCTCAGTGAAACACAAAGGGCTTTTAAAGAGAGTAAAACCCTCATTAGGAAAATCGTCTGTGGAATGTAAAAGGTGCACATTACATGCATACTTGCAGCATGCAAATATATCCCACTGGTCAGATCTTTGTAAAGCAAAGCACTGCCCTGCATGCATTATGCTCTGGGATGACAACAGGAGGGGGAAAAAAAAATCACACATGATAGATTCAAAGTAGTCCCACTGCATACGGCACTCCTTGAAGGCACTCAGAGTCGACAGTGTTGAGAGCAGCATAAGAACCTCTACAGGATAAAAAAGAGCAGTGTCTGTTATATATCCCCTTCTGTGCCCAGCCATCGAAGGAAGTAAGCCTGTTACAGCACTCAGCTGGTGAGCTGGGCTCTGTAGCTCAAGTTTTAACCACTTATGCCTTGAGCTCAGGAGGTCCCCTGTTCAATCTCTGTAGGCAGCTCTCACACAAACATTATCCATGCATAGAAGAGGAGAGGGGGGGGAAAAAAACAACTCCATTTCAGAAACTGTGTAATCTTCCAGGCTTTTAGAGTAAAATGGAATGGTATTTAAAGAAAGTTCGCTGTGCTCTCGAAATTTCTGTGAGGTAGCTGGTAACTTTCAGATGTCTTTTGTCTCTTAATGTTTAGTAGGAAAGACTGATACTGTAACACAGAATGAGAGTTTATTTCCTAGAGCTTGCACATAAGCAAGCTGCAATGCAGATAACTCTGGTCCCAGTACGGCCAAATACAAACATTCAAAAAGCCCAAAGGAGGAACTGATTTAACTTTAGCAGTTTTCTATAAGCGGCCTAAGTTAGATCGGTATTCCTTTGGTGGGCTGGGGTGAGGAGGGAGCACACAGGCTGCCTGCACCAGTTGGGGCCAGCAGGTCGGGGATGCTCCTTCACACCTCCTAGCATGGCCTGCCGGCTCCCTGAGCTTCCAGAGACCGTCACGCACTGCAGGGCATGCCCGCACCCCCTGCCACGTCACCACGGACCCTTCCCCATGCCCAGCCCTTGGGTTTCAGAAAAGCCACAGGATAAGTGACCTCTGTCATGAGTTGGACATGGCTCCGTGTCCTGGCCTGCCTGGAGCCTGCCATGGCATCCTGCCACCCATGCCCGAGCACAGACACCCAGGAGCTGCAGCATGCCCTGCTTGTCATCCTGCTCAACTCTCACCAGAGGCTGCGGGACATCATGCGCGCCCACATGGACATGACCCAACAACTGGTCCCCATGGCACTATGGTTACTATATTTCCAGATCCAAAAAAGAGGACACGCCACATGTTGGGGGGGAATATGAAGGTGGGGGAGGAGGCAGTGACATGCCAATACCCTGCACCTGCCCCTGCTGTTGCCCCTCACTGCCAAGCCACAGCCCCCCCCCAGCCCTGCCTGTGCCCCTCACTCCCAAACCACAGTACTCCGCCCTCCTGGGCCATGATGGTATCTTTCACTCCTGACCCACAACTCCCACGCCCCCATCCTTGCTGGTGCCCCTCATTCCCAACCCGCAGCCTCCTGGTGCTGCCAGTGCCCCTCACACCCCACCCACAGTCATCCCCCCCCACCCACCAGCACCCCTCACTCCCAACCCACAGTCCCCCCAGCCCTACCAGTGCCCCTCATTCCTGGCCTGAAGACCCCTGCCCCCCACAAGCCCTAGTAGAGGGGCTGACCAGGCTGGAGCACAGTAACTTCGATTCATGCAGGCAGCAGTGGAGCACATGTGGCCCCAGCACAGGCTGGGATGGGGCTGTTGTGCCAGGCAGCCCAGCCATGGCTTTCCCCCGACCCCTGCCCCATCAGCATCTCCTGGATGCTCAGCCCCTGCAAGCCCAGGCACTAGCCCCTGTGCTACTGGCCAGCCACAGAGTTCCCCACTGCCCTCAAATGGCCCCTCATCCCTTTCCCCCACTGGAGGGCCAGGCAACCCCCCATCCCCATCCCCCCTGCCCTGTCACAGCCTCAGCCCCTGCCCCCTACCCTGCCCTGACCAAATGTCTGAGATTTTGCTTTACTCTGCTGGTGGCAGCAGGGGGAGGCTGATTGGAGGCAGCAGGGAGCACCACATGGGTCTGTGCCACCTGTGCAGCTTTAGGAAGGTATGTCTGTGCTCCTTGCTGCCTCCTATCACCTTCTCCCTGCTCTCATCAGCGGAGCAAAGCAAAATCCCAGACATTTGGTCAGATTTAAAAAAAAAAAAAAACACCCACAGGGCTCAAAAAGAGGAAGTCTGGGAAAACTCGGATATATGATAACCCTAGTGGCACATGGCTTCATGCCCCAGAGCCAGCAGCTGAATGTCCTGTGCAGGGCCACCCACCCCATCCTTCACCTGCTGAGCGTCCTGGACTGGGCCACCAACTTATGTTGGCATCATGCATGAACTTATATTGCATCTTCATCCAGTTGG
Source organism: Caiman crocodilus (assembly GCA_030014935.1). Classification (NCBI taxonomy): domain Eukaryota; kingdom Metazoa; phylum Chordata; order Crocodylia; family Alligatoridae; genus Caiman; species Caiman crocodilus. The sequence goes on from JAGPOW010000261.1 coordinate 16,032,612, forward strand.
TCTTGGCACAGCACTGCTCCCAGTCCCTTTTCTGGCCTCATGCCTGCATCTGCTGGGAAATGCTCTTGAAGATATCCCTGTTCTGGTGCCTTTTCTGAAGTTGGTGCCGGGTATCCTCCTCACCCCAGATGGCAAAGAGAGCCCTCTACATCTCCTCATAGTCCCAGTTGTGTGACTGGGGCTGGTTAGTGGAGGAGAGCGAATGGGGCCATCTGCGGTCTGAGGCAGTGCCTGTGGAGGTCTCAGCATCATGGGTGGCTGAGGGTCTGGCTGTCGGGGGATGGATGGAAGGATGGGTAAAAGGGGCGCTAGAGGAACATAGGTGTGAGTCCCACAGTATGGCTCTTCCTCTCACTGCAGCTAGGAATGGCCTCTGCTACAGCATGGCCATGGCTCCAGCCCTCAGTCCACTCCTCCAACCTCAAACTTTCCAGGAGCTTCCAGCAGAAACCCCATGATTCTGGCAATGCCCTACTCCCCAGTCTGGAAATTTCCAGTTTAATTTACCTGCAACATGGAGACATGTGGCCATGCCCCACCTGTTCCTGAAGTTTCCAGGGGCATCTGCCTGGCTGCTGTAGCTTGGAAGATCAGTGTCCCACACACATAACTCTGTACCCCAGTAGTCAGGGACCCTGCAGCTGCAGGCCAAAAATCCCTTGCAGCACGCATGGCCTGGTTACCTGCTGGCAGTTGCCAAGCCACAGAGGTCACAGGATTGCCTTCATGTAGGCCCAGTCCTGATGTTCTTCCCCCCACCATCCTGCCCCACTAGAGGTAAGTGTCCACACCAGCTCCTGGTTGCGGGGGGTGGGGAGGAGGGGTCTATGCTAAGCATGGGGTCATGGGGTCATGGGGCTGGCTGGATGTGCCTTGTTGGATCTGCAGAAGCCAGAGTTGGCAGATGTGGGCCTGTACCCACACGTGAGGGTTCTCTTAGGCTCAGTGTCAGGTCTGTGGATATATCATGGGGTGTGGGAGCATGGCCCCAGGACTCGGGTACCCAGGTAGTGGGGCTCATGCAGGAGACACAGATGATCATGTAAGAGACACAGATGCCTCCTGCCCAGGACCACCCCTCAGGGAGGGCAAATCCGGGCAATCACCCTGGCCCCCACGCTTTGGGGGCCACATCGACACTGCTGTACAGGCCCCACCAGTGCCCCACTGTGGCTCCGCCACTGCCCTGCCACCACTGCCACCAGCTTCTGCAGGCAGTCACCACCATCCCTACCGCTGATACCATCACCAGCTTCTGCAGGCAGTTGCCACCCCCCGCCTCTCTGCTGCTGGCTTCTGCAGGTGGTTGCTACCCCCTCCCCGACCATCCCCACACAGGCTGATATGCCTTGGGGCCTGCACACCCCTAGGGATGGGTTTACTTCTGCCTGTGGGAGGGTGCATGAGGCAGGGCTGGGAAGAGGGACTCTGATGGCCCAGGTCTGGGAGAGCTGGGGAGTGAGGCTTGGTGGGTGCATGGTCAGAGCAGCCAAGCGTGGGCCAAGTGCGAGTGTGTCTTCCTGCAAGGGAGAAATAGTGGGAACCCACAGGGGAGGTGGGGATGCCAATGGACAGAGATCTAACTTGAACGGATCTCGTACAAAATATTGATTCACCTATCTAACCTAAATCAATTAGATTTGAGTGCACATTGATCCAGGTCTATCTTAGTCCGGATTTCACCATCTTTAGGCCAGTCTGTGTGCGCCAAATTTTTGTATGGGTATGCATTTAGATTGATTTCCAGTCAGTTAGACTGGTATAAGTGTACTGTCTGTACCAGGTAGGGGTGTGCAAAGTGGGCCCTACTTGATTCTGATTTGGCCTGAATCAGGGACAGTGATTTGATTATTTGATTTGGCTCATCGTCCCTGATTTGATTCAGCTGAATCCAAATTTGAAGATTCGATGCGGGTTCAGAGAATCAATGATTTTGCCATACACGCAGCTTTTCTGCTTACCTTGAGTTAGCAGGCATGGCTTGTGAATGCTGCAGTGCTGAGGCAGATGGAGAGTCCCACAGGAGCATGGGGAGGACCCTCCACATGCTCAGCATGTACTCCTGGAAGCACTTCTGGTCCACTTCCAGGTCCACTGGGGAGTGTTCTTGGGGACCCCTGTGCCTACTGCACTTGGCAATTGGCCATGGGGGGACCCTGGGTGCCCCCCCAGACCCAGGACGCACCAGTCGCCGAGCCAGGGGGGCATGGGGCAGGGGGACCCTGCGTGCTCCCTGATGGACATGGAAGTGGACTGAAAGTGATTCTGGTCCCCTGGTCCTTTCATTTGATTTGGAGATTCAGCCACCAAATGAGGCCAAATCTCAGCCGAATTGAATCAGGGACCTAAGCTTTGCACAGCCATAGTACCTGGCCTAAAAGTGACAGTGACAGTACTAGCTGCCAATAGAAGTTGATTATTTCCTTTAGCGTTAAGATAATCAGTTCGTTATAAACAAAAAACAATCTATTGATCAGTCAACAGGCAAAAATGTTGACAGATTACTTTATGGATCTTTTGTCGTTAATATATATCAGTTAAGTAGAAATGTAATATTAAAGGCCAGCTTATTAAAATTATCTGTCCAAGAAGATTTAATAATTAAACAAATTTTCACTTTCCTTTCAAATGCAGAACTTTGGCACTCTAATTACATTCCCCAAAATTAATAATATTAAAGCCAGGGACTTTTAACAAGCAGAAAGCCAATAATTCCAACCTTAGAACCACTTAAAAGATAGTCTTTACTTTCCACATGTGTTTAGTCCTATTGACCTTATTGATTTGGCTTTAAACGTTAATTTAGGAAAGCAAAGCTTCTCACACTGGCACAAATTGGAAAAAAATACACAACAGGATGTTTCCTTAGGTATAGCTACAGTGAGGATTGCAGTGTTGTTACTCATACCCAAAGCTATCTTTAAATGAGTGACTTGGGTTATTGGAAGACGTCTTGATCCAGCTTGATGGAGCTCTGTACAGGCTCAACCCTGTCTGTTGCAACTTGCTGCATCACAGGACCACAGACATTCAAGGTAAAAAATTTTTACAAGGACACCTAGTCTAGAAGGGAGATATCAGCCCCTATCTTTGTAATGGATAACCCAGCTACACAAGTGTGGGGAGGGCAACCGAAAAAAGAAACAAACCCTGCCAGAAGTGAGCTGGAAGAATGGCAAGTAATTTCACCCATCACACTATCAAACAGTCATTGGTGAAGTTGCAAAGAAACCCACTCTTCATGTTATATGGAGGGAAGTAAGTGATGCTTTTGATGTTTTGTCTCTTATCTGTGCCTTACTTTCCAGATCCAGTGATTTACTGCATTGAGTTAATTCAGTCTTCAGTCCTGTGAGTCTATATTAAAAGCATCCTCTTACATGGCCAGCTTACTAAATGTTACTTGCTACAAAAAATTGCTGTAAATGTGCTGAATATTTAAAGTTCAGGGAACAAACTCTACAGTTCATACAGTCCAGACATATACAAGTCCAGCTGACACACTGCAGAAGCTGGGACTATTTGCAAATTTTCTGTCTTGATCCAGTTCAGCAAATGCACTTGCTAAAAAAACCCATTTTTGATTAGAAAAAAAGAATGCATGTATCAGCAAAATAAAAACTCCTAAGATAATCCAGTTTTTCCTGTGTATAGTTGGATTTCTTGTAGGGGAAAAAAAACCTGATACTTTTCCATTTTTCAGTTTTCACCCAACTAAAATTGAAATCCCTGACATTACTGGATCCATTTCACTGCGGTTCAGGTTAGGTGGCCCACTGACAGCCTACTGAGGCCTCAGTGATGCTAATGTGTGTTTGCTGGATGCTAGGATGCAAGAATTCTAATATAATAAAAGCCTTAGTCTGTCTGTCTGTCTGTCCGCAACGCTTTTGTCCCACTGCAGATACACCGGCTTGGCAATGGGCCGGTGGGCAGGAGCAGGGCCAGCTGAGTTTAAATGGGAGCCCCTCTGTGGGCTCCACCACTCCCTGCAGCCCTCAATGCAAGGGCTCCCCCTGCCTCACCTCCACAGAGACTCTTTTTAACAGTGTCCCTGCTCTTTTTAAACTCTTTGATCATGGTCTGAGAGGGTTGTCCATGGTTTCCCTTTGCTCCCAGTGTGGAAGCAGTGGGGGGTGGGTGATGGGAGGCAGCAGGGAGCACACACAGACCGGCCTGCAGCCATGCAGTGCTCCCTGCTGCCTCCCATCACCTCCCTCTGCTCCCATCCCTGAAGCATAGCAAAATCCCAGACATTTGGGCAGGGCGGGAGGGGAGTGGGGGTTGCAGCTGTGACAGGGCAGGGGGAGGAGAGGTTTGCCT
>JAGPOW010000261.1:16090365-16111114 GCA_030014935.1 Caiman crocodilus
GTGGTGAGGGACAGAGCCCCCCTGGTGTGGCTTGAATGATGTTATGGTGGGGCAGCTTGAATTTATGTTATAGCCTAGGGGCTTGTGTTTTGTTTGCTGTTTAAAATGGGTGGCTTGGGTGAGGCTATTGGGGCAGGAGGAGGACTCATAGGGCACCTGTGGCGGTGTGGGGACCCCAGCACCAGAGAGGGAGCAGCATCTGAGGGGTGCACTGACCCCAGTGCCAGAGAGAACACAGCACTTTGCAGGGCCATGGAAAGCCCAAGCCCCAGTGAAAGCGCAGTGTGAGACCGAGCCACAGGGAGGACCAGGGGGCCAAATTACAACAAGGCCGAGACTGAACAACGTCAGTTCCATTTGCGAGGCTTGGGGCGTGGTAAAGGGGTGGTTGGAGCCACGCATAACCCGTACGGCTAGGGTGCTCAAAAACACCTGTTGCAGAACGGGACCCACAAGGGGTCCATGAGCCCATGGGGTCAGAGAGTACAGCAAAACTGTGTCCAAGATAACGTAAAGGCAGCCTCCCTATTATATATTTACCATCAAAGACGTAGCAGGAGAGAATCAAGGGTGCCCATTGGGCTAACTTGGCACAGTAAGGGGGCCTTGGGAAGACCATGGCGATCTTACAGGACCCTGTCCCGTGACAGTCATAAACTGCTGGAAGACCATTTCTGGCTGGACATAAGGAAAAACGTATTGATCATCCAAATCCCCAGGTCCTGGAATAGACTCCCCAGAAGTGATGCAAGCATCTATGAAGTTATTGCATCAAATAATTACCAGGTACATTCTAAAAATTAACAAAAAGATGCCTGAAAGAGGATTTTGGAAGCCTGGCACATTACTGGATAAGAAGTGGGAAAGTGTTATAAATGGCTTGTTATTGAAAGGTGATATATTTTAGTGGTATTAAAAGATAAACGTTTTGGGGCCCTGTCTTGCATTCCTAGTCCACTCAGGACTTTCAGAGAAAGCACCAAGAATTGTGTATGTACAAGACATACTGTTTGTTTTAAAATATATATTCTAAAAAAAGGTTTAAGTAAATAAATAGGAAAGTCATTTTATAAGACCAACTCTGAAATCAATACCCTAGTGAAAGTCCCACTGACGCCGTGACAGCCTAGGGGACTTGAAAAGCCTCAAAGACTTAGGAAGTGGTTAGCTCAGCTGAGAGCTCAAACAAGTCAGGTTCTTATCCAAACCTATTACTTTTTCAAAGCTTATAAAAAGAAGCTTTCTTAGGAGTTTTCTATTGCTTTCTATTTCCAATAAGGCCAGACATACCATATATGCATGGCTTTTTTTCCTGACTGGACAAGTGAGTATAGCATTGAAGGGAAGAAGAAAAAGAAAAAAAAGAACAGATCAAACTTAAAAAAAAAAAAAAAAACACAGAAAGGTTAAGTTTTTTAAGTGCAGGGTTATCCCCTTCCCACCCCTCCACCCCCCACCAAAAGAAAAGAGAGAGAGATTTGACTATCCCAAATTAAAAATCCAAGTGCAGCTGCACTGAGTGTACTCATTTTTAAACCAGTTTATTTGTATTTTGCTCCTTAAGGAAATAAGATTCAGCGGTGAGGGGGGAAAAATATGGCTTGTCGTAGTAGCACATTGGGCAAATTCGGCTCACCTTACTCAGATGAGTTCTCCCAGCAAGCTCAGTCCTGAGAAGGAACTGATGAAGAATTGCAGGATTCAGCCCAGGAAGAGGGACTTGTCACAAGAAATCAAAGCTTTTCAAGAGGCCCAGGACTAAACAATAAAAGCTGATCAGGGATGTTCCTAAAGATAGAACTTCTCTGAAGAAATGCTAAAAACATCTTCAGAGAGACACCCGAGCCACATGATGAACTTGGAGAAGAACCTCTTCAGCAATTGGGACGCCTTCAAAGGTGACCCCTATTAACAAGAAACTTCAAAAGTGGGATGTGATATGACGTGAAAATCCTCTCACTGATATTGAAGCTCTGTAAAGACAGAATCCCCTAAAGCAACATTAAGCCTTTGAAGTGGCGGCATAGGCATAGCTCTTTGAATACAGAAAGGTGCAGCGCACAGTAAGGCCTGCCATAAAGGAATTACTGGGGCCAGTGCAGAGCTCAGGGGGTTGCCATCCGGCTCACTGGGCTTCTATAAGCTTGCAGTCAGCTGTGAGGGCGAGGCAAGAGAAATGTTATTTAATTGAGCTTAAGAAACATCTTTGATCTCTCTCTGTCAATATTCCTGATGCTGAAAAGGAGATGTTTTGGGATTTGAAACAAGCATGGGTAGGTGGAAAGAGTCCCTTTTGTAGAGCAGGGTTAGTGTATGATGTTCTGGAGGAAGTTAAAGAAGGTGTTTTGCTTAAATATGTGACATAATTAACTGAGGATTTGTTAAGGTTACCTCTTTTTTTTAGTTTGGAAGGCTGTGGATCGGTAATCCCAAACGCCTTGAACTTCATTAAACAGAATGGATTATGATGTTGCTGGGAATCTGTTTCTCAATGAGCAGGACAACAGCAAGTTTATATCCTTTCGAAATTTCAGTTGCAAAGAAAACATGCATTGTTTGTTTTTGTTCAGCTAATGGGGTCTAAAAGTTATGGCATTATAAATGATAAAGATAGATAAACATATTAGAACAGAATAATAAGTAATGAAACTCCCCAGACTTAAATGCCCCCAAATTTAACTCCACCTAATGAAGACCTGCCCAAATAGTGGGTTCTTACAAGATGTCCAGGCTTGGGGTCTGACCGACCACAATGGGGAGGATGTTGCAAAGCAGGGGAATGACTACTGGAGATTACCTCCCACATGTTTTCTCCAAACAGGCTGGGTGCACAGATGCTACTTCCTGGAGACTGCTCTTGGTTGACTTTAGGGATTATGACGGAGCATAAGGGAGAAGGTGGTCCTAAATTATGTAGGGCCCAGATTGTTTATAGGGTTTTATGGGTCAAAATAAGCACTTTGAATTGTGCCTGGAAAGCTATTGGGAGCCTTTGCAGACTCTGGGGCACTGCAGATATGTGCTCCTAGCAGCCCACTCCCATCAGAAGGTGGGACAGCACATTCTATGTTAACTGCAGTTTCTGGACAGTCCTTAAAAGCTACCCTACATTAGCGTACATTGACATATTCTAGCCTTGAGATTTAAAAAGCATAGATGATGATGGTCAAATCCAAATCTGAAAGGCAGATTCAAATCTGAATTAGTGAAAGGCACTCCTAACCACCACCATCACCTAGCCAGATGCAGTGAAGGATCCAGGAGCACCCAGAGACTACAGACCAGAATGACAAGTGAGACTGAACCCCATTAATGACTGGTGTCTCTAATCATTTTAAGTCATGAGGTCTGCCAGACACCATGACCTCTGATTTGTCTGCATTCAGATTCAATCAGTTTGCACTTATTCAGTCCCCGGCTATAGCCAGGCAATGGTTTAGGTCAGGATGAAGACTGCAGGGCCTGGATGAGATGGAAGAGGGAGAGAGCTGGGTGTTACTAGCATATTGATGGCACCTCACTTCAAACCTCCACACAATCTTGCCCAGTGGCCTCAGGCACATGCTGAAGAGGAGAGGTGACAAGGCAGGGACAAGGAAAGTCCCAAGGGAAGACCAAACACTTGCCCATCATCACATCTGGGGACTTTAGTGCTAGAAAACAGCAGAACTGATTAAAAGCACTACCACAAATATCCACCGGGTCATATAAATGTATTATCAGCGGGGATCCGGGTTTTCCATTTCCCACAGAAAAACAGAGAAAAATGCAGATTTCCCCCTTAACCCAAGGAAAATAAGGACTGCTCATTTTAACAGAGAAACCCATAAACTGTGCACTCTTGCAAAGAGCTCTCTGCAGACTGGCAGATTTCCAGCCTGTAGGGAGCTGGGAAGAGTGGGAGGAGGGCAATCAGGACTGGGGTGCCATGTGTATGTAAATGCACATGGTGGCCAGGCAGCCTGGAGAACAGCTCCTGTAGGTAAGTGGTGGAGGGATTAAGGCCCCACGTAGGGAGGGAGGCAGAGAGTTGGACAGGGCTGGGGCTGCTGCTGCTGCTGCTCTGGTGGGGAGCAGAACAGGGCCACGGGTGGCTCATCTGAAGGACTGGGGAGGCTCCCCACCACTGTGCACACTCATGGGAAGGGAGAGAGGACTTGTGCCCTCCAGGTCTGGGTGTGGGGAGGGGCAGGTGGAGGCTGCCCCTTGCAGGGTTGAGCTCCCTACCCTGCTGCCCTCCCCCAGGGCCTCCACATCCGGTGGGTGCAAACTGGCACTGCAGGACAGAGTGGGGCTGTGCAGGGAAGCATCTTGCCGCTATGAGCTCCATGCTGCCCTGGAGATGCACCCCCTACCTGCGCAGCAGTAGTGAGGGCAGCAGCGTGGGGTTGTGCCCCTTGCTGCTGCTGCACGTGCAGGGGTATGTCACCAGGGCAGTGTAAAACTTGCAGTGGCAAGCAGCTTCCCTGCACAGCCCTGCTCTTCCCTGCAGCACCTGCCCCTGGTTCTGCCCCTACTGCCACCCCATGCACAGATCTGGGGGCCACATGCCTCTCCTTCCCCCACAGGAGTCCATGCAGCAGCAGGGAGCCAGCTGCCACCCCCCTCCTCCAATCTGCACCCACAGCAGGCAGACATCCGGGGGAAGACTGAAGGGGGTAGGAGGGAGGGAAGCTGGGCTCTGAGCGCTGCTCTGCTGCAGCAGCTTCCACTTCCTGTGGGTGGCAGTCAGGGTTGCTATGCTGCTGTGGGGGACCCAGGTCCCTGGTCCCATAGTTGTGGCAGCTGGGGGCCCCCTCCGACAGGGCTATGGGTGAGCAGTGAGGGGTACCAGTAGGGCCGGGGGAGGAGCTGGGGGGTGGGGAGTAAGGGGCACCATCAGGGCTGTGGGGCTGTGGCTTGGGAGTAAGGGGCCTGGACCTGCATTCTATGAGCTAAGGGGGCTGGGGGAGCTCTGATTTTCTATGATAAGAAACCCAAAATCAAATATCAACATGTATAGGTATTTAGAATTTATTGTATAATAATGATTGAGGTTTCCAAATTGCTTGAAAATTGTAAATATATCAAGATAACATTGTGTTCAACAGATCCCTATGTACGTAATGGCCTTTCATTGTAATAAAGGATTTGGAGGGTTTTATCAGTGAATTTTCCATTTTTTATTATGGAAAACCAGGATCCCTGGTTATCAATGCTTCACGGTCAACTGTATCGAATGCCACTGAAAGGTCTAGTAAGATCAACGGGGTACACTTTTCCCTGTCAATTTCCAGGCAAACATTGGGAGTGTCTGCCACTTTGCTGAGGGCAAAGACCCAGGGTCTCTCCCATCCAGGGCAGCGCCCATCCACTACACTACCTCTGAATTTCTCTTCTCCTGGCTCACATCTCTTCTTTTATTGGCTGCCCAGTAGGCCAGCTTCAAGAGGCATGCTGGAGAGGTCTCTGGCCAATGACAAGCCCAGAGCCTTGGGATTGGAGGACTTTAATGGGAAGTGGGAGATGAAACAAGTTCCCTCATTGTCTTGCATGCCGCACAACCACACATAGACACGTACCTTGGTTTGGGGAAGGCAAAAGATGATTACAAGATTTTGCCAGAGTTATGGTCACACTGATCAGAGACAGAACATAATCTTCAGCTCACTCACGCATTCTTTCCTGACGAGGTCAAAGGTCCAGTTTTAACCCTTTCACAGCTAAACTGTCAGCAGCTCTTGGCTATTCAGCAAAAAGCTAACATTGTAGCTGCTACTGAAAAGTAGACTCTATGGGTGGATTCATAGATGTTAAAGTTGGGCAGGACCTCAGTAGGTCATTGAGTCTGACTGCCTGCCCTGGGCACTTGGGTCAGATGACCCGAACTAGGTGCTTGTCCAAAATGCTCCAGGTGAGGCTCGAACTCACAACCTTGGCATTGCTTCCCTAGTACTGCCTTATAAGTACCACATGCTAACCCATTGCACCACTGGAGCTGACTTGCAGAAACCCCTAAATCTTGGATTTTGAAAAGACATAAAACAGTCTGAAGAACTGTGAAAGAAAAATGACTAAGAGTAGCTAACAAACAGCAACCTTGCTAAAAAAAAGGGGGGGGGCAAAGTAGCTTGATTAGTGAAACATCAAGATCATTAAAAGGAGAGATCATTCACACCTATAGTGTGAAGAGTGGCTAGCAGGAATCAGGCAGATTACAATGAGCCCTGAAGTCAACTGACACATTCAGAACTGCCTTGATAGAAATGCCACTGCTGCAGCTCTGCAGCTGGTTTTAAATTTTGGGTGGAGCTGGCATTAAAGTGGTTTGTGACCACATTGCTGACCTCAGTCTGCTCCTTCTAGACTCTGTCCTTTGTGCATGCAGCTGCTAGAGGGAAGAGAAGGAAAAGCAGTAGCAACCAACTTGTAGCGTCTCCGTGCTTCTATTCTGGGCAGAAAATCAGCTTGCCTACTTCAGACATGCACCCTCATTATGGAAGGCTAATTTTTGGAGAAAGTATACATGTGGTATGCAAATAAATGTGATAACTGCAAGCACCTGGAAGACAACAAATAAAAACCAATATTAAAATAACCTATTTTCCAGGAGATGATAACAGGATTTGGGTGTTACTAAGATCAAGGAAAAAACAGTGTCAGGCTGGCTTCAAACAAGCAGCAATTACAGGCATAATACAGAAATAATTGCTGTAGGGCCAGGTGGGGAAAGATCTCCTTACCTAAGTCTGCCCAACTGCTGGTGCACCTGCAAGGCTTTTAGGGGCAGCTAGCAATGTTATGGACATTAAATTGTGTGCAGGACAGGAAAACAGGGAATACTTCAGGGCCAAATTTGAGGAATGAGCTTCCAGACAATAGAAGAGAAACCAGCTTCATGAAATGACCTTCACAATATCTGTTTGAACAAAACCACTGTCCTTCCTTGATCGACAAAAATCAGCTTAGAATGCTAAAGGATTTGAAAAATCTGATTAAGTTCTCTTACTATTAGGTCCCACTCCTTCAAGCTGCCTTGCTCTCACAGAGAGGCCCACTGATTTCAACAAGGCTTCAAGTAGGAATCCATCCTCACAGAGCAGATTGCAGAACTGGGACCCTAGTGGCTTCTTGTCTGTATTTTGCCTTTCATTTAGCTTGCATAGTGGAAAGAAAGTAGGCTTTCCTAGGGCTGTATGAAGCTTCAGGTGATGATTTGATTCAGAAGAGATATGGCCTGATTCGATGGCCGAATCTCCAAATCTGAATCCAATCAGGACCAATTAAAAGGTCTGAATGGATTCAAGCCCTCTGAATTGATTTGGAAAAGATTTGAAGAGCTTCAGTGATTCAGGCAGTCCCTAGTTGCTGCAGCAGGGAGCTAGAGCCAGACTTGGAGCTGGTAAGTAGGGGGCGGAGGAAGGGAGGCTGGACAAGGGGGAAGGGGACCATGGGGGGACCCCTGCCAGGTGCCATCCCCTGCCTGCTTCCCCAGTCCTCCCATGACTGCCCCTCCCGCCCCAGCTCCTGGGCCTTTAAAGACAAGCCCCTCTTACTGGGTGCTGCCGGGTGGGGGGGCAATCCCTGCTGCCACCCACTGCCCTGCGCCGTGGGGGGGTCTGCTACAAGCCCCTGAGCCCCCTTTGCTGTCCATGCATGGGGCAGTGGGGATCACCCTCCTTCCCCTCCCCCTCCCCACTGGGCAGCACCCTGTGAGCCCAGGCTTTTTTTTGCAAAGTGCCGGGCGCTGGGGCAGACAGGGCAGCTATTGTCAGGGCTGGGATTCGGCCTGCCTGGTTCAGACATCCGGCTGATTTGGAAGCGGCCAAATCTGCAAACCAGATTTGGCTGAATTGATTTGGGACAGTGATTTGAATCGCTGAATCAAATCACTACCCCCCAAATCGGCCGAATCCAAAGCGAATATTAGCCACTCCACACAGGCCTAGTTTTTCCTCCATGTCTTGCCTCGAGGTTTAGATATGCCTACTGTGAGAGGAACATTTAAATCCAGGCCAAAATCTGGTTTTAGTGGAAACCCTGGAGGCATTCCCATTTCCAACACCATTTACACAAAACCTAGATGTTTGGCTGAAATCTCTCTCATTTATTTCCCCTTCAGTGAGGGATGCTGATCTCTGAAGTGAATCAGCATGCTTCTTAAAACATTATCTGACATTTTCTGCCTTCTTTTAAAACCAGAAATAGGATGCTAAGGAAGTATGCAATTATACATTAGTCAGGAACCGGTTTACCAGAATCGGAGTACCAGTCCATAAGTCAGATTTGTAACTGCATCCTTAAGGAAGAGACTGGAATTGCTTTGTGGAAACCTCTAGGTACATGTTTTAAGAGCAGCAGCCTCATAAAGATCGTATATCAGATCCAAATATAATCATCTCCAAAGCAATAGTGTCTGACAAAGTAGGTTGTTGCCCACAAAAGCTCATGCTTCTCTGAATCCAGCTCTACCTTCTGCCTGACTGCAGATTAATACAGGTAGCCACCTCTGTGCATAACACTAGAAAAGTTTGTCCTTTTCCCCAAATAAATATGAATTCTGGTTGCAGTTCCACTACCCTGACTCACTAGCATATTGCTAACACCCTTATACCTTCCTGCGCAAGTCAGGTACAACTACTCAAAACGAACAGTTCCTCACTTAATGTATAGCTCCACTGAAGACCTCAGTGTAAATAAGCCTTCCAACATCTGCCATCATGGAAACACTTTCCACTTCACTTGGTCTGCTTTCCTTCCTCTTCCTTGTCTCACCCCAAACCTAGAAACTTCTCATCACTTTCCTCCTCCTACTCCCCCAGTTAACTTATCTACTGAGCATCTTCATGCCTTTACTCTTCTCCTCAACCTCTCACTTCTCTCTGGCTCTTGCTTTCATGATGCAAATATGCCTTAGTTGTTCTATCTTAAAAAATCACTGTTGATACCACCTGCCTTCCCAAGAAGTGCCCCATCTTTAACTGCTGTCTACAGCCCTCTCCAGTTCCATTCTCGATCCTCTCTGATCTGACTTTGGTCTCTTGTACTCCACTGAAGCCACTTTTAGCAGGTCCTCTAATGGGGACATTCAGAACCCCATCCTCACCTTGCTTCATGTCAGCCACACTTGACACTATTTACTTTTTTAATGTCTTGTTCTTCCTTGGTTTCTGAGTCTCTGTCCTCTCCTAATTCTCCTTAGCTCTCTCTATTTGCTTTTTTCTCATCCTTTCTCAACTTTCTGTGGGGTTTCCATAAGTCTGTGCTCTTGGTCTCCCTCTTCTCTCCCTCCCACAAAAACAAATTCTGCTAAGATCTCTCCAGACCTGTATTTTTCCATCCAAATTGATACTTCCTTGTGGATGTTCATCTCTCAGCTCAAGTTCAAACTGAAGAAACCAGAATTCTTAATATTTGGCTGTCTGCCAACCACAATACTCCCTGATACCTCCTGTCATTGTACATGTCATCAGCCTACCCGTCACTCTGAGTTGTAATATGTGTGTCATCCAAGTTATGTTGAACTCCTGCAGATTCATTCTTGTTAACATGTCTAACATGTGGCCTTTCTCATCCATCCACACAGCAAAAAATCACAGACAGGATCTCATGGTTACTATAACATTTTTCTCCAGCCTTAACAGATGACATCTTGACCCACACTTACCCACTGGGAATGTTGCTCCAAAAAGGAGTTTCCTAAGTAACTGCTTTGATTATGTCACCCCTATCTTTGCACTGCCAGTTAGGGGAAGAGTCAGCAGTGTGCACCCAGCTCAGCACCCGCTGTCAGCAGCTTTGCTAGTGCCAACATACTTAAGCCCCTTCCCTGCCCTGCCCACCCCTTGGTCCCTCTGCTTGCCCCCTCTCCCCTCCAGCCTAGGTCTCTTTGTCCACATCCAAGACAGAGTCATTGCCACCGCTGTGATCCCTCGGTGCATGTCCCCACCTGGGCTTGCGGTCATTTCACTTCCCTCCTCCCTGCCTCCCCCCCACTTCCTCCGATCTGGCCTTTTCTCCAGGGCTGCCCCAAGCAAAACCCTGGCCCAGGGTCTAGGAAGGCACAGCAGGAGCGGCCCATGGCTGAAAGGTGGCTCTGGGGGTCCTAGGTCATGCTGAACCATGAGCAAGGGGCAAAAAGTTGGGCAGACCCTGGCTGGGGTCGCTGCAGGCCAGGGTGGGGGTTTACCCCTCACCAGTCATACTCAGCCTACCACACACCCTGCATTTCAGCTTCCCTCCAGCCTAAAGGACAGGGAGGGCTCACTCTCGTACTGCCTCCAACTTCTAGCCTGAGCCACTGCAGGCATGTGCCTGCATTTCCTGAACCAAAAGTGAATGCCTACTTACTTGCTTGCCAATTCAGTCTATGCAGGCTAGACTAACTTGCAAAGATTGAATCAATTCAAGTTCAGGTTTTTTGAATGTCTGTACTTAGCCCATGTGCTTATGTGTTTGGGAACCCTATCAGCTGACTCAGGCTTCCAGCCATTGGGGTGTCTCAGGGGTCTGTGCAGCAGAGAGACCACAGCTGATGTGATCTCCCAGCTGTGAGGGTGCTCCACGCACCCTACGGACAGGAAACCGCAGCTGATGTCAGCTGGGAGCCCTGACAGCTGGGAGCTCCCAGGCTTGGGGGTGGACTTGCCCCCCCACCCCACAATTAGGAGCTCTGAACAACTGATGGGGCTCCCAGCTACAGGGGTCCCTGGCCACACGCTTAGTTATTGGTGTGATAGGCAGCAGCTACAAAGTTACGTCACATATTTGTAAAATAACTTTGTAGCTTATTCCTCTTTTTATCATGCATTAATTTATTGTTTGGCTGGGTGAACGCTTAAGGTGTGATTATCTGGTTAATCATGCCTTAAGTGTAATGTGTAGAAAGCAAACCAGGGCGGCACCTTATAGATTTACCTGTTCAAAGAGGCATGAGTTTTGTAGGCTACAGCCCACAAAGCTATCCAGTGATCGAGAATAATGTGGCTAACTACCTTCCCCTAGTAATTCTAATACTAGCCATTAATATTAACCATTCGAATGGTTAATATTGCAAAGAGTTGATGAAGAAAGACCTTTTACTTTAAAAAGAAGTACAGGCAGGCTTTTCACAGCAGGAATGTTTATTGTGAGTTTTATAATGGCTGCAAAGAACGGTTTTCTACTTTCTACAAACAACAGGAAGTGATACGGACTGTAGAAAGCAATGACATGCTGCCCTTACCTTCCTCTGGTATGTCAACAGTTTCAAGGAATCTCAGCAGAGCATCATCACAGAATGTGTCTGAGTTGCAAATCTCCAAGGACGTCGGCATGTCAGACTTATGGTTTTCAGTTTACTCTCTTTTCTCAGCCTATATCATAGCATACTCACATCCTCTCAGGATGAGGTTATGATGTTGTACATTTTTTTTTTAGCTGTTTTTTTTCTTATTTGAGCTGCAGACTCATAAAAAGTGCTAGGAAAAACAGCCACAAAGATGAAATCCATAGAGTCAGTGCATGCTGAAAGGGAAATGGTAACAGGAGCATCCTATACCACTATGCTTTAACACTGGTGCAGAGGAACCATATCTAGTGTTAAAAGGGTGTTCTTCAACCTCTCTATCCATTTAATTAGTGGCATCTCTACTGAGATTGAGCCTGTTAATAAGGACATCACTAGTAAATCATACACTATTCATGGAAGAAAGGATCATCTTTCTTCTGGGTTTGTAAAATGCCTAGCACACTGGGACTCTACTCCATTACCAGGCCTCATCAATCCTTACTGTAACATAAACAATAAATACCTATAATAATGGTGGCAGGTGTTTGAGATACAGATATACCCACAATGTGGATGTATCCAAGATCATCATGATGGGCATTTTATTATAAGATAGACATATATAGCATTAGGTTTCATGGCTGAAGCTCACTTTTCCACATGCTATGAATGGACATGCACAAAGCAGTGTATAAGAAGGAGAAAGAGAAGTGACCTTTACCACATGAAAAGGTGTGTGTGTAAGCTTGTGCTTACACACATACACACACTATACTTTATACATATACACGCACATATATCTATTGGGGCATGGGGGGTGCTCATACAATAAACATATATTTGTGTGTGTGTGTGTATTTATACATGCACACACTGGTTAGTCTATATGAGGGGCAAATCTAGTCTGATTTCTACTTGTCTTCGTACTAACATGGCTAACAACTATGGCTTTCATTTCCATTATAAAACCAATTTTCTAACCAAAGTGACATGTTGGGATCATCACCACATCTATAATCCAGAGAATAATAAGAGTAATACAGCATTAGTCTACTGTGAACACTAGCGAAAAGGTGTATAGGTGGCTCCAGTCAGGGTATGAAGACCCATGATGTGTACAGTTCTTTCTGAATTCAGTATGTAGACACCCACACCTAAATTTTAGGAGAGAGAGTGCCCAGTATCAGTCTGATGAGCTACCTTCTTGAGTCTGGCCTGAAGTCCAGAAATGATCTCTTCAAGCCCTTCAGTCAGTTCTCATAAATGCCAACCTAGATAGGCTGGTTTGAGAGTTATTCACAAGCCATAAGGGAAGCCAAAGTTTTCTGATATTTTAGTTTCACAAATATTCTTCCGCTCACTCCAGCATACCTCAAAGTCAGTAAAAAAGAGTTGGAATGGCCCAAATTTATGTCATAGGCCATACGTTGTCAACAGAGGTTCTCTATTAAATGAAGCAACCGAAGTCTGTATTATGGCAATATAAAAATCCCACCATCACCATGAAATTCTAAAGCAAGGGTTTTCTACCTCAGCAGAGAGTCCCCTGGCTGGTCAGTGAGTGGTGGGGGAAGTCCCCTGGTGGCAGACTGATGAGCAGGGCAGAGGAAACGATGAAACCAGAAGACCAGCAGCACCAGTGGAAAAGTTGGATGGCGAAACCGGAAGTGCCACCAGTGCAACTTGAAGTGCCTCCCGCTTCTCTGTGACACTGCCGTGTACCCCCTAGGGACTTCCCAGGTACGTGCAGGGGTACACGTATCCCCAGGTGACAACCCTGGTTCTAAAGGATCCATGTGCTCAGCACTGTAGTTTGGTGCAATTGTTTTTGCATATGGAGTGTTATAACCTTTTTATTGGATGTGTCTATGCATGCAATTAATGTGCACGAATAAACTCTGGAGCATATTGCTCTGGAGCTTTTTGTTCCTGAGTGCACCATTCAAATGTGTGCCCAGGAGCAAAAAACTCCAGAGGATATTGTTCCCGAGTTTATACAAGCACAGAATATTGAGCCTGGTCAGAGCAGCACCAGCTGGCAGTAGCCTACGGCTTCTCCAGCCTGGCTCAATGTCCTGTAGAGGTGCTGGCTGGGACAGGATAGGGCTTCATTGTGGGGCTAGCTAGCAGACAGACCCCACAGTAAAGCACCCTCATGTCCCAGACAGCTGGACAGCATCTACACATGTGTTGGTGTGCACAAAAAAAACCTCTGGAGCAGGTTTGTATTTGGAAATACAAATATGAGCCTATTCTGGAGTGTATTAATTTTGTGTGTTGTAATAGGGGCATACATGCAGACATAGAGATGTTTACTGCAGAGCTAATTAGGCAGATCTGCAGTAAACTGCTAGTGTAAATGTATCCACTGAGGATTAAAAAACTTCTTTATTAGTTCAGCTACTGATATCCTGGGAGCTTTGTCTTTCACAACAGTTTGTGCTGCCCTTGTACTTTCTGTGGCTAAATTTTTTAATAAGAATTCAGGATTATTGACATGAATTCTAACCCCCACCTTGTTAGAAAAAGCTGGCAGAAATGCAAAGCCACAAACATTATTTCTAGTTGCTTAAAGGACCTGCATTACACTCCATCAGCTCTCTAGGACAAGACCCAAAGCCTATTGAAGGCAATAAGACTGTACTTGCCTCAAACAGCTCTGGATCAGATGGTGTGCATAGAGCTCTTTTTTTTATTCTAAGCGGTACCTCAAAATAGCCTTCTGCTGTTGGAAATGGACTTCTATAAGCTAAAAAGAACTCAAACTCACATATGCTGTTTTTGTTATTGCTGTTTCAATGCTTGCCTTGGGCATGAGGTAAAGCCGGGCATAAAAAGTGGAGTGGGGATATACAATAAAAAGGCTAGGATTTTTGATGTGCACATATGCAGCTTTTGCTTATATGTTGGGCAGAGGTTTGAGACTTTTTAAAAAAGTAATTTCCCTTAGCCAACTACTTGACCATTTGTTTCAATATCCTAACTACTAGGTGTGTGCAAAGTGGGCCTTATTTGATTCGGATTTGGCCTGAATCAGGGACAGGGATTTGATGTGTTAATTCGGATCACTGTCCCTGATTTGATTTGGCCAAATCTGAATCTGAAGATTTGAAAAATAGACACAGCTCTGGTCCGATTCTGGATCTGCTGCCACACAAGCTGGGGATCCCCCCACGCTCCTGTGGGATGTTCCATGCACCCCACCATCACAGCATTGACAAGCCATCTGCTACCTAGAGGTATATGGGCAAAACATTTAAAGCTGTGTCTATGTCCAAATCTCCAAATCTTTCTGAATCAATTTGGTTGGAAGAAGTAAAGGGTCCTCTGATTCAATTCGGATTCAAAGATTTCGTCCCCCATGTACGGTCCTTGCACAGCACACTGCAGCCACATACCACACACCTCCCCACACCAGGAGAACCTGCCAGCTGCAGGAGGAAGGGAGCACAGGGTGGAGGTGGGGGGTGTGGCTGCGTGGGTGGGTGTGGCGTGTGGCAAGTGGCTGGATATGTGTGTGATGTGTGGTTGGGTGAGTGTGTGGCATGTGGCTGGTGTGTGTGTGTCTGAGGTGTGGAGGTGGTGCATGGGGCCATGCGTGTCATTTGACTTTTTCAGAGCAGCTACTTCTTACTGCTTTTCCAAAGCCTTCACAACTCTGGAAGAAAACAAACAGGCTGGGGACCTCCACATGTAACAACACTCCAATCTTTAGCCCTTTTCCAGAGTGACACAAGCACTGTGATCATCTTATGAAACATCAGTTCCTTAGGTCTCTCTAAAAGTCAGGACAGACATAATTATGTCCAATGGAATATATGCAGCAAAACCATTCCAACTTTAATCCTGAACTGAAACACTGTTAAAATTGCACTGATCTTGCTCACTTGAATGGCTATAGGAACATGCAGCAGTAACAGCTGAATCAAAAAGGCTAATGCATGCTCCCCTTTAAAACTTTCTCTGTCCATATTAGGAATTCACTGTATAAAGCTCCATATTTTCCCCATAATCCCCGTGAAGAACGCACAAGACTTTGCCCCATTCACAACTGCTTTTAGTAGGGACAGAGTACTATTGTAAAACAGTTAGCTAATGGCTTACTGAAAGTTCTTCAGGCTGCGTGACAACACCTAGGACATTCCCAGGGTGAATAATAATATAGCTGATCTGTGTATATGTGGAGGACGAAGAGGTAGATCAATAGCATCCAACAATGACTTGTTAAGAACAAATCGTACCAAGCCAACCTGATTTCCTTCTTTGACAGAGTAACTAGTTTGATGGATGATGGCAAGACAATGAACATAATACACCTGGCCTTTAGCAAAGCATTTGACATGGTTCATTCTCATATGCAAGGATAGGCAAAACAGAATTATTGTTGAGGAAAATACATAATTAATTGAGTAACCATAAACAAAGAGTAGTTATTAACAGATTGATGTCAGAAGGTCTTTGGTGGAGTTCCATAGGGATTTATTTTGTGCCCAGAGCTTTTCAACATTTTTGCTAATGGCTTAAAATCAAGAATGGAGACATTTCTGCTTAAATCTCAAGAGGACAAAACTGGGAGAGTTTGCAAACACTGTAGTGGATAGGATTAGAAACAGAAAGTATCTTGATAAATTAGAGGAATAGGCTACAGACAACAAAACACAATTCAGCAAAGACAAATGTAAGATGCTAAGCCTCGGGAAGAAAAATCAAATGCCCACAAATAGAATGAGGAATAACTGTCCAGAACTGCTGAAAAAGACCTGGGGGTTATAGTGAATCACAAACTCAAATCTGAGTCATCCATGTGATACTAGCACACAAAACCCAAAAAAACCCAAAACATAAAATGCACAAATATAACTTTGGGCTGCCTTAACGGAAACATTGTGTGGAAGACAGGTGAGAAAGTTGTACTAGTTGATTCTGGTTGGCCTGAGCTAAAGTATTGCACAGTATTTTAAAAGGGATGTAGAGAGACTGAAGGGGATCCAAAGATAAGTGTTGAAGATGATAAAAGGATTGAAATACAGACTCTTCCAGGAAAGGCGGAGACAGTTAAGTATATTCATTCTGGAGTGGAGGAGAATATGATCAGACATAATAGCAATTTTCAAATATTTGAAAAAGCTGCAGTAAACAAAAGCAGGAAGAGCTCTTCCTTGCT
The DNA here is from genome assembly GCA_030014935.1 of Caiman crocodilus. Taxonomy (NCBI): domain Eukaryota; kingdom Metazoa; phylum Chordata; order Crocodylia; family Alligatoridae; genus Caiman; species Caiman crocodilus. Next base: position 16,106,778 of record JAGPOW010000261.1, read on the forward strand.
ACAAAGGCTAATAACCAGTCAATGGGATTAAACTGCAGCAAAACAGATTGAGATTAATCTCAGGGGAGGAGTTGGGGTGGAAATCCTCCCAACAGTGGAATAGCTTCCAAGGGAAATTGTAGACTTTCTTTCACTGGAAGTCTTCAAGAAGAGATGGGATAGGCATTTGCCTGGGATGACTTACAAATAGCTCATGCTATAGCTGGATAGGGGGTTGGACTAGACCCTTGAGGTCCCTTTCAGGCCTATGATTCTGTGATTACTTTCTCTCATCTTTCCCTTTGAGTCCACCAAGCACACCACAGAGCATGAAGCAGTATACTAATGGAGAGCTTCCTCAGCAAAAAATGCTGAAATAGCTTTTATCCCATTATCTAAGATAGTCCAGTACTGGGACACAGCCCTATCAGTCCTGTATTAATAAGTCACTAGATTCACTGGGCTGCCCTTAACCATTACATTTATAACCTTCCTCTTTCTACCCCACATCTCTTGGACACTGAGGGGGTGACAGAGCCTAATGCAGTGTCATGGGCCAATAGAATGGACATGATGCAACATATTAAACAACCCAGAAGTCATCTGTGCTGGTCACAGGTCTGGAGATATGGACATTGCAATCCTGGGTATGCCCTATGACAGTCAACCGGGTGCTCATGTTTTGTGTGGGGGTGCATCCATGATGTCATATACAAATGTCCAGTTACAGGAAACAATGTAATCACCCTGGATAATCAGACCAACAGCAAATCAAGATCTTTCCCTTTCCACTGGATCAAAGGCAGGGTGGGGAACAGTGGAAACAGAAAGAGGATTAAAGTTTCCTAAGCCACAGTTCCTTCCCCAGGAGGTTCTTGGGACATTGTAGCAGCTCATCTTATCCCTTAATATTAATAGTGTTCTAGAGGTGCAATCTAGCTCTAACACCACGCCAAACTCCTGGACCATGCAATGTTGAAAAAACGCCAAAAGTTTTGTCCTTCCTGCCTGACCACGGGAATAGAAGCATCTCCCCACCCACCTGCTAGCAGTTTCACTATTTCAGGAAAGGTCACAATTGCATTTTATATGTTTATCATATACAGTTGAGCAGAATGGTACCTGATGTTGAATATGTTGCACACACAGTCTAAGTTAGATCAAGCACCATATCAGTTAGGTCAAAAAGTAGGGAAAGTTTCACATTGCTTTTTACTAATCTTACATCTGCAGCAGCTCAACACATCCATCTGCCTGGCTTAATTGTAAAGCACAAGCACAAATATTGTTCAAGACAGGAAGTTCATTATAAGCTGTAACGTGTTTGCTGTGGTCTTAAAACCTGCAAAATGGACAAAAAAAGGATTAATTAAAGCAGAAAAACGAAACTCTACAACACCAGAAGGAGTGGACTCTTTAAAATACAGGCTTCTGCATATTTTGGTGGGATCAGCAACTATACTCACAAAGAAAAAGCACAAGACAGGGAAAAGAAAGGAGACATATGATGTGTTCACAGCTCATGGCATAGATAAGACACAATATTACATCCCCTTAGCAAAGGAGAAAAAAAAACCCACAAATGATAGAAGGTATATAAAGCAAAAATAACAATGTCAGAGCAAAATCCATGTGAAAAATATAATCAGAATAGATTATTTTGTGCCCAACCACTCAGAGTTTAAATCTGCACTTGGGAAATGAAAACTGTCTGGCGGCTTACGAGACTGAGAGCTACAAATTAGTGTGCATCAAACTGATGGCCAAAACTTTAAAGGAAATAAAACCTTTAATAATGCAATTCCCTATTCTCATAACAGTAGAAAATACAATGCAGTATTTCAGATCATGACCACATCACAGTCTGTATGATAAACTGGATCCTAATCTGTGAGTGGGGCTACTGGGCGCTATGCTAATATAAACACATAAACGATAATAAGGATGGCCAATGCTATGTGGTGACCCACACGAAGGAATGCAGCCAGTGAAACCTGGCTGTGGTGGCCGTGGCATCAAGCTGCATTAAACCTCATTGTTAGAAAGTCCTTTGTTCTTTTTCTGATGCATCAGTCTCTGAAAGGACGAGATCTGAAAAAGCAGCAGGTTTTTACACCCGTCTTGTACCAACACCGGTGCACATTGCCGAGGACGTTCTTCTTTGCTGAATGCCAACATTATGGAGATGTAAGGAGTGAATCTTGAATTACTAACATTGTTAAAAATCCCAGACCTATTTCTTACAATAATAAGAATAACCTGGCATGTGAGGTTGCAAAAAAGGGGAGTTTGTTTGGAAAACAGAAGACTGAGGGGGATTTACGAAGTCTTCAAATCCCACAAGGGTTATTCTAAAAAGATCGTGATCCTTTTTCCTTTGTGTCTCCAGGGGACAGAACAAAATGCTATGATCTTAAACTGCTCCAGGGGAAATTTAAGTTGAATATTAGAAAGAATTTTCTAATTCTGAGTGTAGCTAAGCATTGGAAGAGATTACCGAGAAAGGTTGTGGAGTCTCTCTTGCTGGAGGTTGTTAAACGCAGGGTAAAGAAATGTTTGACTAGGATGATCTAGCCAGGGATGATCCTGCCTTGAGCAGGGGGTTGGATTAGCTTTATTTTTCTATGGCTCTGCCCAATGCGCAGTTTGAGTAAACAATTCTCTAACCTATTGTCAGCCTCCCTCACAATCATCTTCATGGCCTCTTCCGCTCAGCCCTTTATCATTGTATGACCTCCTGAACTCATCCATAAGGCTCCTCTTCTCCACATTTAAATTCCCCTTATACGCAGCTCCCACGTTGCCTACTGAGACACTGAATAACATACATGAAAAAAAATCCTTACTTCACTTTCTTTCTTGCAACGATTGTGCTTAACTTGCTTGACCCTCAGGGCACAGGTCAAGTCTCTTCTGAATGTCTCATGAGCCTGCAGGGCCAGGCACACTGTACGTGCTACCATAAACATCATATTTAACATTGCTCCTGTACGTTGAATGGACACAAATATTCTTCTGCACTCCCTGTCTTGCTGTAGTAATGCAAGCTCCAAGAAATGGAGATGTTGTGTAACAGCTGACTACAGGTGGTAAAATCAGCAACTAGCACTAAATAATTTTAGGGGATAGTTATCAACTTTTAGAAAGTTTTTAATGGCCAGTGACCAGGAAAAAGGAGATGTGAGAAATCTCATTTACTAGTAATCCTGGACAAGTGTAGCCAAACCTGTCAGAAAACAGTTATTTGGAGCTGCCGGATTATTGCTTACAGCTTTCAAACAAGAAAGTCATTTGCTATCCTCTAACCCAGGCCTTAATTCTAGAAAAACAAGTGGAAAGTTGCAATTGTGTTTTATTTTCAAACACAGTTAATAACATTGGGCTGCTGTTTTTTAAAAGCTCAGGGGAATTAGGAGCTTAAATCTCACCAGCTTTCAATAGTTTGGGGAATTCAGCTTACTTGGGACTTGAATGATTTATTTAGAAAATTGTCTCTGCCGCCTGGATTCTTTTTAACTAGTTCAAACTTTGGAAAGATGACTTGGACGACATAAATACAAACATTAATAGCGCTTCTAGATTAACATGAATTCTGCATTGCTATCATATTGACCAGTGTTGTCTCACTGTTTCCTTGTGCTTCTCCATCCATTGATATCCATCTGTTGTCTTATATCTTTTATTTATCTTCTAGGCTCTGAGGGCAAGGGATGGTCCCTCTGTTCTGAACCTATTCCACATACGGCAAGGTGGGATCATGATCCATGGTCAGGAGTACAACAAGTGACAGCCTCTGGTGTTCAATTAAGGGGAACAGAAATGGCACTGCTGCCAGCCCAGGCATCGCACCCCCTCTAGGGCTGTGCAAAACAGCACCATTTCATTTTGACTTCCATTTTGCTGTTTTGATGGGACAGCGTTTCATTTCGAGTTTCGTCTCATTGAAACTGTTTCGACACTGTTTCGATGTTTCACCCATAGGCGATAATGGGGAAGCACAAAACTGCCTATAGCTTTGTCATTTTTTTGGCAGATTTGGATGAAAACAGCAGGCTTGCTAGCCCCTTCTGAGGGCATGATTTCAGCCAAGTTTCACGGAGATAGGTGCAGGGTTTTCTGTGAAACTACACCTCAGAATCTTGAAGGCAAAACTCATACCTATTCCCAGCTCTTCAGAAGATCTAGAAAGCAAGAGCCACAAGTATTCAAACCCAGTTGGTCTCAATGGTCAAGCATGATGGATACACAGGGTACCATTATTTATGCTCAGGAAAGAAGTGGGAGAATCACTGGAATTTCACTTTGAGGGAGGTTAGGGCATTAGACCAGAGGCCTGAGGGAGCGCTAACAGCGAGACC
>JAGPOW010000261.1:16118133-16152820 GCA_030014935.1 Caiman crocodilus
TGTGTAAGCTATAGTAAATTTGCCTTTATTCCACTCCCTACTTGCCTCCTTGATCCAAATGAATACACTCACAGTGCCCAGCTGGCCTGTGACAGGGGACCCAGGAAACTTCAGGACCATTAGTCTTACCTCAGTCCTAGGGAAGCTCTTTGAGAAAATTATCCAGGAGCACATCTGCGAGGGACCAGCAGGAGGGATCATGCTTAGCGACAACCAACATGGGTTGATTCAAGGAAGGTCCTGTCAGATCATAGAATAGACCACAACCAGGTCATAGAATTCTTGGACGCAGGTGTTGCGGTGGACATAGACTTTCTGGACTTTAGGAAGGCCTTTCATCCCATTCTCATTAAGGAAGTAGCTGACTGTGGTGTTGATACCTACACAGTCAGATGGGTCACAAATTGGCTGTAGGGCTGCACCCAAAGAGTGGTGGTGGACGGGTCTTTTTTGACCTGGAGGGATGTGGGCAGTGGAGTCCCCCAGGGCTCAGTCCTCGGACCTGCACTGTTCAACATCTTCATCAGCAACTTGGACAAGGGGGCAAAAAGTACCTTGTTCAAATTCATGGATGACACAAAGATGTGGGGAGAAGTGGGCATGCTGGAGGAGAGGGACAGGCTACAACTAGATCTTGATAGTTTACCGGGCAGGGTGGGCAAGAACAGGATGGGTTTCAACACTGACGAGTGCAAGGTATTGCACCTAGGGAGAAAGAACCAGCAGCACACCTACAGGCTGGGGAACTCTCTTCTCATTAGCACAGAGGCAGAAAAGGATCTTGGAGTCATTACTGATTCCAAAATGAACATGGGCCACCAATGTGGGGACGCAGTCAGGAAGACTAACCGCACCTTGTCATGCATCCACAGATGGATCACTAGCAGGTCCAAGGAGGTGATCCTCCCCCTCTATGCAACACTGGTTAGGCTGCAGTTGGAGTACTGCATCCAGTTCTGGGTGCTGCATTTCTGGAGAGGTCTGGCCAGCATGCAGAGGGTCCAAAGGAGAGCCACTCACATGATCAGGGGGCAGCAAGGCAGGCCCTACAAGTAGAAGCTATGGGACCTGAACCTGTTCAGCATCCACAAGAGAAGGCTGAGAGGGGACCTGGTGGCCATCTAAAAACTGGCCAATGGGGCCAGCAGGCTATGGGAGAGTCCCTGTTCCTCCGAGCTCTACTGGGAGTAACAAGGAATAATGGCTATAAGTTGACTGAGAGCAGATTCAGGCTAGATATCAGGAGGCACTACTTCACAATCAGGGTGGCTAGGATCTGTAACCCACTTCCAAGGGAAGTGATGCTGGCTCCTACCCTGGGGGTCATAGAATCATAGGATCATAGAAGCTGGGTCAGACGGGACCTTGTAGATCTTCAAGTCTAACCCCCTGCCTGGGCAGGAGAGAAACTGGGCTCAAGTGACCCCAGCCATGTAGGCATCAAGCCACTTCTTAAAGACCCCCAGAGTAGAAGCCAGCACCACTTCCCTTGGAATTTGGTCCCAGATTCTAGTTGCCCTGACTGTGAAGTAGTTCCTACAGATTTCTAATCTGAATCTACTCTCCAACAACTTGTGGCTGTTATTTCTTGTTATCTGGGGGCTGCTGGGGGTAACAAGGTCTCCCCCAAACCCTTCTGGTCCCTCCAAGTGAGTTTGTAGATGGTCACAAGGTCCCCCCTCAGCTTTCTGTTGTGAAGACTGAACAGGTTCAGGTCCCGTAGCCTCTCATTGTAGGGTCTGCTCTGCTGTCCCTGGATCATGCGGGTGGCCCTCCTCTGAACCCTCTCTATGTTGTCCACATCCCTCTTGAAGTGTGGCACCCAGAAGTGGACACAGAATTCCAGCTGTGGCCTGACCAGTGTCGTGTAGAGGGGGAGGATCACCTCCTTGGCCCTACTTGAGATGCACCTATGGATGCGCGATAGGGTCCAATTAGCCCTGCCGACCGTGATCTTGCATTGTCGGCCCATGTTCATCTTGGAGTCTTCAGAAGAAGGTTGGATAATCACCTAGCTGATTCTTTCCAGCCCATGGCAGGGGGTCAGACTTAATAATCTACTCAGGTCCCTTCTGACCCTACCAACTATGAAACTATGAAACACACTGTCCCTCTCCACCACCCTCCCCACCCAGCAATACAAAACCTGCTTAGAAGAGGCAAGCTACATACATGAGGCAAAACTATATACATATTGAAAACTATTTACAATATTTTGGCTGTTCAAGCCCAGAGGCTATGAAGGGGGAGACCTAGGAGACACAGCCCCAGGGCAGGTGCCCAGCACTCCAGCCCCTGGATGTTTTCTCTGGGTCTTGGGGTCACAGCGACCCCAGTATGTGGCAGCTTCATGTGGGGACGGATCTTTGGCTGGGGAGAGTAGCAGGGGGAGAGTAGCAGGACTGGGCCCAGGCAGGTGTCAGCAGGTCTGACGCAAGGGCCAGGCTGGGGGATTTGGCAAGCAGAAGGTACCCTTGGAACTCCTCCCAGGGCCAGGTTGGGGCCTGCTGTGGGGTGCCAGGTGAGACCCAGGGATGCTACAGAGCCCAGGGACCAGGCAGTAGGGGACATGTATGCAGCCACCAGGGCCAGGAGGGTCTCTATGGCCTGGCAGTTGTTGTTCCCTTGCTGCTGGAGCTGCTTCAGATGCTCCCACTCCAAGGTCTGCATGTAGGCCCAGTGGTCGCGCTGTGCCTGGCCCTATGCCCTCCAGGCCAGCTTCTGCACTTCCTGCTCCTCTGCCACTGCCACCAGCAATTGGAACAGCAGGGTCCAGTCCTTGGTGCACTGCTGGCACAGCTGAAACATCCAGACTGCTCCATCAGCGGGTGGTGGTAACCCTGAGGCATCCCCACTGGGGCTAGTGGGCTCTCCCCTGTGTCCAGATGCTGATCCTGCAAAGGCAAGGGCCTTTTGTGAGAATTTGCAACATTTCAGTGATAAGATGCTCTGCACCAGAACCTATGAGCTGCCCAACCTCAGACTGGGGCTCAGCCATACATGGGTCCCCAGGGACCATGGTAAGTTTTGCCTGGGGGAATCTCAGGGCTGGAAAAGGGGTGCAGCAAACTGCAGCTCTTTGCAACACTCACCCGTGGCCAAGCATCAGCTCAAAAGGAGGACAGAGCAGGCAGAGGCAGCCTGTGGCCTGTCCAGGGGGGCACGCAGGCCTGCTGGGCTCCTGCACAGATCATAAGTCTTGCCCAAACTCCTGTGAATGTGTCTCAAGGCACATAGTGGATGCAGGCTTTTATAGCCTGTAGCTGGGGGCTGCCAGAGAGCAACTCAGCCCTGGAGCAGGAGAGGCAGGCAGCCAGAAGCCCTGGAGCTGGGTTCAGGCCAGCCCTCTAGTGGCTGGGCAAACCAGGCACTAAAGCTGGTTGTGTCTACACATGTGTTAGTGTGTTTTAACTAACAGCACCTACATTTGATGCCTACATTTTCATGAATCATATTTAAGCGTGATTAGCCTACATTTGCCATTTTTAACATGCATTAAGAGCACACACATGTAGACGCATGCATTGAATGCACATTAAATTAAGCTAATGCACATTGACATATTTCATGTAGACACCCCCAAAGTTTGTGAAAAGAATATTCCAGTTAGGAAATGGGTTGTGATCAGCCAGAAGCAGCCAAACTATATAAATACCAAGAGCCTGAGCAATAGAATCATGGAATTTGTACTGCTGGTGAAGAACATGAATCTAGTTATTATAGAGATAGCAGAAATGTAATGGAGTGGCAAGCATGACTGGAATGCAGATATGGAAGGATATGCGCTATTCAGGAAAGACAGAAACGGTAAAGCTATTAAAATAGCACTGTACACCAGGGACAGACTGAAAGAGAGAGGAAGGGATAATGGGCTCTTACGTATGTGCTGCTTCAATGTTCTCTAATTACAGCGCATTGAAACAGACTTGATTAATTAAGTCTGTTGGAGTGTGGTAATTACTGTGCTTCAGCTGACTCTAGCACCACATGTATCAGCATCAGCATCCCCGTACTGAAAAATGCTAGGGGTAGGAGGGTGATTTAATTAAAGCTCATTTGACAAGCCTTAGTTAAAGTGCCCCCGCTGCCATTTTTCAGCTCATGGACACTGATACACGTGACATGCTGGGTGCTTTAATTAGTGCACCTCTCACAGCTGCACTAATTAAAGCACTCCCCACCTGCCTCTCAGAGAACATCTATCAATGTCCAATGTGGCTAAAAAAGATTCTGTTTAGGTCAAATCACTTTGGAGAAGGATGGTAAAGAGGTTCTACTGGGATAGCTCCAGGGCTCCATATGAATATGGATACAAGTCTCTCTAATGACCTCACAGAGATAAATCCTGTTAGGAGTTGTGACATTATGTGTGATTAGCTCCCCAGAAACAGATTGTAAGCCAGTGATTATAATAATGGTAGATTCTAGATATTCCTGAACATGACAGCTATTGGGGGATCCTCTTGGGGGGTCACTGAAATGAGAAAAGATGATGTAATTTGATACTTGGTTTATCATAAGAAAAGCAAACACCACAGAAAACCTGAAAACATCCTCTACTATGAGAAGAGATATTTCTAAAGGAGTGATGTAGGTCTTTGTGCCATCCTCCAGAGTAGGGGTGCTCAACCCTTGGCCCATAAGCTAGATCCATCCCATGGAGCCATGTCATTCAGCCTGTGGTCTTTCCCAGAGGCCCAGAAATTTGGTGGAGAACCAATGGCAGGGTTAATTGTTGCTTTACGGCTTTCAAATTTCTGAACTTGTGGGAAGCCCTGTGGGCTGGATAACATGGCTCTGCATGCCAGATCATAACATTATGTAGCTGGATCTGGGCATGCAAATTTGGGCTGGTACACGGACAGATCCAGGTAAGAATATTGGGCTAGTCTGCAGCCAAATTTAGGTTCACTGGGTCAAGCATTTGCACAGTCAGATCCAAGTTTGTGAGGCTGGGCTGGCATGCTGGATTGCACCCAGGAACTGATATCTTCTGCTGATGGTATGCCACTCAACCAGCCCCAGGGCTGTAAGGTTGGGCTCCACTGACCTAAGGCATTGGTTAGTCCTCATAGAATTCTCTGTACATTTCTTGTCACCTGTGTTCAAGAACACTGTATTTTCTTCCATAAAACAGGCACCTTTTCCTAACAAAAAGCAACCTGCTGGCAATTGTGGTGCTCATTATATGCAAGAACCACAGTAAGAGTACTTTAAGACTGATTGGGAAAAGCAAAAGTAAAACATGTGACTCTGTCTGAGTAGAACAATGGCTCCTCAGGCTCAGGTGCCTAGCTGATGATACTGAGCTGCCACTACAAGAACAGATCTTTTATTCTTCAATCCACCTTTCAAAACTAAGCTACTTATTTCTTCTGGGCTGTACTGTATGCAAGAAAATGTGGTAACTCAATTACTATGATAATGTAGACAATGGAGAGCCAGCCTGATAAGAGGAAACTAACACAACTTGTTCTACCTAGGTTAGAAAAATGAAGGCTGAAAGATGGTAGGATCCCTCTCTATACATATACCAGAGTGGGAATCCAGAGGAAGGCAAAAAGGGTATGTAAGCTAAAGGACAATTCTGGCACAAAAATAAACAGATATTATTTGTATATGAATAAATGTAGGCTGTAAATTAAAACAAGGTCCCTAACTAGCAGAGAAGTAATATTCTCAAGCAGCCTTCCATTCAGAGCAAAAAACCCAATCGTTTTTAGATGACACTCAATCTGTGAAAGGGATCAGATGGTGTGATGTCTGCAGTAGCTGAGATCTGGATTTGCTGGTACGAAAGTTCCCTTTTAGTTATATATCCCATATTAGATAATGCATTGCTGTTTACACATGGATTAGATGGGGGATTATTTCTACCCACTAAACGTTTGGTCACAGAGGGGCAAATTCTCAGCAATCATAAATTGGTGTTTGTTTACTGGCATGCCTGGAGCTCTGCCAATTTATACCAGTAGGATCTAGTGAACTGGAATATTCCTCTTCAAAGCCCAGTGGCCTAATCCAACAGAAGTATCCTGTAAAAAAAATGGCATGCCTTGAGTCAGCCATAATGCAAGTTTAGGTACTACCTGAAAATTATTTTTTGTCACAGCTACATTATCAAAATGATCAATAAAAGTATTAGACCTCTCTGCTTCCAGTACAGCCTCCTAGGTCTTTACTTATAATAGGCTTGACTCAGATCTCAATGTAGGCTGCTGCAAATTTTTAGAGGCCCTAGCTTCCATCAAGAAAATACATTTTTAGTTTTCCATTTTTTAACCTTCTTACCAATTCTTTAGCCATTTCAATAGTATATTACCTAAGCCATCTTTAGAGGACTTATACAGTAATCCATCATGCAAAACTTCGTTGAAACATTTCTGAAAATCTAGATATAAAATGTCTATTGGGCTCCCATCTATGCAGACCAATCGTTATTCCATTTAAACATGTAATCAGAGATATCTGTCATAATTTCCCTTTCACAAATCCAAGCTGACTCATCCATACTACATTTTATTTTTCCAAATATATCCTCGAGCTATCCATAAACATCACCACAAAAATACATCTTAATACAGTTGTCAGATTTATTGAATGTTCCTTTCATGGCATTTCTCAGAATTTCCCCTTTAAAAATGATGAAACTGTATGCACTGTTTTCTACATGCTTGCTACTTTCTTCAGTATCAAATAACTTCCTAAACTAACTGCTAATTGTTCAATTGTTTGATTGGTAACACCATGTAACAGAGATATAGCTTATCAATACCTAGGGTTATGTCTCCTGTATCTCATGCAAAACAGAACCTTAACAGTAATCTTCAAGTCTATGCTGGGACTCTCCTCTACTTCTACTACCACTAAGAAATATAAAGCAATTATGGTCGGAATTTCTCACATTTAAAGTTGCATACAGAGACAATAAAATGCTCATGATAGATTATTTCTTTCTTGGATTGACTCAGGAAAACCTAATATTAAGAATTCCCATTGATTAAATAACTACCTTTCAATACCAGAGGCAAGGATTTCTTAGGATGATGTCTTTTATTGAACCATCTCTGTAGTTAGGATAAAGCTAGACAAGCTTTCGAATGTCAGACATTCAGAATGTCTTAAAATAAATGTCTGGCATTCAAAAGCTTGTCTAACTTTATCCTAACTATATAGCTGAAGTAACAAAAGATATCACCCTAAGAAATCCTTGCTTCTCACATAATTTCTGGGCAATCACAGCTACAGAATCACTCTTACTCTACTTTAAATCCCAGGACATTTTTTCCATGACTTGATGCCATTTTTAGAAGACATTGACATTTCTTTTTAAAGATCAGATGTGGATGCCCACACCACTGTTCACTTTGTGTGTCAAGCTATGTATTTTGGATACTGTTGTAAATAATAATTGACAGTATCCAAAAGAATAATAATACCTGGACACTTCTGGCATCTCGAAGAACAGACAGAAGTGCAGTTCCCCAGTCTAACTCATGGCACTTCAAAGAAAGCACCATGAGTTAGACTGACCCATCAGCTGTTGGATCAGGAGGGTGTGGGATCATGATCCAATTTGGAGCAGATCCAGCAAGAGAGGCTGCCTATCTGAAGCATATTCCCCTAGCTCTGACCCTGGTTCTGCAAGCCCCAGTGCCATCTCAGGATGGGAGAGGAAGAAAGCAGGCAAGGGTGGTCTGTACTGGGGTTTTCCCAGCTGCACTAGAGTGGGGGTGAGGGGTGATTGGAGCCTTCACTTTGGGGGGGGGTCCAACCCACCCCCCTCTCCAGCATGGCTGTGCAAGCCTGAGAACAGACCTCCCTCTTCTGCCTTCTCCTCCCATCCTAAAACAGCACCAGGGATGGGGCTGGGTTGCTTCAGCCCAGCCCCCGGAAGAAATAAGTTAATGAAGGTACTCCATTTTGGAGTGCCTTCATTTGACCATTCATATAATGAGGGTTAATTTGTTGTGTGATCTGGGTGCTCTGTACCATACTCTTCTGTTTGGGCATGGTTGTAGAGTGCTTTCAAGAAGCTGATAATGCAATAAATATAATTTATATCTGCAAAAGTAGGTAAGTTTTCCTTTGGACTGAGGCCTTATTTGTCATGTAGCATATGGTTTCAGATCAGGATCATCTACCCCTTTGCTTACTCTGGAACTCAAGAAGTGCCATATTGGTTCAGACCACTGACCCATCTAACCCAGTATCTTGCCTCGAAGACTAGCAAGAGATCTAGCCACAGACAACTTGCTATAGAGTCATTGCTGCCATATTGAAGGTACACTGCTCATGTATACAGAATGCCCCTCTGTTGTTGATGGGCAAGCATGCATCATCACCAAGAGATTTCCAATATAGAATTCCTCATTATCCCATATTTTCTTGTATACCATACAGCTGCAATAAGGCAGGCATCTTGTTTTGGTAAAAACAACTGAAAAAGAAAGATTTTTCCAGTGATGGCCAAGACATAAGCTATAATTTAAACCCTCTCATTCTCAGTCAAAAACTGCTCCCAATTTGGCAGTGGCTGAGAGAGAATTAAATCTGAATTCTGCCCCTTCTGAATACTCATCAGAGAAAAGGGAGAGGAGATCCTTCAGCAGCCCTTACAATTTCTGCATCTATATGTGTGCTTAACTTCAGAATAGACTAATTATTAGTGAAGTAAAGCATCACCATCTACACGTGCGAGGCTATTATGCTGCAGCAAATTAGTTAACACCATTGTAAGACAGTACTGTCAGAGTGCATGTACACATTGCTGTAGGGTAATGTTGCTATGGCGTCATGCTCAACTACTTTCTTTTGGAAGTACTAAAGCACAGTGCAGTACAGGCAATTACAGCACCGTGCGAATGGTGCACAGTAAGATTTTGCCGCTGTGTTGACAAAGCAGTGCACTGTAACTGGGGAGCGCATCACTACAGCAATGCAGCTGGTGATTGTGAGTAGACCTGCGTGATTGCTATGTCACTGTAGTTCATCATCTAGCAACATAGTGTGTCGCTATAATACCATAGAGCTATATGTAGATACTCTTCAAAGATATGTGGCACATGTAGGCACTGACTGTGGGCATACATTGCTCCCGATCAGTCCAGCCAGTAGGGGCCATACTCTTGCCTGGTGCCTAGCCACATGGCTCTGCACTTTTAGCGCCCTTGTGCCCCAGCCAGGCCTACACTACCCAACACCACCACCTGGAGCCCAGGGCTGACCCTGCCATGTCTCTGGAGTAAACTGCTCTGCCCCAGCTGCTATCCAAGGTAAATGTATATATGCTGCACCTGTGAGTAGTTTGCTCCAGCACACAGTTTCATAGCCTCCAAGGCAGACAGGGCATACACATCCTGGAAAATTAAAAACATTCAAACTTTATTTTCATAATAGGGATGGGTCTGGCTCCAGGGTTACAGTGCCCAGTTGCAAAAACCTTTAGGATTGCTGGTTTGGAATGAAATGACCAAATTAAGATGTGTGCATGTGATGCGTTTATGGAGACAGAATTTTGGCTCACAAAACAGAACATGGACAGCATGACGGCCACAAGGAAACCAATCAATGGTACCTGGAAGTGAAGTATCATCAGAGGAGAAAGAACACAAAAGGAGTTTTCAAAACAACAAGCTGGCATCAGCCCCCGACCTCCAAGGTCACTGACATTGGGTACTTAAGCAAAGAACCTCAACATGGCATTTATGTACTGGCTGGGCACACTGCTCACCTTGTGTATATTCTGGGCACTGGAAATTTTGAGTAATGTATTTTCTAATCATCTTGCTTGCTTTGTATGCATTACTTTTATTTGCCATCACTGTGTATTAAGAAAATTAGCCTATTAACAACCAGGGCAGTTCTGGTCAGTCTGAAAGTAGAACTCGCCCAGAGCAAGGTAGCAAAACTAGGTTGCACATCCAGTGCCCACAGAGCATACTGAAAATACATTCCTTGCTCAGTTATCTTTTTTGCTCAGACTCAGTTCTGGATAGATGACTGAGTGATATTGCCATGGTGTTGTACCAGAGATGCCTTCATCTCAAAGTGGGAAAATAAAAGGTTCACTGGTGGGAAGGTTTTGGTTTCAGTGTGGGGAATTCTCTTTCTTTGAAATCCAATAGAAAGCTCATGAGTGAGATGGATAGAAATCAAAATCTGCTGACATGGAGCAGTTATCCAATTATGTATTTTATAGACACTTCCATATTTACCCTGTGTTGCTGTAAAATGCCATCGGCTCTTCTGAAAACTTGTGCCAACTATTACAGTCTTTTTTTTTAGAGCTTTTTTCCCCTTCAGAACTTTTTAGAAGGATTCTTTTTTTAGCATGCCATTTTTCTAGTGGGTTTATTTCAAGCTGTCTGGCCCTGCTCAGACAGCTTTTGATGGGGAGGGATCTGTCTATATTAAGAGCCTCCTTTAAAAGCCTCAAAAATGTCTGAATTCAAGTCCTAAGTCAGCAACTCTGCTGTAGGCCTTTTATACCATCAGAATGAGGAGGAACTTGATTAAGCTCTTACCATAGCTACACACTAGAAATTGATCTCATTGAACCCATTTGGAAAGTGTTCTGCCTGGTCTCCAATCAAAGGCATGTCCACCATCTGTTTAGAAATAATATTAAGATCTCACAATATTATCCATAAATCCTGTATTACTGTTGGCTTCTGCATAAATACACACTGAGCTCTTCCTGGGTTTTTTTTTTCATGTGACATCATGTCTTTTGGTTTTTAAATATTTTTGAAGACACTTCTTGTTTTATGATGGTTTCATTATTCTTCCAATCATGCGACAACATGAACACATCAGGTTGAAACCCTGCTGACTGACAAACCACGAAAAGACAAAGTTGGTTGATAGCTCAGTTATTAGAAATATGTATTCTGGCTGTCAAGGCTGAGCTCTTTCCCTTTCTGCTCTACAGGCATTTGGAAAAGACTATCCTCATGCCATACTGTGCATTTCTTTATAGCTATTGGCCATGTGTGGAGCATCATAAATCTCTGTGTCATTTTGCTAGCTACATGTTAAAAATACTTAAGGTGTTAGAGGAGTTAATGATATGGAGATGATATATACATGAACAGAAGTTGGATGATGCCATGGTGGGAAATACTAGAACCCAATCCATCTTGTTGGTGGGTGCAGTCACGTGAGACACTTACACCAGAAGAATGTGCTGCTATGCTGGGATAGGAGTAGACATCACATGCACACCCCTAAACCAATGTAAGTTACTCTGCTCAGGGGTAAATTTATTTCATGGAAAGTCAGGAATAACCATACATCAATGTAATTTCCACTGGTATACAGATTGGGTGTCCTCTTCTCCAGTCAGCGTAATCTCCTAGGAGTGAGGTGTGTTTTAATGGTGCCTGCTGTTGGCAGCTA
Organism: Caiman crocodilus; assembly: GCA_030014935.1. Lineage (NCBI taxonomy): Eukaryota > Metazoa > Chordata > Crocodylia > Alligatoridae > Caiman > Caiman crocodilus. Next base: position 16,129,534 of record JAGPOW010000261.1, read on the forward strand.
CCCCTCTGGACAGCAGTGTAACAGTGTTGGACAAACGGATGTAAGTTACACTGGTGTGAATGTGACTGAGAAAGGGCATAAGAAAAGAAACATTCGGAGAATATTGCATTAGGATGGCCAAAATATTGATTTCTGAAAAGGTCCGAGCCTCTCTTCTTTGCTTGCCAGCACAGCTAGACCCAGCAGTGTGCCGTCCTTCATACAGCAACACAGATGTGATTGCAAACTACATCCAACAATGTGGAACCTGCCATTGCACTTTTTCATACCTCATTTACATTTGCTGCAGCTACAGCCATCCTGCCCTGCCAAGGCAATCATCTCTTTATCAGGAAGGAAAAGATGCTTTTATTAAATGTGAATCCACTTTCATGTGCAAACAACACAGGTATCAAGCTGCCTCGGTGATTTCAAAACAGGCTTCCAACAACTCGGCTTCGCTATGGCATCGCCTGTGCATTTATTTCTTTTCCCTCCCACCCCACTTTCTTCAGTCTATTGCCATCAGCTGCTAGTGTGGAGAGAAACTCCCTCTGAAAAGCACCCAACATCATGAAAATCACAAGAGGAGGAAGCTGCCTACAAAAGTTGCTGTGGAGTCTATCCACCCCGGCCTCTTTTATTTAATTAACTGAAGAGCATTTGGAGGGAGACATAGGTACATTGCGTGTGCAGGCTACTGTCCCTACATTCGGTCAAGGGTCTCTCTCACAGCCCCTCAAATGACCAGCGGGCACCATTCTGCTGGTTGCCAACTTGATAAAAGAGCAGAAGGCCTAAGCTCCCTTCGCCTCTTCTCTCCTTTACTACGGAGTTAGAAAGAGACCATTATAGCAAGAACAAACTCTGAGTTTTACCCAAGTAAAACTTCAGAATATGGGCCCTCAGAAATGGAAATGGAGACTAGAGTCTCACATGGGAATGAGTGTGCGTTACATTATCCATGGCCTTGCAATTCCAGTTAGAAAAGACTCTGAATCATTTATGGGGAACATGCTGAAAAATGTGATAGCGCATTAAATGTGAATGCTTTCAGAACATCAGTTACTTCTCTCCCTCCACCCTCTTGCTCAGCCAGCACCACTGCCTGAAACGAAGTGAATTCTGTGCTTGCCTGCAGGAAGCTGGACTCTTTCACCTCCAGGATAACTGTTTGAATCCAGCACACTGACTACCAATGACCATCATCTGGTAGAGGCTTGATGGGCTACATAAAAAGTGGTCTCATCCTAGGTTTTGGATATAGTTCCTATCCATGCCTAGTTAAAGAATGTATAAAGCGCCTATCTTAATGGTATCTAAGGAACATTAAAAACATCCCAACTGCTGTGAGCAGCCTTGTTGTTAGCCCCAGTACAGCGGGAAATGACACTACAGGGAACAAAATGGGCTGCATTAGAGCTATGCCAGACATCATCTCTCCAGTCCAAAGTAACAGAATGGGGGAGATTTGTAACGTTGATGCTCATGCCACACTGTGCTGACAAAGGTCGCTCTTCATTTTGCCACTTTTCTTATAGATACCTAAAGCTCTAAGAGGAGAAAAAATAAAGAAGTAGTATCCTAAGCTTGCAGGTAGATCGATGGTGAGCTGCAATATCTATGGTTTCCAAATGACTCAATTCTCCTATAAATTATGCACAGAGATACTCAATGCCAAAATATCCATCACTATTGTATCCTTCCCTCCCTCCTGGCATATTTTTTCACCTGTTTTCCTCATGCTATTGTTTGTTACCCAACCCTGCTAAAATATGGGCCCAGATTTAGCTTTAATAAACAGGTAAGTAGTTCTGTTGAATCCAGTGCACCAGTACAAGTAGGAGACACGTAATCTCCTCCACGGTAAGATGTAGTCCTTTACCTCAGGGGCTTACAACCTAATACTCAAATATACAATGAATTAGGTTGGGAAGGAAGTATGAGGATAAGCGAAAAGAGCCCATGATACATATACATGTAGAGAGGGGGAACAAAAGACAGTAGCTGGATGGTTTTGAGTCAACTGTGTTAAAATAAATTATGAAGATAAACACATTAATAATATAGATCTCAGAATACAAAATGATTCCAGGGTACTAGACCAAAACACACAGGTAATTCTGTTATAAACTCTAGTTATTACTGCAAAAGGTAGAACAATTCCTCTTAATTTAAGCATCTGTTTGTTCTGTGGCTGATAAATTATTTGCCAACTTTGTCTAATACAGATATTTTGGCTGCATGCATTCAAACTCAGTTAAATTATTAATGCACATATAAAGGAGGTAGAAACTAGAATGCAAAACAATATTTTCCACCTCAGATAGCTCTTTGTTTCCCATGGAACTGATGAAGACTAAGCAACTCTGAGTAACTTCCTTTTTCCCCATGCTTTAATTTGATTCAATGAAAACTAACTCCTTACGACTTCATGTTTATGAATTCATAACGTGAGTCAACAATTTCTTATGTTACGTTCAGTAATTTAGTTACAGCATCTCTATCCCCCCCCCCCACCCCCAGATAGGCTATCATAATCTGTCATATTTTATAATAGCACCATCTTTCTTCCATTACAGAAATTACTTCAGTGTGATTCCAGTTTTCCTCACAGGTAAAAGCTTACTCATCATTCATTAAGTAGTTTAAAACTTGCTGAGAAAGAACAGATGCTTAAGTTTAAACTTCTGGAATGTGGTTCTTTCCAGAGATCTCCCTTCCCAGCCCCAAATCATTTAATTCAAGCAGTACAAGCAATACATCCAAATGTCAGGCAGCATTCCTTAAAGTATAGGACTGCTCTCTATGAATCTTGGATATGTATGTTCTAAAGTACTTGCATCTAAGTTTCTCTTATTATTTAATACCATTAAATCTTGATTAAAAACCCCATGAAGTCAATGAAAAAACACCCACTGACTTTAAGTGGCTTCAGAAGGTCCTTTGTGCTGCTTCCCTTCTAGCCCCGAAAGATTTAGAAGCAGTGCTGGCTAAGCTCTTCAGCAAGCATATGTAAACATCCAGTCATATTCCAAATGCACCATTACCACACATTTGCAAATTGGAGAGCCTGCCCCCTTTCCAGGTCCCTTCCAGACTTATGAGTCTATAGCCCAGTGCTATAGGAACATAGCATTCACCAGAGTGGATCAAACTTGTGGTCTACCTAGTCTAGTATCCCATCTCCAATAAACTAGTTGTTACACATTTACACTAGGGACAGAAGTTGAATATAAACCAGTTTAAATGATCAGAATCTGGTTTAAACCTGTAATAGAACAGAAGCTTAGTGCACATAAACTAATTCCAACATGGCTGAAACCTTTAAGATAAACCTGGTTGAATGCAACATTGGACTTAACTGATTTGGCTCAAACATGTTTATGAAACTTCTGTCCCAGACCCCCTTCTAGTTCAAGCTAAATCAGAATCTCCCAGCATCCCAGCATGCTTTGCAGCCCTGCGCTGGGCTGGGCTGTCTGCTCCAGAGAGCAGGCCTGGCCCTGCCTCTCTGCTCCCTAGCTCAAGCAGTGAGGGCTGGCTGACAAGGGGGTGGGAGGGGCACACCTGGCTGGAGATGCAGCCCAGTCTACAGGGGAAGGACTGCCCCCCTTCAGGCAAGCCCCAGCTGGGATCTGGGGCCTGGAGGGGGGGAAGGGGGGGGTTAAACTTCCCCTGCTCAAATTTACTGCTAGCTGCAACTGTGGATTACAAATCCCAGAGGCACCTGGAAGCAGGAAGAGGAAGTGATGAGCAACCCTGAAGAATCCTGCTGCTGTAATTCTGGACTACAAGTCCTGAGATGTCAGGGGCAACAAGAAGAGGAAGTGAACACACAGCCAGAGAGCTGTGCTCTAACGCCCCCTAGCTTCTGGCCTGTATCTGCTCATCCTATCTCAAGAAAAGATGCATCAGAAAAGTGAAGAGCTTTGGAAAGGGCCAACAAAAATGGATTAGGAGAATGGAGAATGACTTTTTATGAAAGGAGATGAGTAGGAATAGCTTGCATAGTAGAGCAATATATTAACTTTAAAATACATTTCCTCTATGAACTAAGAACATACAAAAACAAACATCAGTCCCATTATGCAAAACAAGGGGGATCCTGAACATAAATGAAAGGCAGCAAATTGGATTAGAGAATGTATTTTTTGTCCACGATAAAAGTTGCCCCAGTGCAGAGCACCAACAATGTCTACACTCCACTTAAGCTCCTCAAGGTCTATTAAGAGGGTTTACATAGGACTTGAGTGGTTTCTGGGCCTGATGCTAGGCCTCTGCATAATTTAATCCACAATGGGCAATTAACTTGTGTAAATATCAGCTCAAGGTATTATAAAGTCTAAGAATTTACGATTTTTTTTTTAAATTGGCTCTTTATAGAGATACCAAAGCCATGCAGAGTTTCAGTTTGGAACACAGGCCTCCTGGGCCACTGAGTCATCCCCTTGTATTTGAAGACAACCAAGTACACAAAGATTCCTCAAAATCATTCACCTCAAGCCATCACACACAACCATAAGGCACAAGACAACCATGGTGGTTCTCAACATTTTTAGGCTGGAGGCACTCATCAATTATCAAAAGACCTCCTTCAGAAAATGCTGCTGCTTAGTTTTCACTCCATTTTGTCTACAGGAAAAGAAAAGAACAATTCTTCTGTTGCAAAAAAACTCTGGAAAACCATGGCTTAGCAAAACAGTTTTGACACTATGGAGTCGCATTTAATTCCTGGGTTTATCTTGTGAATCACGTTTGCACACCTAACAGTGTTAACATTGCATGTTACCCCACAACACCCTGACTGAAGGGCATCATAGGGTGCTGCATCACCTTGACTGAGAATCATTAACGTACAACATACACTGCTAAAAGCCAGGGAAAAGAAGACACTGCCATGCCTGGCCACTGCACTGGCACAGAAGTAATTATGTACGGCCTTTTAAGGATTACAACAATAAAAAGCCTGGAAGAGAAATAAAACTCCAGTCCTTGAGGCATAAACCAATCAAACCTGATTAGAAAGGAACATTTTCCTGAGGGCAAGCTATTCCACAAATTCCTATCATAAGATTTCTTGTAGCTTCCTTAGAAGCAGGTACTGTTGGCTATTCTCAGAATTAGGAAAAAAGGATTTGATACTGTACATCCATATGTAACCCGCGTGATATTCCAAGACGTACCCGCTCTCCAATTGAAGGGATCACAGCAGGTGCCTTAGCACTGTGGGAGGCGTAGAGACCCTCCTTCCCCTATAGAGCAGAGCCAGATCACCAGTGGGGACTTAATCATGCACTTTTTAATGAGAGAAACAGTGGTGGGAACATAACATATATAAACTAGGGGGCATAGGGGACACCACAATACCCTGAGGGAATGGGATTCAATAAAGGTTAGGCATTCACATTCGCAGACATATTCATCCAGTTAACAAAAGACAGATTTAGCAAAGTATAAAACACAAACAACACAACAAACAGTACTGGTTGACAAAATATAAAATGCACAAACTACAAAATGCCAAATAACAGGAGATATAGGGCAAAGGTACCTGGAGGGGTGGGGAAGAGGGAAAGCACAATGACCCCCTCCACTCCAACAAGAATTTCTCACCTGTCATTTCACTCACCTCTACATGAACCAGCCAGGACTTGAACTTAAACCACCTACACAGTGAGCAGAAAATCTCTTTCTGGAGCCAGAAAATGCCCTTGACCCAAGCTACTTACCTTCTCAATTTTAGTGTTAACTTACATTCTAAGTTCTTTAGGGTAAAATATTAGCCACAGCAGGTGATTATATTATTAGCATCCAACGACTCCTATTGAAATCAATGACCCCTTGAGCTGGGAGCTTTTAATTACATACATAAGACAGTTTGTGTCTCAAAGGCTGAGCCCAGATGTGCAGGTGGGCGCTTGCAGTGGCCAAAATAGTAGCAACACAAATTTGTGCCACTACTTTTTGCCTCAGCACCCACCTCTGCACGTGCACTTTCTGGAGGTACAATTTGTCCTACTTTGGACAAACTGTCTGTGTCCAGCTCCTCCCAGCTCCTGGCATGCTGGAGGAACCAGGGCACAACCAAAGGAGTAGAGGTGCTCTAGCTGTCATCCGGTGTCTCTCTGAAGGACTAAGCCTCCTTGTCTTTGGGCACGTGCTCTTGTCACGTGCACCATGCTGTGCTGCATTTTTTTTGTGGTGCATGTTTTTTTGCTACCAGGATTTCCCAGCAGCAAATTGTGGCTGCACCTTGCAAATTTGCAGCATGGGGCATGTTTTAACATTTGCCGCATGCAGGTTTGTGGTACCACAAACTGGACGCCCTTACTTGTCTGGATGGAGCCAAAGGATTCTGGATGTTGCTGGATCCTTTAAAGGGTGCCATGGGGGTGGGAGGACATAAGTGAAATGTGAGGAAATAAGCAGATAAATGTAAACTCAGGTTTGCTCCTGCCTGGCCACCCCCACTACCCAGCCCTCTGCAGTGAGGTAAGAACTATAATACACAAATTAGTTTTTGAAATAGTGTGCCACTCAATTCAAAGAAGTTATGGATGCCTCAAGTCCAGGGATGGGTGTCTTGAGTTCAAAAACATTGAGAACCACTGCTCTAAAGAAGTGTCAAAAGTAGGAGATGAGAATATGCTATCCAGGCAAAGGAATGTTTTGAAGATTGCTGTTTTGCCAGTGAATGGGCTTTGGTAGAAAGACTCAATGGGGTTATAGGTGGGGAAGAAGGAAATAAGAAAAGGAAAGCATTGGAAAATAAAAGTTCATACCTCATCACCGTCAGTTCATGTTTGTAGGCAGCATTGTACAGGTCAGTCTTAAGACGAATTAGGGGAGGATAAGACAGTAGGTCTTTGGACTTTGTCAGCTGTCCATAAGGGGCAGCATAGCAGAAAGCAAGACGGTGGTCAACAGAAGAACTGACGGGCGAAGGACACGTGGGGATGCCAGAGTAGCATGGTGGTGGCAGGTATCAGTTTAATGGTAGAAGTCCTGATTCCTCACTAAGGCTTCTAGGAATTACTGGAATAGCAATAATTCTCAGACATGTGACATGTCACAGACATGTGGCATGGCGCAGCATCTGACAGGTGGCATCTTTTAAAATAGCACCATGAGGTGAGCTGAACACGTTCTCAAGGGTTGGAATACGATTCCATATTTCAAGGCAAAATTTTCTGGGATGGCTAGCTGTAGGAATGGTGCAGGAAGCCCTGGAACCGAATGTCTGTCTCATTCTACAGAGCAAGAGGCTCACGGGTTGTTAGGTGCCCCATTTCTGCACTCATTACTCTCAGGGAGAAAACCATCACACACTTCAAACAGACCAAGCTTAAACAGCAGAAGGAAACCGATACAAGGCAGCATCAAATCAATTTGCAAAATCAGTGAAAGAAATAATTGGTTGGTTAGCTGACTCGTTGTACCAAACTGAAGAAATCAAAGGCTGCCTTGAAGTTTTAGAACTGTGTCTGTGCTCACTCCAGTTAGTCATCAGTTGCCAATATTTCAGTGGGACTGCAGGCTCTTACACATGCAAAAGAGGATATAACCTTCCACTGGTTATCTAAAATTACATTAATCAAAAGTGAAGTGGTTACTGAGGGGGAACACATGCTATTATTCCATATCAGAACATCCCATGTAGCCCACAGCATGACCACAAAGCAGATCCCCACAGACATGTTATACCAACATTTCATTTGAATAATTTAAGAGAAGTCATTCAGACTCATAAATCACTGCAGAAAGATACAGTAAGAGGAAGTGACATGAAGCTATTTCGTTGCATGATACTTGGCAAGGACACTAGAGTTAGTTTTAAAATCCCAACAGAATTAGGATCAGATTAATGTTTACCCCCATTCTTGAGCAGAGTTATCCCAAAGAGGGGTAGGAGTAAAAATCTACTGCTGGAAGTTGCCTCACTGGCGCTGTGCACTTGCAGTTATTCTGGAAGAGCCATTTGCTCAATGTAAATAAACTTTTTGTTGCCTTCCCATCACTGACTTGTGAGATTAATGTAGCACTTATCCCTGGATAAAAGATCATTTGTCTGCTCTGAATTCACACTGAGGTGCAAAACTGATGTCAATTCTATTCACGTTAATGTGCCCCATGAGTTCAGGTCCCAAATTCAACAGAGCATGATTCATCATTACAAATCCTTGGAGGCCAATAAGGAGAGGGGACCAGGTGAGAACGGGGCATAACCACAAGATGAGAGCATTGAGAGCATTGCTGGAAGAGAAGGCTACAAATCTGGCAAGCACCTAGAGTGGCCATCATAGAGGACATTCTGGTTTTCTGCTACTCTGTCTTCTGTCCTCTATTGATACGAAACGCAACACCTTTATGTCCTCTATTTTTCTCTTAAAGAATTTTTCTTTGAGAGAAAATCAGAGAATGTAAAGGCGTTACATTTCATATCAATAAAGGACAGAGGACAACTGGGCTGTCCACTATTATGGCCACCCTACACACAACTCATACCCACTCCAGTGTAATACATAGGGCTTTGTACAGTCATGAGGGTCTGTCCGTACAGAACTAAGGGGTATATGCTTTAAAAAAAACCTGAGGGGTTAGCGGGGGAGACAGGCTGGAAGGGGTTGAAATAGGAAGGAGGGAGAAACGGGGAAGGGAAGAGTAAAGAGAGACAGGTTTTAAAGGCAATCTAAAAGGAAAAGAAGAAGGGACTTTTTCCAATTTAGGTTTTCAACACTTTTTAAACTCTCTCTCTGCACACACCTGCTACTGGCAAGCTTTCCAGTTTGCAAAGGTTTCCCCTTCAATTGTTCAGAGACTCAGCAATGCTTACCTGAGGCTGCTTTTATCCTTTACTCCCTTCTGTTCTTAAATAAGCTTTTTGAATGCAACAACAGCTCAGTTCTTCTGGAATCCAGGGGTGGCCTCAATTTTCTTTTCTTTTTTTTTGGAACCTATGTAAGTAGGGAGTTTGGTTTTGTCTGAGCTATTGCAGATGCTATTTTTAGTCAAATAGTCACATCCTTAAAACTATTTTACTAAGCTATTTTCTACATTAAGTTCCACAGCTTCTCACTCTGCATTAGGCATGGGTTCTTCCTCCATCCTAGAGGTATTCTCTATGTATTTCTTTTAGCACTTTTATGCTTAGGAGTTAAGACGGAACAAACAGTAGGCTCCTGTTGTCCTCCTGGCCAAAGGGGATAAGTGTAATGTTTCTTGTCCCTTTTTCTGTTCCTCAAACTCTTACTCCCTGCAGCAGCCAAGCAAATGGAGAAGGAGGCCATATCTAAACTAAAAGGAAGGAGATTCCTTCAGGAAGCCCTTCTGCCAGTTGGCAGAATGGAAGGGGAATGCTGAAGCTTAATATGAGCTACCACTTGTACCTCATCAGGTTATTAGGTGAAGAGTTGAAAAGCTGGAAAGTATAAGAAAGTTTCCTTAAATGACGTGGTAAAGGGAAACAAATATGGTGCATATGAGGGTAAGGAGATGAAGTATGAATCTGTAGTGGATCTGAAGGGGTCCATGACCCATCCCATTGTGGTCCTGAAGAAGCAGCTGGGCAGTACCTCATCATGGCTGGTATAATTTCTGAGAAAGCCAGTCCACCTCACACTCAAATGGCAAAAGCTGGGCCTTCCTCCCTTTCATAACCTGCCTGCCTTCCTTCAGTACTCTAGGGATCTGGCAGGAAATGGAGATGGAGAAGGGCATTAAAAACCAGCTCTTCCTAGTCAATGGGTGTATGCAGACAAAATGAAGGGCATGTGTGCATGACACTCTAACATGGGTTAAATGTTTTTGCGCCACGTTAATGGCATCAGTGTTTGCATATGTCGGCAGCATATTGCTTATTAATTCCAGTCCCTGTAGCAAATTCAGTGGTGTAATGACTTTGGGGTGCAGCAACTAAAAAACCTCTGAGGAGTTTTAGTTGTTGCTCTACAGCCATAAAGCAAAACACTGGGCTCTATGTGGCTCAGAGGCTGTGCAGGCAGCCCATACAGGCAGCCTGGCAGCAGCCCGGGAAGGCAGGCTCCATCAAAGGAAAAAAAAATGTCAAGTCTGATCTGTTTTTTTTTTTTCCTCCTGGATCCTGCCTGCCTGCCTGCCTGAATGAGCTGTGTGGGGACGTGGTCCTTCCCTCCACAGCTGTGATGCCCCCCAGGACTGCCCGAGCCAGGTCCCTGCATGCGGGTGCTTCCTGGGGGGAGGGGTGCCACTGCCACAGAGGGAAGCACCAGCCCCCACTGCCCAGGGACTGCTCCACTTGCTGGCAACTCACCCTCCTCTCCCTGCTGCCGGAGAGACAAATAAGACACAGGTGTACACGACAACGGTGTTTGCTTCACCAAAGCCTATTCACTAGCAAAACAGAAATCTTCAAGACATTTCTTTGACTGTATATCATATTCTCATCTCCTATTTTTGACATTTCTTTAGACCAGTGGTTCTCAACAAATTGAAGCGGTGTTTTTAAAAACCAATTTAGGACCCCCATTTTGTCTACATGTGCCCCACCATGCCAGCAAGGGAAGAATGCAAGAAAAGGGGTATTCATATCCTCGCCTCCTTTCTTTCCTTTGATTTAACCAGTGACGTAAGCATTAGTGAGGAAGAAAAGCTTCCATACGCTGTGCTGCCTGCTTGCTCATCTTGCATAGCCTAGGGGAGGCCCAAACAGAAACCCAGCCTAATAAACATCTTCTGGTATAAAAGCAGTGCACCTGCTGCTGGTGCACAGGCTCGCCACATGTCTCCTGTGATGCAGGTTGGAAAAGAGGCAGCAAGTAACTAGTAGCCACATGGCAGCTCAGCAATGTCAGGAATTGAATGGAAAGGGGGTCCTTCCTCCAGGAGGGAATCTGTGTCAAAGGGTCATTGGATAATGTACTTCAACAGAAGTAGAAGCAGGAACAGAAACCCAGTTCCCTTCCCAGAGGAAATTTTCCTTACCACTGGGTTACACAATCCTGTTGTCCCTTGCCCCAGGACTATGGCATTCTTGGATGGACGGTGGCACATCATTAAGAGTGCTGGACACTGATCCCATCCCTGCTTACCGTTAGGGTGGCCATCATAGAGGACATTCCAGTTTTCGGCTATTCTGTCTTATATTAATACAAAATCCAGTGTCTTTATGTTCTCTATTTTTCTCTTCAAGAAAAAGTCTGTGGCTGTTGTGCTTTGAGCTGCAACCTGTGCTCTTAGTACACGTTGGCCATCTGTGAATTACAGATGACTTTAGCTGTGAGGTAGATGTAGAGACAGTTGCCTCACCCATGAAGGCAACACTTCTGGGCACACACAGAACTTAAGATGTGTAAGAAAATCTGTTGGGGAAAACTGAGCTGGCCATTGCTACATAAATTATCATGCTCCAGTGCAGAATCCTAAAGCACACTGAACTGCTTCAAACAGGTTGCTTTCTCAACCAAAAGCCACATTCATATAGCACTAATCAATATCAACAGGCTAATTAACATAAAACTTGGTGGTACTAATTAGCCTGCCTGACGTACCTCAAGGAAATGGCTACATTGCTTCTGATTTAGGTAGTAGTCTGCCTTCCCTGCTTAACACCACTATTCTAGAACATGGTATGTTCAACACACATATGTTGCCTCAGCTGGTTAAGCCATCAAGGAGGGTTCTGCAAACTGGGACTTAAGCACCTATATTTTGCCTGACTTGTACCTTTTAGGTGCTTAAATGCTTCCTTCAAAATAACTTAGAAGGCCCTGTCACATAAATTGTTTGCAAATATGCACTAAGTATTGCTTTACACCTTAAGAACAGAGATTACAAAAGCACTACAGCCCACTTGAAGCCATAGTCTTGGAGTGATCAGAAGTGATCAGAAACTGGTTTAAACCTGTAACAGAACAGGTGTTCAGTGCACATAAACTAGTTTGAAAAATGGCTGAAGCTGGCTTGAGATAAACCTGGATGAATGCAATATCAGACTTAACTGATTTGAGTCAAACCAGTTTATGCTGTCTGTCCCAGACCCTTTGCTAGTTTAAGTTAGCCTAGAGAGCATGCCAGGATGCTGTGGGTGTCTGGTTTGAGTGAGGATCTCTGCTCCACAGAAGAGCTAGTCCCACCCCACAGCCTCCTGGCTGCAGCTCGGTTGAGACTTGTAGGCTGCCCTGCCCTTCCTCCTTACCACTCCCTGATAAGCAGGAATTTCCCCCTCCTCTCTGCCTTGATGAGAGGTGTCTGTGTATTAGCCAGCAGACCACATAGTGGCTATAGCCCATACTGTGACAAAGGCACAATCAACAGGTAGCTGGTAATGTTCCTCTGTTTTTTCTTAATGGGGTGATAAACACTGAGTCAGGGGTGATAAACAGTGTTATCAATTCTCTGCTGGGTTAATCAGAGCATCCTGCCAGGGCCTGGCCGTACCACATCCCTCCCCTTTAGCTCACTGCTGTGGAAGGGTAGGGAGGGTTGCTCTAACACCCCCGTGGCTCCTAGCCTGAGCCACTGCCAGCATGTGCCTGCATTTGTGGAATGACAAGGGAATATCTACCCACCTCCAAATCAGTTTAAGCATTGCAGGTCAGACTAACCTGCAAAGATTGAATTAATTCAGGCTCAGGCGTTTTGAATATCTGCCCCTAGCCCCAGTGTCATCTACAACATAGATTTGCAACTAACAAGTTAGACTCATTCAAAATAGTAGTGTAAATTAATATCTTATTTGTATTATGAGTGCACCCAAACACCAAAAGTAAGATCATTATGCCAAAAACCCATTTCAAATTGAGATGAAACCAAAATGTTTCAGTATGCTTTAATGACAAAAAAACCCCCAAAATAAACAAATTCCTAGCCCACTAGATGACAAATCACCTGCTGGAAAGAAAACCCAGGTTTAATTCTCTTATCTGAATCAGAGGCTTGAACTTGGGATTCCCACATGACAGGCAAGGGGTTTGGCCACCAGGTGTATGTCATTCTGGGTTGGTTCCCTGTCGGGTCTAAAAAAGAAATTCAATCCTAAAGTTGAGAAGCTTTCTCTGTCGAAAAAAAAATCAAAACTGGCACATATCAACATAAGGTACCTACATATTAGCATTATCCAACAGCATTGTTTAATAACACGTAATTCCCAGTGAGCTGTACACCATGTAGAGCAGAACCATGGTTTTGTGCCCCTCCTCCCCAAGCTGCTAGTTTATTTACTAAAACATGCTACCTCTCTGACAAGCTGCATTCATTACTTTGCACTTGTCTATGCTCACTTTCATCTGCTTTCCAGCACCCCTGGGGTCCCTCACAATCCTCCTTTGCTTTGAAAAATCTAAATAATTGTGTCTGCCACAAGTATCCACCCTTCTTCCAGTTCATTATAAATATAAAGCAAAACCAATGGGTAGTTCCTAGTACTGATCCCAGGGGCGTCTCACTATTAACCTTTTTTATGCTGAAAATTGGTTATTAATTCCTACTGCATTTTCTCTCTCTTGACCACCTTTTAATCCATGACAGGACTTAACCTCTGACCACAAAGTTTCCCTAATAGCCTCTTGTGAGGGGCTTTATCTAAAGTCTTTTCATCACAATTTTAAATGAATTATAGGAACCTGATCTCCTCTATCAGCTCTTTCAAAGTTCTAGCAGATTAAAAAAGCCATGATTTAATCTTTTAAAATAGTTGATTTATAACACCATACTCACATTGGAGAATAATTTCTCAACAGCTTCATTCTGGTACCAAGTTTGTTTTTGCGAGGACATAATTTCTGGCAATATGCTTTGCTTATTAAACTTGAAAGGGTCATGCTAATTTTATTAGACAATAGACATATCTTTAAAATCCAGGGGAAGCACTCGCCAGATGTATAGACTGTGACGCTTCACCAGCTGCAGGGCAGGCACTGTAAATGCCACTCTCTATGCTGTATGCTCCTTCCCATGACACTGTCTACATGCAATTAAATACATGAAAGTGAGTGACATCAACAAGACATGCTAGGCTGCAAAACTCACTGTCTTCTTTATTAGTGTCTCTTCCCCTGCCCTTTGTCTCTTCATATGAGCTATCCAGTACACCTCTGATTCCATAAACAGTGATGAACTTTACTTCTATAAAACCAAGGGGACAACTCACTGGAATCAAATGTAGTGCATACTAAATATCTATGGAATCCATGCCTTTCACTGCTGGCTCCCCTGGGTGGGGACTTTTTCACTTTGCTAGTCTGTAAAATCACTGGGGCATTTTGCTAAAGTATCTCCTTGAAGGAAATCAGCCCTAACATCCTGGGTCTAATGTTCTTCTTGACCTGGAGGCACAGAGAAACCCCTCTTACTCCTGGTAACACCATTTTCAGCCATGGAAGTGAGATTGAGTTCTCTGTGGTTTTGTGGCTTTCCAAAGCATTTCAGCATGGTGAAAAGGTGGTACTGTAGAATAAATAGCAATTTCACCTTAGCTTTCATCCATTGCTCCATGTGTTTTCGAGTGTTAGCAGAATTTGCAGGTATTACCTGACAGGGGTCGCAACGTGAGCGCTTCTGCTGTGGCCCCCACCATGACTATGCAACACGTGCTGCAATGCCCACTGCTTGAAGACACATATATAATGAAAGATCTTGCAAAGTACAATAAACGAGCACAAGCACGTGTAACAAAATGGTCGAATGTGGTGTAGTGACACGAGAAGAAGAAGATCCATTGCTTAAAGTCTTTTTTGTGTTAGACAGGGATAAAGATTATTGCGTTAATGAGATTTTAGGGAAAAAACGAGCTGAGGGCTAGGAGTAAAGACGAATAAGACAGAGTGAAAAGTGCGGACTACTTGAAGTGAAAAGGGAGTACAGCCAGATGAAGGAAGACTTGTCAGTCAGAATTTCAGGGCCTGACTAACTGTGATGGATCTAGAGAGAGGTAGTTATGACAGATCTAGAGAGAGGTCATTAGCCATGTTAATCTGAAGTTAGGCAGAAGGCAGGGCAGGGTAGTACCCTGGAGACTAACTGGTTCAGAAAGGCATAAGCTTTCTTAGGTAAGAGCCTACTTCAGCTGTTGCCTATGAAAGCTTTTGGCTCTTTGAACCAGTCAGGCTCTCTAAGGTAGCATCCTGTCCCACCTTCTCTTATAGATCTAGGCTCTTTGAGTGACAGCTACTTGCCCTGAGTATATATAATGATATTAAAAGGAGATACTGAATACCTGTATTTAGCAATGGAAGACATTTCCTCCTTGAAATAAAAAAGCCTAATTCTTGCAACATAAACCAATACCGAACTGGCTTTGCCTCTGCTGTAACCCTTCATTAGCCTGCAAGGGAATGCTTATTGCACTATAGCTGAACAATTAAGTTAAAGAAGGCTCTAGTCCCTAGGGATACTCAGTCCCTGAAGCAGATGGTTTTAATAACGTGGGGTTGGGGTAGTTTAGCCACCCTATTTTATCCTGTGATACCTTCAGAAATATTGGATTAATGTCTCTTGCCCAGCCTTGTTGCAGTTCAATTACCCGAACAGGTCCATTACCCCACCCTAAAAATACTTCTGACAGTGACTTATCCATTTTACCTGCAAGAAATAGCAAGGATATTTTCTACATCCCTCAGTGTGCTGTAAACTGGTGCAAAGATAAAATACTCTCTGCCAGCTTTTTACCTCGCTTTTTCCTTGTACAGCCCAGTGTGGTAATGATCCACCATCTCTCCCAGACTATCAGACGTCTAAAGTACTGAAAGAATTTCTCATTTGATTTGGCTATTTGTCCTTCAGATTTCCTTCACCTCTTAATCTCCATTTTATATCTGACCTGAGCAGATGTTCTGTTCTGCTTGCTCTGGGGATGGATTTCCATTTTAATAAGTTCTGCCAGCTTTTCACTTAAGCACACTGTGTTTAACACACGTTTTATCTTTTTTTTTTCCATTTGGGGTTATTGCATGAGTTCCTGGACTCCAACATGGCATCTTAAGCCATTTCTATACCACTTCCAGGAATTTTAATTTCCTAGCCTTTCCCTGTAGGCTGATGCTAACTTCCTCATGGTTTTGGGGGAGAAAAAAAAAATCCCCCTTTCTGGCACCTAATGCCATTCTATATTGCTGATTCAGCTCATCCTGACATCAGTGGCACCAAAAGCAATTTGTGATCTGAAATGCTGAAAGAAAAGTCGCATTCATGATAGCTTTCAACACAATGTACAGCTTTGCTGTCCCCATTGAGGTGGGATACTTGCTGGTAGTGAGATGCAAGGCATCTGTTCAGTTTATTTAACCAACTTCATCCCTTGAGGTTGGTGAGGTACAGGCGATATGCAGTAATCCCAGGTTGATTTCAGCTGCAGGTCTCAAAGGAAAATAAAGCTGGCATTGTGTGCGAGGTGCTGTGGTAAGAGACGGTCCCTACTGAAGCTGAATAGATGATACAGGCAGGGAGACAGGAGACAGGATTCTCTTAACAGCAAAGCAGAGGAGCGGTTTTCTATTGTATTCATTACCATAGCAATACAGTGCTGTTTTTGTGGGTAATGGAAATCTTGCAGGTGGCTGTAAGGTGGTTTCCAAATAGAAAAACACGGCTCAAGACTATCAACATTTGCCACAGAATTAATTACATTCATGCTGACACAGCACAGATTTCTGTCATTGCTGAGTGTTTGTATCCCCCAAGAGGGACACATGTACAGATACCCATGCAAACATCTAGAGTCTGAGGGAGATGGATGACTTAGAAACGTGGTGCTCCCACTGGCCCAACCCCAAGCACTAGGACATGGCCACGTGCTGGGATGCAGCCACGTGCTGGCCGGGTCCTGTGCGCCAGGATGCAGCCACTCACTAGCCCAGCCCCACACAGCAGGATCAGGCTCCACAAGCTGGCATGATCTAGTGCACAAAGCCATATTATCTGGCCCGCAGGGCTCCCCAGGGGACCAGAAATTTGCCACCACTCCCCCACAGCCAAGTTTTCAGATCTGTGGGGAGCCCTACAAGCTGCCTGACGTAGCTCTGGGGGCTGGATCTGCCCCGAGAGCTGGGGTTGAGCACCCCAGTCTAGGCTAAGAGAAGAGCAAAAGGTCAATGACATAAAGAGCCCCACTGCTGAGAAGCGGGTGTAGGGCCTGAGTATCCAGAACAAGCTGACAGATGTGGGATTAAAGGCCAGATTCAAAAGGGGATTTAGGTGCCTTGTATCTACAGCACAACCCAGAACCCTGAATTAGGTGCCTGGCCTTCCTATGCCTAACAAAAGTCAGGCAGCTCAGAAGGGGATCCCTAAAAACTATCACACGGAGCAGGGCACCCTGTAAACTAGCCTCTAGGGGAACACTGAGGACTACATCTCATCTCCTCCTCCTCTATAAGGCCTCTCAGTTTTAGGATTCACATGTGGATTCCCCTCCTCGTGAAGGTGTAGTGTTTAAACCCATTCTTTCAAATACTAAGCAGAGATTGGAGCATTATTTTCTTGTAAGGAGCAGCAAGCTAGAGGTGCTCCCATTTAAACAACATCCTAGGAACGTGGCACATCCTACTGAGATTCCCTCTTCTCCCTGAGGGGATTGAAAGCTACCAGGAGAATGCTCTAAGCAGAGGGATAGCATGGAAAAAATGTGCCCGAGGATCCCTTTCTCACTCTTACCCAGGGCAGAGAGTTGGGCAGAGTGCAAGGCATTCTGGATTTTGCTGCTGCCACTGCTGCTCTAAAAAGCTATGATTCCCAGAATGCATTATACTCTGTGACTGCCAGCAATGTGCGTCATAGAGTCAGACAGTGAACCAAGCAAAGCAAGTAGCCCTAGGGTAAAATATGCCCTCAGGGAAAATGGGAGGTGGGGGGAGAAAGAAAGTGAGCATGCAAGCAAGCAAGCATACGCATTCAAAAGTTAGCATCACTTTTTGGCCAAGTGGTTTAGCTATTCGCTTGGGACAAGAGGCTCCCTGCTCCAAGGGTTAATTCATTCTTTTATCCAGAAATTTAATGTAAAAAGGGAATTGGAGTAGGGACTGGGACTTAGGAATCCCCCTGCCCCGGCAACTGTCCTAACCACTTGGCAAGAGGTCCCACTCACTATGGTGCGCTCACACTCTCTGGGATATCTTGAATTCTTCCATGCAAAGTAGAGGTTTCAACAGGAAGGGTGGTGAGTCTATCCCCAGTAATTCCCCATAGCCTGACGGTTAGGGCAATCTTTTGGCAAGGAGGGAAATATATGTCTGAATTCCCTCTGGCACCCAAGGATGTTGATACTGAGCCTCCCACAGTCTGAGTGAGAGGTGTAAACTACTGATGTATTATATCATCAGGTGGACACCACATCCTCCTCTAGCTATGTTTTAAAAGAGAGAGGAGACTAGCACTGAAGTTTTGTGGAGTCCTATCCAACAGATGGTTAGAGCAAGCCTACAGGATCAAGTCCTTCAGATGAATCCATCTTTCTGGTTCATGGATCCTGATCAGGCTTAAGGATGAATTATGCAACGCATGACTGAGGCACTTCTGAGTATGTGTAGAAGTTCAGGGGAACTTTAGCATAAAAAACTGAAGTGTCGATGGACTTCAGGTGCCTCCTGGGGTTAGGTATGTGCTCAGCATGTGCTTTCCAAACTGCAATTTTGGACTGAAGACCTAAACTCCATGCCTGAATGGGTCCTACTTTATGGCGTAACGTTCAGATTCACAAAGGTATCTGGCGCTGGTTTCCCAATGAAGCATGTCCTTCTTTGGATTCGACCCTGTGTGACTTTCCAAAATTCACACAGAAAGTTTGTGGCAAAAACAGGAATTGAAAGAACTTCTCCCAGGTTGCAGACCAGTACCATAATCACAAGCCTATCCATCCTCACTCCTAGCTGAGTTGCAAATACGTAATCTAACTCATTAGCTCTATGACAACGGCCAGCCACAGAAAAAACAGCATCTGCTAGGTAGTATATAGACATGTCTAACAGTAATGAGACTCTCCATTACAGTTGCTTTATACTCCTATATTCCATAGTGACCTTTTGTCAGTCCAGCAAATTTAACACATGATCAAGCCTCATTTTACCAGTACAGGACTATTAAATAGGGTCTTATAGCTTAAGAATACTGAAAACACTGCTCAATGAACACTCAGAAGATGGCAAATTTATAATGAGGATTAGCTTTATCAATCTTAGCTAGAATAGGATTAAGATGTCATTACCACACTATAACAAACAAGCAAAAAAGTAACATCTGTTAGGGAAATTTCCTACAAAATGTAACAGATGTGTTTCAACAAGGAGCCTCATCCAAGAAGTGTTTTAAGATTTAATTATTTAGGAGATCACACTGTGCTGAAGAAAATCCTCCATAGATTTACTGAACCAGAAATAGCACATTCAAACTGTAGCTGAAAGTCAGTGAATGCCACTGGACTAGTGGACACGGGTTCCTGCAGAATAACTTACGCCAATTGTCAATGCCATTTTAAAAACAGGCATAATACAAATACTGTATTTACAGAGGGAAAATTAGGTTGAGCATCTAAAACAAATTACAGATTATTTCCACCAAGGAAATACTGCAAGCTTCAACACTCGGTGCATTTAAAAGAGAGCTAAACAAAGCATTGGTGATGACAGGGAATATTGTTTCTAACAGGCAGTTGGACTAAATAATCTTTAAAAAATGTCCATACCCAACCCAATTTCAGATGTATTGAATGACAAATCTTCTTTGTGCTTCAAATCATATAATAGGAAATGATGGGTTATTCAGACATCTTCTCCAAAATTAACAAAAGCAAGCAGAAGGACATTGGGGAGGATGTCATGACATACTGAAACATAATTGCTGTTAAAGAACATAGCTTTTACTAAAGAAAACAGCTGCTTCAGATACAGACCATCCATTTTCACACAGGTTTGGTCCCAACATTGTCTGCTTCATTCATCAGGGCTCATGTGTGTCACAGTACAGCGCACAAAGACATAAGTAGCTGAAAGTAAGCATATTATTAGAGAAAAGTAAACAAGAGTATTTTAGCTCACTTTTTTTGGACTCTAATTACATTGTTGTATTGGTCATACTATTTTGTGGAAAGTATATATCATGGTAATATTCAGCAAGTCTTGGCAAGGTGAAGTTGACTTAAAGTTGAGGATGTAAAATATGGAACAATTAGCGCTTTAGAGCTAAGCCTACTCCAGAATATATACACTGGCTACAGTTGAAATTATGCCTGTGTATCAGAGGACAAGACATGGCAGTAAGAGCCTAAAATATGGGAATGTGCAGCACAGGACGAAGCAAAATAATTGAACGGTATTTTTTTTTCCCCTCTCTTCTCATTAAGATCTATCTTATAACTAAATGTCTTCCTTCAGTGGCAACTCATCTTTGCCCACATTTACAGACCTTTGTTTTGTCTGAAGTTACTGTGGCTACCATTTTCCCCATCATCTCTCAAAATGTTATTATTAAAAGTATCCAGGTCATAGCCGTATTGGTCTAGAGGAATCAATAGATGGAAGAGTCCTCCGAGCAGTCAGTTCATAGCTGGTGTAAAGCCTGATTGCCTTTTCTTCTAGACCAATACAGCTACAACCTGGATCCCTGATGCATGGAAGATACTGAATTTTAGCAAATTTTACAACAATTAAACCTTCATATTTTCCTGAGCAGGAAGCAACCGTGACCACCTGAAACCCGAGATCCTGCTCCTGCCTTTGTTTCAAGGTAATTTGCATCATCGCAGTGCCTCACAGGAAGTGAGAGGCTGCATACCAGCCAAGAACTGCTTGCCCAGAGGAGTTTTCCATCTATTGACTCCTCTGTGAAATTCTATGAAATATGAACTTGCATTTCTACCCAGGAGAACATTTACAATCTTTTATCCAATGCCTGAAGAAGGGTGTTTGTGCCCGAATGCTTGCAATTAAATATTTTTTTTTTGTTGCAGAAATCTTGTTGGTCTCATAAAAGATATCATCTCTACTACAAGTCCCGCTTGCCTAAAGTAGTTTCTTCAAGATTGATTAAAAAATAGTGAAGAGTTTCAATTAAAGTGCATGGCTCAGTCCTGTAACAATAGGAAGGAGAGAAACAGTGCCATAAATTGGGATTTTCAAAAGGATCTGAGGGTCAAAATGGAAATGAAATGGTATTAAAGCACCTGAATGCTCTAGGCTCCTTTGAAGGTACTGGTAACCAGCAGCAGGACAACCTCATACTCTTCTGGACACTGGGAGGCACCGGGGGGTGGGCAGCAGGGAGGGGAGTCCTGAGTCCACAGCCCCCACCTGCCCACCCCACCCACAAATGTGTAGGGCACGTGCCCCCCCGTCCCACCCCGGGAGTGCATGCAGCAGCAGGGAGCTGGCCTCACCTCCCAGCTTGCAGTGGGCAGCCTGCACCTGCCCCACCATGGGCTCCACTCTGGCCTTGCTGCGTGTCGGGGAAGGGGAGCCGGGCTCTGCACTTTGCTCCACTCCACTCTGCCGTAGCAGCCACCACCTCCCACAGGCAGCTGCTGGAGCTTGGGCACCGCTGGGGGGGACAGGGGGCTACTGAACCGGGTCCCTGGCCCTGTATCTCTGCAGCTGGGGGCCTTCTCCGCCAGGGCTGGGGGCGAGGGCTGCAAGTGGGGAGTGATGGGCCAGAGGGCTGTGGGTAGGCAGTGAGGCACACCAGCAGGGCTGGGGGGCTGTGGTTGGGGAGTAAGTGGCACCAGCAGGGCCATGGGTCAGGAGCAAGGGGCACCGGCATGGACAGGGCACCAGCATATCAGAGCTGCTCAGTGCCACAACGCAGTGGGGTCAAGGAGAAGGGGGCGCACAGCTCGACTCGCATCCTTGTGAATGAAGGGGGCAGGGGGAGCTCTGATTTCCCATAATAAAAAAACCCAGATCAAACACCAACATTTATAGGTATTAGAATGTATTTTATTACAGTGATTGAGGCGCTGCTAGGCTTCCGAATCACTTTAAAATTGTAAATATATAAAAACATTGTGTTTAACTGATATATATATAAAATCGTGGGGAAAAAGCATGCATTTGGGAGGTTTTAATCAGAGCATTTGCTATTTTTAAAGAGAAAACCAGGATCCCTGATGATAAGGATTCAAAGGGATAACTGACTGTATATGGGATACATGCAGTCCTGCACCCATCTCTCCTCATCATAGACCTGAAATCCTGCTATCCTCTTCCTCCGTTCTAGGAGGTGCCACATCAGGGCAGCAGTTACACTTGCCAAAATAAGTTTTCCCCCAAAACCAAGGGACTGAAGCTTGTCAGTGTTGATGGTAAAAGATCATAATGGAGTGCCATGCAGAGACCATGGGGAACAGCGAATATACGCCTGTGTGAAACACCATACCAATGTGGTTACAACTACCACTGGACCTGAGCTAGCGCATTGAGAGCTTGCTTGTATAATTGCATGACACCACATCAGGCTCCGAAGGCATAACCACAGGTTCTGTTTTACTTTAGAGTCCAAACTACCTTTTCCTCCATCCATGAAAAAGGCATCATGGTAAACTCCAAACCTAGATCTGAAAAGTTTCCTTCACGGGAGATCTTTTAAGCAATAGGATGCACAATGTATGTATATGAAGAGTGAGCAGCAAACTCATCAAATATCGTAAACACTATCATGACATAGCTGCCTATCTTTTATTATCCTGCTAATGCTAACCTCAGGTTTGAAGTTGGGCACCTGTATTATCCCTAGGAATGCAATAAGAGCAATGGACCTCACATAACACTATGCAAAGTGCCACGTCACATTAAAGGAGCACTTTGTTTTCATCCGAGGATTCAGAGTCTCAGAGCCAGCACATTTAGTAGAGAACCCATGAACTGAAGCCTGGTGAGCTTCACAAATCACATTTCCTTCACAGGCCAGCACAGCATTTTGATCTAATTGCCAAACTGCTGATCATAACACAGACTAGACTCTATCAATAGGCTGGGATTAATGTTGTGGAGATGATGTAACTACCTAACAGGAAATAATAGTCCATCTCAAAAGAAAAGCTTTGTGGCTTGTACTTGAATGTTTTGATTTTGATGAGAAATCCTGGGCCCAGAACAGATTTTACGTACCTGTTGAGAATTTATATATTTACCTGTGGGTTGACAGGCACTGTCTAAAATTACAATACATGCAGCAATTTATTGTCCTTTTTTACAGCCAGATTTGCTTAACTTCTTGAACCTTGTCTTAAGCCTTATAAATCCTATTTTATGTTGCTACTCAGCTGCAGTCTATTGCATCTCTGAAGTATATCTGCATTTGTTTTATATCTGTAACTTAGTATTTCTTTTCTCCGGAATTACAGATGCTG
>JAGPOW010000261.1:16154205-16182915 GCA_030014935.1 Caiman crocodilus
TGAATGACAGTCATCTCTGCCTGTTGGAGAAAATCTCTATTAGGGATGTGGCCTTACCATCTCACTTGGAAACAAGCTAGATGGAAATACCCCCAAAGATCCAGCTGTAAACATGACTCATGACCCTGTATTGCCCTTCTTACTGATGACACTGTAAGTATTCACATCTCTAATATGCTTCTATCATTGAATGTAATGGAAACTGTGATCAGATATATCATTGCTTCCTGCCCACAGTATTGTTTCAAGTTTATCACCATGATTGTAGAACATTTGTGTATGTAAGCAGGCAAGCATTCATAATGGTGTATATCAAAGAGCAACCTGGTAATATCTCTTAAATAGACTACCAGGGCAAAAAGTACCCTTTTTCTTCCTTTTCCAACAAACAGTATTTCACAGAGCAATGGTTTTCTGATAAACAAAGAAGCCTCGAATCCAGTTGCAAAGAGTAGTTGTGTATTTTGGACTCTTGAGTCATCATGTACTTGACATTGCTGAAACATAACCTTACGTTGTCCTGGAGTACACACTTAACAATCAGGACCCGGATTCACAACATGTTTACACCAGTGTCATAAAGGAGTAGACACGTGATACGTAGTCTCACACCACTGTGACTTACTATAGGACTAATCAACAGTAAAAATACATTAGTGTGTTTGTCATCTGTCTGTAACTTATCCTGAGGGGTAGCTGTTTGCTCTCTTTCCTCCTAAAGGTACCATAACAGGTACCTGTTGCATGTAGCTACTCCCAGATAGCTATATGTCTGTCTGCTCCATATCCTGGTATAATTTACATCAGTGTCTAAACCTCCAGGAAAGTTACACTGGTATAAATATTTCATGTGTCCTGGCCCATAATCAGTGAGGGCTGGGGGGAAAGAGCTGCTTACTGAGTCATTACAGCTACCTTCTCAAAGACCTATCCAAGTGCTTATCAGGATTGATCCCATTAACTTGTGAGCCCAGCTCGGAATTGCAGCAGAAGGTGGTACAGCTGTAGGCCATCTTTTAAATCAATTTTGAGTGAATTGGAAAAGCACTGCGCAGTGAAAAAGTTCAGCAGCTAAAGATCACCCCGAATGATTTGATGCTGATGACTGTTGACTATGAAAGGGGAACTTACCCAGATGTAAAATGATTACGTTCCTGATTTGGATCGTTTTAGAATTAATACCGCTGACAGTCAGCTGAAAAGGTTTTGAATAATTGTAATAAGGAACCAGGTTTTAGCTCTTTATGTCAGAAACTGGGAAAAGCTGTTTAAAAAAAATATTTCAGGATATGCTAGTCTTACCTGAACTTGTCTTCTTCATCCCATTAGTAATTTATTCTGTCCCAGAAAATGAATAGATGACATTTCTTAGGATTATACAATGTTTGAAGTAGCCTACTATAACTGTCCGCTGGGCATCCAGACAGAATGGTAGTGACTCAACAGACACTGTTTGCTCCCCCACTTGTTGTTTCAGGTTGGGCAGAAGCAAAAGAAAATGTACAGCAAAACACAGCTGACATGAACGACATAACAAACACAAGCAGATGTGCTTCAGCACACAGTAAATCTAAAGGAACAGCACTGAGTGTGCAGCACGAGCAACAACAACAACAGTGCCCCAGAGCAAGTCAAAACCTGAAGAAGCGAGAGAGAGAGAAATGCACGAGATATAGCTTATAGATATAGAAGCAAAGTAGCTTTTGCAGATAACTAGAAAATACTATTCACAAGAGTCTGTGACCTTCTGTCTACTACATATCCTTAAATCCTACATGTGGTCCATTCAATGGCAAGGGACTGATAGGGGAAGGTAGGGAATGAACCAAGAACTAGTGAGTGTCCATGTTAGTTTTGAATTGGTCTCATGTGTGCAGGGCTGATCTCTTGAGATTTAGGATGCCTCCACATTATACATAGGGTTGGTTTGGGGCTAAGACAGAATGAAGGAATGTGAACCAACTTCTGAATGATACTGACTTCTATTCTTTCTTGGTGTCCAACATTTTTCCTGCAATAATTAGTAGTATTATAAAACTTCCTAGAGGCCTTTAGCATTGGGAATTTTGCATTCTTTGCACATAGTAAAAAAGGAAGTTTCTGTTCCCAAAAACATACAGTCACAACAGCTAAAACAGCCAATACATAGTGAGACAAACATAAGCACAGAAAGGAAAGTTGACTTCCATAGGCTGACATAACATATCAGTGACAGAGCAGGTCACTGAGGCAGATCTGATCTCCAACAGATTGGTGCTGTTGGTTTCTAGTCTTGAATCAGACACTTTAAGTTTAGGAGAATAATTTTAGTAACAAAAGAAACGGCTCTGACACTTGTGCATGTGAGTAAGAATAATTGATAACAATACATGACTCTTACCTAGCACATTTTCTCAGTACACTCAAACCACTTTACAGTGGAGAGAAAAACCATTGCCCCCCTTTTCCCTCATGCAGAATATGGACATATGAGCTGTAGTCTCTGAAACCAGAACTCACAAAGAGTTGACATGGGCCCTTGCTACACATAACGTATATTATGCAGTTAACTGGTTAATCATACCATAAATTTAGATTGGCCACATATACAAAGGAAGACCAGTCACAAGTGCAAAGTAATTATGACACAATTTTCTGGTTAATTGTGCAATAAATTTAGACCAGCCACACATGGAAAGTAATTATCACACAATAAAAGACTATCCAGATATAAAAAGAGCCAACCAGATATAAAATTAGTGCTTGAAAATGTGTAATTCTGTAGCTTGTTTCTAACCAGCTTTAATCTGAACATGTAGCACAGCCCATAGGTACTGCTGAATGGAGCCATTACCAATTTAAGGGCTTTGTTACACCTTGCACTTTGAGCTGCTCAGATGTTGATTAATGTTAGTGCTAGCTTGAGTCTGAAGCAGTCACACGTTAAAGCTAAAAACCTTCTCTGATGGTCCCCCACCTGCACACCTATGACTTGCCATTAGAGGGCTGGTGAGCCAGAGCCTAAGAAGGATCTACAGCTGCCACTCGAGGGCTGGTAAGCCAGGACAGGTTTCAATCCCTGCTCTAGGTGGGGATATGTGAGAGAGGGGCTCTAGTCAGGGAGGGAACATGAAGCTAGAGGTGGAGAGCTAATGGGATGGGGGTGAGTAATGAAATGGGAGGTGGAAAAGAAATGAGGGTGAGGGAAGGGTGGTGAAGGGGGAGGCAGCTTGGTGCCAGAACTGTCCCCTGGGCAGTAGAGGTCAGGGTCTGGAAAGTATGTCAACACAGACCCTGTGGGTAGAGGAAGGGATACTGCATCCTGGGATACTGGAGGACTGTAACTTGGGCAGCTCATCTGTGGAGAGCAACCACACGTTAATGGAACATGAGCTGGGTTACACAGATTGGAGCTAAACCTGCCCTGGACTGGGATAACTTTAAGCTGCCTAAAGTGTGTTGAGCTGCCTTTCAGGTGTTAATGTATCAACAGTCCAGGGCTTAAGAGTTCCAGGAGCCACTTAAAATGAATATGTAACAAGTACCTATGACAGTAACCCAGTAATGGATAGGACTTATGGATGCTTATACACATGCTTGGGGCAAGGGGAGCATTTTAATTAGAGTGGTTCCTGGACAGCTGCTCTAAATAAAA
Source organism: Caiman crocodilus (assembly GCA_030014935.1). Lineage (NCBI taxonomy): Eukaryota > Metazoa > Chordata > Crocodylia > Alligatoridae > Caiman > Caiman crocodilus. The sequence continues at coordinate 16,157,840 of JAGPOW010000261.1, forward strand.
CAGCTCACCATCATATATATTAAGCCCATGTGCATTTTTAAATGGTCATGGGATGCTTTACCTAAAGCTCATTTGATCAGGTTTAGATAAAGCACCCTGCAACCATTTTAAAAATGCAGGGGGCCGTACTACAAGTGATGGTGAGGCAATGCTGGAGCATTCGAATTAGAATGCAACAAAGCACATGTATCTGCAGCCTATATGCCTCAAGAAGTCATGGTTAATTTAAAAGAGCAGCTACAGTTCTTGTGTAGATGCCCAAAGGGATACTTATGTGCTTATTTTTTTGTTGCAAGATCTTTAGAACAAGAACCCTTCTTTTGTTTTGCATTTGTAAATGCCTCGCACTGATGAGGCCATGATCTGAGTTCATAGGTGCTCTCACAATACAGAATTATACAGAAGAATTAGAAGAAATTCTAAGAAATTTTTCTGGACAAGATACAGAATTGTGCTCTCAAGCTTGGGTTCATCTACTTTTGAAACTAGTGGCAACCATCAATCCTCCTGGATCCTGGTGTATGCGTAAGGGCCGCCAAGACCTGAGATGCATATGCCTAAACAGGAATTTTTTTATTTTTTATTTTGAGGACTGGAGGTTGCCCAGATCTTCCATCCTCCCATTAGGCCACTGAGACCAAATCCAAAGACCAGAGTGAGTCCAGATGTTTGGTGTAGCTGTATAAGTGTCTGGGAACCCAGGGCTCCTGTGTGGTAGGTACAGATTCCACCACTAAACCACAGGAGACTCTTTTAAAACTAGTACACAGTCTGCAAATGTTTGAGGATCTCTCTTGATGTGAAGTATTATCTAAAATCTAAACACTATAATATAATTAGCACATCTATTCACTATTGTCATTAGGAGTTTCTATCTCATGGTTATTATCCGTGGCAGATGATTACTTCTGGATAAGAGAGAGATCTGTAATGCTACCCCTTTGGAGTCAAAAGTGTTTCCCACCAATATTGTTGGAAAGTGATGATTTAGGAAATAAGGAGCTCTTTATAAAGGAATCCCTATGTGGTTATATTCCGCATCCAGTGCATAGACTACACAGAATAAAATTATTTCAAAGATTCTTTACAGGCAGGAAAAATGGGTTTGCTAATGATTCTCCAATGTTATCTTGATTTAAGCTTTATAGTTATTTCATAACAGGCCTTTTTATTTCTTTTTGTGCTTATTCTTTTCACTCTTTCCTTGCAAAAATGGCATTTTTCTTTGCTTATGGTGCTGTAGTCCTAAAGACCAAGAACAGCAGTAAGCTTATTAAAAATTAAAAAGAGCCTCAGAGGTAAAATAGCAAGGGATGGTTGCCTATGCTATCGACTGTTTGGAGGGGTTTTTTTTTTTAAATACTCATTTATTTTCAAGACACCTACAGTATTTAAACTACAGGACATGGAAAATAGGTTTTCAGGCCAGAGGGAATATAGTCTTGAGAAAGATTTTGGAGTTGGAGGGAAAAGAGAATGAATAATTATATTTTAAGTTTTCCTCTTTCCGGTGGTTGCTGTTGTTGTGACTTGCCAAACAGCAGAGTTTATCATCAATGAGAATTTAGTTATTCTACAGCTGCTCAGGGTTTGCCCACAAGGCTGTACTACGAAAATCAGTCAGAGAATTAAAATAAGGCCTGGGAATAATGTGCAGCACTCTACACGTCCACATGACTTAGAAAAAAAAAGATTCAATCTACAGTGTCAAGAATTATGAAATGAACATTTATATTCTGGTCCCCCCACCCCGCTCATAATATTTTCCTCAGCATTTTAATGAGAGCATTGAAGCCTAAGATTGCCCTTAAATACTTACAGAATAAATTCATAACAAACAACCTTTTCTGCATCAGTTTAATTCCACAGCTTACTTTCAAAAAATCAGCTCTCTGGCTAGTAAAATATTTATATATTACACTCTAGTAACCTATTATTCATGAGCCCAAACAGGAAAGATTGCATCTGGTGACAAAACTTTCATCTGGATAGTAAAAGAACAGATTGTCATTGAATTACTAACGCAAAAGCAACCCGGGCACCACAAACTATTTGTTTAGCAAAATTCTAACCTATCTGTGAGCTGAACTGCAATAATGCTGCAGTATAGCCTAGATAAATGTTGTGCATTACTGTAGTTCAACAGGTGGCCAAACAGTTAGCAAGCTGTTTCTCAACATTCACAAGAAAACAACAGAGAATATAAGACACTTGCTTTGCTAAAGGTGAAATGTACTCAAGAGTTATTAAACTGTATATATAATGGACATCTGCATCCTATTTTTAGCACTTCTGGGGGAGAAAAAAAACGATGCATCTGATTGTGGCAATGCTTCCTTAAGTGATGTTCTAAATCCTTGGAGATACTTATTAATATAGGTAGGCCTTCTCCTCTACTTGAGAGAAAGGTAAAGTTCCCTGGGGAATGAGATACTAGGTTTAATTAAGTTATTTACTATAATACAGAATATTGCAAACCTGGGAGCTGTCACTGTAAGAGCTCTCTGATCAGCCCATCAGAGGTAAAAAGTTTATTAATTATATGTTCTAGATAGCCCAGATCTTAATTTCATAAGTCACATGTTATGATGGAGAGGGGATGGGAATATACTCTCTAATATTTAGAAGTATGGACTTTTTGGGTTAGAGGGAGGTGAAGAAAAATGTAAGACCTTTTTACACGTATCTTCTACTGCTGTAAATTTCACACTTGATTACACAAGATGTAGAACAACAATAAATCAGTCCTTTGCACAACTAAGGTAATAGATTACCTTACCTCAATAGTGACATGGCGAGAGGGAGAAATAGAGATAAAAATATTAATGTGCGCTTGAAAGTCAGCTTAAACTAATTTGGCACCAAAGGGCACCTGTACACACCATGGGTTTTAATCCTCATTAAATTAAATAGGTTTATAAAATTTAAATTTGTTTGTTTTGGAGTGTTGCATCTGTGTTTACACACACTACGTTTTCAAAAAAGTTAAGCTGGATCCCTGGCTGGTGTAACAGAAAAGCAGGATGGTCCAGCACTGCCTCTTCCACCCAACCCAGACCCCCCCATCCATCCTGGGCCCATGCCTTGCCACACAGCTGTGGAAGCAGAGAGCTAGGAAACAAGAAAAAGAAGAAAAGCCTCATAAGAAAAAATATGGAAGCAATTCAAAAGCAATTCAAATGGGTGGACTACAAAAAAGTTGCAGTGCCACCTCATGGACAAAGAGGCTCATTACATATCTTTGAGTGCCTTTGGGTTTCCTCGGAATGAATCCATGGATGTGGTGCTGTAATTCCCAGCAAGCCAAACTAAACTATGTCTGAGGAGTTTTAGTTTAATGCACAAGAAAGACTTTCAAAGCACTGGGAAATCTGGCTTGTGCAAACAGACATGCAGTTGCAGCGCATGAAAGGGAAAACAACTGTGGCATGAACATGAGCCCAAAGACTATGACGTGAATTGATCACTATTGTACAGTCACCACAGTATGTTCATACAGAGCAGTTAAAGTGGTTTGGGTAGCTTAGCTGTACTTACCCATATTTTGTCTCTCTTAAAATTAACCTTAATTCTAAATTTCCCAAGTGTACGCTGCCTGTTTTGGCAACGAGTCTTGCCAATGGGTCTACCTTGCTTTACACCTGCCAAAGCCCTGGTCCCATAGTAAAGACAAAAACAGTTGGCTTGCTGAATAGAAGGTAGTTTCATGAAACCAGTATGAACCTGGATTCACTATTTTCAAGAAGCACAATTGTGAGTGTCCTGGCTCTGGAGGTGTCAAAAAGACCCAGGCAGGTCTCTTGAAGAAAAGGTTCAATGAAAAAGGGAGAAGTGTGACATTTCAAAGAAAATGCAGACCTTTTGGAATCCTGAACAGAAAGTGGCAAATGTCTAGCTGACAAGGTCAAGCGGAAGATGTCTTGTTCTTGAATACAAAATGGGTCATTCACAGGGTGAGAGCCTGGTTTTTAAGAGAATTTTTAACTGGCATTGCCTAATAAGACATCAACACAGAAGTACATGGAAGCAGCCTAAGTACATATAAGAAGAGAGAACTCAACTTGTGAATGGTGTGAACATTAAGCAAAACGGGGAATGCCATGTGGCATTTATTTCTAGAGAGATCAGATGCTTCTTCATGAAACTTTCCTTTTGATATGTGTTTTTCCCCCCCCCGAGGCTGTTTCCCTCCTCCCCTTGATTTCCACCTATATATTTCTTCTTACAACAGTAGAATCATCCATAAGCATTTTTAAAAGCTTTTCAAATTTAAAAAATACTTTAAAAAATGCTCCTCCTGAAAGGCTTAAAAAAACCCTCTGAGCTGCCATAGGATAGAAGTTCTTTCATGGACTGAAAACTGGTTAAAAGATAGGAAGCAGAAGGTAGGGCTAAATGGTCACTTTTCAGGCCCATTCAGGATAGAAGAAGGTCAAAAGTGAAGAGTTTGTTCTGGTCCCAGTTTCATTCAACATTTTTGTCACTGACCTGGAAATGGGAGTGCACAGTGAAAACTGCAAGTTTGCAAACGATGCTCAATTATTCTGGGCAGTCAAATCACAAGCTGATGGACAGCAGCTGCAGAAAGGTCTCACAAGGTTAAGTGAGTGTACAAAGATACGGCAGGTGAACTTCAATCCTGACAAGCGTAAGGTGCACCAGGAAAAATAACCTCAATTATAAGTACACACTGCTGGTTCTGAACCAGCTGTTACAACTCAGAAAAAAGACTTTGGAGTCATTGTAGGGTAGACAGTTCTCTAAAAACTTCAGCTCATTGTGCACCAGTGACTAAAAAAGCTAATAAAACTTTGGGCCTCGCTAAGAATAGAATGGAAAACATCATGCCACTTGACAGATGCACGATGTGCCCACATCTTGAATACTGGCCACAGTTCTGTTCTCAACATCTCTAAAGAGATACAGTAGAATTAGAAAAGGTACAGAGACGGACTACTACAATGATCAGGGATATGGAAGAGCTGCCAAAGGCTGGGAGAAATCTGAGGAGAGATGTAAAATCATGGGTCAGGACAAAATCAACAAAGAACTATTATTCACTAAGTGCACCCACCAAAATGAGCAGGAGACAGGTTTAAAATTAACCAGGGAAAGTACTTTTATACTTAGCACATGACTAACTTGTGGAACTCAATACCACAGGAGGCTGTAGGAGCAGAAGGTATATGTCAGGTTCAAAAACAAACTAGATAAATTCATGGATGATAAACCCTGTATCAGGAGACACCCAAACCCTGATAACCGACAAAGAGAGAAGCAAAGAGAAGCAGGGCTAGAAGCAACAGGTGACTGCCGGTGGGGAAGGAGCAGTGCTCTTTTAAGAGAGTTTAGAGAAGGACAAAGAAGGCAGTTGCTAATTATGAGGCAACCCACACCTGGCTTGCAAGTAACGAACAGGTAGAAGTCAGCCAGCCCACAAAAAAAGGGGAGGTGGGCCAGCAGAGAGGAGAGGGAGCCCTGAGGGCTGGTGCAGGGCAAGGAATCTCCTTGTATTTCAGGTTGAGATGCTACAAGAGGACCATTGTAGAGGAATCTAGATAGGCTGCCGATAACTACACTCAGGTAAAGGAAGCTGTTACAGGACAGTGGACATGGTCATGGCAGGAGAGAGACAAACCTGGAGGTGCACTGCTAGTCGGTGAGAGCAGAGCAAGCAGTGGGAAGGAGTTGCTGCAAGAGAGAGACTGAGCAACACAGCAAGAAAGACTGTTCAAGGAAGAGCACCTTTTCCAGCCAATGTGTCCAAAGAACTATCAGACCCCAGGTGAGGTGGGATGAGTATAAGAGACAGTTGACTACATTTCGGTTGATTACCTTTATTGGTAGATCCATGAACAGTGACCCTAAGACTGAGACGCTGGACCCGGAGGGAAAAGGCCAAAACCAAGAATTCAACTGAGGCAGGACGCCAAGGTTTAAGGGGAGGAGCAACCCTGTTCCTGCATAAGCCTCTAACTCAAGAATCCCTATTCCATCAAGCCATGGCAAGCGGGAGCATAGAGGCAGTGCAGGGATAAGAGAATGGGACTGTAATTCCACTTGTCTGCCAGAGCCCCGAGTCCAGATGCGGGACTAGGGAGGAAGCAGTTACAAACCCATTAGTAGCTATTAAACAGAATAGTCAGGACTATATCCCCTGGCCCCTCTAAACCAATTATGCTGGATACCAGAGAGAATAGGAGAGAGATAAATCACTCTTGACGTACAGTGTTCATATGGTCTCCCTCTAAAGCATCCACTCTTGCTGCTGTCGGAGACTGGATACTGGGTTAGACGGACCATTGGCTTGATCCAGTCTCTTATGTTCATAAGTAGACTGTGCCACACAAATGCGTGGTGTTTGGGACTCAAAGAACTGTGGTAACTGTGTGTGGCTGCTTTTAGAGTCTGGAATTTGGGAGTTCAATAGACTTGCTGGAAACTGCAGTTTGAAGGAGACTTGGTCTGTTCCCAGCAACAAAGTGATGCTGGACAGTAGCCTAAAAATATAAAGACCCAGTTTAGCTATTCAATTCATCCTTATCTTATTTTCCCTTTGTATGATTACTCTGATCCAATTGAAGTCACTGTAAATAATTAAAATAATCAAATTTGTTTTATCGGGTTTGAGGAAAGACATCCATAGATGACCTTACAATTGCCTTATAGGTGAAGCTGAGTGGAACAGAGCCAAAGGACCAGATTTCAATAAGAGTTGCACCAATTTGAAAATACCACAAGGCACTTACTTTTTGGCACCTCGATACCTTTAAAAAAAAACTGGCCTCAAATAACAGGAAGACATTATTGCTATTCAGCAAAGAACAAATTGTGGCAGATGCTTCTGACTAATACTAATATATTTCAGATATGGGCAAACAATCCATAATGAATTCCACCTTTGTGTTCACTGACAAAATGAAGACAGATTTCTCTTTTGGCAGACTTATTTCACATTTGAAGATATCTGCCAAATAATTTATGTGAATAATTCTTGGTCAGCAGCTCACTTAGAAGCAAATTATTGAGACTCCTAGATATGGTATGCACCAGGTATGTGCCAGATCCTCCGCTGGTTAAGTCCATGCACCCCTATGACCTCAAGGGCAACTGAAAGGTTATAAATCAACAAATTATATCAGTTAAGGATTTGGCCCATACATTTTGATCGGATAGTTACATCAAATGGTTGTTTCTAAATCCTGATTGGATCAGCAGAATTTAGAATCTGATCTACTATGTGCAAACCACCAATTTTTTGCCTTGTTTTTCTGTTGAGGCGGGGGGGGGTGTTTCTACTTTGAATATCCTGCAATAACCCTTTAATATTTGGTGACTTTACTCATATTCTTGCCTGTACATGAACATGCATGAGTAAGGAAAATTTACATAGAATGCAACAAGGTGGAAACTAAATAATTTAAAATACTGAATGAGTAGCTGTCGACTCTTTTGCGGGCAGGAGGATAATATATATCAGAACATATTTAGAAAGACTTGGACAGATGGACATGAGCACTAGGCATGATTAAATCCCACTGGAGAGGATCCATTACAGTCAAATATAAAAACATGAACATTTAGCTAATTATATTGCTCTCTTGGTTGAAAATGTCTGATAATGCTGAAAGATGTGGCTTCTCATTTAATGGAGTATCTAAAAGACTGATCCTGGTATTGGTGGGTAGATCACACCAGTCTTAGGGACACAGATGGACAGGTGTCTCACTTACATTGACTGGCAGTCAAATGCACAGTGAACATAGGAACATAAGAATTGGCATTGACTGGGTCAGACCACAGGTCCATCCTGTCCAGTGCCCTGCGTCTCACAGCGGCAGAGAGCCGATGCTGAACGGAAGAGTGAACCAGATGTGACCAGGGTTGCCCTTGCAGCCTCCAGCCTTGAAGGTCTCTAGAAAGTCCTAATTTAGAAGCTGTATCCCTAACCCCCAAGCTCAATAGCTACTGATGCCCCTTTCCTCCAGGAATTTGTCCAATCCATTTTTTAATCTGGCTAAGCTGTCCGCTTCCACACCTGGTGACAATGAGTTATACTCTTTAATTACATCCCATGTGAAAAAGAACTTCCTTTGGTTAGTTTTAAACATACTACCTACTAGCTTCTTGTATTGTAAGAGAGTAAAGAATAAATCCCTATTTACTTTCTCTCTGCCAGCTAGTATTTTGTAAACCCTTATCATGTGGCCCCACTGCAGCTTCTGTTTTCTAAACTGAATCGATCTAGACTCTTTAGTTTCTCCTCGTCTGGAAGGCCCTCCCTACCGCTAATGATCTTTGTTGCCTATCTCTGTACATCCCCTAGTTCCACTCTATCGTTTTGGAGGTGTTCAGACCAGAAGTACACACAGTATCCAATGTGTGGATGCACCCTGGATTTATAAAGGGGTGCAATGATATTTTCAGCTTTGTTTACGGTTCTCTTCATAATCATCCCAAACATTTTGTCTGACTTTCTGATGGCTGCTGAGCGCTAAGCTGATGCATATACCAAACTGTCCACAGTGACTCCCAGATCTCTTTCCTAGGTGGTAACAGTTAATGTAGAGCCCATTACAGTGTAGGTATGGTTAGGGTTATTTCTGCCCTGTGTATCACGTGGACAAATTCAGAGCCGACCTTAGGGAAAATGAAACACCAGCTCCCCACCCCCACCCCCACCCCCAGCCCACACGTGGATTGGAGCAGGCACCATCCCACCCACACGTACCCAGCCCAGCTCCTCCCGAGCAGCAGCTGGAGATTGAGTCTGGGCTGGGCTGGGCATTGCCCAGAGAAGGGGGCAGGGTGTGGGGAGAGTATTGCTATATGTGCAGGCTGCTCACACGTGTGTGTACATGCGTGTGTGTGACTGGTGCCCCCCAGACCATGATGCCCTGGGCAGCTGCCCACACCATTCACCCCTAAAGCCAGCTCTGGGTAAATTCATCCCAGCAGAGGAGAATAACACAAAGGACAAAGGACCACTTGAGTTCCTCTTAGAGACAATTTAAATAGGATGACCCAGTGCACATGCTTCTTGCTGGCCCTCTGAAAGAGGGAAACAAATTTAAAATGCTGAGCGAGTCTCTGCTGATTCCAGTGACCAAATCAGAAGGGTAGGAAATGAATGATGTACAATTTGCATTTGGTCAGCAAGACTGACAGACAAATGACTGGTATTGAAACAATCTTCTTTTTAATCTTTCTGCCACATAATCCAACCTCTCATAAAAATGCAGCGATGGTAGTTCTCAACCTTTCCCTAAGAGATTTAGGGAGGATATTTTCCTACTTTCCTGCTTAGACTTTTTTTTTAATTTGCATTTTCTTTTGTAGCTACACATGGACTACAGCTGTTTGCTTCAGCTCTCATCATCATACATGCATTTTGCTTCTTTTCCCCTGAATTGCTTTCCCCCCTCTAACAAGCAGCACTGGCAGCCCAATATAGAAACACCATAACCAATATAAATGATAAAGACTCAAACAGTCTGCTCTGGAAAGTTTTAAACAAATGTCCTCATTGCATCCACAAGAATTCATTTCAATCTAGTCCTTGACTCTCACACAGAGAGGCCCCTTCTATTATCTACCAAGTCTAGGAACAAATTTTCAACTAAGAATCACAATTTACCTTTCTTTTATCAGTGTTAAACATGCTCTGCTACACCTTGATAACCTATTTTATTTGTTTAATCCCCCAGCCCTGCCTGTAATTAAGTTCACTGTACAGGAAACAGTTTTCTTACTTGATAATCAGATTTAATACTTGAAAGTTGGATCATCATTTTCAAATACAGCCGCTCACATTTACACACCTAAATAAGAAATGACTTGGTTTCCAGAGCTGCTGATCACAGTTCTTCTGTTGATTTCATTGATTACGATGGCGATGACTAACTGAAAAATCTGTCTCTAACCCTGCCGACCTTTAGTCATTGTTATTAATTTCAGAAAATCTGTAGAACAGCAGCCAGCAGTATTTTCAAGCCATAAAGTAGAGCAACCCTGTTCCAGTCTGGTATGGCTCTCACAGCATATCAGCAGTGTGGGAGGCGTGCCCCCCTCACGCTAGGGCCAGGTACCTGGGATCTGTGCCCATGCTGCTTTTGCCACTTCTCGCAACCTCCTCCAGTTGCAGTGTAGTTTGCAGCTTCCAAGCAAGCCAGTGGGGACCTGCTCCAGGGTCAAGAAGCTGGAGGCTATGTCCACACTACGCCCACAGGACTCTAGCTGAAGCCTCACAGTGCCGAAGAGAAAGGAAGAATCACTTCCCTTGATTTGCAAGTGTTACTCCTGTTAATAAAACTATGCATGCTGCTGGTTTTTCATGCAAAAGGAGGATGCTGTTGGCTCATAATCAATTTATGGTCCACTGTAACCCCTAAGTCCTTCTCTGCAGTCCTGTTGCCTAGCCAACCATTCCCCAATCTATATCTGCAAACAGTTATTCCATCCCAGGTGCAGGATTTTGCACGTGTCCTTGTTGACTCTCATGTGGTTGATTGCTGTTCTGTTTTTCTAATCTGTCCAGTTCATCCTGGATTGTAGCCCTTTCTTCCAAAGTGTCTACCCAACATGGTATTATCTGCAAATTTAATAAGCACACACTTAATCCCATCATCCAAATCATTAATGAAAGTATTGAACAGTACTACACTCAGGACAGATGCCTGGGAAACTCCACTTGATACCTCCTCCCAACTACACCATTGATGACTACTTGTTGAGCCTGATGATTCAACCAGCTATGTATCCACCTCAAAGTATTGTCATGTAGTGTGTATTTCTTTAGCTTGTTAGTGAGAATATCATGAGAGAGTATTAAAACCCTGGCTAAAGTCAAGGTTATATCACATCTACTGCTCTCCCCACATCTAATGAGCCTGTCACCCTCTCATAAAAGGAAATCAGGTTGGTCAGGATCAATCACTAAATCAGACTTGTTTTGGGTGAATCCATATTTGGTATTTCTGATCACCATGTTCTCCTCTAGGTGCTTCACAGTAGATTCCTCAAGGACCTGCCCCATGATCTTTCTGGGTATCCAAGTCAAGCAGACTGGTCCATGATTCCCCTGATCCTTTTTCTTCCCTTTCTTAAAGACTATTCTTTTTTTGGCTCATATAGGACCTCATCCAAACTCCATGAGTCCTGAAAGAGGATATTCAATGGCTCTAAAATTATTTCAGCTAATTCTTTCAGTACCCTAGAGTGCCCCCTTCCAGCACTTCTGTTTGAAACCATCTAGCTCCACTAAGTAATCCCTAATGTGTTCTGCCATTACTCTAGGCTGTTCTTCTCTTTCCCTGTCTTTGCTGCCAAGTGCACTTGTCATCTGCAGGGATCCTGATTTTCTCTGTTTAAAAATCACAACTTCTCTGATAAAAAACAATGAACTATCTAATGAAAAACCCCCAAATATGAGTTTTTACGTGATTAAAATGAAATGCCACTATATACATAGGTATCAGCTGGACATGTTTTATCAATATATTTAAAAGTTTAAAGCAATTTGGAAGCCAGTGCCTCAATCACTACAATAAAATAAATACTAGATACCTATACATTTTGGTGTTTGATTTTGGGCTATTTATAATGGAAAATCAGAGTACTGCCTGCCTCCTTCACTCACCAGGATGCAGGTCAAGCTGCAGCTGTCCTCGCCATTGCTTTGTGGTGCTGAGCAGCCCTGATATGCCGGTGCCCTGCCCATGGCATTGCCTCTTACTCCTGACCCACAGCCCTGCAGATGCCCCTCATTCCTGACCCACATCCCCCACCCCCTTCTCCCCCACTGAAGGAGGCACCCAATTGCCAGGGCTATAGGCCCAGGGACCTGGGTCTGCAGTCCTCTGCTTCTCACAGCAGCACCAGAGCCCTGGCTGCCACTCTGGGGAGGTGGCAGCTGCTGCAGCAGAGCACATGGCAGAGCCCAGCTCCCCCTCCCACACGAGCAGCATGATCAGAGCAGAGCCCACTGGCAGGGCAGAGCAGATACAAGCTGCCTGCTGTGGGCTTGGCGCTCCCCACCCTGCTGCCATCCCTCCAGGGCTCTGCAGCCCAGCGAGCGGGACCTGGTGCAGCAGGGCAGAACATGGCTGGGCAGGAAAGTTCATGCTGCCACTGGGAGCTCAGTGCCACCAAAGCAAGGTGCTCCCTGCCCGCTCAGCAGCCGCGAGGAGCACAACTCTACACCACTTACTCCCACTGCTGCCGGGTGGGCAGGGGGTGCCTTGCCAGGGCAACGTGGGGTTTGTGGCAGCGGCATGGAGCTTCTCTACCCCGCTTTGCCCTGCCATGCTGGGTCCTGCCCACCAAGCCACAGAGGCTCCAAAGGGAAGGCAGCAGGGTGGAGAACCCAAGTCCAATGGCCAGCCTACCCTGCCCTGCACACAAATCTGGCAGGAACATGTCCCCCATGCCAGCCAGGGAGTGCGTGCAGCACTGGGGAGCTGCCCTGCACCACTCTCTGGACAAGCCATCCATGGCTCCATCCTGCTCCCTGCCAAGGACCTGCAGCCACGCCGTCCAGCCCCGGGCCCCAAGCCCCAAGCACTGCCCCATCTGGGCAACAGCCCCAACCCTGCTCAACTCCCTCCCTCCCTGCCTCCCTCCCTCTGAGAGCCTCAATTCCCCATTCCCACCCCTCCAGACTTACCTGCAGGAGCTGCTCTCTAGGCTGCAGGGCATGTGTATGTTCACACATGGACACAGATCACCCTGGGGCGAGGCATAGGGGGTACATGCGGGTGCACGTGCACCCCCTAAACATGGTGGTGCACTCCCTACAAAATGACACTGCCAGTGGTGTCTGCAGGTGGTCTGTGGTCCCCACTGGCCACCACCACCACTGTCAGCAGCATCTGCACGTGGTCGCTGACCCCTTGTCAGCACTCACCACCCTCCTCCATCGCCAATAGTGCCGGTGGCGTCTGCAGGAGCTCCCCCGCTTACCACCGCTGCGCTCCCACCGCCACCGTGCCCCCCTCGCTGCAGAAGTAGCCTGTCGTTCATGGTGCACCCTGCCTGACTGCCCTTCTCCCGCTACCACTAGCCTGCAAGGGGAAACCCACCATTTCCTGCACTTTTATCATTTAAAGAAGAAAATCTGGTCTTTTTTCCTCAAAGTGAAAAAATCCAGGTTTTTCTCCTTGAAATGAGAAATCCAGATTTTACTGTGTTTTTCATTGCAAATGGAAGACCTGGATCCCTGGCATCAGTAGTTACACCTGTTAGTGAAGACAGAAGCTTAAGAAGTCATTAGAAACTTTAGCCTTTTCTGCATCATCCGTACCTAGATTATTTTCTGCATTCCATAAGGGACCTATGGTTTCTCTGGCTTTCCTCTTCCTTTTGACATACTTATAGAATCCGCTTTTGTTGTTTTTAATGGCCATTGCCAGTTGCGTCTCAAAAATGTGCCTTGGCCTTCCTAATTTGCTCCATGCATGCCTGTGCAATACTCTTATTTTCTAGCATTGTGACCAAGTTTCCACATTTTGTAGGTTCCTTTTTGAGTTTCAACTCATTGAAGAGATTGCTTTCTAACCAAGCTAGTCTCCTGTTGCACTTCCCATTTTTCCATCACATTGGGTACCTTGCTCCAGCACCCTAAAAAAGGGGGCTTCTTAAAGTACAGCCAGCTCTCTTGGCCTCCTTTTCCCTCTCATATTTGCCTTCCAAAGGATCCTGCCCACTAGGTCTCTGAGTTTGCTAGTCTGTTTTTCTGAAGTCCAGTATCTTTCAGTAAGTTGCACATTCAAAGGAACACAAGGACATGACAGATACATCCAGCTGTGACAGATATACCCATAATATGTTGTGATAGGATAACCAAGAGTGATTATAAAGATGGAATTTAAGTAGACATATGTTGACTTTAGAGCCAACATCTTTGAAAATGACAGGAAAAGTTCACATCTCTTAATATTATTTCAGTATCCATCTACAGGTTAATTAGGAGTTTGCATTATAACGGCTATCACAACAGCCAGAAACGTGAACCATTTCATTAAAATTAAAGCTTAGATTGTGTAAAATATACAAGAACTCCACTTGACCTGTGAATGTAGGCCCTAAATCTTAGAGTACACACACTTTCCACATTAACAGATTTTTCTATTCTTTTAACAGAAGACATGACTTTCACACTCTGACAGCAAGTCTCTGCTCATTCTCAGATCCTCAGACATGTCACCATTGTTATCTGTGCGCTCTAATCTGTCTAAGGGCCTAATGAACAGGATATCCTACCCAGCGACCCATCATTAGCTCAAAAGGGCTAATGACAGTATAGTCTACTGCTACCTAAGCCATTTGAGTGTATTTTCCTATAATGGCTACACTTTAACACAACATTTTTTTTTTTATTTTAGAGATTGTCCTTAATAAAAGAAAAGGGTACGTGTAACGTGTTAACCCTCCAAGCACAAAAAACCGGGAGATAGATAATGATAGCCTCATTTGTAAGGTAGTCATTGATGGATCTGTAGAATTCCCCAATGTTCCTGGATGTAGGGGATAATGAATACAGAACTGTGCTAATGAAGTCAATCAAACCAATAGATAATGCTACTTTTCCCCTGACCACAATAAATGTCAAACTTGACATGTGAAAATACCACTGGGATGCAACCAGAGCTTTAATGGCAAGAGGAACAATGAAAGGAAGAACCTATGGAAAACGAATGTTAACTTGTGCCACTGAAAAAGCAGAGACTTGCTCGTATTTAAAGCAATCTGTTTTTCTGAAAGGACTTTAAAAAGTGGTTAGAACTGGAAAGCCAACTTCATTCAAGGCAGAACTGACTTTAATTTAGAACCAGCACTCAGATGGGCTCCCCTTAGAAGAAGTCTAGTTAGCTTAAATGAAAATGATGATTTTTAGTCTCTCATTTCCTGTTTTCAAGCTGGAACCAAAATGTGAATGTCAAAATCCAGTGGAAAAAAGTCATTCTTGTGGGTTTTCAGCTGTAACAGAAATGGAAAGTATTGGAAGTCAAGGAAGAATGTCAATTTGCAGAGTGCCTTGGTATATCCAGAGATTTGCATATTTAAGATAAGCACAGAGACTTTCTGATGCTTAATGTATCTAACCCTTTTTCAGGGTTATCCATCTCTTCTTGTAATACTGGCCACTTTGGGATTTGTTTTTTAAAGACATTTTTCCATCTTCCTTAGGAGATTAAATAATGAGACTTATTTCTTTCCTTTGAGATTTATTTCCTCATCCTGCAAAGTACCAAGTGCCATTACCTCTGGGAGAAAAGCCGCAGTGCTATGACGGACATGGAGTCTCCAGCCTGCTGCTGAGCACCGTGGTTCTCACTAAAAGCGATCTGAGAACAGGACCATATGCCCTTTAAGGATGCATAGAAGGTTAGAGGAAAGCATTCGTATTTCCAAAATTCATAGTTTAATGTGAAAAGGGGCCATCAGATCATCTAATTTGATGTCCTCTATTTAACAGGCCCTCGAATTTCACTAAAAAATAGGACTGAGAGGTATGGGGTGGCACGCCATGAACCATTCACTCCATTCCACTCCACCATTATCACACACAGCAACATCAATAAAATGTTTCAGAAACTGAGCAAACGCCATTGTAAAAGCAGTTAGTATTTTTACCCTGAGCTATGTTGATTGAAAGGCTCTTCCAGAACCATAGCACTTTAATGTTTGAACATCTCCTTCTAATTTCTAACCTAAATTCAATGTATAGCTAGTTTACATCTATACATTACAGCATCACAATTGTTCTCATTGGGCTAAATCAGTGTTTCTCAATTTGTTTAAACCCAAGGCACCCCTCATTAGATTCAAGATGCTAGGGCTTGTGTGAAGCTTTGGGTGGTGATTTGATTCAGAGGAGATTCAGCCTCATTTGGTGGCCGAATCGCCAAATCCGATTCGAATCAGGGAACCAATGTAAAGGTCCAAATCGATTCAAAGCTCTCCGAATCTTCAGGAAAGATTTGGAGAGCTCTGATGATTTGGGCAGTCCCTGGTGGCTGCAGCAGGGAGCTGCAGCTGACTCTAAGCTGGTAAGTTCTAGGGGCAGGGGAGGGAGGACTGGGGGAAGGAAGCATGGGGAGACCCCTGCCAGCCCCTCTAAACCCCCCTGCTCCCCCAGCCGCCCCCCTGACCCCTGCCTGGCTGCCCCCGCCCAAGCTTGGTACTTTAAAAGAAAACCCTGGTGCTCACCGAGTGCTGCCGGGAGGGGAGCAATCCCCACTGCCCCACGCTGCATGCGGGGGCTCTGTCACAAGCCCCCTGACCCCCCCCCCCTCCCTCTCCCAGTGCCTTACCCAGGTCAGCTGTGGCTCTTTAAGAAAAAAAACCCAAGAAAAGCCCCAGGACTCAACTGTTCCTGCAGCAGCCTCAGGGCTTCAGAGGGACTCATGCATAGCCCCCCATGTGGCATGGAGCAATGCGGGGTAGCAGGGATCACCCCTGCCAGCAGGAAAGGTGAGTCCTGGGGCTTTTTCATTTTTGTTTTTTTCTTAAAGGGCCAGAGCTGGCCCAAGTGGGGCACCCTTGGGGGATTGGGGAAGTGGAGGGGGTGGAGTTCGTGCAATGTGGGGCAGTGAGGGGCACCAGGGATCACCCCCCACCTGGCAGCACCCAGTGAACTGGGGCTTTTTTTTTCGACAAGTGTCAGGAGCTGAGGCAGCCATTGCTGAGCTGGGAGAGGGGCCGGGGATAGGCCTGCCTGATTCAGAGATTCAGCAGCAGCTGAATCGCTAAATGAGATTCAGCCGAATCAAATCAGGAACGTTATTCGAATCACCAGCTCAAATCACTGCCCCCCAAATCATCCAAATCTAAGTCCAAAGCAAATACTAGCCGCTTCGCACAGGCCTACAAGATACCGCTTGGAAAAGATCAGTTCTCAATTTTCACTTCTTTTTTTACGTTTTTGAAATATCTGGTTTTGATTTGTTAATCATGTTTGAATGCCTAAAAACGCTAACATTGCATGGCAGCTTGCAGCACCCTTGAAAGAAACTCTAGGCACCCCAGGGTGCTGTGGCACATTGGTTGAGAACCAATGGGCTAAACAGTTCTTTGCCCTCCTCTATAGCAATTCCTCTTTGATGTACTTATAGAGAGCAGGCATATCTCCTCTGTCTTCACATTGCTAAACTGAACAAGCCAAATCCTGAAGTCTCATTTCAGCAGGTAGACTCTCCATTCTTCTGGTCATCTTACTAGTCCTTTTCCATAACTTCTCCAAGTTGAGTCCATTTTTTTTCTACCCTGTTTCCACTATTTTAATCCCAGTAACTTGTGTCTGACTACCCCTTATTTTCCAGATGGAATCCAGTTTTGATGCAATGACAGCAAGTGGAGAAGCCCCTACTTTTCTACTAGTTTGCTCTTAAATCACATTTGCTGTTAAAAATGTATGTTTTCAGCTTACACCTCCTTGTTCTAGTTATATCTTTCTCTGTTCATCCCCTACTAAGATCCAGAATCTAGACAGAGTGGCATTTAAGGAGGAAGCATGTTCAGGGCGTGCCAAACAACAAAGAGACAGCGTTGAGCTCAGTAGAAAATATAAAAGCCACAGCAGTGACCACTTCTTTCAAAAACACAGTGGGAGGTAGCGCTGCCCACCTTTTATATAATAGTAGTCAAAACCCTCCCTGACTGAGCACTCAGTAGCAGGGGTACCACACATTCACTGCACAGACCTAAAAAAGGCTTAGTTAGTTCCAGCTGTAACTACCTAAAGGGTCCCATCTTCATCTAGTATCATAGTATCTAGGGTCAGAAGGGGCCTAGAGCAGGCCATCTACTCTGGCCCCCAAATAGTTTTCAGTGGAATACTCTGACCCCACAGAAATCCATACTTAGACATCAATGTCCATTTTATGCCTCTCAAATGCCAGTATGCAAATCCAGATGGGATTTGAACATCTTATTAAGAGACTGCTTTCAAAAAATGGGCTTGGAAACCCAGTTTGAAACAATGATAATTACATTAATCCTTCAGTATTATATTAGAATAACTGTGCAATTCTTTTGTGTCCTTGCTATATTTGCCTTTTTGCCAGAATTTTAGCTATTGCAAAAACAGGTTAATTTGCAGCTGCAGTTCCGTCCCCTGCTGTTTCACAACAGCATTAAATGAAGTCCTTATGACAGCCTCCTCATGTATGTATTCAGCTGCTTGCAAATCATTTTCTAGCGCTGAAGAAACATGGCAGAAGATGAAAGGTCACTACAGGGTTTAAGGTTTGGTTTTGTTTTTTAATGGGTCTCACAAAAAAAATCTCTAGTAGAGGGGGATCTTCTTACCAACCAAAGTGCAGATCCATACTTTTAGTCACAAACATAAGGAATCTCACATGGAGTCTCTGAAATTGTTGGGCCTGACTCAGTCAGGGCTAAATTCAGGAGTGATATGAAAGATGAAGCAAGTCACAATACTTGCACTCATTCATGCTACTGTACCTAACTGGCCCCCTTCCTGGTTTAAATTAAATCAGAGTCCCCCAACATCCCAGCGTGCTTTTCAGCCCTGGCTAGGCTATGCTGTCTGCTCCAGAGAGCAGGGCTGGTCCCACTGGTCTCACTGTAGCGCCCCCCAGCTTCTGGCCTGAGCCACTGTAGGCAACTGGCTGCATTTCAGGAATCAAAAGTGAATGTCTATTCACTCGCTTCCCCGTTCAATCTAGGCCCAGTTAAGGCACCTAGACTCCTTACATAAAGCACTAGGAACCTTTCAGTGCCCAAGAAAGGGATGTGCAAAGCCAGCATGCTAAGCTAGAAAGCACCTGTGCTAGCAAACAGGAAATGCCGAGTAGAGGAGTGAGTATTAAAATCCATCTATCTCAGGGATTTAGGTACCTGTCGAGATTCACTGAGCTAGTTCCATCTCAGCCAAAGGCAGTACTGGTCCTACTACTGCCACACACACCTACTTGCATCCAAAGAGCAGCAAGGTAAAGTGCTCAAGTGGGAAGTGGGAGACCAGACTTCAGTTACCTCCTCTGGCTGAGGGGATATGAACCTCTCTCTTCTGTCTTCCAGGTGAATGCTCTGGTGCTTTCCCCTCACTCCTTCCTGTTTAAGCCAATTCTACTTTCTCAGGGCTGGAAAAATAGAATGAGCCTGACATCATAGTCTGGTAGTTATGGCACCCATGGAAAGGAGAACAGAGTCTACATTCCAGTTCTTGATACCATCTCCTGGCTGAGGCCTAACCCCTACCCTACAGTCTGGCTCATTCCTGATCTCGTTGTAAGTGAAACGCTTCTTTTATGAGTGCAATCAGAAGATAAATGGCACTATTTGTGTGTTCATGGGAGTGGACAACTGTCACTTATTTGAACATACAAAGAACAGGCACAGGAAGTGGAGGGCTGCTTAAGATAATGTTTGACATTCGATATCCCTGAACCTCAGTTGTCTGTGTAACCCTCATTAACACCAAGATGCACAGTATCTCTTTCTATTGCCTGGACCACTGGATTCAGATTTAAAAAGGGACAAGGCATTCAGTTCGAGAAACAATGCTTTTGGATGTAGGGGTTCCACAGTTCAGTCCCGGCAGCCTGTGATCCATGAGTACCAACCTTTGCACGGCACTTTGAGCTTCTCAGATGAAACTTTCCATCAGAGTGGAAGTGTGTGTTAGAAATCTACTTTTAGGAAATACCTATTCCTCAATGTCAAAAATATTCTGTG
Organism: Caiman crocodilus; assembly: GCA_030014935.1. Classification (NCBI taxonomy): domain Eukaryota; kingdom Metazoa; phylum Chordata; order Crocodylia; family Alligatoridae; genus Caiman; species Caiman crocodilus. The sequence continues at coordinate 16,177,541 of JAGPOW010000261.1, forward strand.
AACAAAATGAAGAAACCTGTGGGACCACCTGCATGTTTAAAGTAATACATGCCCTACTGGTGACAAGAGATTAAACCTGGGTTATAACTACAATGTATAAATAAAGCAGTAATGCCACTAAACTGAATCAGGGCAGGAAAAAAAATCTTGTTTTTCAGTTACTACAAAAATTATGCATCTCCCCAGTGAGATAAATTCTGATCCTGACTTGGCTTTAAACAAAAATTTATGACTTTATATTCAAGTTTGCAATAAATGAGTTTTCTAAGAAAAGTATCCAGGGATGATAAAATCTAAATCTATAGGTTTGTTTGGGCATTGCATTATGCATTAGCAATAGAAGTTACTATGCTAAATAACCCTTCTTTCCACATTGTTTGGGTTATTTTAAAGCTACAATATTAAAGTGAATTTCCTTGTCTTAAATTGGGTCATCAAACCTTTCCTTGTCCTAGTATAACATTTTGTATATGATATATTATAGCATGCTACGAGTATCAGGGACATGAGAGATTAAACAATGACCGTAAAATAGTCAAGTTTGGAGCAAAAACCTAATCAACCTGCAGACCTGCTGTCATCTAATATATCTAGGGAAACATGCTATGTGAAGATAATGCTTTCTAAAAGAATCCCACCATGGCCACCCTGACCACTTCATCTGGTGACTAAATGTTATACTTATTCTGGATTTTTGCCCCAAACTCTTTGAACAAAATGGTGACTCTTGAAAACCAGATGAAGACCTGGAGAGGGAAACCACCTTCCTTCAGTGCAGCTCCAGAAGATAGTAGATATTCATAATGGACACACGGTAGAGTTAGATCTACAAAGGCATTTGATAACCTATTGAAAAGCATATAGGGTACAACCTTTATCTCTGCATAGGGCAACGTTGGGGGTATGTAGGGACAGTAACACAGCCTTATCAGGTTTATACATCACTGTCCTAATTTGATTCAGTTGAATCTGATTCAGCGACTCAGCTGGTGCTGAATCTCCGAATCAGGCAGACCTATCCCTGGCCCCTCTCCCAGCTCAGCAACGTCTGCCTCAGCAGCTGGCACTTGTCAAAAAGAAAGCCCCGGGTCACTGGGTGCTGCCAGATGGGGGGCATATGATATGATTATATTTAATAGAGAACAAGACAAACTAAAACCCAGGGGAGGATATCACCTCTCAGTTTTGTATCATATACAACAAATGTCACAATTTTAACAGGAGTTAGCCCTTTCTGTCATGTATATGAAGTAAAATTAAGCAGGCAATATATAGGACCTTAACTGTAGAGCTGGGCAGGAAATGGTTCTCCCATTGCCAGAAAGTTTGAGATATTGGAAGTGCTCTTCCAAAAATTGATACGGGGGTCCAGATCTCAACGTTCTTCATCGACCAGAGTTCCCAATATTTTGGGTTCGGTTCAGTTGAATGCCTCCCTCCCTCCCACTTTAAATTTTAAAAGGAAAATAGTGTGAAGCCAAACATGGAAGTTTTTTTACTATAAAAACTTGTCAAGAAATGGAATATTTAAAAACATCAAAATAGTTCCCAAATGTTTTGGATAAGAGTAATCAAATCTGAATTGTCTTTCCAGTCACAGTTTTGGTTTGCCCATCCAGCATTTTCCAAAAACCACTTTATCCCTACCACCCCCCTCCACCACACACACATTTAATCATAAAAGGAATAATCCGAAACAGTATTACTTAACAACGACAATAGAGAATAGCAGGGGTGTAGCAGGCCTGGTTCTGGTCTTATTTCCATTGGGTCAATCAGAAATAACTGCAATAAGGCCAAAAGAGCTATATCGGTACATGTGATAGAATACAGTAAAATACAAAGCCTAGGAGAAGGTTAGGAAACCTCTTGTTACAGGGAGAAGCATCTTAACTAGGCTTTGTCTTTCCCTTCCTCCTTCCTTGCTTGCTCTCCCTCTGCTGCACTTCAGCAGTGAGCAACAGTTAAAAACATCTGTCTTTTCATCACCCGGTCAGGCACGTCCACTAACACAGTTATTCCAAGGTCATTTTTCTCATCAAGCACTTAAGATACCGTGGCTCCTGTATCTGATGAAAAGCTACTTGGAAAAGTGAAGGGGGTGAAAATTAAGATCGCTACACTACATTTCCTATGGAAAGTCTGGGAAAGTGCATCAGACGGGACTGTGAATTTAAAAGTATGCTCCTTTCAAACAAAATAAAGCCATGCAGCAGCCATCATCTGGCATTCTCCTTTTAAAGCTTCACAACTGCCACTAAAACTTAAGGATCAAAAGCAATTGTATTATCTTCCTGTGAGACAAAAGTAAAAGCAATTTGGCCTTTGATGTTTCATTGCCTCATGCTGGGGGTTTTTTTGACTGTCTTTGGATACACTCCTGTAATGTGCTGGGGGTGTCCCAACATGCTCACAATTGGGCCCATTCTCACTTCCATTTCCAAGGAACAAAGCATAGAAGTCATTGCATTTTTTTTTTATTATCTTAGGACAAAATTAACAGAAAAAAAAAAAGAAAAAAGACTTACAAATGGTTGTTTCACTGAGGGCTAACTCCACAAACGGGTTTGAAGCTTAGGTGTCCTCGGAGCCAGAGAGGGAATGAGTCCCCATAGTTTTGTCGTTAGAGCTCTCTCGCCCAGGACACCAAAGGGTTTCTACTCTTGCTCCAGTGAACATCCAAAGTGTTTTTATACAAAGCAAAACTTCAGTAAGAAAGAAGAGTAAATGGCTAGAGGACTCTATGGGGACAGAACGTACTTCTTGGAGGGCCCCGCAGTTAGAAAGCAAGGTTCAGTTCTCTCCTCCAAATCTGACTGTTTCCCACTGTTTACCTTAAATCTTCAGCTCCTACAGGCTTGCAAGTATGGAAATCGCTCTGCTTCCATAAGCAAAGAAACAAAATCAGTTCTCTGAGGCTTAAGTAAAAGCTTTCAAAACATTCAAAATGATTTTGAAGCCAATCTCACGATACTTTGGGGTCTAGCGGTATTGAATTTTGGAGGGACGCAGAAAAATTAAATCCATCTTATACAAAAAGATTGTTGAGTTGTTGGGATTATTTGTTTTGCTCATAAATAAGCATGATCCAAAAAGCCATTTGCATGGAGGTTTGTAGCAAACAAGACAGATAAGAGTCTAAGAGTGAGCTGCAATTGGGCTTTAATCCACAGACTGTTTTTTCCCATTAATACTCACCAGTCTTTGCTGAGCAATGTCTATCTTTGCTGCAAATTCCCCACAGTTTGCCCCAGAGAATGACCCATCTATATTTGGCCTCATGGTTTAAAGCTGCTGGTCCTAACGTCTTAAACTACTAGACTTTTTGCACCATCGTAGAAGAGGAGAGGAGGGATGGTATAAGACTGAATTAGGAGCACAGCGGTCTACATAGACCAGGGGTGGGCAAAATGTGGCCCGCCAAGCCATTCCATCCAGCCCACAGGGCCTCTAAAAATTTTAGAAAATGAATATTAATCTGTCCTGAGCTGCCTGTCATGTGGCCCTCAATGGCTTGCCAAAACTCAGTAAGCAGCCCTCTGCCCAAAATCATTGCCTGCCCCTGACGTAGAGGAACAATCAGGTTCCTGCAGAAACAAAATTCCAGATCTCGTATATGGGGGCGAGTTAAAGGTTCAGCTGAATCTGAAAAAAGTTAATTCAGAGGACTTCCTTCCTTCTTTCCTCCTTTTCTCCCTATTTTCACTCCTTCGGTCAGCCAAATGCAGGGGGATTGCTAAGTATACGTGATTTTGGCTGAGTTGTGGGGAGGTTTGTAATGGATGAAAAAGAAAACAGCTGTGAACAGAAGGGCTTTCTCAGGTACCTGCTCACCACAACAGGGGAGCTTATTGGATCTTAATGAAAAAGGAGAAAACTCTTTATAGATACTTCCATAGCCCAAATTAACAAGGTTTCAGGTCACTTTTTCCCCCTCTACAGTCATCATCCAAGAAGCCAAAGCAAAGCCATGCATTTTAAAACTGCATTGCCTCTAAACTGCTTTCCAGAATAACTAGTAGTGGCATTAATGAAACAAATCGCATTCAGTGGAAGATCGCCATTGGTCTGGGAAAGGAACAGTACAGAGGACTTAATTTGGCTATCCTGGGGAACAGGTAAAGATATCAGAACTAGGTGTGGACTGCCCAGCTGCTTGAATCCTGGAAATTCAGAGATATAATAGCCAATATCTAGTAAACCAAGCCTTTTTCTATGTGCCAACTCACACAGGCAGGAAAAGTTATTGGCTGATCTAAATAAAATATATGATCACTGCTTGTGGCTAATAAAACACTGAAAGTGCAAACATCATTGATACATGGCTGCACTAAATTGCCAATGCATGCCACAGTAACGGCCGAACAACCACTAATAAATGTAAACCATTAACACTAGCCCTTCAATAAATAAAACAACAAATCTCACTGAGGCAGACTGCAAGGCACTGTAGTGCAGATCAACAACTGCTTCTCACCAGTTATGGATAGAAAATGATAACACAGGGAAAAAAGAATTAAACTTATGAATATCATCAGATTTTTTTTTAAACAGTCTACTTTACTGTTTGGCACTAGTATTAATAAAATGTTTGCTCACACCATGAACTGTGACTGATATTCCTGGTGCCTTTAGGCCTTGAGTCTAATTGCTACCAACTACACACAGGCATATAACACACCTTAAAATGGGCATAGATGGCATTTACCTGCACTCCACTGTTAATAATGCAGCTTTTTATCAATAGGACTCCAACTAGCATTATTCTCATAAGGGATAGGGCAAAGGAAAAGGACATGACTTGTCCAAACTCATCCAAGAGACCAGTGGCAGAGCTACAAATAGCTCTCGGGTTTTCTGATTCTCAGGCCAAGCCTGTATCTATCATATCTTTTGGATCCCTTTCTACTCCCAGAGCTGAACAAAGAGGCCTGAAGATGGAATGCAATTTAACAAGGAGAAATGCAAAGTGCTGAACCTAGGGAGGAAAAGTGTCCAGCACACCTACTGCCTAGGGAATGACCTGCTTGGTAGCATGGAAGCAGAAAGGGATCTTGGAGTCCTAATGGACTCCAAGATGAACATGAGTCGTCAGTGTGACAAAGTCATCAGAAAAGCTAACTGCACTTTATCATGCATCAGCAGATGCATGACAGAGCCAAGGAGGTGACACTTCCCCTCTATTGGATGCTGCTCAGACTGCAGTTGGAGTACTGTGTCCAGTTTTGGGCGCCACACTTCAAGAGGGATGCAGATAACCTGGAGAAGGTCTAGAGAAGGGCCACTCATATGGTTAAGGGCTTGCAGGCCAAGCCCTATGAGGAGAGACCAGGGTACCTGGACCTCTTCAGGCTCTAGAAGAGAAGGTTGAGAGG
>JAGPOW010000261.1:16195456-16258734 GCA_030014935.1 Caiman crocodilus
TAAGTCTTTTCTAGCCTTTCAGGCCCAATTATTCGTTTATTGGAGCTTCCCAATTCAACCTTTTTTTCCATTTTCCCTCCACTTACCACTACAACAGGGAGCTCTGCAGTCCCACTACAGCCCCTGGTTTTTCTGGGGAGTCTTTCCCACAGCTCTTTTCCTGTGTAAGGGATTCCACTGTCCTGCTTCATGGAGAATTACAATAGTTCAAGTAAGCTTCTCAGCCCACCAGCATCTTAGCTTCAGAGCGTCCAATGGCACATGGACTGACATGCTTGTTTCCCTTGTTTCAGAGGCCTCACAATCCTCCTTCTCAGGCCGAACCCTGCATGCAGCAGATCTCCCTTGCAACTCAAGTCACTGTGCTCACTCATGGGGTGAGTGAGCATGCTGTGCTCATTCACGTGCTCACTCTGGAGTTACTCAAGAGCTGGGTTCTCTCCCGTTCAGAAGGTAGCTGCCCAATCCATATCTGGTTCCTAATCCTTATTTTGTCTGTTGCTCCCTTTAACACCGTTTTCTCAAAGGAGCAATATCATGACACAGGGGACAACTAGTTCTAAAGCCCCTGTACCCCTAAAGGCCACCAGTTAGATACCAGTCAAAAAATATATCATTGGTGTTTCTTATTTCTCCTGAGGAACAAGTGCATCAAATGCCTAGAGCAGTAAAATGTATTGTGTCATGGGGATATTGAAAACTGTACCCAGAGAAACCCATGAGTTCATTTCCAACAATCCTCTGAGGCTGCTTGAGACATGACATTACCCAGGCAACTTCATCTTTTGCACTGATCATCGTGTACCTCACGAGTGTTCACTACAGTGTTCAGTAAGAACAGCCAGAACATACAGATTTGTTATCATCCTGGATTCACATCTTTCTAGGGGGTCACTGATGGCCTACGTGTGGCAATTAGTGCACCAGCACATACAGAGAAAGGAGAAACAGAAAATGTTCCGTTCTCTTAATGTGTAAGTGATGTGTATCACCTGACATAGCATACTATAGCTCACATACTTGGCAAGTTTCAGGATCTAATCATTTAGCAGTACTTGGGTTCTTTAATCTTTGTAGAATAATGACATTCAGGGAGACTAGTAAATACAGAATAGCTGTTCTGAGAGTGGTTGAGGGATTCAACTATGTAACTTACCTTAATGTATTTTTAATGGTAGTCTAGTGTAAAAACTCCCAAGCAGGGTACTAAAAAAAACAACCACCTAGGTGTTCAAATGACTGCTTATGTTTTAATGAATCCTTCCTTCCTTTCTCCCTACCTTCTTTCTTGAAGAAACTGAATTTAGACCCTCGGTCATTGCCTAGATTCCATGAGCTTGTAGGCATTATATACTATATCAGACAGAGCTGGAGAAAAAGGGTCAATGTACAAAATTCAGGTTTTACAGTGATTCCCTATCTTACACAATAATAGGGCCAAATCTTCAGCTGCTGTAAATCAATGGGCCACTATTGAAATCAAAGGGATTATGCTGATTGACATGGGCCTCAGTGGAGCTATGCCATTTAACAGCAGCTGGGGATCTGGATACTTGTAACACTGTCTAATTGGAAGGATGAAGGAAATAAGTTAACGTTGCTGGGTTTAAACCCATGGGTTCAGTGAATCAAGGGAAAATATGAAAAATTAAATTGGATATCCACATCTAAATTGGATATCCACATCTTTCTAAATTTTGAGAGATCCTCACAGCACAATACATATCATACAGTGCTGCTATTAAGTGCTGAACATAAAATTTGTCAAGTGACAAAGACAGTCTCAATGACTTCAAAGAGATAGGCTTTTGAATTATTTGGGAAAGCTGCCATATTGTGGCATTAGACTTAGATTTATAGAAACACTCCTTGCAATCTGAATGCACAAAACCAATTTTTACAAACAATGCAGGGAAGAAGATCCTTTCTTTGCATAAGAAAAAAGTTAGCAGTACCATTTTGCTAATTTACTTGTTGTTCCATACTGTGATATATTGACCTTTTTCCTGTCCATATCTGGTTTTCTTCTGCTTGACTACTTGGTCTCCAGACGGAGGTTTCCCATAGTTCATTAAGGGGTAAGTGTTAAGGCGATAGCATTTAGATCTTGGGGAGCATTGGATTTGCAGCTGAATAAAAGGCTATAACCTGTGGCTTAACAAAGCTGTTACCACAAAGCAGAATGGTATGTTAGAAGTAATATTGCAAAGCGTTTAGACAAGCATTTTCCTAACAACACAGTACTCTTGTAAGATTTATAGCTCATTGCATAAGAAACACAGAATGCAGACCACCAACTATCACCAGCAAGAATCTGCAAGTGACCTAAAGAAGCAGGGGTCAGGGTCTGAGGCATGCGCTCATAGCAAAAAGACATGTAAATAAGTGAAATGCATAGGCAATTTCATTCTAATGAAACAAACAGGAGACAGGGGCAGACCTTAAGATGGGAACGAATACCGGTGGAACAAAGGAGAGAAAAGGTGTGGTAAATGTTAATGAGCATAAACTAAGGTGTATAAATATGGAAAGAACTAATGCTCGTGGCTGCTCCCCAGTTTGTTAGAGCTAGTCTGAAGCGGTCTCCATGTTGAATAAAGCTGTTCACGAGCAATGTGTGCAGGTGATGCATGGTGGCATCGATCTATTGTCTCCCTAGTTGTTGGGTGTTGCATAGAGTCGAGGTCTAACAATAAGTGTCCAAGACTGTAACAAATAAAAATGTATAACATGAAAATATTTATCTATATAAGTTGGGTTAGGAACACAGAAATCATCAGGCTGACCCACCAACAGTGGATGGATCAGTGGCAGCCCTGCAGTGGTAATATCAGATTGAAGCCAGTACCACATGCTTCTGAGAAACGTGAAAGCATATGCAAGTGAAAATAATATACTCATATCATCAAATCTCCTCCTAATCTCTAGCAGAGATTAGTTCAATCCCCAAAGGGTAAAGTTTAATATCTCTCTTGGTTATTTGACAAGGGGACCAGACTCTCACATGTAACTTCGTAGAGTGACTGGCTCTTCAGAGGTTAACTGAATATAAATAATTACATATCTTAATCCAATGTGGAAAGGATTGCTAGATATGCCATATCATCTGTGAAGAGACAAGACAACTAAAATTTAACATAGAAAGATTTTCTGGAAAAGGCGGTGGACTGGATTGTGAACCTTTTCTTCACAGTGCTGCCCAGGTATTCAAGGAAGTAGTTCTACCGGCTTGAATCATTTTTAAGGGGCAAGTAAATGCTCACCATGGGTGAATCTAGCATTTTGAAAAATGGGATGGAGATGGTGTGGCAGAGTCTCACATAACACAGCACATTTTTCTCCAGTTAAAGAGAAACTAAAAACTTTACTAATGTGGTACAATAATAGTACTATATTATTCATTTTAAGAGCAAAGCAAAAAATATTGGAATGTGTACTAATTTGGTGAAGTATATATAACGTAAAAAAAAAACCTCACAACAAACTAGGTAAAAATAATCAAAGGATATAGTATCATTAGTCTTATAGTCATTATAGGTAAATGTATAGTACAAAACAACATCTAGCCTTTTCCAGCATCTTTAGCATGCCTCCAATACTTCACTGTCAGTCACTTCTACACCTGACTTACTGCTACCAAACCCCAGTTAAGGTCTTTAGCTAGATCTAAAAATAACCTGCAGGGCTTTACAGTAGAAAAGAGGTTACCAGGAGTGGCTACCAGACCGCAAAATTTCAGATGAAAGAACAATTTGAATATTGAAAGGCTACTAAAAAGGAGAGGGGGTTGTTAACACCTTTGGAGTGGAGTGAGATTAACAGGAATCAGGGAAATTATAATGAACCAAGAAGTCAATTGACTCTCATCACTGCCTGAATAGAAATGCCCCTGCCCCTCCTAGGCTGTTGGTTTTAAAAGTTTGGGTGGATTCAAAGGACTCAAAAGCAGGGTGCATCTGCACTATCACTTCCCCTCTGGATATGTCCCTAATATTCACCTATAAAAGGATATAAATGAGTAAAACAGATAATTGTATAGAAGAATTTACACACCAGATACAAAGAAAACACTCAAACAGCTCTTTAACTAGCTCAAAAGTATTGAGTGGTATTTCAATCCAAGTTAAACATGAAAAGATAAACATCATGCTTGCAGAAGGGCTTTTATGAAATGTCCACTCAGAAGGTGGTATAAAAAGTCTGGCAAATCAGGCTCAAACTTCTGGTGAAGCCTGAGCCTAGAGTGATGTAAACAGGTACAATTGCTGCAGACTAATAATACGAACTTCACTACCTGTGACACTGCTAAAATGGTTTCATATTGGCAATACATTTTCCGACCTGAGCGAAAGGACTCTCCATTCCCATCACCCTGGATTCACTCGCTTGAGTGATAGAACGGGGTGAACAGGAACGTACCTGGTCTTTGGGTAGTCCATCATGGGGTTAAGGAAAGTCCCACCAGATGTCTTCATGGGGCTCCTCCCTGACTACACCCCACTCACACCTCTCCCAAAGAGGTGTTCTGCACCAATATTGACAGATTTTCCTTCAAGATTAGTCTCTGTGGTTCCCTCTTTCTATGGACATTGCTCCTTGTAGGAACGCCGGGCTCCATTCCCAAGTGTTGCCCCTTTAAGGGTCACTAATCCAAAATAATGAACAAAACCTGGGCTAGCCTTGCCCTTTTAACCTGTGTAATAGGCCTTTTATGAAGCCTGAGAGGTCCTGCTGCTGTGGACCTTCTCCTCCTCCTCCTGCTTCTTCCCAAGCCTCACTCTTTGGCTCTGGCTACTCCCCTTCCTCCCAGTTCCCCGTGTGCTGCCCAGCTGCCTAACTGGAGTCAGGCTGGCCACTTACATCCCTTGGGCCATGCTGCTTCCTACCTGCCATCCGCTGCTTCTCCTGTCCAGTGTGGGAGATGTTTCTAGCATGGCTCCACTCCCCTGGAGCTTCGCTGCTGATTTCTTCTTGCATGCTGGCTCTAGCAGCTTCAAATGTGATGCATGCAGCCCTGCCAGCCAATCCTGGAGGTCTACCTGTCTCTATGACTGTCTCATAGCTGTTGCATGCCATATGACCCAGTCGTTCCCTATTCCTTGCCCAACCATCTTCCTGGTTTGCTACCCAGGTGGGCAGGCTGGGAGGGGCCTTCCTGCCCAGTGAGTTGTCTGGCAGGTGTCCTGTACCTGAGCCCCTGCTACAGTAAGGTTGGGTTACATTGGTAGCTTTATGCATGGCTCTTTGAAATGAACAGGATATGCAAGATCACCTGCTCCCAGACTGCAGGTCTTCAGATAGTTCACAGTCTGCGGGTATGGACACAAGAACATTTGGAGCCCTTTCCAAAGGGCGCTATTTCACTAAAGCAGCTGTGCATTCCAATTATTGTGTATGAGTGAGCTGAGAAATGCAGCAAAATCGCTCTAATTTTAACTAGGATCGAAGGAGTGAGAAAGTGTTTTGCTGCACTCGAATGGTTCTTAGCTCATCCAGACATAACACTCAGGCCATACCACTTACACCAAGTGAAATGTTCCCCTTTTGACAGCGCTCCAAGCATCTTTGTGTTCACACTTCAGTTTCTAACTATCCTGATGTTATGTTATATAACTCACAACAGAAAGAGTCAGGACAAACAAGAATCTCAGCTTTATTGAAAAAGAAAGTAAATGTGTCTCTTGAGGTTGCAGAAAACATTTTAAAAAGATAAGGAGCCCAACATCCATGATCTTTAAGCCAATCAAGTTTTTTGGGTGCCTTATTTATGATTTCTGTGTGCACAGGATAGGTTATACTGGCTTATACATGGACACATGGACAAGGATTCCTTTCTAGTACTAAGAATTTCCCAGAAATTCACTACAAAAATAGTTTGGGAACTGGAGCATACACGTATTCCAGTACCCTGGCTGCAGAATTACACAGGTGAGCTCTCCATCCAAGGAGCACTAAAGGGCTGCTCCTCAGGGCACCATCATGCTTAGTGGAGCCCACTAATTGACAGCCTGTCCACTCTCCTGCCGGAGAAGGAGGCAGGTTGTTAATAGGGAGTTGGTGGATGTTGAAAAGCAGCGGCTGCTAGAGAGTTCCTGGTCTCTTGAGGTTGAGAGAGGTGAGAACTGCTCTCTGGCCTCATCCACTTTCCGTTCCCTGCACCAACTAGGGTCACAATCTGGGTGACCCAAAAGGGTGCATGAAGCAGGAGGCATTCTTCCACAGCTACAACTCTCCCAGGGCTCCAGCTGTGAGCATATCTGCCAGTTCTCTTCTGCAGTAAAATAATGTAACATAAATAGTAATCTAGATCTTTATAGCCCCTTTCATCTGAGGCATTTCAAGTGAGGCCCTACCATGAAAAGTAAATTGATAAAAATATCTGACTTGCCACCTACCTCCTCCAAAGCTGAAGTCACATTTGCTGACTTTAGTGATAAAAAAAAAAATTGTTAATGCTTTATGCTGCCTATCAGTCCTGAAGAGCCAACACAGCCATAGGAGAGAAACAAGGGGAGCTGGATTACAATCCTTCTTATGCAACGTCCCTAAAATTCCTCAGTAAGCCCTGATCAGCTCCAACTGTGCAAACCAAGGGTCTACACTAAAGGCACAGTTCAGCCTGCAGATGATGGATAAGAAGGAAAGATCTTAGAGTGACTTAGGCATGCCTGGCAGAATTTGCAGGATTGGATGTTACAAAGATACTGAAAGCAGTGAAATTACGTCAGCCTGGAATTTGGCCTTTTGTCTTTATCTTTGAAAAAGACCACATCTGGCTTGGAAATCAGAGACAAACGACATGGAGCTAGAAGTCCCGGTACAGAACAAAGCAAAGCCACTTTACAATCCTCTTATAGTAAAATCGTTAATTTACGAATTCTTTCTACTCTGGGGTAGAAATGTTTCCTTGAATACTAGAAACTGTAGGTCACTGGAAGATAATTTGACTTTCTGTGCTCCTAAATATGGACTTGACCTTTGATCTGTGTCTGAACTGCTGGTAGACTAATTAAGAATTGCAAATTATGCTTTGAGGACCTCTATTTAGTCCACTAAGGATTTTATTGCTGATAACAATTTTTACAAGGAAGGTGCTCAGATAGTCTGGTGATAGACAGCTGTAAAAACTCCCACTAATAAAGAGTTTTTATTGGAAATATTATCACTGTGGGTTGATGTATGAATTATGTATGAATCCCTGGATTTATGTATGAATATATATGGGCACTCCTTGTGTACATCTTCAATGAGAATGCAGCAACATTTGTTAAATAGCTAACCTTCACAAGTCACAATGCTCAGATGAAACAGGTAATGGTTATCACCCCTGTTTTATTTCTGGGTAAATTGAAATGTAAGTAACCTGCCAAAGACAATGTAACAAGTCAGGAACAGAGCTGGGAACAGAGCTTAGGGGTTGTGACATCAAGGTCCCTCAATCCACTAAAGTTCGTAGATCACAGTAGAGGAATTTATATGCTTCCATAAATTTCTTATACTGCCCACATATACTCACTCACTGTGTTGAAAGGAAAGTAGAAGCTGGAATATAGTTGGATAATGGGTAGTTTACATGCACAAAGGCATTGCCAACTCTTCAACGGTGTTAATCGAGGCCTGAATAGATGGCCAATGATGATATAGAAATAAAAGATTTGTAGAATTTGGATCAGAGTTGTTTATTTGAAAGTTAGGGAAGGGTATTTTCTTGTTCATCTACCAACATAAATCAGAATTTCAGCCCTGAAGGAAATTTTAACTTTTGTTTTCATCCTTTATGTAACCCGGGTATTACTTCAAGAGGTACCCCCCCTCCAACTGAAGGGATCAAAGCAGGTGCACAAGCACTGTGGGAGGTGTAGGGACTCTCCTCCCCCTATAGAGCTGATCCAGACCACCAATGGGGCCTTAACCATATACCTTTTAATGAGAGAATAACTGGGAACATAACAGGCATAAACCAGGGGGCATAGGGGACACTACAATGCCCCGAGGGGACAGGATTCAACAAAGGTTAAACACTTACAATCATAGACATATTCATCCAGTGGACAAAGGACAGGGTTAACAGAATGTAAAACAAACAGCAGAACAAACAATACTGGTTGTTGAAATATAAAAGGCACAAAATACAAAAAGTCAAATAAGGAATATAGGGCCTAGGTACTTAGCGGGGAAGAAAGGGGGAAAACAGAGTGATCCCTTTCCACTACAATAAGAATACCTCCCTGTTTCTTCACTCACCCAAAGTCACCCCAGCTGGGGTTTGAACTCTGATCTCCCATATAACAGGCAGAAACTATACCACATACCTAGCAGTATACCAAGCTGCTAGGAGCCTTGACCATCCCAGAGCCCCTGCTTCATGTTGAGCTGCCTGGCCTCTGAATGGAGGAGCTGGAAGCAGAGCCGGGAACCTCTCAGGTCGCTGCTCAGATCCTTGCTGAATCTGGGGAACCTCTCCTGCTAGCCACAGCCTGTCACAGGGGATCCTGGACCCCAGCGGGGAGCCTCTGCTGTCAGCCACACATCGCGCTGCTGAGGATCCAACTGCTGCCTGCAGGTCCCACTCCTTCAGGTGCTTCTGGGGAACGGCTCCAGCTGCACTGCCCCTGTTATCCCCCTCCAGGGGACCCAAGGGGCCAATTAGGGGACACAGACAGTGAGCCACTTTTCCTGTTGAAAACAAAAACTTGACGGTAAATGCCTGATCAGCTCTTTGGTCTCCAACCTAAGTCCTGGAACCAGCATCATTTTTAGCATTTTGTCTCCTTGATACATTTCCAAGTCCTAAACATGAACGTGATCATTTCCATGCATGGAAACGTACAAACATCGCTAGAAGCACAAGGGTGGATGGAGACCGTGGCAGGCCTGTGGGTCGTAGGCACCGGGAGCTGGCTAGCCTGTCCCTCTTCCCCCTTCCAGTCCGCCACCATCTAACCTCACCAGCCATGTCTTGATGAAATAAATTAAGTGAAAAGCATCCAGAGCTTTGAAGTGGGGTGGAGGGGAGGTTTCTTTGGGCCATTTGGTTTCCCCTGTTCATACTTGTCCAGGCTCTGATCTGCTCCCTCCAGCCCTGGGCCCGCTCATCCTGGCCTCGGCTCTCTGGTAGCAGCAGCACAGCTGGGAATTAGGATCCCCAGTAGGAGGGCTCTGGTCCTCCTGCTTTTCCAGCCTTAAAAAAAAAGGTCAAATCTCCTCTCTCTCAGCATACAACCCCTCACCTTCAAGGGGCAAAAACACACAATACACTTTAAGGAGCCTGCACGGTGACCTCCACCTCCCATCACAGTCACTCCCGGTATTCTGGGTGCCCATTGCAAGATAACAAGGAAAAAAAAATCCCATCAGACAGTTCTTTTCCTGCTTCTCTGCCCCTCCAGCCTGTTGGCAAGCCTATTTACCTGCTGAGCTCTGCTCCTTCGGGCCAGCTTGGCTGAAACACAGGGGCCTCTAGTCCCAGCCTTGCCAGCTGCCTTTGCCCAAGTCACAAAAAACCCTTCTCTTAGAAGTCTCTCACAGGTTTCTCTGGCTTTGTAGCCCTCCCTCAGTAACAGGGCAAGGGGTTCCTGTTACACCCCACTCAATCTCTTTTTCCCAAGCTAAATGTACTCAACCAGCCTAACCAGCTCTAGGTAGAATGGTGCCAAAATCTCCCCTTCTGCACGTAACACTTCTGCTTCTGCAACCCAACATTTCAGTTGTTTTTCCTGCAACCACATCTGGTTGCTGACTCACGTTGACTTCATGATTTACTAATCCTCAGATCCCTCTCAGCAATACTGCTGCCTAGCTAGTTATCACCCATTCTGTATTTGTACATTTGATTTTTCTTCTTTAGGTGTAGTATTTGTCTTTTTAGAATTTCATATTATTGTCTCAAATTAAGCAAAAGCCTTTTCCATTTTAAACCTACTCTCCAAAGAGTTTGCAACTCCAGTTTTGTATTATTTGCAAATCTGAGCAGTATAATCTCTATTTTGGCAAAACCATTAAGAAAGTGTGTCAAACAGCACTGAACCCAGAAAAGATCCCTGTGAAAATACACTTGAGACCACTTGCTAGTCGGACTTCCATCCATTAATAGCTATTCAACCAATCAATGGCAATTCTACATAATCAATATTTCTCCAACTACTTATGAGAAAGACATGCAGGATTGAATCATAAGCCTTTTCAAGTTCAAGTATAATATGTCAACCTCATTCCCTTCACCCATCAAATTATTTACTCTATCAAAGAAAGAAATCGTGTTGATTGGACATGACTATTCTTAAACGATCCATGTTGGTTACTAGTCATCACCCATTTTATCCTTTCGGAAATATATAGAGATTTCCTAAATGTGTGTCAGATTAATTATAAAATTAATTGGGATTAAAATTAAAAACAGACTTTCCATTAACTGAGTCTTGTTAGTTGTTTCTGGTTTTTATCAAAAGTGGAGAATTGGCATGTAAAGTCATTTTACATATTAGCATGAGAAAGAAAGACTCTAACATTTCAAACAAAAAAACCCCCTACTTGTATAATCTCCTACATGGGATATATTTTGCAAAGGAACAACATTATATTCTCTAAGAACTCTTTTTTGTCACAAGAAAGATAACACAGCTGTCAAAATTATGATAGCACTGCATTTATTCTTGTAGTTTTGACCTTAGAAGAGATTAATTGATATTCTAGTTTGTCCTTTTCTGAAGGAAGAAAAATTCCTTCTCCTCATTTTTGTCAGAAATCTTCCATAGCTTTGGGGCTGGTAAAGAAGAATGTAAAAGTGAAGGAGGGTCTCTTCTGGCCACAACTATTACCAATGAACTACTACAGAGTGGAAGTTCAATACTGCACAGATTAAAGGCAAGCAATACAAAAACAAAAGGTTTCACAGCCCACGTGCTGCTCTTTATATTTTCAGCAATTCAGTCATGAGTAACATGCTGAGACAACATTTGAAATGCTGTAATGATGTGCATAGTGCACAATACAAAATATATATATATTTAGAGGGTGAAATTCACTCCACCCACAGAGACCTTGAATAATCTCTATATGAGAAGTTACGGCACTTGCGGGGGTAAAACAAGCACACAGGCCAAGGTGCAAGGCTGCCTTATGTTGCTTCATTCCCAACTGGCTACACAAAAGACAAAGAACCATTTCTTGGAGCCTTGACACTACAGCAGCCTTATAAATGCAAATCTACAGCCCTTCCCATCCTGCCAATAAGGACTTCTAGGAGCACATTTCCTGTATTGTGCATATGGGTTACGCAGGCATCTCTTTGTTGCCATTCACTCGGTGGAGCCTCTTGTTGTCCATCCCCACCTCACCCCCACTCAGAGGGTGGGGACAAAGCCTTGTCCTAGCACTATCCTGCCCCGAGAATTTCACTTGTGCCATCACATCTGCCAAGGAAAACCTGTGGTCTGAAAAGACAATGGATTGTATTGTACCAGTTAAGAACAGTAATCACTAGGCAAGACAAAGCAGTGCCAAACAGAACACAAAACCCCAAAAGTAGGGAATAAACACTCAGATTTCACCCGAGAGAGCTAGAAATGATTCCCGGTCTGGCACGTGTTGGCCGTCAAGCCAAAATCCCTTTCCTCTTCCACCACTAGCCCACTTTTGCTTTTGGCGACCTCCTCCCACAAACTGGGCTAGGGCTACTCCAGGGCCTATGCCAAGGTATCCTGACTCCATGGGAAGGAAGGGGCAGGTTCCCTCATACCAGCAGATCCTCCAACTCATGCCAACATCTGTGCCCCAAGACCACACCGTTTCCATTGCTCCTGGAAAACAGATGCACAAGAGAGGGTAGGATTTAATCTTTAATCCAACTCCTTTCATAGATTCTAACTGCTCTGCAGAGGGAAACCCTCCGACGTAAACGACACATAAGCAAAGAGAGCGGGAGGACAACTCTGCGCCACTGCTGCTGCTACCGCCGCTGCCACCACTGCCCCTCTCCCCCCCCCCGACAGCTGCCAGGTGCTGGCTCCAGCCCGACTGCAGCCCCACACTTGCACCCCACTGTCAGCACATAAATGTAGGAGGTACATGACATCCCATGCCCCCCAACACATGGCCAAAGCCCTCCAATTAGCCGCAGGATGCAGGTGGAAGCAGTGTCAGTGCCCCACCATTGTTCCTCAGCCCTAACTGGGAAGATCTATCTAAAGGTGAGAAGGTCAATGGATAGGAAATGATATGAGTCTCTTCGTGTGCGTGCTTAGACCAGCTATTCCACATTACTGTATGCCAGCCTGGGGAGGGGAGGTGTGACGTAACTGAAAGGAAAGCTCTGGACAGCAGCTCAATCCAGTGAGGAACAAGCTCCTGCTTCTTGCATGGGAAGATTTTTTTAAACTTGTATGTATACATAGTGTGTGTGTGTGTGCGCGCGCGCGCGCGCACGCACACGCGTGTGTAAAATGGAGCCCCTTTAGCAGAGCAGATCCCATTCAAACTCAATTAACGTATTTCATGTATAAATTGATTCTGTAACCTCAATCAGCAACATGCGAAAAGACAACTTCAGGGACAGAAATTTAGCCCAATGTATTCTAATAGATCCCACCCCTCCACCCCCAAGACACACATTTATAAGCTTTGACTGTTTTACATTGAGTCTTTGTGGCTAGGGACAGAAATTCAAAAAGCCTGAGCCTGAAATCAATTCCATTTTTGCAGGTTAGGGAAGGACATTAGCAGCTGACCTGTTGATTTGCTCCAGAAAACCCTAAGCAGACACTGTCCTGTCTGTCTTTGTCCTACCTGCCTTGTAGAGACCCCTCTCAGCATCAGCTAGCATACCACATGCCTAGGGTCTGTGGGGCTGGGGTCCGTGCTATGGGAGAGGGGAAGCAAGGAGGGAGGGGGGATCCCTGCTTTAGCAGCAAGCAGGTAGGGGGCAGAGGGAGGCCCGGCAGACCCTACTGTACCAGCAGTTTCAGCTGGAGCTCCGGC
This sequence comes from Caiman crocodilus, assembly GCA_030014935.1. Lineage (NCBI taxonomy): Eukaryota > Metazoa > Chordata > Crocodylia > Alligatoridae > Caiman > Caiman crocodilus. The sequence goes on from JAGPOW010000261.1 coordinate 16,208,432, forward strand.
CAGGGAGCTGGGGGCAGGGCTAGCTGCGTTGGCCTCGAGCAGAGAGCCCAGCCCAGAGAGCATGTCTGGATGCTGGGGGACTCTCGTTTAACTTAAACCAGGAAGGTGTCTGAGACAGACATTGCATAAACTGGTTTGACCCAAATCAGTTAAGTCTGATACTACATACAGCCATTTTTATCTCAAACCAGTTTCAGCCATTTTGAAACTGGTTCATGTGCACTGAACTTATGTTCTGTTACAGGTTTAAACCAGTTTCTGATCACTTAAACCGGTTTATGTGTAATGTCTGTCCCTAGCCTGTAAGACTAGCGTTGTAAACCCAAAATACTGAAGAGATGTACACTCAGCATGCTCCTAACAAGTGTGGGGAACTGAGCGTTTCAGTAAGACCGCTACCATCTTGAGGATCCCTGGCAGCCCAGAAAGGCTGCGGGTCATTCTGGGAGGCGTACCTCAGCCCCCCCAGCCTGCTGACCTCGGCCAGTGCAGACAGCCTGGGCCCTCCCCCTGCTCCTACTGAAGGGCAAACGTCTGTTCTGTTGCCTCCCAGCCTAAATTAGGGTGCTTACAGAAACCCACGTAGGTTTGAGTGATTCCACCTTGGGCTTTTTGATTGTCTGTGCCTACCCATAATTCTCACAGAGAAAATCATTTACTTACTGGTGTATTTTGTACAATGTTCTATTTTCTGTGCAACACAATTGCACTCTCTCCCCATTTCGGCCTGCAAGCTAAGCTCACTTTTTGCAGGCATACATTTTTCTCCTTTATAACAAGCTTGAAGTAGTAAGAAAAATCTAGCCATCTATATTGATGAAACATATTTGAAAGGAATTTCCTTCCGTCTTCTATTGCCGAGAGCTGGTGACTCTAAAATGCTTATAAAGAGCACATTTTCCTATGGCTGCATAGAATGACTCACACTAAAGATACGCCAGATCAAATATAGTGAATAATCAGCAAGCTGGCATGTTGGCTGGTCTGAGAAAAGAACAATTAGCTTGTCAGTCTCATTCTGCCTCTGTAAAGCAATAATTTTCAGTGAACTGTTTACTATCAGCTTGGGCTGTTATGTGCTCTCTTACTTCTTAAAGCCATATGAATTAGCGATCAATACCTAAGTCATATGTTGTTAAGGGGCTGTTATGGGCCTCATTCTGCTTATTCAAGCTCAAATCTGGAAACAGGTGGCTCACCTGGTTACTTTGATGTCACAGCTCTAAGAATGGGGGCTCATGGGTCACATTTTTAAGGTACCATTTTTTCTCACATACAGCATACCCTAGAATAAGATACCTTGTTTCTGCAAGGCAGGGTGAAGAAAAAAGATCTTTCCTTGTAGTAAGTAGCTGTGTAGCAGCAGTTCGGGAGTCTGCTCCTTGTTCTGTTCCCTGTAGCTCGCATGCGGAGTTATTTTCGTTTTCGCTCACCAGAAGCATAAGTGGCAGAAACTGCAGTTACCATATTGCCTTGATTATAATGAACACTCCAATTTTCAGCCATCAATTCTTGGAAGAAAGTGCAGGCTGTATGCAAGAAAACATATTCTGGCCCTAAGTCAAGTGTCTGAGCATTTAGAAACATGAAGTACAAACCTGCATGCTGTCCAAATTCACTGATGACACGACGTTGTGGGGCGAGGTGGGCACGTTGGAGGGAAGGGACAGAATCCAGCTAGATCTAGACAGGTTACAAAGGTGGGCAGATGAGAACAGGATGGGATTCAATGCAGACAAGTGCAAGGTGCTGCATCTAGGGGAAGGAACCAGCAACAGACCTATAGCCTGAGGAACACCCTTCTTGTCAAAACGGTGGCAGAAAGGGATCTTGGAGTCATTGTTGACTCCAGGATGAACATGAGCCGCCAATGTGGTGAAGCGGTCAGAAAAGCTAACTGCACCTTGTCATGCATCTACAGATGTATCCCAAGCAAGTCCAGGGAGGTGATCCTCGCCCTCCATGCAGCATTGGTCAGGCCACAGTTGGGGTACTGCGTCCAGTTCTGGGCACCGCACTTCAAGAGGGATGTGGCCAGCATTGAGAGGGTCCAGAGGAGGCCACTTATGGTCACAGGGCAGCAGGGCAGGCCCTACGAAGAGAAGCTAAAGGACCTGAACCTGTTCAGCCTCCACAAGAGAAGGCTGAGAGGGGAACTGGTGGCCATTTACAAACTCACCCGGGGGGATCAGCAGAAATTGGGGGAAGCTCTGTTCCCCCAGGCACCACCCGGGGTTCCTAGGACTAATGGCCACAAATTGTTAGAGAGAAAGTTCAGGCTGGCCATCAGGAGACACTACTGTACGGTTAGGGCTGCCAGGGTCTGGAATGGGCTCCCAAGGGAGGTGGTGCTCTCTCCTACCTTGGAGGTCTTCAAGAGGAGGCTGGACAGATATTTGGCTGGGGTGATATGACCCTGGCACCCGCTCTTGCCTGGGGAGGGGGTTGGACCTGATGATCTGTTTAGGTCCCTTCTGACCCTAATCACTATGATACTATATTCTGGTTCCAACTCTCTGTCCACTACATCCCAAGTGTGATACTGACATGAATCCATACTGGACAGCCTTTCATTACTAGATACATCATGCCCGACACATTGGGAACAGAAAGCAGGTTTCTGCCTGCTTCAGGTTTCTAGCCCTTGATCTAAAGCTCTCCTGTCCTCCACCTCCTTTCCACCCCACATTTGTTTGCAATAAGAAGACTTTATAGACTCTGGAGAGGGGATGACATTACCTTTCTCTCCATCTCTCTCACACATACTCCATAAACATATATGCGCATACACATTACAGTATAATCTTGGAAAAGTAAGTTAATATTTCTTCACCATCTCTGAAAGGGGTATAATTCTAATAAATACTTCCCTTGTTCTCAGGAAATGCAACAAGGATTAATCAATTAAGATCTGCAGATAGGTGTAAAAAGAGAAAGGGATGATGATGATAATGATGACAACAATGATGATGATTGTGTTCTGCAGATGCATGTGCTCTGGGATTTGATGACATAATTTCTGGACATGCTGTGGTGTGGGAAATTCAGGTTTTCAATTTCTGAACTTCTAAGAGGGTTCACTTTTATACTTTTTTTTTTTTTTTTACTTCCTGGACCACTGTTCCCTAGTGGCAAAACAATACTCTAGCAGCAAGAGAAAAGTGGTGCCTAAGACTGCACGCAGAACAGAGAGTAAAGAGCAGCAGCAGCAGCACAGATGTGCATGTATTTCTTTGATGACTACAGGAGCAGCATGATGCTGGTAGACTCCATCTTCCCAGGCACAAAGCTAAATAATACCCCAGCTTGTTTCTCCTCCTGAACATGAACTGTATACCCCAGGTGAAATAAGTTGCTTTATTTCCTGGACTATGCTGTCCGTCATGTTAGAACTCAGCAGTTTTCTAGTGTTGCCAAAAGTTACTGAACACCCATCTTCTCTGACACAACCCAAGTCATTATAAATCTGCTAATAACTTTATTCATAACTAATAACTTTATTCTGATGGTATTTTTTTCCAGAATAATTAGTTTCATCTTAAAAGTACCCGCATTCAAGTTATCTCAAGGTTAATTGTGTAAACATGATCATTATTAGCTTAACTATTAACATCTCTTATAGAACTAATTCGCAGGGCACCAAATAAAAAAGCAAAAGTGCCCGAGGTCTAAAGGAGCTAGAGGCAAAGATTACTTTAATGTTTCAGGTTAAATATTCAAGTCAGTGGAGGTGCTGCCTCTGGGAAGCCCAAACCACTTCCCTAGTCTAAAAAATGAGAAAGAAAAAAAAAATCAAAGAGAAAAGCTGTAAGTTTGCCAATACTTTAATGCTTCGTGCTGTTAACTGAACAGCATAGCACCTGCCTCTTTCAGATACAGATGTTTCCATGTCTTAGACTATACTGTGCATTGTACATGAGGATGCTCAATGGAGAACACAAACTTGGGCCTTTTGTGATATTTGCACTAGTAGCATAACTTGGGCTCCAGTCTCAGCCACCCGCTTAGAGGGAGGACACATGACCAGCGGTTACCAATGCTGCTGGCACAACCACACCGTCGTTACCATAGCCGAGACAACTCCCAATACCTCCCCAGCGGAGTACAGCTCAGGGAAACATAAAAAACCCAGTTGCCATGTACTGGGTTAGACCATAGGTCTTTCCAGTTGGGTTCAAATTCTTTATTCTGAGGAAAAAGATAGAACTAGTCATAAGGGTTTTTATTGAAGGGAACTGAAGTTTCCCTTTAACTGAAGTTTGTAAAGAGGGGAAGGAGACAGATCCCAATTATTTTGGTTTAAACATTTACTTTGGGAGAATTTCCATGAACTTCCAAAGCATTTTTTAAAATATATCTGACAGATTAAAAACATCCATTTTTATCCAAATGTTTTTGCTGAAAAACAATCAGTTCCTCAGCAGCTGTACCTAATATCATTAAATCAAAGCCATGTCCAGATTTAACAAGGAGCTTGAGGATTTGGTATGCACGGACTACCTGTAGTATTATGAATAATAAAATAAGGCTTCATAGGATGGGGCTTGGACATTAACTGCATGAGCCAGGAAAGAGTCCCATCTCTTTAGTGCTGAGAGCAACAGAGAGAATAAGGTGTCAGCTTCTTTTGAAGCATGGGCCATAGCACTGAATCACAGAGAAGCAGGGCTGGAAGGGACCTCCAGAGGTCATGTAGTCCTGTCCCCTGCCGGAGGCAGAATCATCCCTGTCCAAACCATCCCATACAAACTGTAATCTAAACATAAAACTACCATCAACCCTGACGCAACACCCTAACCCGCCATGGGTGAGGCAGGGGCACCACAGCAGCCAGTGCCCTGCTTCTATAAAATGATGTTAGTATATGCTCAAGGGATCCCAGGTTGAGGGCCAAACCCCTCCCTGCCCCCCTAAACTCCCCTCCCCCATTACAGAGGAAGGCGAAAGCCACTCGGCCTGTACCAGTGTGACCAGGGGGTAAAATTCCTTCCTGACCCGTCATAACCAAGTCTGTCAAGTTACAGCAACAGATTCATGACAAGTCCCGAAAATCCACACCTTGGATGGAAGGGGATCAGCGGAACCTGCATCTCCTGTTGGCCACCGTCAAGGGTATGCAGCTCCACGCAATCAACCTCGGTGAACCATTAATCATGACTCTTGGGTACACCACTAACCATGCGTGGGCTGTCACGCACAGCCCTCGCAATGACCTGGTATACACCGCTCATAAAACTCTTCAAGCAGCACAACACCGGTATGGGGCCGTAGGAAAGATCCTTGTAGCTGGACAGCTAGTGGAGCCATTAACAAGGGAGCACAGAACGCTCCCCTCTCCTGCCGTTACTTGTTGCCTTTGCTAGATGCAGAAAAGGTCGACCCATATTTTCAAGGAGAGCCTAAGACATGGAACACGTTGGTGCTCACCCATCATTACAACTGGTGCTGCCGGAAATTTGAAGACATAACACCCAAACCCAGCCCGGGGAATGGGGAAAAACCGCCAACGCTGTATGGAGCCTCCGCCCCGGCCTGGATGGCCTCGGACAGAACCTCCCGACACGGCGGAGGCTACGGGTACTATTGTAAGGCCCGCCACGACGCGGAAATACTCTGGGCCCACCCAGACGACAACTCTGCTCAAAAATGCGAACTGCTGGGATTCCTTAAGGTGCTGCAACACTATCTAATGCACCACAATGATACACTTCCAGTCCCAATCATCGCAATCGACTCACAATATGTCTATAAAATCCTTACCGGCACTGCCACTCCCACGGAAAATTTAAATGACTGGGAAGACATCTGGGAAATTTTGACTAAATTTTCATGGCTCCCACTGGTGAAGCACACCAAGTCACCGATCCGGTGCACGCGGCCATCGACAAGCTCTTGGAAGATCCACTCTGGACTGACGTAGTTCTCCCCATCACCACTACCCCCAATCCCAAAGTAAGCCCATTCCTCGCGTGGCTTCATGAGAATTGGGGTCACCCAGGACCACGGGCCAGCCATCGATGCTGGCGCCAAGCCGCTATGGAGCCCACCTCGTATGGAGTTCAACGCAATTGGGAAAAGGTAGCACAAGCCTGTGAGATATGTGCAAAAGAGAAGTGCCATCGAACCAAACATCAAGCCGGAGATTTCAACCTGTCGCAATTCCAGGAGGGAAAAGCCTGGAAAATAGACCTGCTCAGGCCCCTCCCAGGGTCCAAACCAGCAAATAAGGGATTAGTCATCGTTGATTTGGAAACGCACCAGTTGCAGGTCATTCCCCTACGAAAAAGAAACGCCACTGCCATTGTCTCCGCCTTGACCACTGTATTTGCTGCCTGGCAACCCCCCCATGAAATTCAATCTGAAGGAGGACCCCCGTTTAACGCTCTGGACAAATTCGTCCGTCTTCACAACATCGCATGGCATCTCCATCTGCCATACCACCCGCAATCCAACAGTATCTTAGAGTGACACATTGGCTTATATAAAGAACAACTTCGCCTCAGAGGGGGAGGGATGTACAAAAACTGAACTAAGCGCAATCATGACATCCTCATTTCGCTGACCACCACAAAGCCCTTATGGGACAAGGCCAATCCCAAGAAACCTCTACCCTGGGAACCCGAATTCCAACTCGACGAGTTAGTGTGGGTTTCCATACTGCACCCTCATCAATCTCATCCACAAGTCTACAAGGGAACAGTTCATCGCTCGGGACAGTATCCCAACACCTATTCCGTCCTATTGGAGGAAAAGCCTGATCGCCCCCTCATTATCCTTCACCACAACTGGCTGACTCGCCATTCCACCATTCACCCAGTTTCCTTGTAGTGAACCCAATTACGGCTCCCTTTTTCTTCTTTTGTTTCTTTACAGGCCCAGCGGTGACAAAGCGGCAATCTATAGCTGCTCAATCATGAGATCCACCGTAGCATATTTGGGTCGACATAGCGATGGCCGCTTACTCACATGTTGTGAATGGGATCGTCATCGTGCTTCTGCTGTTCCCGATGGGTTCCTTGGCAAACGGAACTGACTTCACAACACCTAACTCAGTCCTGTCCCTTTTATCGCTCTGGGCAAACATCACAGGAGACAGTAGTGAGTTAGGACTCACCACATGTTTATGCCTGCCCCTTTCTGTTGACAACCCGGTGTTAACCCCGTTTGTATACCCTCTTAATGTTGATAAGTGGTTTAAAGCCCGGAACACCGATCCTAACCCCAATATTACGGTAGCCCAACATAGTTTTACATACCAACGACGCCAACATGCCATCTATTACCGGTATTCCTGGCCACGTAACTTGACCCTATCCAAAATGAATCGTTCTGTCTGCCGATCGAAGGCCATATTTCCGCCTGCCCCCGTCCGGCTCTTCTATAACATTACATGTTCAGAGGTACCGTGGGGGATTAACCCAAAAGGAATAAAGTGGTCCAGGAATGACAATTCATTAACCTGGAACTCCACAGCCATTACTCCAACATGGTACCTAGCACTTCCCCCAAGCCCGAACAAAACGAGGGCATGAGATGAGTCTGGCCCGGTTCCATCCGTCCTTCAGCAGCCCCGATCTCTAGTCTCTTGGAATGGGTCACTAGCCATCAATGTATCGAACACCCAAGATTGGCACTCGTATTTTTACCTCATCTTAATCGCGGCCAAATTCAGTGGTGCCATGGCTATGACGCACCTGCTAACACACTTGGTCTGTCTAGCAAAGTAGCCTCAATCAAATGGGAAGGCCAAATTTGTGCAAAAATCGATACATCATCCCCTTTAGGGCTGCTATGGGCTTGCTTGGACGGGCAGCTTTACACTAACCTCCTGGCCACTGTAATGGGGGTCCAATGCTTTTTGAATACCGTAATGCTTTACCCCCTCTTAAGCGTTGACGCATCTCACCTGAGTAGCCTGGCCGTACTTCATTGCCATAAGTGACGTGCTCCGGTGTGGAGCGAGTTAACAGACGACAAGAAATCCAACCAAAAATTTGTGGGCGCTTGAAGGTTATTTTGCGTGGGGAATAGGGATAGGCAAGGCAAGAGTCACTATCGCCAAGTTAGCTGAACAAGCTGAGCTTCTAACCAATAGTACCGAAACATCCCTGCAGTTATTAAACCATCAGTTACAGGCTACATCACACATGACCGTACAAAACCACTTAGCCCTCAACGCGATGTTACTACATCTGGGAGGTCTTTGTCAATTCCTTAACCCGTCTAGGGAACATTGTTGTTTTAGCATACCTAACATTACTATTGCATTAGAAGATCAACTCGATCGCATAAAACAAATTGCCACAGACATCAACAACGACACTGGGATCGGGAAGGGATGGTTAGCTGACATTTTTGGCTGGATGGGATGGGACACGTCATCTTGGTTAATGCATTTGCTAACTCCCCTCATTACCTTGTTTTTACCATTAATTGTAATAGCCATTGTTGTATGTATAGGTTGTTGTATTTTACAGTTTGTTAAACAGCAATTCATTAAGCTATCTACTTATGTATATACTCGCTTGCCACCTGAATCCTGTAATAACGACGAGTTCCTGGACAAAAATTATCTCTAACCTGAGCTCTTTATCTATTGTGCCATGGTCAAGGAGGCATGTCATAGCCAAGTCAGTTAAGTGACCCTGCCACAATAGAACCACCCTAAGCAACTGCCGCTATCTCCAAATTTGGTCACGTTCCGCCTCATTAGCTATTCCCACCTGGCAGTCTGTCACTGGCTGCCCCAAGCATATAAAAGTCTGTGCAGCTTCTGCCCAAGTCGGAGACCTCTGACCACAGTGCAGAGTAACCTCGGAGAATTCTGGACACGTGACAGAGTAAATTGGTGGCCTGATCAACCACCAACTTCTCCCCGTCATCGACCGGCCCTGACGTACCCCTTTCCCTCGCATGCTCATTTCATCCATGGACTCGTCTCGTTGACTCGTTGAGTTACCTCTGTAATTCATAACTACGTAAACAAACTCATAGCCTGTGTCGTGACCGCCAGCAGTGTAAATAAAATAATCTTTGAAACCAATACGCTGTGTCTTGCCTCTCCATCCACCAGCCTGCCTGACGACCGATTAATTCATACCCCTCAAGTCGGCTCTAGCCATCTGAGACAACCCCAAATCTGATGATCAGTCTGACCCTGAGCAGAGGGGCAAGGCACTATAGCCAAGAACCTCCGGCTTTGCTCCCAGGAGCATTGGAACACCACAGTCAAAGTCCCCAACTTGGCTGTAGCCAGCAACCAATGCCTATGGGAAGGGTTAAAAACACCCTGACATACTGTAATGGGAGACTGTGATATGTCTGCCACTTTCAGGGGAAAAGGGGCCTGAGAGGCAGCTTCCAGGTGGTATGTGGCCTGATTGCAGGCTCCCCTGACCAGAAGAGGACCAGGCTGGTGCTAGATGAGTCCAGCGCATGAGCTCATCAAGGAATCTATCCCTGAAAGCCCAAGGAAAAAGAGTGCACTGCAGCAGAGTAGAGAGGCTACCTGTAGAGCCCAGGAAGATAGGGGAAGCAGACCGTCCCACTGCCAAATCTGTTGCTGAATCTGGCGTGTCCGGCAGCTCACTACCCACCTCCCCTAGCCACAGAATCCACCATGTCTGACTCCTCACTGCGCCCACCACCACCACCTCACCGAATCTACCGCCGACTTCCTTGCATCTGGGGGTGGGACGCCACACAGACTGATCTGCCCCAGGCCCCGCACCCTGCTTGGTCATCTCTGCCTGCAGGCCTGAGAACCAGAGGGTCTTACCCAGAGCAGAGAAGGGGTTTATACAGACAAAGGGCCTTTGTTGGTATTATTGTTTGAGTTATAAGCCTTGAGCCCTGCTGGAGACAGGCTCAAAGTCTACAGAGCTCACCAGCCTAGAGAAAGAGGCTGAGCAGGGTACAGAGAGTTCCCCATCCCAGAGAAGGGGCTGGGCCCAGGAACAGACCCCTCAGGCCAGACAAGGGCTGGAAGTTTAACAGAGGACCTGCTGGCTAAGGAGGATCAGAGTGAGGGATTAGTGCAGAAGTGGGCAAAATGGCCAATCCGGCCAGCAGCCAGATTCCATTTCCCAGCAGCCCCTGTGCATGGCTGGGGCTCGTCTTCATGGAAACCCCAGCCACAGCTGTGCTGTGAAAGCTCAAGGCTGAGGTTGCCACAGAGACCAGCCTCAGCCGCGCTGGCAGGGTGAACTGCAGAGCAGGACAAGGAGCTGCTTTAGAGCCACTGGGAACTTGGGATGGGGGCAGCTTGCTCTGGAGCCAGGGCAGAGCCACAATCTGTAGCCTGCATGCTCCGGGCAGGGATGCACAGGCAGAGGATCGCAGCTCTGCCTGAGGTCCAGATTAGGTTGTCACCACTGCAAGAAGCAGGAGCAGAGCTGCAATCCCCTGCTTGCACGTGTGTGGGCTACAGATTGTGGCTCTGCCCAGGCTCTGGAGCAAGCTGCCCCCATTACAACATCCTAGCAGCTCTGGAGTATCCTCTTGCCTTGCTGTGCCACGTGCCCTGCCAGCACAGCTGAGGCTGATGTCCATAGCAACTTTTGCCTTGAGTTTTCACACCCGGGCTGGGGTCTCCATGGAGACCAGCCTCAGCCATGAGCAGGGGCAGCTGAGAAATGGAGTCCACTGCCAACTGGATCCAGCCCATGGGCCAGACTTTGCCTGTCCCAGGTTTAGCAAGTCTACAGTCCCCGAGAGGGACTGTGCAAGGGACCAGGGGCCAGAAAAGGAGGGAAGAGAGACCCAGAGGGTCTGAGAGTACCAAGAGAGGCTAAGAGAAAAAAGGAACATTGGAAGTGCTAACACCCACAAGGCTTGGGGTGTGGTGTAGGGGAGGATTGGAGCTATGTAATTATCCCTTAAGGCTATAGGTGTCCTGTGGAAGCACAGCCAGGCCAAGATGACCTATTTAGGTTAAGGGCTGAATTGAAACTAGTGAGGTATGGGATGCATCTGTTGAAGAGCTGATTGGACTCAGGCTCACTAAGACATGTGGGCAGCCTCCCTCACTTAATCTCAGTAATAATGTGTGGTGGGTGAGCGATTAAGGGAGGGCCACATTAGAGACAGAGCCAGGCAGGACCCACACAGCCACCCCTGTGGCTCAAATTTGCCACTCATACAAAGCAGAAAAGTGTATGGGGGTAAGGAAGGACAGGGGCAACCAGCAGAGCCCAGAAATATGGTAAAATACTGATGGTACAACATAGGTATAGCTACAGTTAGATCATCCCTGAACAGTGGCTGTCCAGCTTCTTGAATACCTTCATAACATCCCTAGGCAGTCTTTTGCACTTCTAATAGTAAAAATGTTTTTCCAGATAGGTTGCTACATTGTCAAGTCACTGGTCTGCATCCTCTACTCTGCAGCAAGAGAGAAAAAATGTTTTCCCACTTCTTTATGGCAGCCCTTCAAGTATTTGAGGACTACTATCTTGTCCCCTCTTAAGCACCTTTTCCAAACTGAACATGCCTAGCCTTTTCATCCTCTCCTCATATGACTTGCCTTCCAAGCCCCTGATCATCTTTGTTGTCCACCTCTGGACCCCCTCTAACTTGCCTACATTGTCTTCTAAAATGTGGAGCCCAGAACTGCACACAGTACTCCAGATGAGGCCTAACCAGGGCCAAGTAGAGAGGCGCTATTACTTTCCATGTTTTGCACCTAATGTTTTTATTGATGCCAAAATCTCATTCACCTTTTTCATAATAAACATTGTTATATGTTTATAAGAAGGTCATATCATTCAGGACCTTGACAAAATCCTTGCTGAAATCCAAATACACTATATCCACAGCATTCCCTTTATCCCCCCCAAGTAGTTACTTTCTCAAAGAAGGATATCAGGGTTTTTTAACTCAATTTGTTTTTCATAAATTATTGCTAGCTCCATGCGATCAGCCTTTCTTCCTCCAGATGCTTGCAAATTGCTTTCATTCGTATATGCTCCAGTAACTTCCCAGGTATTGAGGTGAAGCTAACCAGTCTGGAGTCCCCCAAGTCCTCTTTCTGGCCTTTTCTAAAGAGGGGCACTATGCTAAGACTTTTCCAGTCTTCTGGTATCTGGCCCATCCATCTCCCATGACTTCATGAAGATCACTGCCAAGGGCTCTGAGATCACCTCTGTCAGTTTCTTAAGGATCCTGTGATGACTTTCATCCAGCCCTGCTGACCTGAGTTCACCCAGACCCAACAAAAGCTCTCTTACCATCTTTTTTGTTATCTCCTCCTTCAGTTTGCTTCCTTCCTTAGCCAGATCATTCCTAGTGATGTCTGGCTGCAGCTTCATTTTTTTTTGAAGTCTGAGGCAAAGTAGCTGTTGAGTAGTTCCACTTTCTTTGAGCTTCCTGTTAAGAGTTTCCTCTGGCTTGTTAACAGAGGACCCACAACTTCCTTGGCCCTTCTCTTCTGGCCAGCATACTTATAGAACTGCTTCTTGCTGTCTTTAAGCTCCTGTGCCAGGTGCAGCTCATTCTTTATCCTGATTTTGTCTTTGCAGGTTTCTTGCTACTTCCTGGTACACTTTCTCGTTGACCTGCCCATTTTTCCATTTTCCTGTATGCTTTCCTTTTGCATTTGAGGCATTTTGGAAGCTTCTTGTGCAGCCAGTTTGGCCTCTTGCCATTCTTCTTGTGCTTCCATCATGTCAGGACAGTTTCCTGCCAGGCTTCCAATACTGTGCCCCTTAGAAGCTCCCAACCTTCCTGGGTACTTTATTCTTCAATCTATCCTCCCCTGGTGCCATGCCTGTTAGCTTCTAGATGATGCAAGCAGACGATGGGACTTGAAGGAGAACTGGTACTTTCTGGTGTTGCAAGACTTGCATATCAGTCACTCTAGTTCAATGGCACATATGTAATAGGGTAGCATTATGACGTTTGGATCTATGACAGCTTGTAACACATGGATTGGAATTTCTCCCCAAAATTCTGGACTGCTATAATTTCAGGAGTTGACATCTACTTGGTACAGGTAGATCATTTCCCTTTGTTGGGTACCTAGGAAATCATCCATGCAATTAAAAAGAAATCACAGGCTAATGGCCTACGTGCCTGAATCTACTTCCTTTCAAGAGGACCATAGATGCAGGAAAATTTTACTTCAGTTACGACAAGATCATGCCTTACCTTCAGAGATCAAGGCTCTTCTATCTCAGAATATCTACTGCTGAATTATCATGCTGCTCAGATGCATCCCTGCAGGGTTGTAATTTTTGCGTGTTTATTAATCTGTTTATTGAAACACGAGTAGCCCTTTAATTCCTTAAAAAACCAGAACATATTTATGATCATATGTAACTAATGCTTGATATACAAGCTTGTCTGAATAGGACTTGGCCATTAGCTGATCGTTTAATGTACTTATGATGACAAGTTCATAAATAAGATGCTGCCCAGCCTAACATAAAACAAGAATGAAAATAAAGTGAACCCAAAGGCTTCCTAGTAGTTGCTTTTTTGCAGTAAAAACACAGCATTTGAATGGAATCAAAGACTTCTACTTCATTCTGTAATGTTCAAGTGAGATTCTTCTCCATAAGAATAATGAGCTTCTCTAAACACACCAAGATAGCTGTGATATACAGCCAAGCCCTCTGATACCACCAAATTTGCACTGAGGAGAACACCCGGGATCGCCACCTCACCAATCTTAAAATGGCTTTCACCCAAAAAGGACACTCCTCCAGAGAGATAGATCACACGTTTCAAAGAGTCACCTGGATACCACATGAAGAATTGCTGCAGTACAGACGAACCCCCCCCCACAATCGCACACCGCTGGTTATGACGTATCACCCCTCCCTTGAACCTGTATGGAAAATCCTCAACCAATTGCAACTCATACTAGAAAGAGACCCTATTCTTAGAGAGATCTTCCCAGAGGCACCCATCCTAGCCTTCAAACAAGCACCGAACCTTGCTAACCTCATCACCAGAAGCAAACTTCCTATGGCCCAGAACACATCGAATGGATCCAGACTATGCCATGACAAGAAATGCAAAATCTGCCAACACATCTCCACTGCCCCCACAATTACTACATCCCACAACAGAGCCATCAGAACTCCTGCATCTTACAACTGCATCTCTAGAAATAGAATGTATCTCGTCCAATACACCAAATGCCTTAATGGAAAATACGCAGGACAGACCAAACAATTACTGCACACCAGAATGAATGGACACAGAAATCTATCAAAGACAAGAATACCCAAATAACTGTGGGGACATATACTCTATAAAATGACCGCTCTTTCTCCAATCTCTCAGTTCTAATCCTCAAAGAGAACTTACAAAACACTTCTCAGAGACAAACCTATGAACTTCACTTCGTCAACCTCCTGGATACAAAAATTCATGTACTAGGTATAGACATTGGATTTATGACACATTATAACCTACCTGACATCTAACTCCCCAGTTACCTCTCCACTATTTAACTGCTACATTCATCCCTCTTCCCCATGCCCCGCCTGTCTCTCACCCTCTGACTCCTCAATTTACATCTTGACAGACTCAGAAAATGGGCGGACAAAAACCTGATCGCTTTCAACTCTGAAAAATGCAAAGTACTCCACCTTGGGAAGAAAAATCTGCAGCATGCTTATAGGCTCAGCAACGCTATGCTTGCTAGCACCATGGGCAAAAGGGACTTGGGAGTCATGACTGACCACAAGATAAATATGAGCCACCAATGTGATTTTGCAGCTGGCAAAGCAAGCAAAACTCTTGACTTGCATCCATAGATGCTTCTCTGGCAAATCCCAGGATGTCATCCTCCTGCTGTACTTGGCCTTGGTGAAGCTGCAGCTGGGCAGCCGCACCAATTCTGGGCTCCACAGTTTAAAAAGGATGTGTAGAAGCTTGAGGGTGCAGAGGAGAGCCACACACACGATCAGTATGCAGGAAAACAGGCCTTATGATGAAAGGCTGAGAGCTACGGGACTCTTCAGCCTGAAAAAGCACAGATTCAGGGGGACCCCGTGGCTGCCTATAAGTATATAAGGGGTGTACATCAGTATCTGGGGGAACATCTGTTCACCAGAGTGCCCCATGGGATGACAAGGTCAAATGGTCACTAACTTCTCCAAGATTGTTTCAGGCTGGACATAAGAAATAAATTCTTTACTGTCCAAGTCTCCAAGACCTGGAACAAACTGACACCAGAGGTGGTGCAAGCACCTACTCTGGATTCCTTTAAGAGTCAACTGGACATGTATCTTGCTTGGATCCTGTGACCCCAGCTGTTTTCCTGCCCCTGGGGCAGGGGGCTGGGCTTGATGATCATCCGAAGTCCCTTCCAGCCCTAACGTCTATGTCTCTATGAGCTCTTCACTGACTGCCTGTCTTGCATGCATAACAGCCCAACCTCTGGCTTCTTTACTATTCATTCCATTCACCAACTGCCGAGACTTCCTCAGCCTGACAAAGGGTTTTTACACCTGAAAGCTTGCTAAAAAAATGTTGTCCAACAATTAAGTTGGTCCCCATAAAAGGTATCAGATGCACCCAAAAAACCTTGTCTGCCTATCAACTTCTCTATACACTTTAGTCTAAGGGTGATAGTCCTTGACTTTAGCAAGGCTTTTGATAGGGTCAACACAGCATTCTACAAGCAAGCGAAGGAACTACAGGTTGGATAAATGAAGTAGAAGTAGGGTGAGCATGTCATGTCCTGAATTGACTGGGACAGTCCCATTTTTCAGACACTGGTGAAAATTAAATTGAGTATCCTAGGCATGGGGCACGGAGGCAGAGTGGCAGAAGCCATGAAGTAGGAAGCCCTATTAACACTAATTATTATTCTTTCACAGGTGATTGTTAACACTTGAGAAGTAAAGAACAAGGACAAATGTAAAGTCCTACACTTAGACTGGAACAATCCCATGTACCTGTACAGACTGAGGACCAACTGGCTAAGAAGCAGGACTGCAGAAAAGGCCTTGGGAGTTACAGTAGACAATAAGCTGAATATGAGCCAACAGTGGGCCTTTGTTGCAAAGAAGGCCAATGGCTTACTGAGCTGCATTAGTTAGAGCATTGCCAGCAGACCAAGGGAAGTGAATCTTCCCCTCTATTTGGTACTGATGAGGCCACATCTGAAGTACTGTGTCCAGTTTTGGGTACCCCACTACAGAAAGGATGTGGACACATTGGAGAGAGTCCAGTGCAGGGCAACAAACATGGTTAGGAGGCTGGGACAAATGACTTATGAGGAGAGGTTGAGGGATCTGGGCTTATTTAATCTGGAGAAGAGAAGACTGAGTGGGGGTTTAATAGTAAGGGTGTGAAAAATGGGTCCTATTCAATTCAGATTCAGCCCAAATCAGGGACAGTGATTCTATTCATTGATTTGGATCACCGTCCCTGCTTTGATTCAGCCAAATCTGAATCTGAGATTCGATGCTGATTCAGAGAATCAGCAATCCGGACATAGAAACAGCTTTAAGTTTTTTCTACATTCCTTGAGGTACCAACGCGGCTTGTGAATGCTGCAATGCTGGGGCAGATGGAGCATCCCACAGGGGTCCAAATTGCTCAATCTTTCTGAATCTCTCTGAATTGATTTGGAGGGATCTGATTTGATTCAGAGGGATTAAAGGGTCCTCTGATTTGATTCGGATTCAGAGATTTGGACACTGAATCAGGCCAAATCTCCACCAAATCAAATCAGGGACCAAAACTTTGCACAGCCCTATTTAACAGCAACCTCCAAGTACCTGAAGGGGGGGTACCAAAGAGGATGGAGATGGACTGTTCTCAGTGGTACAAGATGGCAGAACAAGGAGCAATGGTCTCAAGTTGCAGCACAGGGAGATGAGGTTAGATATTATGAAAAATTCTCATAAAGAGGGTAGTAAAGCACTGGAACAGGTTACGCAGAGAGGTGCAGGAGGTATCTCCATCCTTGGAGGCTTTGAAAATCCATTTAGACAAAGCCTTGGTTCGGATGATTTAATTGGGGATGGGCCTGATTTGAGCAGGGAGTTGAACTACATGACCTCCTGAGGTGCCTTCTAATCCTAATTTGCTATTATTCTGTCTCAAGATGCTTTGTGATAATAATATTAGCATCATGATGAGACCCAAGGAAAAAGAAGGATGTCATGGGTTGTTAATTTATCCATTGATTTGTTTTATCGCTGTTGTACAAAGAGACCCCAAATAAGGCAGCCATCCCATCATATTACACATATAACAAGGGAAAGTCTTTGCTCCAAAGACCTTTTAATCAAACAGACAGCTGGGCAGAGTGTGCCGCACAGCAACGGAATAGAACAGTCTCAAAGTCCTAGCCCAAAGCACAATTCATTGTGCTGCAAACCTCTCAAAGGCCCAGTTAATCACAAGTATATTTTAACAGCAGTGAAGTCCATTTTCAAAGTAGCCTTTGCTCTTCCTTTGGTTTTGGGAGGAACATTAAATCAGAAGTCTACTCTCTTTCTCTGGAAGAAAGGGATGCAGCGAAAGCTTTTGGGTTTAAAATGTGATTAAACATCTTTCATGTATTAGTGATGCCAGTCTCCAATTTGCAAGCTTAGTCCTTTAAAGGAGGTAGAGGAGTAAAAATATCTGAGGCATTCTTCGGTTTTGAGAAGAAAGCAACAAGCAGGTGATCAGAGGAACAACTTTGGAGGCTGTCTACAGCAAGAGCCCTTTTTCCTCTCATGCCTCCCTTCTCATCCCTCTGTGGAGAACACCTTGTGCATCCTGGCTGGGCCTTGGCATTGTAAAGGAGAGCAGGCCAAGATCCCCTGGCATTGTAAGTGGAAGCAGGCACCCTGTTGCTGTGCAAAATGTGCATAAGTATATTTCCTGATTTATGATTTGACCCTGCTCCTGCTTAACCCAACAGAAACCACTGAACTCAGAAGGGATAAAATCAGACTCTTAGATCTAGATGATTGTAAAATAATAAGAACCTGGCTCTCAGTTATGCTCACATCACCTGCAGCACTCTGACAGTGTCACTGGCTGCATCAAGCAGAAGTGTAACTGTGCTACCTCTGTGCATGGCCTTTACATTAACTTGAGCATTGGGCTCTGAACCTATAGAAAGTGAGCAGCAATCTAATTGTGCTCTTGAATAATAAGGATACATTAAAAAATGCAGAAGCAGGCTCCATAGCTAAGGTTTGGATAAATATTGAACCAAATGAATTAGAAATTCCAAGCACTTTTACAAGAAGGAAATTGTTCTTCCTTTATTAAACATACATTACACTTGGAGGTGTCTGAAGGGACTCCCTGTCACAGCACTAGAATTCAATGTTTGATCTTTCTCCTTGAGTTTAAGCTGACACTCTAGCATCTTCTTGTCTTTTCAGTTAATAAGTGTGGCTCATGTTCTTTTTAAAGAGAAGGTCATAGTTCTTCACTTAAGTAATGACATTAAGAAATTAAAAGCTCTGACTTGCAATGTGTTTGAATGGGCAACAGGATGTCACTAACAGAACTCCATTCATTTTCCCTCCAACAACAGAAAATATCAGAGCAGGTAATCACAGGACACAGAGACGGAGCAGACACATTAGGTCACTTAGTCCATTCCCCTGTCACTCCTGCATTGCTCCCTACAGTATATTCTCCACCAACATCTCTGGATCATTTTTAAATGACTCAAGCAAGAGACTTTCTATGACCACCCATGGGATGCTACTCCACAGCACAGGATCTTAGTGCTAAGGGCTTCTTTCTGATTAATTCCACCCTATCACTACAAGTTATGTGCTTTTACACTACTTGAAATGACTTTGCACCCACCAAGGTGACCACCTATTCTACAAGTATTTTGGTTGTCTACTGAAATGATCAATAATTCTGCCCCTGGGTAGGGAGGAGGAAAAGGGGAGTGAAAAAGACAACAATACCCCTTGCCTTTGTCACTGACTCATTCTGGAGAGCTATTACTTAGCTTAGTGGACATCACTATTTAGTTCTCAAGATAAATGAAAACGTTGCTGAATGTTTAAGTCAGTGTAAATAGCAACATTTTAAGAGACCCTACTCATTAAGCTTGCTGTGTCATCTTTTTGGATACCACCCGAGGCCCTTTCATTAGAAAATGATTTTTAGGGGGAGAGGAGGAGCTGAAGTCTACCACCAGGCTAGTGTACCCGAATCTAACAGAAGTTTTTGCAGAAGGGCTGCATGCTTATGCTACCCTCTATAGTTTCTTTGTTTTACCTCAGATTTCTAGTTGGAGAAGTTCTGCACTATGATTTAATATGAAAAGTTTTGACATGAGACTCCAGAGCCTTTCAGTGTAGACAGATCATGAAACAAATGGCATCTTTATACCATTCCAACCCACTTTTGTTTTTTTCCTTTGAGAGCAATGCTCTGTTTCCCTACCCTGAAACTGTGAACCAAGATCTGAGCTTTGCTGCCTTACACACAGACTGCTTTATGCATAGTCATCTCCTGCATGTAAAAAAGCTTAAACTGATATAGGTTGTGGACTATTTTACCAATTCACAAATGATTCCCCTCCCCCCGCACCTCTCTCACCTATTGACTACCTCAATTTACTTCTTGCACTTGTACTGGCCTCTGACTGCTTTACTACTCCATCCAGGAAGAGCCCAGACCAATTGCAGACCCTTCCTCTGCCTGACAAAGGCTATCAGTACCCAAAAGCTTGCAAAGAATTTTTCCAACTATTTAATTTGGTCTACTGAAAGATACTGGATTTACCCAAAAAAACCTTGTCTGCCTCTGGTAATGGCCCTAATTTTATACGAAGGAAAAAACACACTGCAAACTCCTGGGAAAGAGAAGTGTTGGCAATAGCAGGGGATAGCTCTGTTTAATTCAATGAAGAGTATAACAACATACAATCGTTGAATTTTCTTTCATTTCAGTAATATGATATTCTTTTGATGACATTCTTCCTGAACTGTTTGAATTAGACAACCTCATCCAATAAACCAATGAAATGGGACAGAAAAATGAGCAACCGTCAAATAACCATAAACAAGAAAGATCAGCAAAGGCGCCGGTAAAGCATTACACAGATTCTTAATAGCATAAAGTAAGAGAAAAAAAGGCATGAACTTTGTCTTGGTATTTGAATTGATTGTTAGATGATCTAGTCCTTTCCCCTAATAATGGATTTTTTTTTCCTAACAGAACAGTGATGTTGGCCTCTCTGGAGAATGGATTAATACAAGCCTTGATCTGTGCATAAAGAAGTCGTACAGGGCCTGTTAGCAGCATGGACCAAGTACGCTTTAGTAACTGCTTAAGCAAAAGACCTTGGTGACCAGAAAGCAGACAATATACGGCCTAAGTGGAAGCACTGGGAAAATTAGGAACCTCAAAAGGCCAGTTGATGGAAAACAATGGGTAAGATGGATACAAAACACCAAAAGAAAGGTTAAAGCAGGGATGGGGCAATAATTTTGACTGGAGGGCCACTTCATGAGTTTTGTTAAGTTTGAGGGCCCTGCACACAAAATCTTTTAGAAGGTACTGTTTAAC
Source organism: Caiman crocodilus (assembly GCA_030014935.1). Lineage (NCBI taxonomy): Eukaryota > Metazoa > Chordata > Crocodylia > Alligatoridae > Caiman > Caiman crocodilus. The sequence goes on from JAGPOW010000261.1 coordinate 16,228,934, forward strand.
AAAATATAGATAAAAAACAAATCAAATACTAAAAATCAGACATCTATCATATTTTAATTTTATTTTAAAGAATAATGTTTGTCTTGATTTATGGGGTGGGGGAGAGGGTTGAGTAGTAGATATAAAGGAAATTGCATGCTAGCTCAAAATAAAGTCTCACTCTTCTATATATTGTGTGGGGGGGGGCAGGTAGGGGAGGCATGAGGATGAGTGTGTGGAGGATTGTGTGTGCGGTGTTGCTCATGCACTAAGTCACGGGAAACAGCCAGGGCTGGGGGCACACACAGCAGAGCTCATATGGGTGGTGCAGATACGGTCCACCCCCATCTGGCCCACATGGGGCTAAGGCTTGCCTGCTCCTGCCCAGTGTAGCCTGCACCATGCTCCCACTTATGCCCCCTACCCCCAGCTCTAGCCCTGGTCCCAGCCAGTACACACAGCTTCCCAGTGGAGTTGTTTCTGGTGAGGCTGCAGCTGCCCAGGTACTGCTTGGTTTTCCCGACCTTCAGCAGGTCCTTCTCCTCCTGCCCCTGCTGCACACTCCAGGTTGTGGGGGAGGCTGCAATCAGGTAGCTCCTATCCCAGCGCATGGGGCTCCAGCTCCAGGCCACTTTCCATCCTCTCAGCCACAAGCAGCTGGCTGCTCATCGTGCCAAGCAGGTGGAATTAGAGCTCCATTTGCTGAGGCAGGAGCCGCCTGACTGTAGCTTCCCCCCAGCCCGAACAGTGCAGCAGGAGCAAGAGGAGGAGGAACCACTGGAAACAGGTCTGCAGCTGCACCAGAAAGCTGTGTGTGTTGCCCAGGGCTGGGGCTGGCTGGCAAAAGTAGGAGCACAGTGCAGGCTGCCTAGTTGGGAGCAGTCAGGGGGCTCAGCCCCAGACGCAGCACCATGGGGGCAGTCACGGGCTGGATCCAATCAATTGGCAGACATCCGCCCATGGGCCAGATCCAATCAGTTGGTGGGCTGGATCCAGCCTGCAGACTGTATTTTGCTTATCATCCCTGAGTTAGAGTAGCCCTCTCAAGCCCCCATGCCTTGTAGGAAGCTTAAATTGTCTGGTGAAAACTGAATGTGAATGACATTTAGTGATTGGGGAGAAATAGGATGTGTACATTGCAAATATAAGATTGGTTTGATCGATGCATAAAAGGGACCTGGGAACCGTATTACTTTGCACTGAGCTAGGGGAGCTACTATATGCTGGTGCCACGTACAACAGATAAATCTGGCTGGTGCCATGCTTGAATGGGGAATGGTGTTAGCATTTCACATTGTTTGTAAACAATAAACCCCCAAGAGTGCTTGTTAGTAAGAACTGGAGTCTGTGGTCTCTTTATTATAACTTATTATAACTAACAAGATCATCAGGAGTAGCCATCAAATATACTATCACTGGGCATGTCCCCATGCATGGGAATGTGCGCTTCCCCAGGGATAAACAGCGGCAGCATAGTATGAGCCGTTACTGCTTGTCCCCAGGAAATAACCATGCCTGCATGCTCTGGCCTACTGCCCCTTGCCCCAGGGCAAGTAGGGGTGGCTGGAGCCAGAATCTGTGCTGGCCCCAGCAGCCTTTCTTGGGGTCCTGGGGGCCTCCAGCTGTAGCAATCCAGTAGCAGGGAGCCTGGCTAGCGGCACAAGCATGGCTCCAGCAGGCCAGGCTCTGGTTTCCGGTGGCACACCCTGCCGCCACATTGACTCCACTTTTTTTAGGTGTCGGGTTTTTTTTTATGCTGGGATCGCCCAGTGTCAAAAATATCCCATATGCTGCTAATTTCCAGTGCGGGGAACACCTGCACGTGCAATGGATGTGGTATGCGGTGCCACAGACAGGTCTGCAGTGTTGCATACTGCATGTGCACGCTCATCTGGATGTGCCCACTAAGAGTATCCTAACAGCATACATACAAACCATCCAAACGGAGGGAGGCTGACACGACCGGTACTACACCACCCCTAACCATACCTGACAGAATCCAACAGATGATTCCTCCAGTCTCTGCTAAGAAAGGTCTGTTGTTCTGTGCTATGGTCCCCCAAGGACGTGATGGAAACCCTTTGTTTAATTCATTTAAAACTGAACTCACAGTGATACAAGGAAAGGGACTTTTAGCATTCCTTGAAGGACAAGGCCATAGTAAAAAACTTCAAAACAAAACACCCACTGAAATTTTGCACAGCCCTAGAAATTATGCACTTGAGGATTCCCAAGATTTCACTGTTCTATGCTGATGATAAATATCTTCATGATGGCACATTAGCAGTAGAATGAACTTCTAACAAGATTAGTTAAACCGTAAGAAATATGTTGTGCTGCTGCCAACAACTGATGGGCCTTGCTACACCATCAAAAATATGGCTGTCTTTGGTACATTGAAACCATGAAAATATACCATCAAAAAGATAAGTACAGACAGGAACAGGAATGCTGCCTTTGATACAAGAAGGTTCATTTCAAAACTACCTTATGAGAACTAAGTCTCTCATACTGTACATGGAGGGCCAAACACCCATTTGTGAATTGATCTTGGAGCTGATCTTATTTTCATTAATGATATGGGTAATAAAAGTAGAAATTTGCTAAAGATATTTGATGAAAACACAAATTGTGGAGGCAGTTTGGACTCTGAGGCTGGTACAAATTGCTATCACTTCATGGATGATAGTCGAACTACACCAATATACACCAGCTGAGGATCTGCCCCATAGCACCATATTTTTTTCTAATATGAAGTGGTAAGAAGTCTTTTTTTTGGTATACTTTGAATTTTAAAAAAGATGATGACTGAAGTTAGAGATGAATTAGACTTTTATGTTTTGCCCATGCTTAAAAAAATAATACACAGCATATGCTCCTGGGACTTGACAGCTATGCATACGAGATATACTGAATAAGCTGCTAAAGTAACCATGTACAAGTGTATACCTGTATAAGATGAAGCTACTTTAGCATACAACGTCCCCACAAAAATGCTGTGGTGGCAGTCTCACTCTTTATTCTGCATAGCAACTATTGAGATTTTCTTTTTATCATGGACATAACTGCTATCATAAAAATTCCCATGACCTTTAGAGGGCTGCACATGTTATTTTTAATCTGCCCATTTTCCTCTGGCTTTCTCTCAAAAGTACATATCAGAAAGTCCCCTGGAAAGCACTGTGCTGCAATCATCATAGAAACCACTGCAAAAAACAAAATTACAAACTAAAACTTGAAAGGAAATAGCACCAGATTCAGAAAAAGCCTATTTTCTCCAGTCCTCCTGGGTCCCTTCAGTTCCATCCCTGCTGATAAGGGTAAGAGAATAAAACAACCCAAAATTATGTCAAATTCTTCTACGCATTCGCCTGTTGCAAACCTGTCTGAATGGCAAGTAAAAAGACCCACCTCCCTCAGGTTTCAGAAAGATGATAAACATGAAATCAGTTTTGCCTCAGTTTAAAGCCCACTGCTGCTTTTAGCTCTCATTCAGCAGAGGATTTGGAGTTTAAATAAAAATGGAGTTCATGTTATTGGTTCTTTGAGGCTTTGGAGGCCACAACACTGAAAAATTCAGACAATAGGGTAACAATAGGAAAATGCTGGGAGGAATGTAGTGGCTGCAAGAGCCAGATGTGACCCGACATTGTGATCACAAATGAAGAGGCCAAGAAGATCGTGATCGTGGACGTGACCATCCATTTTGAGAACCGGCGCCAAGCCTTCATTGATTCCTGGGCTCACAAGCAGGAGAAGTACGCCCCACTGTCAACATCCTGAAGGGCCAGGGCTATGACACGATGGTCAGTGCACTCATTGTGGGAACGCTCAGAGCCTGGGACCCCACCAACAAGAGCATCCTGTGTGCCTGCCACGTCTCCCGCTGCTACACCAAGCTGATGCGCTGCCTCATGGTGTCCGACACCATCCACTGGTCCCACACCGTCTATGTGGAACATATCATGGGCCACCACCAGTACTCCAACCCCACCAAATGAATCAACGCCAGACCGGACCCAGAGGGGACCTCCTGAACCCCCCCACCCCGTACCAGATGGACTTCACTTCAAGAGGATTCTTCAGCAACGGATGGCCCCGCTCCATCCAAAGAGGACCCCCGCGATGAGACTCTATATGGACTGAGACACTTTCCTCGACCTACTTCTTCCACCATTGCGGACCATTGTACAGGTCTGTGTGTATCTATCTTCTTTTTCTCAGTGTCACAAACCCCCTCCCTCCCCTTTCCCCACTCCCAGGCTTAGTTGGCTAACATTGTATTTTCTGTAACCTAGTAGCATTCCCCTCCTCACCCCCATCCCTTTAATGTTAAGTCCCTCACTTGGGTAATTTGTATTTCCCTACTGACTTTTGTCATCTTTTTGGATTCACAACCCTAAACATCTACTAATAACATTCAATTTGTTTCACTTATCTGATTCTTACAGAGATATTATGGGCTCAGTTCCTGTGTCACATGGAGTAAACAGCAGTAACTCTGTTCAGTGGAGTCCGTGGAGAGGAGCTTGTAGACACAAAACCCTTTCATACAGTGAAGTATGCCATCCAGCTTCTGACCACTCAGACTAGACTTATGAATTCTAGAAGAAACAGAAATAAATCAACCTAACCCTGGCAACCCTGACTGGGGGGTTAATCCTTGAGGTATACGTACAACCAGCCATGTTGCTGTCTGGTTCATCAGCTCATCCAACTTACCTTCAAGTAGTAAGAGCCCTTGGTGATTTGGAAGACGTAGGACAAAGCACTGTTTCCCATAATCCAAACCAAGTCATAGGGAGAGTTCCAAAAATGAGGATTTTTCTGCTTCTCAGGGATGCTTAGCCCCATGATGAAGAGATTTAAACCACACTTAAAATCTCCTTTCTTTACTATAGAAGAGTTCTAGGAAGGAAAACTTTCAAACTTCAGGTCATAAACCAATGGTTAACTGATGAAGGAAGCTTCTCCAAGTTGCCCTTTTCCAAAGGACCGGTCTCAAAATCCATACACCACTCTGAGTATCATTCAAGCTTTCTTTTGAAGGCTTACCTGGGAAGTAAGCAGTGTTACATAAGGCCTCAGCTATGATTTTCTACTTACTGTGAAGTGCACTTGCATCACCTTTCTCTGGAGCATCCCAGTGCAAGCCACTGTCAGCAGCAAGGCACTACACTACATGAATCATGGATCTCATCTCAAATGGCAAGCCCTATATCTCTATATATTGCATGGCAAATGAGATTCCTACTGCCACATCACAAACTACAGGGTGTGTATACGTGTCGACATAGCAACATGCTATGGCACCATATGGTGTGCTATAGTGATGTAAGGATCATGTGAATCTACATGCGATCAGCACCTGCTTTGCCATAGCGGTGTGCTCCCCCGTTTTAGCATGCTGCTACGGCAAAGTAGCGGTGAAATCTAACCATGTGCTGCACACACGGCGCAGTGCCGGCAGTTACTGTGCCGTGCTTTAGTACTTTCACGAGGAAGTACCAAAGCATGACACCATAGCAATGTTACCATGGCCACAGAGTACTTTATACATTACACCTAAACATCAAGGTTATCTCCTTCCTGTCTCTAGGTGTGGATAGTTAGTTTTATGTATGACATTTTCAAACATTGCAGATATTTGCAAAATGATATATGACAGTGAGTTTGATGAGGAACATCTATTCATCATGTAACATAACATGAGAACAAAGGGATATTTAATAAAAATATGTATGAGCGGTGAAGAGAAGTTGAAACTGGTATAAAATCTCATATTCATTTCGATGTTTACTCCATCTCGGCAGCATTTATTGCTTAATACACTGCACATTAATGGAGATTACTACCGAAACAATAAATCCTCTTAGGCAATCCTATCAGTAGCTAGAATTTTCCAGTGCAAAATATATTATTCATGCTGATGAACCAATGGCAGTTTTTGCAGAAGGGCAGGTAACAATCATTTTAAAAGTCAAAGACAACCTACAAATCAGGCCGTAAATGAACAGGAGCTTAATTTGTGTCAACTTTACAAACAAAAGAGTGACAATAGTTAAACATACACAAGACTAGTTTCTCAGTTCTTTTGGAATTCAGGATAATTAAATGAACAAGTACCAGAACAGGTATTTTCCCAGGTATCATAAGTTACAGAATATCAGATTAATGTTCTGAAAAAATCTTGTAAAACTCTTTAATCACAAGGCTTCCCTCATTATCCCATACTGAATTTTAAACAAGACTTACACTATTCTCCATTTTTCTTTTCTGCACCAGATCGTCCTCATCCTGCTTATATTACTATAGTCCTATTACTTTCAATGGAGCTATACTGACTTGCACTAGTAACTGAGAAACCATCCCTCTAGCTTAAAATTGTCCTGTGCAGGGAGAAGCAGCACATGACCTTTACACCACTGTCAGGCCAGCTCCCGAGCTGTGTTTGGGGCATGGCACCCAGATTTAAAATGGAGGGACAGTATCAGAAACCATGATTCCCAACAGCTTGGGGCACAACTCCACTACAGAAAATGCAGCCAGAGGAAAGAGCCCAGCTAGTGGATATCTTCACCTTCCAAAAGGCTTTGGAGGTAAAAAAATATAATACTGAAGTGAATTCTAAGATATTACTTCTTTGATCCAGCTTCTCTATCCGCCTGAATGTTGCTATTTTCATCCTCCTTTGTACCAATTACTCAGAGCAGCTAGGGTGCTGTAGGCTTTGTAAGGCAGTCTTACAATGTTATTCTGCAAATGGTTTGCAAATTCCTGGGCCATGTAACGAACAAACACATCGTCTGCCAGTTATGAAAAATTATACCTGCAAAGCCCTTCATTTCTCTAAATAGATTGTTAGACAAGGAAAACGCCCGCACTTAAGGGGAGGAGCGGGTCCCAGTAGTGCCAGAGAGGCATGGGGAGGCTTAAGCCTGCCACAGGCAGGGCACAATCTGCAGTGTAGCCCAAGACGGTGAGAGCCAGGGCCAGGGGCCCAGAAACAGAGTGAGAACGAGACCCAGCACCTGAGAGGGGCCAGAGACAGGCCAGGGGCCCAGTGCCTGGGAGGGGCTGGACAAGAAGAACAGAGCCTGGGAAGGGCAAGGCAAGAAGACATAGAGGCCTGAAGAGGCACAAGGCTGAACTTTGGCCAAGAGCCCACTGAGATGATTGCTTGTTGACATCTGAGGCATTGGGCATGGCTATAGGGGAGGTCAGAGGCTGTGAATTGCCCATAAGGCTGTGGCCGTGGGGACATGTATGGGTCAGGAGAGTCCTCCTAACATGACGGCTGGTCTGAGAACTAGTACGATCCCAGTGAGATCCACTGACAGGAAGACAGAGCAGGGCTCGCTTGAAGACCCGTGGGCAGCCTCCCTTTCCAGAATTGGCAAAGAACATCAAGGCACGGCAGCTAGGAGAAAAGGGAGGGTAACCTAGGGCCAGAGCAGACCAGGAGCCATGTGGTGACCATGGGGCATCACGGCCATCCCTGGGGTACCAGTCCTGTTGCACACCCCCAAAGCGGACTGTATCCAACGTACAAAGAAAGTAGCGGTTCTACAGAACCTGCTTCTCCTTACTGCTCCCAGACTGCTGGAGGGAAGCCATCCAATAGCAGAGGAGTAGTCCCCTGCACTTTGGTAACTCTTTGTCCAGCTGCCATGGGACCAATAACAAGGTAGTCCATAGGCAATTGTACTGGTTCTTCAGCTCAAGAAGTAGGATGCAGTGGTCTCTGGAACAGAAAGTCTTGGGCTCAACCCTACTTCTCTTTGCAAAGGTCTGTGTGGCCATGGATGTACCATACTGCCGAATTATGAACAACTCATCTTAGTACTTGTATTTAATCTCAGAAAGGAGGCAGTACTAGCTTTCACTCTAAATTCACACTGACCTGCAGCAAAACTTTCCTTATCTCTCCAATCACTTATTTGCATTTAAGAGAGAGCGCTCCAGGAACAGCTACACAGTGGAGTGCATGAATGATGATTATGCACTCCAAGCATACCTAAGGTTATTTGAGGCAAGTGATGTCAATACAAAAAAAAAAAAAATCCTAGAATATTAGTCATTTTAAACTGGAAAGGAGGTAGTTAAGCCAGTACTTGATGCAATAAATCAATTTGTAAACAAGGAGGAAGCAGTCTCAGAGGAGAATATGCCACTGAAAAGCTCCACATGCAGACATCATTAAACATGAGTAGGCACTTAAGGTGTTTGAAGTGGCTACATCACATTTCCCTGGAAAGCCTAAATAATGCTACACTGACACTTCACTTTGGAGTCTGAACCTCTGCCTCCTACTGCTTTGTTCTTTGATAAGAGGTGGGGAGGCAGTTTGCAAATCCCCTTCTCTCCCTCAGAACTGGGGCTGTCTGATGTGGGCCTCAGCTGGCTCCATATACCATATAACCAGCTACCCCTAAATTTTGTCAGACTCTCTTTCCTCTTTAATACCCTCCCTGGAAGCTCCTTCTCTTTCAATCATGGCTTATGAGGAGTGGGAGGAGACTATCTTCCTTAAAAGAAGAACTTGGGGTGGTTGGCTTGTTTTAACAATTGTGTGTGGGCTCTGTTTTGCATCCTACTACATAGAAGTGGCCAGAGGCAACACTCCTAGAGAAAGCGTATTTGCTGACCTGTCTCCACAAAACTCTCCTAGCTGATATTACACGTATTTTGATCCCGTGTGTTGCTGGCAAGTAGCATGCAGTCACGGCCATGTTCTCTCTAGCCACTTGGACTCCTTTGAGACCCTGGTTCAGCATACTGAACTTCAAGCCTGGAAAAAATCCTCCTGGAGTCACAAGGCAGTCAAAGGAGCTTCTTCCACGTTTATTCAAACACATACTTCAGCGCTTAGCTAGATCAGGGCTTTAGGGCATAGAGAAACTATAGATTTTTTGGTTTAAGGGAGTGAGGGACTTGTGAGTACACATTACCTAATTCACTATACTTGTTTCATCCCCCCTGCTCCTACGCCAAAGAGAGGGAACCTAGTGCAGATTACTGAGATTAAAAAAAAAAAAAATCTTGATTGTTGGACAATACACTTTATTATGAAATATGAGAGCCGGATTTTGCTTTCATTTACCCTAGTGCAAATTTAGAGTAACAGCATCCACTCCAGTGCAATTACTTCAGACTTCCTCCAATGGAAGAACAAATAAAACTGGCCCAGTTGATTCACTGTAATAGCTTTAATCCCCCAAATCTATGCTGAGTTATATTGGTTGTAGAATTTCTATCTAAACTTCTAAAGATGAAGTGATTTTATAAAGGAAGAATTTTTTTTTTTAAAGAAAATGCCTTTTTTAGTCTCTGAGGAAGTAATCAGTAAGCCACCACTGCTTTACATACGCAATTTAATTGGGTGATAAAATTCCAGGCCTTAATATTGTAAGAAAAAGGTAAACAACAGTACATTAAAATCTTGCCACTGTGTAATTAACCTTGTTATATATTTTTAATGAAAACTAAAATCCCGTGGAAAATAATGTCATTGATTTCATTAGTTTGTTACATGAGATGAATAAAAATAGTGCTTTTTACAGTCTAATGTAAAACTGTAAGGATAAAGCAATGCTGCTGCACTGTACTCAGCTTGACAATATTTTTACTACAATAAGAGCCACATTTATCAAAACTGTTGTTATACATTCTCTGAAATGCTCCTAACATTAACACACTCTTTATACTATTACAAGAAGACTGTACTCATCATTATCTGTTATATTTGTTACTACATATTTAGGTATATGTGTTAAAACATTGCCCAATAATTTGCTCCTGTCTTCAGTTCGAAGCAATTAAATCAGACCTTGAAAAGTCTGGAGGCTGGAAATAATAAAGAAATAAATGCCACGTATTTCATGCTGTCGTGAAGCTTCATAAATGTTATAGAAAATTACAGTTTTAATTATTTAATCTTGCCTTTACTGTTTTGATGCTGTTTGGTCAAAGCACTTCTGCAACCTGGTCAGAAGAGGTTAACAGTTCTGCTTCATGTTGGTCAGGTGGGAGCAGTACATTACTCACAGGCCAAAGCTAGTAAGCCATATATTTCAAGTAGCTGTGTCAGAAAATCTGTCCATGGAGTAGTTTCTTTTAAGCCCAATTTGAACCTTTGGATGTTGTCAGACATATAAAATTGTGCATTTACTGAGGGCATAAAAGGAGAGGAGAGGAGGAGGAAAGGGAGAGAGTGGGAAGGGGATAGATACAGAGAAAGTCGGAAGGGAAAAGGTAGAAATATGAAGGCCTAGAATCAGACTCTCTCTCCCTACTGGCACACACGATATGGGGCTGGCCAGAATGACAGCCGTCTGCAGGAGAATGCAACCTTGCTACCCAGATGCTCCACAAAAGGTATTATTCCTTTCACTTATGTGACAACCATTTGCTGTTGTGTATTGTGGTGCCTCCATTAGATATGTGTTACCCTTGGTACATCCCCTGTACCAGCAAGAAGAGCTTCTTGAGCTGCTTTTGTACAATCCTCAGGGATGAACTTCATAGCCTGACCAAAGCAATGAGCAGAGGTGGTTGGCGTAGTTCTCTGTGGGAAATGTTGCTGCAGTCCCAAATCTGTACTTCATACCTGGATACTTAGGTTATTCGGCAGAGGACAGATCATCACACACAGATGTTTCAGTCCTATACTGGACACTGGGGAAATCGCTGTATCATTCCCATCTGCACTCGGGGAAAAACCCGGTGCAGCACTGAACGAACAGTTGAGGCCGTTTCAAAGCTACTGGCTTTTCTGATTAACTGACTTCATTTTAGCCATGCACTAAATATAATCCTGATTATAATCACAAGCACCTGACCCACGCCTTCTTGTACACTTATTGGAAATGCCTTCAATACTCAAATTATTCTCACCTCTTTGGTAAAGTACCATGGTAGAGTTTAGAGTCACACTTGACTCCATTCAGCCCTTTGTGGGGAAAAAGCATATAAGCTTCCCAGGGTAAAGACTCTCCCCATTGTTTATAGGATAATGGAGTTTATTTCTTATGTCCAAGGTCTGACCTAGAAGTCAGAGAAGGTGGTAAGAGGGAAAACACAGTCCCTCTTGTTAAATAAATGAGGGTTTTATTATATACTATATATCTCTGTGTAGAGGCTGCAGCTTTATTACATTTACTCACTGACCTTGAATCACTAAATCAAGGAAGACATTGAAGAAGAGGGATCACTCTCAGGAAATGTAATTAGTTCTCCCTCAGAGGCATGTATTACAAAAGGGCATTGCTACCAACCCAAGGCAGTTTCCAAGCAAAGGAAGCCACTATAGGAAGTGATGGTACATCTGCAGCATACCAAAAGGAAGTGGAATTCCTTCTGGTAAGAAATAACCTAAGTCTGATTTTCCTAAGATGTGCAAATACGTACTTTGCAGGTACTTAGAGTGAAATTATGGTCAGAGATCATTTAAGCCTAGAAACCTGCACTGGCTACTAGTTAGACAATGACACACACTAAGCATGTCTAAATGTATGATTAATGAGAAGCAGTAAACTCCGGTGCAGTTCATGCTGGAGTTTGTTGCTCCTGGGCTCCAAATTTACCCATGTCCCTGGGACTGCAACCCACTGAGCCAGGTCGAAGCAGTCTCAGCTGTAGAGGGGCCCGGGGGAGGTCACCCCGCCGGCCCGAGGCTGCCCCGACGCAGCCCAACATGCTGTGGAGGGGCTGGCTGGGGCACGAGGGTGCTCCAGTGCAGGGCTAGCTGGCAGGCAGCCCGCACACTAAAGCACCCTTGTGCCCCAGCCAGCCCCATCGTTGTCTACATGTGCATTGCAATGAACTAAATAATGCCACCACAGAATGTGTTTACAGGCCACACATGTAGGCGTTGAGACTTTAATGCAGAGCTATTTAGGCAGCTCCACAGTCGATGTCTCATGTAGAAGCACCCACTGCAGACTGCTTTGCATTGACATGAGGGGCTATTGGATTTAGACCTAGGAAATGAGTGTGACCTGCCCAATATCCTCTGCCCCAGCCGGGGCAGAATGCTGTGCGTGCACGCCTTATGATAAACAGGAGTGCAGGAGAACCAGATCTCATCTCATCTTCTCTGAAAGTGGGCATACTCAATGTAGTCCATGTGAGCTGGCTGGCTCGAGTGAGAATGACCACACTAGGAAAACATTGCCACTCAAATGCCACAGAGCTTTGATTAGCATCCCAGGTAGATTGAGTCTAACCCCGTTCCTTTGCTACTTTTACTTGCTTTACATCAACCAGTATTCCCTAACAAGGCAGCTAGCTCAAACTTAAAGTACCATTTAACTCAAGGTAGGGATTTTTGCATGTAGATAGCAGGTTTGGCAGCTATTCCTCCAGCAATCTTAGACAAGTCTTTTCAATTCTCTGCTTCAGATGCCCATTAGTAAAATGGGAAGAATACTCACCTGCTGCCCAGAATAAGAGCACCATGTAGGCACTTAATGTTGTGTATTTAGGATATTTCACGTGTGCTGATGGAACACTTACTCCAAATATGCTGCAGCAAAGAATTCAAGAAGTTGAATACAAAAATGGCATGTGGATATGCGCCAAGGCATTTTAATGACTATGGTCCTGAATTTCCATTAGAGAAAAACTGTCCAAAGAACCTTATTTTTCCAATTGTAATTTTCTATATTCATCCTAATTCAATAGTGCTTCACATTTAGTGTTTTCTAGATCAGGCTTGCAAAATTCTTTAAGGATGTTAATGAATCCTCAGCGCTTCGTGAGGCAAGTACTCCATGGTACTAGGGATGCACCAATAGAGGGTTTTGGGGCTGATAGTGATAGCCAGTTTTTAAGGAGGCACATTGGCCGATACCGATCCAACTTCTAAGACACGGTTCTTCAGCTTGAACAGCTGCATCCAGCTAATAAGTCTGGTGTGGTGGAAGGGGAGGAACCAGGTGGGGTGGGGGCCCCTGCAGTGAGGGAGGAAATGGGGCTAGGGTAGGGCGGGCACTGGCCACCTGGGGCAGGGACGGGCATGGGACAGAGCCGCACGTGGCTTGTCTGGGGACGGGGGCAGGAACATATGCCCCCCAGATCTGTGCCGTGTGGGCTGAAGCTGCAGGCTGGGTTGGAGCTGGGGCTGGGTCAGGCGGGGGACGGAGGCACAGGAGCAGGGGGGAGGTGGCTCCTGCCGCTGCGCACAGCTCATCCGGTGGCTCCCGCTGCTGTTCCTGCCACTCATCTGGGAGGGCACGGGGAGGGGGGACAGGTGTGTGCCCCTGGATCTGCGCAGGGTGGGCCAGGGTAGGCTGGGGCTGGACTCTTTCCAGTCAGGGAGATCCAGGGGCTCATGCTCCCCACCCCCATGCCCTCCCAGACAAGCAATGGGAGCCACCAGACGAGCACTGGACAAGCCACATGCAGCAGCAGGAGTCGCCCCCCTCCCTTCCCTGGTCCCCCAGACGAGCTGTCCCACATCTGCCCCAGCCCCAGCCCCAGCTGGGCAGCCCCCACCCATGTCCTGCCCCAACCCCAACCCCAAGCCCACACTCTCCCGTACCACGGAGGCCTTGGTCTGCGCCCCCACTTCCTTCCCCCACACCAGACTTACCAGCTGCACGCAGCTGTCCACACTGCCGGCTCGGCTCCTCACTGCCTATGGGCTGTGCTCACACATGGGCATTTATCAGACAAGTTATCGGCTGCATCGCACCAATTTCTGATACAGAAAATTTTCTTTACATCAGTACCGATGTGATATTGGACTCATGTATCGGTGCACTTCATCATGTTACCCATATTATAGGCAGAGAAACTGAGGCACAGGCTCCTCAAAACTCACCTACTGCCATACAGGAATGGCACCGAGGAGTTCCCACTCAAAATATTCCCATGAGTTGGCCCCAACCACTAGTCCACCCTGCATACTCTAGCTAGAAAGTTGAATGCAATGTCCTAACCTAATTGTTTTGCATGTGAACAATTTGGAAGCAAAACAGCCTTTTTCTCGTGAGACAGCTCCCATCTGCTTCCAAAGACCTGACTGTTATATGTGCTTTACTTCTTCCACTGAAACAAAGGTGTCCTTGATCAGTTCACACTCTGTGTCACTCAGGGACATGTGGTACCATAACCATCAAGGCAGAATATTTGTGAGCACTGTCTGTTAAATGAAGACTGATGCATTCCCTCACAGCCACTAACACTATTATGAGAGGAGGGGAAAAGACAACATTAGGTTTGAAGTAGATAGCAATGATCAGACAAATTGCTTGGATTCAGAGTACTTATAGCTGTAATGAACACTGGATGGTCTGCAGTAGACAAAACAGTTTTAGGTGAATCTCTTTCAAAATGTGCTTTGACTGAAAGCCATAGGGCCAGCTTTGACCCTCTTGTGCTGATACAATCCTTTAACGGCCCACAATACTGGCGCTAGTGAGCTTACCCAGCTATGCTCTGTTCTTCCCCCACTGGGCACTTTTAACCTCTGGTATGAACTTCATTAGATATATGGACTTGGCTCAAAACTGAGCTGAAAATGAGCTCCACGTCTGGCTCACTCCCATTCCATGTTCCTTCGCTTTTCTGCACATCCACACTTCTTGCTTCAGCTACAATTCAGAGTGCCCTGAATAACAGAGGTGGGGTTCGTGCTGTATTTCTGACCTGACAGTCCGAGAAAGCTCCAGGCCTACCCTGTAGATGTAAGACAGCAGAAGAGTTACAAAACATGTGAATGGCTGTATAGAGAAAAGAATATCAGGACAATTTAGGTATATCAGCTGTTCCATTCCCACTCTAGCACGTCAGCTTAATTGAATCGTAGGCCACAGCTCTGGCTATTCAGGACTATTCAGAAAGCACTGTAGAGACAAAACTAGGGGCATGGTATTTCAAACACCAAATATTAGCCCCACCAATGGCATCCACAAAGAAAAAGTCCCACACAATCATAGAATCATAGAAAAATGCCAAATAATAGAAAATTAGGGTTGGAAGTGACCTCAGGAGGTCATCTAGGCCAACCCTCTGCTCATAGCAGAATTATCCCCAACTAGATCATCCAAGCCAAGGCTTTGTCTTGCCAGCTCTTAAAAACCTCCACGGAGGAACAGCCCACAACCTTTCTGGGTAACCTTTTCCGGGGTTTTACTATCCTCCTAGAGAGAAATGTTTTTCCTAATATCTACCCTAAACTTCCCTTGCTAAAACTTGAAACCATTTCTCCTTGTCCTGTCATCTTCTACCACTGAGAACAGTACAGCTCCATTGTCTTTGGACCCCTCTTCAGGCAGTTGAAGGCTGCTATTAAATCTCACCTCTGTTTTCTCTTAGGCTGAATAAATAAGCCCAGTTCCCTCAGCCTCTGCTCATAAGTCACATTCCCCAGCCCTCTAACTATTTTCATTGCCCTTCACCAGACTCTCTCCAATTTGTTCACATCCTTTCTGTAGTGGGAGTCCCAAAACTAGACCCAGTACTCAAGACATTGCCTCACCAGTGCTGAATAGAGGGAAATAATCACTTCCCTCAATCAGCTACCGATGTTCCTACTAATGCTGCCCAGTATGCGTTAGCCTTCTTCACAACAAGAGCACACTCGTATTCATCTTATTGTCTCCTGTAAACCCCAGGTCCTTTTCTGCAGAGCTGCTGCCCTGCCAGTCAGGCCCCAGCCTGTACCGGTGCATGGGATTGCTCCATCCTAAGTGCAGGACTTCACATTTCTCCTTATTGAGCTTCTTGAGATTTATTTTGGTCTCATCATCCAA
The DNA here is from genome assembly GCA_030014935.1 of Caiman crocodilus. NCBI lineage: Eukaryota > Metazoa > Chordata > Crocodylia > Alligatoridae > Caiman > Caiman crocodilus. The sequence goes on from JAGPOW010000261.1 coordinate 16,244,671, forward strand.
TTGTCTAGGTCTCTCTCAATTCTGGCCCTACCCTCCAGCGTATCTACCATTCCACCCAACTTAGTGTCATCCATGCACTTGCTGAAGGTGCACCCATTCCCATCTTCCACATCACTGATGAAGATATTGAACAAAACTGGCCTCAGGACTGACCCCTAAGATACTCACTTGATACCAGCTGCCAACTAGACATGGAGCCATTGATTACTACATTGAGCCATTGATTACTACATTGAGCCATTGATTACTACTTTGAGCCCAACAATCCACCCAGTTTTCTGTTCACCTTACAGTCCACTGGGGCTTGGGATAGCACTAGGCTCTTCCTGCTGTGGGGCTGGGCTAGAGGCAGTGCTGGAAGGGGAGCTGCAGCCACCCCAGATTTGCTGTAGTCCCTCAAGTTCCCCTCCCAGTGCCACCACCACCCACCCCAAGTGCAGTATGGCCCAACCCTCCCTCTGGGAAGAGCCTGGCACAGCCTCCCAGCCTGCAGCAGCAGCTAACCCTTGCACCACATGCATATCCAGGGGCACACGTCCCCCCGTGCCCTTCCAGGATGCACACAGCAGCAAGAGACACTCTCCCCCATCGTGCACCCAGCACCCACTGACAGTTCCCTCTGCTTTGGTCCCTGCTGCAGCTGTCCCAGGAGCATCCAACGCAACCTACCTGCAGCTGCTGGGCTGTTCTGAGCCCCTACCCCTGCTCCTTCCCCACAGACTTACCTTGCATATAATTAATTTACCTCACATATAACGATTTTTGGGTGTAAAAAGGGTCATCATGTAAGAATGAATTTGTGTATACAGAACCCACATAAAGCAAGGGTAACCTGCATATTGCATCCAGTGCTCTCCCCGCATCTACAGGACCAGGCATCTCATAACAGGAGAGACAAAACAAGCAGCTAAGCATATTAAATAGCACTTAAAAGTATCCTCAAGTAGCTTTTAATGCAAGTTTTTAGACAGATGGAGGCATCATTCTCTTTACAGATGCTCTTTACCGCTCATCGAACATGCACTTTTCCTGCCTCAGGAATGGTGCAAGAACAGATATACCTACCTACCTTGTACTCCAGCAATTACACGTTCCAGATCTACAATTAGCTGGTAAATTTTGAGCAATCCTCACATAGTTCAAATTTAAGTGAAAGACTCAATCCATCGCCAGCTGTCCCCAGGAGCAGCAGAATTAAAGGACAAAGATGACTTTTAAAATCCCTTTCCCTCACATCTCAGATCCTGCACTCACTACAGCCAGACCTGGGAAGCTGAACCATATTCTTTCCTCTTTGATCTGCTTCAGAGCCAGATTCTTGTTCAATATTGTGCCCTATAAATATAGTGCATGGCAGAATAAGCTGAATTCTTTCGACCTAGAATAGAGAGTGCAATGTCTCTCTGTTCTCATCTAAACTCCATCCCTTTGCTTATTATCAGCGAACATAAATACACCATCTTATATATTCTGGTTACCCTCAGTCCACTGTTAAAGTAGGATTTAATTCTCCTCAGTTCATCCCAACAAGGAGGAAATCTTGCCTTATGGGTTGGAGATACCAGCACGTGAAATCATCCATCCTGTGGATTCCTATCAGGCAATAACTTTCTTGGGTGCTCTTTTTCTCTCCAGATAAAGACCAGTTGGGTCAGATAAGGGAATTACAGACCTTCATCCCACTGAACTATCTCTGTTATTTTTTTAAGAACTAACTAAGTCCTATTTAATACAACCAGCTGCAAGATAAACACAGCTTTCATAGGATCACTCCCCTCAAGAGGTCCATCCTCTGCCCATAAATGATATCATTATTTCTTTCCACTGCTAGATAAAGATGAGTCCAAGCTGTGACCAACCCATCACCTCCAGTCTTCCATTACTGTGCTTTCTCTTTCATCTTTCTCCCCTTGGTAGCACTGTGGATATTGCAGTAGATATTCTGGGGCCTGAGAATCCCTTGTGACCATTTTACATCTGGTACAGCAACTCTTCTATACAAGTTCGCAGTTCGATCGTCTAAGGTGTACCAGGAAATGTTGCAGTTTACCCAGCCTATCCTATGTCTGTGGGCTGGTACAGCTACCAATGTTGCCAATCCTGGCAATAGTTGAGATTTCCCTTAAAGTTCCTTCCGTGGAGGAGCTTTAACTCTGTAAAGGAGAAGCAATCATATCCTTAAATATCTGAAACTGGCAGCAAATTTAAGATACAAAGCAACATTTATTATCTCAAACAAAAAACCTCATGATACTAGGAGGCCTGGCTATTCACTGCTTGGACCTGGCAATACTGAACTACACCATCAGGTGGCCACCCACAGCTGGAATAGGCATAATGTTTGTTGTAGACACATCTTGATAGATAAAGCTTTGTTTCTTGCCCTCCAGAAACAGAAAATATTCTTTAGAATATGGGAATCAGGTTTTACTATGTCCTGATTTTGCTTCAGGGAATTAAGAGTCAATCCCTTCACAAAACTCAAAGGCTGGTTCAGGATTTAGTTTGAACCAAGGGAGTTTAGCTCTATAACTGAAAAAAAGACCTGGTATGATCCCAGGTAAACTATCTTGGGCTGGAACTTCAGCCTTGCTTTCCACTCTTTTCCAACTGTTAATTAAAGTCTCTGTTATTAGGTGCAGCGTTACTTGTGGAGATTAGCTATTCTTAATTAAAGCTACATACCAACTGCTAGAAAATCCTGAGTCTAGGAGAAAGAGAACAGAGTTCTGCTTGCAAAATAATGCTTCTATTTGAAGATTTGGGGGTCTTAAATTAAGACCATAAAAGCAACCGATTATGAAAACCTCTCAACTCTGTATGAATAAAAAAAAATCGAGACACGGACACAAAATTGCCGTGGAACATTGCAATTACTCACACGACCAGCTCTCTACTGACCTGCTCCCCAGTTCTGCATATTAAGTTCTTGAGCACAAACCTTTTCTAGGTGTATTTTCAGAAATCATCTCTTCCTGTAAGACTAAATATGTAGTGTGAAGCTATTCCACCCCAGCAGGAGCCTCTATAGACATGGTGCCTCAGACAGGCACAGTAGCTTTGGAGTCCAGAAAGCATGCACACCATTGAACAGTATGAAAGAAAGATGAACCCACCAATGTAGGATCCACCAAACTTTCTGCCAATCCCACACGAGAGCCTAGGAAACCTGCCTGAAGATCCCCAACAGAAGCCCCTGTTCTGCTCCACACACTTCCTGAAGTCTTCACGTGACCTTCAGAACAAGAGCTCAGAGAGATGAGTTTTGAAATGACCTGATCGTCTACAGGCCCCCCACCACCTCTTGCCACTGTGCTCAGTCTCCTTGCATATGTCATCAGCTAAATTTGCCCAGAGATCCTGACTCGACATATCTGCTACTGTCCTTCTCTAAATCCGTGTCGCTATCTTCCTCTCCCAGGCCTATTTCCTGCTCGAGTGATCTTGTCTATCCCTCCAAACTATTTTCAAACAAACCAACAATGGGCCTGCTTAGAACAAAGCTTAAGAAAGAGTTTGGGAAACAGATTTGGATGCAATGCACTTAGAATTAGAGAAGGCATACATATATGTTGCTGGGATCCTATGACCCCAGCTGACTTCCTGCCCCTGGGGCAGGGGCTGGACTCGATGATTCTCCCGGCTCCCTTCCAGCCCAAATGTCTATGAATATAGATTGTATTACTCATTAGAGAAGCTCAGAAAACCCCATCGTGTACCAGAAAAGGAGTAGTTTTTGCCAGCATACAGCTATCAGCCCAGTAAAAAGATCTGGAGTAAAACCGATCATTATCCAATGATGTTCGTGCAGTACAGGTAGCAGGAACAAGGCAAACTTTCATGCATGTCCCACTATTGTATTTCAGCCCTGATTTGGAGGGCTTATCTGGGAAGATATGAAAATAATTCATTTTTAGAGCCATCTGGTACAAGAATTCTTTAGTAAAACTGTCACTGTCCTTCTTAGCTTTTATTCTGAAGGTTGTTCAACTAACAGGTAACTTTAAAACAGTGATAGACATAGCAAAGATCTATTAATGGCCTTGCTGAAGCATTCCTGGAAATAGTTACAGACTGATGTCACAGCCTCAAGATGACAAATCCTTGGCATCCTATGGTAAAATATACCATCTGCATTATACCTTCCTCTCTTTTACTAATTCTAGAAAGGTTTGGGGCGGGGGGTTTCGAGGGGTTGGGGAGGGTTGGTCTATTTGATTTGGTTCTTTCAGGTTTCTTATAAAACGTGGCAAGTGACAAGTATTCTATTATATGACTGACTAGGTCTTTATGTTGCACTTACTTTTGAATATATCCTTACTTCATCATAATTATTAGAGGTATTTTTCCTCCTTTAAACAGAAAAATAGCTACTTTGTAAAGGAAATATCTGAGAGACCTAAGTGGTTATTCAAGATATGTATTGAAGTTTGAGAGAATTAAATGTCAGGAATTCCACACAAATTGTATTTCTTTGGAAGTAGCTGGTGGTAAAAGGAGAAGAGCTTTTGTTGCTGCTGCTGCCGCCTACCCATTGATGGACTCTTTGAGGGTAACAATACATCAAGGAGCAATTTGCCCTGTTCCTTGCCTGCAATGAAAAGTAAAGGGTATATGCAGGCAGAATGAATCTCTTACACTATTACCAACCCCACCGTGTCAAAAATCAAGAGACAAACTCTTAAAAATCAAGATCTGGTATGCAAATCAGGAGATGCTATTTTTGGAGTATAAACCAATATAGATATAGTGACCATTGGTTTATAAATCCCATTATTACTTATTTAACTTCTAACAGGTCAGAGATTTATACAAAAACTATATTACTGCAACTGATAATGTTTTAGAAAAAAAAATCAAATTCCTGGCTGTTGTTACAATTGGGACAGCATCTGCTGGACTGATATGTGTTTAGTACTTTCTAGGCACAAACACAGATACACAGACAGCACCCAGCAGGTAAATCTGTGAAGGGAAGGGACAGGAGGAGAGGGAAGGGGCAGGGCAGGGGGACACAGATCGAGGCTCCCACAATGAGGGAGGGAGTGGGACAGGGGCAGGGGTAGGAGCTGGGTTGAATGGGACCCCAAGGCCAGGGAAGGTCATGCGACAGAGTTGCAAGCATCTCACCCAGAGGCATGGAGTGGTGGGGTGCATCTCCCTGCCACTGCATGCATGCCCCAGGGAGGCATAAGAGGCATGTGCTCTCCAGAGTTGTGCACAGGGCAGAGGCAGACTGCCTGTTGCAGGCTGGGACTCTGCAACCTGCTGCTTCTGCCCCGGGAGCCACACGCTGGCTGCTTCACGCATCTCATGCCTGCCCAACAGCGAGAGGCATAACATGGCATCGAGCAGCTCCCATGGCAAAGGCAGCAGGGTGCACAGCTCCATACTGCAGTGGGCAGCCTGCCTCTGCCCCATGCACAAATGCAGGGGGCACATGCCCTGCATGCTTCCCCCAGGGGATGCATGCAGCAGCAGAGAGCCGCCCTACCCCCCACCCCGCCCCTGGATAAGGTGCCCATGGCTCTGTCACATGACCCACCCCAGCCCCCGGGCCCCATTCACCCTAGCCCCTGCCCCACTCCCTTCCTCACCACAGAGGCCTCAATCTGTATCCCGATCCCTTTCCTCTCCCCCAGCCCCTTCCTCTCCACAGACTTACTTGCTGAGTGCTGCTCTATACATGCCAGAAGAAAAATCCTGAGATTTGCGAGCTCTATCATGAGTCAGACTTAATTTTACTTAGAAATCACAACTCTTGTGATAAGTTCACAAGAGTTTGGCATTACTGCTCCTACTTCATCCTGTGTGATGTTTTATAAAGTAATGGCCCATCTAACATAAGGCAAGCAAGCTGAGAGGCTGCAGATCAAACTCAAACCTTACCACAAATCTAGGGTAATCTAGGGGAATTATCAGCTTGCTGATTCATGGCACAACCTTCAAATGCTAATGTTCAGAGAAGGTTCAAAAAACTAGACAAAGCCTGATTCTGATTTTTAATGTTACAAAACTGAATCTTAAGTATGTATCTTACAGTAGACTTTGGAAGCACAAACAAAGAACACGAACAATTGGCCTAAAGTCCAATTGACCAATGAATGATGCACCATTTGCACATGAGCATTTTTCACTCTTGGCAGTACAGTAACCAGACTTATAACCTTTAAGCAGCCAACATGCCTATCAAGCTCAGTAGGAGTTATGCCAGAATAATCCCTTAAGTAATGCTGTCCAGGGGACGCAAGCATATTTTCATATTATAAACATAAGAGCATTGGGAAATGCTCAGTGTAAATAGTGCTTTCTTTAATGAACTAGATCAACAGGTAATTGGGTAGTGGTGACAGGTAACAAGGAATGAGTGAAACCACATCTAAAAAAAGCCATCATTGAAAGAAATTAAAAAGCTCACAACACTTCAAGGTTTTCATATTACGGCAACTTGGATATATGATAGTTCATTAGCCCGATAACAATTTGGTCCAAAAGGAATAGAACTATACTGCACACTTCTGTTAGGCCAACACATGCAAATTAAATCAGTTAAGTCTGACAGTGGTGTGAGTCTACAGACTGTGTCAGTTCAAATTGAGTTAAAATATCTTTAAATGCTGTGAGCAAGCTTTATGCTAATCCTCCAAAATGAAACTCCCTACTGCACTCCTCTGGGATTTGGAATGGAGACTGTATGATTTTGTTTGCATATACATCTAATTCAATATTTTTAACTTTCAATATGGGGGGGGATTACAATCAAGTCATAACATCAAAACACACACAATTAATATGATTTCTAATCATCTGGAACAATGAGATGTGCCTATTTTCTGTCCCTTTCTTATCAAAGAGTTGTGCGATTGCAAAGAAACAGTTTTGACTCTTCTACCCAACTTCCAGCAAATGTCAGTCCACCTGCAGTCTCACAGGTCTGATCTTGTGAAGTCAGATTTTTTCTCGGGTGCTTAAGGCAAAAGTAGACAATTATTTTGGCTGGCAGGCCACATAACAAGTTTTGGCGACCTGTCAAGTGCTGCACGCATAAAATCTTTCTGAAGATATCATTTTAACAATTGCTAGATAAAAAATGAATTACATATTAAAAAATCATACATCTACTGTAACTTTTAATTTTATTTCAAAAAATAGTTTTGTCCTGATTTATGGTTTTTTAAGTAGTGTATATAGAGGTGAGTGCATAATAGCACAAAATACTGTCTTCCTTTTGTATGTTGTGACTGAGGAGCTGTATGTGGGATGTGTGGGGGTGAGGGTGTGGGATGTGTGTAGGAGTTTGGGTAGCTCACCTCCACTAGGTCCCAGAAGCCAGCCAGGGGTGGGAGGAAGGTGGGGACGGGGGACACATGAGTAGAGCTTACCCCAGCAGTGTGCCCATGCAGATGTGGTCTGCTCCCCTCCCCACATCCAGCTTGGGGCTGCCCCTGCAGCACTCCGCATGGAGCTGAGCCCTGCCTGTTCCCACCCTGGGCAGCCCACACTGGACTCCCACCTACACCTGCCCTGCACCCGCCAATGGCCCCGGCCAGTGCACACAGCTTCCTAGTGGGGCTGCCTTCTACCCACTTGGCTGCCTGCAGGTGGCTGCTCATTGCACTGGATGGGCAGAGTGGATGGAAGTGGCTGGGAACTGGAGCCCCACTCACTGGGGCAGGAGCTGCTGAGCTGCAGCTTCCTCCGTGTCTACTGCTGCTTCCCCATGTTACCTGCTGCACACAGCAATGCACTGGGGGCAGGAGGAGGATGAAGAGTAGGAGCTGCTGGAGGCAGGGAGAGTTGAGCAGTACCTGAGTGACTGCAGTAACAGTGGCAGCAACCCTACTGGGAAGCTGTGCATGCTGGTTGAGGCCGAGACCGTTGGCAGGCTCAAGGCAGGTGCAGACTGGAGCCAGCGCAGTCTTCCCTGGGCAGATCCTGGCCCCATGCAGAGTGCCATGGGGGCAGCCATGAACCAGGTACAATCAGTTGATGGGCCAGATCCACCCCATGAGCCTTATTTTGCCTACCCCATCTTAAGGTGACTGATTTGTAAAACCTTTTTGCACTAGAATGTAGCAGGTTTTCCCTACTTGACAAGAAGCATCAAGAAGCTCCTAAGATCCATGGCTATCAAAAGGGATGCAGAGCAAAAACAGAGGATGTTCATCAGGGTTGCATGGATATTCAATCATTGACAACAACCTAGGTATACCGGGAGCAAATCTTTGTAAACAAGTTGCTAATATTATTGGTTTAACACAATTTTTTGTTCAGGTCGAGTCAACTGATACCAACACCACCACTTGGTTTGTGCCACCACAGACCACAGGAGTAGTAACTAGGTATTTTAAGCCCATTCAGTGCACATAACCAGCCTGTGGTTGGGCCAGCCGGTTTGGAAAGAATAGCAACTGAGAAGTTAAATACTCTTCAGAAGTGATCTGACCCACCCGAGCCAGTTTGGTTATTCCTATTTAAATAAGTTGATACTTCTTTATTTCTTGATTTTACTTGAAAGATGAAACTTTCTTTTGAGAATGCAGGTGGCAGAAAGCACAATCATAGGAAGCCTCTTGCTGTATTTTGATTTTAGTAGTCATGCAATGAGCAGGATTAAATGGAAATCTTTATTCTCGTCTTCTCTTCTTATCCACTTATCTAGACAAATATATGTATGAACTTCATCACAATATTATCTGAGAGCCTCCCAGCTTATTTCCTAAGAACACTGGAAGTGATCTGGGTATATATACTCAGTTTACTAATTAGTGGCATGCAGTTAGTATGAGGTAGTGTTTGCCATTCTCCTCTTCAACACAAAAAGGACAAATACATTGACCTAAGAATAAGTACCTCAGAACCGTTCTGCACATTATTGTGTAGCTTCAGCTATGGAAAATCTTCTCCTATGAACAGAATAATAAGGAATCAAAACCAGCAAGTGGGGAACAATTTAAACATTAAGCCAGTTAGCAACTCTGAGAGATGGCCTGCATGTTCATCATTTTGACATAGCACACAAAAAACTTTGGTGTTGAGGTCAGTACTGCCAGGACAAAATACTGAAAGGTCCTGAAGTACCTTGTATGGAGAACAGTTTGCTGTGCGAGATGTTTGTATCTAGCAGGTTTTTATTCAGAGGCAAGATAATATAAAGATAAGTAGGATTTCATCACTTTGTTTGGCAGTCTGGAGTCCATTACTGCACAAAATTGGAAGATAGATGTCAAATAATGCTAACAATTACTTGTGAAAAATGATGGAAAAATAGCAGACAAATAATCCATGATTGTTATACATAAAAATGCTCAGCAATCAGTCAGTTAGATGCATCTCATTCTCCCTGTGCTTCTTTCATTTATCCTGGATATATACGATTCCACCTTCCCTAGTCCTGCTACAGTCAGTCCCAAATGTCTCCTCCTGGCTTGAATAGCCTTTTTTGTCAGTCGAAGGGGACTGAGATGATAAAATAAATCTCTCATTTTACCAGAAAGCACAGGGTCAGCAAAAAAGTTTAAAATTTAGTGGGGGAATGAAGGATTCGACACCTTATCAGAGATTTTAACATGATGCTGTAGTACATAAAGTGGAATGGAAAGTTAGCAGATTCTTTGTGCGTCTGAATATAAAAGCAATCATATCAGATTTTAGATCTATGTCGGCTAGTCCGCACCCTCCAGCAGTAACCAGTACCCAGTGATTCACCCTCCGCAAACTAGGGGGAAGTTTCTTCCTAGTCTCCATTGAAGCAGAGCTCCTAGCCCAGCAGTCACAAACAGGAGGTAGGCATGTCCACAGTGACAGCCACCATCAGCATACCTTCGTCCTAAATGGGAAGGTGCCCACTGTGAGTTCCTGGCATGGCAAAGGAGGCTGTGATACAGAAGAGGTTACCTTATGCCCTGAAACCTGAGCATCTGCATCCTATTATCCCTTCTTATCTTACCGCTTAACTCCAGCTGTTTTCAAAAACTATACGCATGCACAGTCTGTTGAATCTTGCTAAGCTTTTGGCCACAATATTTTGTGCCAAGAAGTTTCACTGTACATTGCAATAAATCCTCTCTTTTTTGCTAGTTTTAAAGTAAGCTGCCTTTCATTCAGGAGTCAGTGAATTTAAGTGCTTCAAATACTATAAACACAAGTCCCAAGCTTATGTAGCCTTATGCCCTCCCTAAAAATACTGTCCCATGTGTGATGCCATGCCAAGAGTTCCAGCACATGGCATGATGCAACAACAAGAGATCATGTCGCATGTTGAACCTAGCTTCTTTACTGAATCCCCAAACAACACCCCCTAAATTGTGCCTCTGCTCTCTTCTTTGATGCGGTAACCTGGGAAGAAGGGAGAACCTCTTAAAAGTTGTCCTAAATGTGAAATGACATACAGGTATTCGTTAGCCTTACAAAACGGGAACAAGAGATTACTGACCACACTAGGCCTCTGCCATTTACACTAAAATTAAACGGAAATATTCTTATTTACACAACGTGCCTGTCAAGAGGGAAGAAATAGGAGCTCCCAGAGGAAGGCTGCAAAGACACAGTCCCGGAGGGACTAAGGCTGGTGGGAGCCAGCAACAGAAGGGAAAAGGCCTGTAGAAAGGCATCGGCGAAGGACGGTATTGGTTTTCATGAGGTTGTGCGTACATTTCATTGATGGTTCTACCTCTTTACACCACAAGGCATGGTGGGGCACCACTGGAGGGGGGCACTGGGCATGCCTGGTGTTGGGGTGCTGTGTCCTATTGCATTTGGGTCCCAGCCTTGGGGTCTATTTGTCACCCTTTAAGTACGTGGACCTAGCCCACCAAGTGTCTCATTGGCCTCCCTCAGGCAGGAAGGCTACAGATCAAGGGGACAACAGGTTTCTTGGGACAAATAATACAAAAAAAAAACCAAACAGGGATGGGAGTGCTGGTCAGAGGTTCAAAACAAGAGTGCCAAGTGGGGACACTGAGCAGAGCGTGCCAGACAGCACCCACTGGCCCTCAAACAAGTCCAAGGAGGGGCCCCGAGAGAGCTGGTTGAGGGCACTGGCTCTCTTGGGACTGAGCTTGCTTGGGGGCAAGACACCCTGCACGGAGACTGAGCTTGCTCAGGGGCAAGGTGCCCAGGAGATGGGTTGAGCCCGAGTGAGGGCAGAGACGCCCTGCACAAAACCCAACTGATTGCCATTGATTGGGCCACGTAAGAGATGGGTCAATGATGAGAAGGGGAAGTGAGGCACGAGAAGTATCACTCGGGTCATCTGAGGGCTATCTCCCAATTTCGATCCCAGATCAAGGTGTGGCAGATGAATACAGGGCAGCACCCTGGGGAGCCCGAAGTGCAAAATAGTCCGGGTTAGTCACTGGAGGGTACTGGAGCTGCCTCAGAGGTTGACACCCATTACCATAATAAGCTGTCAGTCCCAACGAGATTTCTTTCTGCAAAGCTCTCCTCAAAAGAAATGTGTCTTGAACAATACCCCAAAAGGCAGCACATTTGGAGTATTTCAACCAGAAATAACAAAACCCAAATATAAAGTATAATAGAGATGGATGAGGAAGACCTTGGTAATAGTTACTTCTGTACCATTACCTACGGCGCTTTCAGGAAGAAAGCTGGCTGGAGAGCTGATGTAAAAGAGAAGCTTTTACTTTGGCAGTGTGTTAATGTCATTTTGAGGTACACAAAGCATATACAGATGGGACAGATTTTATCCCAACTAGTCTTTTGTGGAAATAATAGACTTTTGAACAAGAGCTCACAGGGGAACACCAGCTACATGGTGAGAAAGAAGAGAAGAAAGGGAAGTGCAAGGCATTAAAGATTGGGAGGAGGAGAAAGACAAAAGGAACAAGTGCAGTTGCAAAGAAAATTAAATAAACAGACTGAATTTGGGAATTGCCCATGCTAATAAGAGGTAAAGCTCAGAATCTTGTCAGAAGGTTATTAAAGGTCTTGTGCAGAAATGGAAAAAGTTTCACAAAAGAAAATAGGAGGCTGGGCGCATCTGCATAGAGAGAAAAGTGCAAGAGATTAGGCAGAGCTGAAACTCAGCTGTGGAAAAAAAATAAAGCACGAATAGTAAATTGTCCAGGGCACCTGTAACGGATGTGAATAACATCAAGGAGATGGCACCAGAACACTTTACTCCGAGGGCTATTCTGCTGGGTCAGAGGTAGGGGAATCATGAGCGATTCTGCCCCTTGTTACACTCAGATTTTGGATCTGTCTGCAATGGGACCCCTACCCCATTACTGAAAAGGGGGAATAAGCTCTGAACCCTGCTGGCCAGACAAGTCCCTTAATTTAGACTTAAGGGTGGAAAAAACTCAGACAAACACATACCGTGGAGCTGGTAGAGACAGCAACATCAGGGGCTTGGGACTTGCACAGAAACACTGCAGGTCCCAGCAGCAAGAGGCCTCTCTGAAGCTGCTCCACCAAGCCAAATCAGAAACCACCTGCAGCAGCACTGGGAGACAGGTGATCAGCTGGGGGCAGAGCCAGGGAACTATATTAACAGGGGCCCTGAGCCAAAGCAGGGCAGTCTGGTCCTAAGAGCTGGAGAGGAAAGAGCTCCTGGCCTAGGAGCTGCAGGGTAGAGCCTGGCTGAGAATATAGCTGCCTGGGGAACAGCTGGTATGGTGCTGCTCACTTGCAGGGGAATACAGCTTGTGGGCTAGGCTTGGGTTGGAGCCCAGTTGAGCTGACCTGTGTTATAGCCCAGGGGTTTATCTTTTGGACAGAGTCTATACCAGGGGCTTGGGCTTGGGACTGAGGGAAAAATGGAGGTCCCATTAGTGTCCTAAGGGTTCATATTTTCCTTCAGCCCTTCTGGAGGCAGGCTCAAGGCATAGTGAGGGAGCAGGAAGCCTGGAGCAGAGTAGAGTATGGGGCCAGCAAGCCTGGAGCCCAGTGCAGGCCAGACAAAGCTCAAGGAGGTCCAGCACAAGGCTGGGACCCAGAAGTCAGGTCCAGTATAGTGGGCCTAGGCTGTAGGACCATCCAAGAGAGAAAGGGGGCTAAGGCCAGGAAAGTCGAGTCCTGACAAACATATACGGGCACCATAAGAGATGCTATTAGCCAGTGGATGAGTCCAGGCTTGGAAAGCCCTGGTGCAGCCTCTCTTCATTTGGGGCCAAAACATCAAGGGGTGGCAAGCAATGGGGAAAGTTCCCCAAAAGGGCATACTGAGCTAGGTCATCATGACCACCCCCTGGGGCAAGCGTGTTGTTAGACTGACTACAAGGGCAAAGTTAGGTTGCTACATTACGTGAGAGCTCTTCAGCCAGACCCAAAGAATTGTCTCCTAATCCTGCCTCCGAGTGGCTTTGCATTTGTACACGCTACATGATTCACAGTCTCAGCCTGCAGGATCTGAGATATTGAGTAAAGGCATGTTTGTACCACTAAAGGGGAAACTGGGTCCAGCAGCCATAATGCTGAGTAAAGAACAGCACATGGGGGCCCTAGGATGAGCACAAGGGAGCATAAGCAGGCATCATGTCTTAGCAATATGGTATCTCTCGTATATGATTGCTGCATTGTATGGGAGGGGCAAGTCTGCTCCTCCAGCTTCAGCATGATGCAGTGTTCTTGTCCCCGTTTGCTCAGCCAGCTCGGCTCGGCTCGGCTCGGCTGGCAGGCAGACAGGGAGCTGCATCTGCACGAGAAGTCCAGTGGAACATTAGTTGCAAAAAAGACTTGATGCCTCCTTGCTACCTGGAGCTGTGACCCATGCAATGCTGGCACAGCTGCCCATGGATCTGGCAGCTGGGGCAGTAGTCCCTGTGGAGCTGCTTTTGCTCACGGATAATTTTTTCTAATAGTAACCATTTCACTGAGCAATATTGACACACGCTGCACGCAGAAGGCACTGTTCCAAGGTCATTGCATCCCATTTCTCCTGTTCAAAAAGCTCGAAGAAGAAAAGTAGCGTTTGTTTGCTTGAATGGAAGATGCGGATGATAATATATTCCCTTATTTCTAGTTCAACCATACTGAGTTGTGAGACACTAACTTAAACTAACTCCCTTAGTGCTTTTAAGAGCTAGTAACCTCATTGAGCAC
>JAGPOW010000261.1:16304624-16317904 GCA_030014935.1 Caiman crocodilus
CCATTTCCCCGTGGCTTCAGATGCCTGGGTCCCTTGTGGTGTCAAGGCCCAGGTCACAGTGGGACACCACAGAGGCAGGCATGGAGCAGGAGTGCAGGGAAGGCTACTGCCGCTGCTGTTCCCAGCTCACCCCAGAGCAGGAGAAATCCCCAGACGCTCCTTGCCTGACCCAGCCTGGGGCTGTGGGGAATGGCTCCACAAGGTGCTGAGGTCAGCTGCAGTGAAAGGGAGGGACCCTGCTCCAACCCCTTCAATGTTTCCCCTACAATACTGCAGCAGGTGCTGGAAGTGGTGCCACCACCACCACTATCCTTGGCCAAGCCTTGCACCCCATATGGCTACTTACTGAAACCTCCAGCTGGAGCAGAACAGGAGCAGCCCCGGGGCTCCTTGCAGCCCTGGTCAGCTGAGGGTGGCAGGTATGCCCTCCTTCCTTGCACCCAGAGGCAAGCCTTGCTAGAGAGGGGCAGAGAGGAATGGGAAAGCAAAGGAGGGGGCTGTGCTTGGAGAGGAAGTACCAAAAGCACTGGGAAAGAGTCTTACCTGTTTCAAGGACTCCAGAAAGTCCCTGGAAGCAGTCACATGGCCCAGTCTGCCCACGTAGATGCGATATGCAACCTCCCCTGTGGAACCCCCTCTCTTGGACCCCACTTTTCTAATTGTTGGGTCCAGCCATGGTTAGTGGTGCCCAAACGTTTTGCCTACCAGTCCGGATTGGTAGTGTTTACTCTATCCACAGGTCAGACCCAGCTCATGCTCCCCAGTTGGGACCCAGGCAGGTATGGCAGGAACCATCTGGCTGCATGAAGGAAAGGGGTGGGCTGGGTGGCTCCAGTGAAGCCCTGCAAGGGAAAGGAGCTTGAACTGGCCCCATGGAGAGGTATGGGGACATGTGGTCATGCCCCAATCCAATGCCACAGACAAGGAAAGGGGTATGGTCATATATCTCATGATATAATGAGAGGGAAGGCAGTGTGGCCCAGCCCCACACCAGCCCCACGGAGGGAAGGGGCATGGCGCAGCCACAATGGGAGGGAAGGGGGCAGGACCTGACCCAGAGAAGAGGGAAGGGGGTATGGCCAGGCACCAACCCAGCTCTCCAGGGCGGGGAAGGAGGCATGGCCAAGCTCCTATCTAGAAGCGGGGGGACATGACTTGGCCCATGGAGGCAAGAGGGTATATCTTGGGTCCAACTGGCTGCACAGGCAATAGGGTTTGGGGATTTGACAGGGAGGGGGTGGCCATATTAATGGTCACTGCTTCTCCACTGCCAAATTTATGGACCCAGGGGAAGCCCCATAGGCCACACACAATAGCTCTGTGGGCCACATTTAGCCTGTGGGGCACCCCTGCTCTAACGGGATAGCTAGACCCTTTACATTTTTTAAATCACCACACTTACCAGAAAGGAAATACTTGATCTTGCAGAAGTGAATTCATTGATGCAATAATCATGGTAGGAAAGGTATCATCATTTGGAGAAAAACACTCTTGGCATTATGCTAGAATTCAGCTACTTTACTATCTGAAGGCTTCGCCTGAGAATATTCTGGAGCAAGGTGTCAAACTCATCCAGCCCTGTGAGTCAGATGAAAGGCATGAAGCTGGCCTACGACCAGATCAGGCCTGCAGACTAGCTCCACATGCTGGATCCAGCCTGCAAAGATGGTCCAGCCATGCATGCTGTATATAACATGCCCCAGCCCCTCGCATGGCACACAGCATGTGAGGCCAGTCCAGGGCATGCACTGCATGCCACACATGGTGCTGGACTGGTGCACATGCTCCGGACTGGACCCATGCCATATGTCTCATGTACCACATGGGGCTGGTTGAAGCACATGCTGCATGTGGCAGGCTGCACTGAGGGCTGCATGATATAACACCCCTGTTTTACAGGCAAAGGTAAAAGAATAACAATTCCCAAAGGGAAGAAGAATAAGCGTCTTGTTCAGGTACCAGAAGGGGACTCCGGAGACCCTGGTGCAAGTCCTAGATATGCTGTCTCCTCCCTGCATACTGGAGGATAATTTATTTCACTTTTCTAAGCCACAGGTCCACTTTTATTCCAAGCCCAGCACGAGGACAGAAGCACATTACAATGCTGACAACCCAAACTGGGGCCTTGAATCCAAACTCTTCTCTGTCTGACATCTCATTCCTTCAGGCAATGGCTCCTCGAGCGTGTGCTGCTGAAGGAAGAGTCCCTTTCAGCTCCTGTAATCTAAATGGAAACTCTACTCCTGTGTCCCCCAAAATCTATAATTAGCTCCAAGTGATTCTGGCATGATTTGATCCAGCCTATATCTACCCAGTCTATAGCACAGTCAAGCAACATGTGCTGGTGAGATTCTAGTTTAAAAACATACTTCAGAGATCACAACCCATGCTTGGATCCACTGAAGCCTGCAAAGCTACCGGCTCCACTTTCCTTCCTCTTCCTCAATTTGGGAATCCTAGAAATTACAAGAAATCTCAGTCCTTATCAGTGCTAAGTTTCAAAGTCTTCCCTTTTCCTAAAAAAAAGTGCCACTGCCCTGTCCACACCCATGCCTTTTAAATTACAAGCTTCACTCTCCCTGCCTCAGTTTGGATGGCAATGTGGAGAGTGTTTCGTGCTGTATTTCCTACGCGTCCTTGCATTATCCGTGAGGTACTGGGCAGGAAGCATCAGGAAAATGGAAAGAAAAACAGAGTTCTCCAAGTATCTCCAGCAGTTCTTATGGAGCCTGCGGAGCAATCTGAAAATCAGACTGTCTGGCCAAAGCTAAGGGGACATTGAGAAAGAAGAAAAAAGAGAGTAACAAAACAGCAGAATAAGACCAAAGACAGCTGAAGAGGAACAAGTAGGAGGATGCTCAGGGTGTCCACATAAAAGGCAAACCAACGTAAAAAAGGCTGACGAGAGAGAAATGTATTTCTGGGGAGAAAATTCAGGGAAGCAAGCAAAAAAAGGATTCATAAAGAATCACGCAGGCTGCCTGAAAGAACACAGACGGACTCTCACCCGCTCAGGACAGCAATGATCAAGTCCCGAATGAACTGGGAAATGGGGGAACTAGACGGGAGGGAAACTTTCATCAGTGTGAGCCTTCCTGTAGATTTGGATGGACCCATATTCAGGATTTGTTTTATATTTGTTATGAAGTACGAGTATCTAGCCAGGATTACTTCAGAGCATGATGAACTCAAAAACAGATTTCAGCGCTAAACCAGAAGAGCTATAGATACAGATGAGCAACCGGTGGGGTCCCTGACCATTTGTGTATGGGGACCCCACACCATTGTGCTGAGACCAGACAACACCAAAAGAGGAATTAGGTTTGAAAATATTAGTAAACTGTTCACAGAATCTGAGATTGTTAAATATTCTCCCAAGACTTTTATTTTCTCCCCGTGGTAAAAACAATCTAGTATGCTGTAGCTCTGCCATCCTCTTGCACATCTCGTGTCACCAGCCATGCATGTATAATGAAGATTTCCAAGGTCTCGGTGTTGAGATGTGTCACCAGATAGAGTGTAACTTTAAAAACGCTGTAATTGTATTTCTGTGCAAAGAGGCCAGCTATTTTTCTGATTATTCAGAAAGAAAGCTTTGTTGGCAGGATTAGGCTGATTTTTTAGCACAACATGCATATTTTAAAAGAGCCACTGCAAAGTACTTACAAGGAGCAGAGCAAAGTATTTTTAAATATACAGCCAAGAACACTTTAATATGAATAGCTTTTATGGCCTCTTTTCGTCTCCAAACTGAAGCAAGGTAAGTATTTTTATAAGTGGGGAAACAGCAAGAGTAAGCATACGCTGGAATCAGTAGTAGTCAGGAGTTGTTAGCTGCCAGTCCTGTGCTCAGACAATTAAGACACTCTTCTGTCAACCTCGCATCTAAGCCAACGGGTGAATTAGCGCAAGAAAGCTTTGGTGCCTTGTTTTCATACTGAACCTAGCAAAGAAGCTGTTGTAGTCAAGCCAGTGGACTGGGACTCAGGCTTCGAGACCCTACTACAGATTCATCGCGTGCCCTTCCGCAAGGTGTGATCACATTGTGCCCGTTCCCCTCTGTTCCTCTTTTGTAGCTGGATTGTAAACTCTTTGCTACTAAGGGTGTTGTTACATGTTACACTTGGCATGCGCTAGCTCTAAGGAATGTTAGTCCATGTTCAAGTTAGCACATGCTGCGAGCAGTCACAAATTCGAAGGGCACACGGTCACAAACTTCTCCACGACCATTTCAGGCTGGACGTAAGGAAGAACTTCTTTACAGTCCGAGCCCCCAAGGCCTGGGACAGACTGCCGCCAGAGGTGGTGCAAGCACGTACTCCAGACTCCTTTAAGAGTCAATTGGATGTTTATCTTGCTGGGATCCTGTGACCCCAGCTGATTTCCTGCCCCTGGGGCAGGGAGCTGGACTCAATGATCTTCCAAGGTCCCTTCTAGCCCTTATGTCTATGAATCTATGAAATTAAGAGATAATACCCAGGGACCTGCCGAATTTGTGATTGCACAATTTTCATGGAAACCGGGAATCTGAGCGGGGTCCATGAAAAATGGCAGGTTTGCTGCTGCTGCAAAAAAAAAAAATTAAAATTCCCAGCAACTAGAGGGTCTTGGAGCACCCAGAGGAAGCGGTGGGAGGCAGGGGAAGGAAGAGGGGGCATGGCAGGGCTGCTCGCAGCAGGAGGTGTGGAGCCTGCTCCATGCCTCCTGCCCTGCCCCACCTTTGTCCCTGCCCCCTCTCCCCCATGCTCCCAGACTTTTTCCTTACGGGTAAATTGGTTTTATTTTGTTTTGGGTTTTTTTGCAGCAAGCCTGCCAAAATAGTGGAGCCCACCCCTTGGGGATGGCACAAAACCATGGCTTAATTACCCTGCGTCAGCCAGGAGAAACCATTAACCCACAATGAATAGCACATGGATTAATGGCTTTCCTGGGCTTAATCAGGGTAATTAAGCCATGGTTCAGACCATGTGGCAATCTGTGGGGAGGGATGGGACTGCCGGGACCCTTGACCAGAGGCATGGGGAAGCCCCACATGCTCAGCCCATGAAAGTGGCAGCCGGGCCTAGGATCTGCTTGTAAAATCGGCTGGCTACCTCCGAGTTTTGTAGACACCTATTAATACCCTCTCTAATGTGTACAGCTCTGACTTGCCACTCAAGGGCTGGCAAACCAGGGCATGGATAGGGGCTGCTAAATCTGCTCTGTCTGCCCCCCTTGACTCCCACATCACTGGAAACATTTCCTCTCCCCCCACTGCCCTGTACCACTTGAATTTCCCACCTGGCAGTGGCAGAGGAGGGTGATCTGAGCAGCAGGGAGCTAGTCCCAACATCCCAAGCCGACCCAAACGGCACAGAGTGGCAGGGAAACTCCTTCTCTCCCTCTCTTCTTACCCCTCTCCTCCCCTTTCCCATTCTCCACCCCCCCCCGCCGCTTTCCCCTCTAAACATCTGGCCCTCCCCCCTCCCATTCTCACCCACAGCTGTCCCCAGCTGTCAGTCCAGAACAAGAATTTGGGAGGATAGCTAGTCCACATGGGAAGGGCTGGGAGAGGTCCCTCCTGGGATACTTGTATTAGCCTCATGGAGCAGACTGATGTTACTGCCACATGACCTACCTAACACCAGCTGAAAATAATCCTTGCCTAAAGAGGATTAACCCTGGGTACTTAGCTTGTCTTTTCTTGCCTTGACATGAGGACATTCCTGTTTTAAGAGCATTTAATGTGTCTGAAAGGCAACGTATAACTATACCCAAAATTTCTCTCTCTGCATTTGTACAGTGGCTCAATCTTGGCTGTAGCATCTAGGTGCTGTACTGCTACAAACACTAATAATAGACAATTCTTGGCACCATTATAAATTACAACATAAACACTCATTTTCAAACTAAGCGGAAGACATGGAAGGAAAGAAGAACCTGGGAGGCCAATCCAACTGTATATTTAAGTAACAAAAGATGGATAGCTCCCTTCAGTTGAAAGAACAGGTAGCTTCCTTCTTTCCTCCATCATCCAACCCCACAGACATTTTATGGCTGAAATTCAGGCATTTATTTGCATCTGAGTGATGATCTTGGTATCAGTTCTAAACATTAATGCATATACATTATAGATGGTCATGATGAAATAATTAGTTTCTTGTTCTAATGGCACTTGATGGCCAAATTCATGCAGGCAAAAAAATGTACACCGTTTTAGCAACTTCGCTACTCAATCCTATTCAGACCTCAGCTTCACCAGCCAATAATTTCTCTGTACTCTTCTTCTACAACTTGAAATAAAACTCTGTTCTTCTTTGCCTTAACAATGAACTCTGTTGGCATATCCCTGTCTATTGCAGTTGCATGCAGTACTGTAGATTGTGAGTTAGATCAAAGGTCTCTGGGAAGACAAAATTCTCCTCAGTGAATTAAAGTCATGATGTAATTTTAAAACTGAAGGAAGGATAAAAGCTACAAGGAGACAACTGGTGGGCAAACACCAATAGCCCAAGCCTGAAAAGCCAGGGCTGGAGTGCTACTTACAGTATGTATGAAACCATAAACTGTAATGTTCCATTACAGAAAAGAAACGTCCCTGAGACCTCCCATATCTGTGGTAGCAAGTAGTGGGGGGGGGGTACCTGCTCACTGAATAACATTTATTCTTTAATTCTGCTATTAAAGTGTAGCTTTTCAGAATCAAAGAACATCAAGATTTCTAATTTTGGCTTTCATAACTGGAATAAAGTTGATCTTATTGCAGGTGACAGTGGAATGGGTAAAATGATCCAAAGAGTAATTTCAAATAACAAAGATGTCAGTCAGCATTCAACTTCAAAAAATTAGCAGTCATCTATACTGATATCTTAATTAGGCAATAAGAAGTCAAAATAGCATCTGTCCAGGTCTAAAGGAAACAGAAACACTTGAGTATCATCATCAAGATTAAAGTATCCAAAGCTTGGTATTACAGAGGATCCATCCGAGCCTGCTTCACCATTTATAAAAACAGTATTCATTAGTTGTGAGATCAGTTCTGGGTCAGGGATGCTCGAACACAACCCAAATAGTAAACCCCAGAGCATTAAGTGACTGAGCAAGCATCAAGGCCATAAATTAGGACAGAAAGGGTCAATTTTCAAATTTAAAATGTTTGCACCATCTCAATATACATGGCTTCCTTACTACAGTCTTGGGGGTCATTGCACTTGTTAATGTGTAAAGTTTTAAAAATAACAAACTATTTATGAATGCTTCAGGTTTCATGCTGCAAAATGAACTGGAATTCCCTAAGTATTTACTGTCTTCGATAGCTTTTAATTTTTTTTTTTTAATGCATTGGCTGTTTAAGGGGATGGGGTACTTTTTTAAAAAAAACATATAAAAGGTGTATAATAATCCTTCTTTGACATTTAGTACTATCTCATAAGTCTTCAAAATCCGTGCCAGGAGCTATTCTTGCAAGGGTAAAAAATATGCCCCAAATACTATGTCCAGTTAAATGACTCTTCAGCTGAGTCCCCAAAGGAACAATGAAAAAAAAGTGTCTGGACCATAAGGTCCCAAGTTAGTCTGGTATCTTGTCATTTAAAAGGGAAATTCCTTATGAATGTTTAATGCAATCTCCGCTATAATGCAGGAATATGCTGAACTGTAGGAGCATCCAAAAAAAGTCTAGGATGAAGATTCTGTTTCTCTGAGTCTCTCATGGGATGAGATCTGGCCATTGCTTATGGATCTAATTGCTCTATTACCAGGGTAAACCAGAGTCTCAAGATATGTTCATACCACCTCTTGCAGTGTTACTATAGCCCATCCTCTAGTCCAAACTTGCTACCCTGTTCACCAAAAAAAAAAATTCCTATCTTGTCTCTCAGAAGTAGTTCAGCTCGTGCCTGGAAACTCTGCTGAGCTCCAGGGCCCAAAAAACAAGCCTTTTCCCAGCCCGTGCCTCCCTGACGTGTTTTTTGGGACTCATCTGGGTCATACTGATGCAACCATAGCAAGTCTACAGTCATCCCTCAACTTTCTGTTCCTGAACTTCTGGATCACACTGTAGACATAATGGACAGAAAATAGCCTGGCACAGAAGAAGGGTCAAGTAATGAGTAGAGCAGTTCCTAGATGGGTTTGTAAGAATTGGTCAGCCCTCTATTTGCCTCTCCTTCTATGCCTGGCAAGCAATTATAGCAAAGTGCAGATTCCTGTTTGCCAGGATCAAGACAGGAATGTGTGGCTGACATGGTTTGGACTAATTAAGGATTATCTGAAATAGCAACGTAGACACACTCAAAATCTCAAAAAGGTTGAACCTGAGAAGATCAAGGCTGTTTGTCTGTTACCCCACAACACTGAAATACCTGTTACTTGGGGAAGACAGTGTTGCAGTAAAGAAAACCCACCACATTTGCTAAGTCTCATGTTTTCCTTGATCTTCACACTTTATACGTTTCTCGAAACCCTGTGCTGTCTACTGTGAAGAACTCAGACTTCAAAAGCCTTGAACTAAACTGCACGGAAGACAAAGACGAATGACTGGTACAAATGCAAGGGTGCTTCAGAAACCAACAGCAAAATGGCAGCCCATGCTGTTGTCTGCAACCAAGTGGGAAACTACACAGCAGCAGGGAACACCAGCGGTGGCATTGTTGAATGCACTTGCAACTACATAGAGAAGTGATCCAGTAAATGATCAATACCCACAAAATGGTTTTATAACAAAATGGCCATTAGCTTTTGAAAACCCTCATATACTAATAAGAACTGTGGGCAAATTAAACCAAAGCATCTCATAGCCTGTTTTCCAGGAATTGAGAGAGATGTGGCTGAAAACAACTGCAGAATAACCGGCCTGTTTTTTTTTCTCTAGCAATCATAGTAAATCAACAGCTGGTATTTACATTTAGTGTTGGAAGATTCCCCATGAATACAAACTCGTTTGTCTGTGGCAAGTTGAACTTGAATAGCAAAGTCCAAACACACACCGGAAACCTATCAAAGACAGAAATACCCAATTACCGGTGGGGCACATTTCTCACAAGAAAACCACTCTCTCTCCGATCTCGCAGTCCTGATCCTCAAAGGGAACTTACAAAATGCTTCCCAGAGACGAGCCTATGAACTCCACCTCTTCAGCCTCCTGGATACTAAAAATCATGGACATTTAAGTTGCTCTAATAAAAGATACCAGATTCACCCAAAGAACCTTGTCTGTCAAAGTCCACGTTTAACTGAAGCTGAATTATTTCTCTTTGGTATTCAAAACAATTTTAGCCCTAGTATGATTATGACATGCAGAGCCTCTGTTCTCACTTTTGGACTTAAGATGACAGGTATGGAAAAAGCAAATAGTAACCACACACACACACACACACACACACACACACACACACACACACACACTAAACACAAGAATTATTTTAGGGAATATTCTACTACTACTTCCTCACTTCGGTAACATATTCTCTATGGTGACCTACTTCTTTCTCAGCACGCTAGGTGAATATGGGCACACACAAATCATTTTTCCAGTGCTTGCTAATATAAACAGTGCTGCCGTGAACAGTATGCACCAAGCATTTTGGGGCAGACTTGAGGACATATGGGGATGACTAATTCTCTTACTGTTGTCTTCAGGTCTCATCCTCTGAGGAGCTCTTGGTCTTTTATATAAACAGGGTGTGTCTTCCTGAGACAACTACATTAGCATAGAGACACGCTACGGTCACATAGCTCATTGCTATGGTGACATAGCATCAGTGGGTACTAACCATTATGCCACTGTTACTGCTCAGTAGCAACAAGCTCATCGCTATGGCACAGTAGCTGAGCAGTAGCTCATCATTACGGCAGCATAACATCGGCAGGCACTGACCTTGAGTGATACTGCTGCTACTGCGCAGTAGCAACAAGCTACTGTACAGTACTGGTGGGTACTGTGCAGTCACGTAGTACTTGCTAAAGTAAGTACTACATGACTGCGCAGGACCAACTGCATAATCAGGGGCATGTGTAGATGCGCCCACTGTTACCGACTTTGTGCTGTGCCTCATATGACATCAGAATTCAATTTCTCTCCCACTGAAACAGTCAGAAGCAACTTTTCTGGGAGACAATAACATAGCTATATCCTGCCCTAAGCTCTCTTACCTTTTGGACATCAGGTGAGGCTGTGTCTCAGTTTCTCCTCTAGTCTGCAGGCTGTTTACCCTGTTCCATAAGCCTACACAATTTCTTAGCTGACCAGCTTGGTCCTTGGCCTGACCCAAGGTGCAGCTTCTTTATTGTCCTTAATGCCAGCAAAGGGAGCAGAGAAGAACTCCATCTCACCCATCCCAAAAGCTTCAGCCTGGGCGCTCTAACCAAGCCCAAGTGCTGACAATGGCCCTTGTCTCATTGCCTCAGTAATCCTCCCTCCTGCCTTAGAATTTACAGGCTTTCTCATAGACCATTTACACCTACCTTGACAAACCTCTTTATTGAAGCCACCTTGCCCTTTCCCTCATTCTCAGTTGCAAAAGCAAAATCTTACCGTATATAGTCATGCAGTTGCAATGAGCCTGAGCCCAGATGGAGAGGTTCCTATCCCCGGCCACAGCTGGAAGAGATCAGAGACTAGGCCGCATCATCCCCGTGGGCTAGAGGAAGATAGTCCTGCCTGGTTTGGCCCTAATAAACTCAGAGTAATCTCAGTCCAGGCAGCAGACTGCCCTGTTGTACTCTGCCTAGCTCCTGGTCACCTGCTTCACCTGGCATACTGCCTAAGCTGAACTCCCAGGCTTGCATCCTCAGCACACAGATGACCTACCCTGACTGTCTATTAGGCCTGTGCGAGTAGGCAGCTATTCAATCCGCCTTCCAAGATGCATCCAAATCAGACAAAAAACAACAAAGTTACAGCTGTTTCATTGATTCCCCATTATACACTATGGCCAAATTGCCCAGTAGGCTCTGAATCTTTTCCAAAGCGATTTGGAAGCTCCAAATAGATTTGGAAAGCCTAAAGCTTCCAGTGATTCGATTCTGATTCATGGATTCGGCCTCCAAATCATCCAAATCATCTCCAAATCCGAATCGTGATCCAAAGCTTTGAACAGCCCTACTGTCTATGCCCTAGTCTCTCATAACACTAATGTGAAATCAGACATATATCCTCTTGCCTCCCATTTCCAACACACTTTGTGGACTCCAGTTCCCACAATGGCCTTGTTAGATCGGCATCCTGTACTTAAGAGGCCAGCACACGCTGTGCTAGAATTTACGGGGCTCACAGTTTCACCTGGTGAGAATTCCCTGAGGGACCAAGCCTCCTTTTATTTACTGTGAACATCTCTTGTTTGTAAGCATGAGTTACTTGTGTCCTGCAGTGGGTGAACAGACCCCCAGCCTGATGTTTTCAGCATGATAAAGCATACTTCATTCTGACAATCCATTTCTGCTATGCAATAAGCTCTGACAAGCCAAGCAGCAATGCATCAACAGACCAGATTGATTTATTCCTTCCTAATAGAATTACAATGTGAGCTAGAGGCTGCAGTGAGATGCTTTACTACCTCTGTTGTTTGTTCAACACCAGTACGCCTTTCTCATATACCATTTGTGATGGGCCTGGTCCAAAAGACACTGACGTAAATGGGCATCTTCCCACTGATTTCAATGGGTGCTGAGTCAGGCTTTATACTCCACCTTGCTACCTTGATACACACAAACCACTTGGAATCCCCAAAGTGTCAAGGCACCCTCTAAAACATCAAGCTATGGATTATGAAAGAAGAGTGTGAAAGGGCTGATACAAGATGGCAGAGAGATCTGGCACAGTAGTTAGTGTATATGGGCACTTGTATACATGATGGGGTTTAATCCTCACTAAATTAAATAGAGTTATTAAAATTAAAATGATTTATTTCAAATCCATGCATCAATTTTTAAAGGGGACAGCCTTTAAATTGAATTAATCTCAGTGCGCAATTCACATCAGGAAGAACCACATAACAATCCACCCCACTGATCTCATTGGTACTTAATTACAGCAGGGATGCCGGCAAACCAGCAACCCCTCACTCCCAAAACACATCCCCCAAAGCTGTATCTGTCTGCAGAGATCCCCACACCAAGCCCATAACATACCCCCAAACCACGTAGACTCCCACACCAATCCACCTATGAAAAAAACCACCACATCTGGAAGGAACTATATAAACAGAAACCTTTATTTTAACTTTTTTTTTAATTGTTTTCTTCAGACATGATTATTATGTTCAATTAAAAAAAAAACTTTATAAAACACAGTTAGAAATTAATAACTCTTGAAAGAAAAAGATCTTTACGAAAAATAACTCTTAAAAAATAAGCTTTTACCTTAAAAAAAAGCCAAGTATAAAGCATGAAGTATAAAATTCTCTATTTCTTTCTTACATATGTAAATTTTAATAAATAAATAACTATAAATAACCAGAAAGATTCTATTCTTTAAATGCTATGCTATATACTATTCTATCTATATTTATTCTATCTATACTCTATATACTAGTCTATCTATACATACTATTCTATCTGTATTCTAAACTATTTTTATTCTTTTATTATATTTCTATTTCTATTCTATAATCTTCTACAATCTTCTTCTCTCTTCTATAATCTGCCTATCTTCTATCAATGTCTTTATTCTACATTATGTTCTTCTATTTCTGCTCTTCTAAGAGTCCTGCAAGGGAAGAAAGATGCCAGGTTTGGGCCATGCTCCCAAAACTACCTTCTTGGCTTCCTCCATAGAGGCTACAACATCTCCTGTGGGAGATTTCTGTCATTACCTAAATATTACCCAGCATGCTGCATAGCCCAGGGGATGGGTCTGGCATGCAGCATCCACTATACAAGGTGTTTCTGGAAGGCAATAATAAGAAAGACAAAAGTTACCTCAAAATATTAAAGTATTAGGAAGAGATGACATGGAACATCCCCTCAATTGCAAACTTACCATTTGCTGTTGCTGCTACTCCTGCGCCTGTCCTTAATTGGCAGCTACTGGTCCCAATCAAGGGGCACAGGGGTGGGGGCACCATCTTGCTACTAGATACGCCCATCACTTTGGGGTGTGCTTATTTATTAGGGATACATTTCTAGGGTCTTTGTAATTCTATCGATGTGTTGCTTGTGTTTTTATATGGAGCTGTATATCTCCTTTCTGCAAGTCCTCACCCCCAATGGAGTGATCTTGCAGGATTCAGTTTCAATGGGGCTGGGTTCCTCCAGCCACCAAATCAGTCAAACACACACACACACACACACACACACACACA
>JAGPOW010000261.1:16318004-16336896 GCA_030014935.1 Caiman crocodilus
AGATTAATGTGACACACCTGACCCAGCTGGGTAGATCAGCAAGTACAGGCTGACCCCCTCATGCCAGGAATCAGTTCATTAAGGTAACAATAAAACGCAGTCAGACGTAAGCACACAGGTGAACACAATACCTCTACATCCAGCTGGGTGTCCAGCTGACACCCTCATGGTCCAGCATTCAGTTCACTAGGGCACGTCCGAGCTAAACTGGGTCAATCAGCCTATACAAGCTGATCCCCTTATGTGTCTCAAACTCATCACATCCCAATCTTTTGCCCTAACTGTCCTAATAGTGGTAGCCTCTTGATAAGCAGACCCCAGAGTATTTCTGGGCTTCACAAGGATCTTTGGCTTAGGTAAAAGAAGCGTTGCTGCAAAGCAAGTGGGGAAGGGAAGTAGAGAAGGAAAAACACACCCAGTGACCACCGGTTTGACTATAAAAGTTATTTATTGCTAAGTATATGAAAAGTATAATGGTACTAGTAGTAATAGACATGCAAGGAAAAACAAAGCAAGTACAATATTACCCTGTTTTAATTGAGTATTTGGGAAAACCGAGCTCAAGCTCAACTAATACAATTCAGGTTCAGAAAGCTATGCCTAGAGAGAAAAAGAAAAAGAGAGAGAGAAAGAGAGAGCTGGGATCTCACCAGTCACTTGGGTGACAAATCACTTGGGTGATTTGTTGACAAGCAAAGTTCCCAGCATGATCATTGAAGAGAGACAATCTGTTTCTGTCAGCTACTTGAGAACAAAAGCGGATGGTGTCAGGGAGATTTCTCTCTCTTTAAGCACACTGTTTGCTGCTTTACAGTTTTTTATACCCTTAGTCCAGCTTCAAAATATTCTTTTAATTGTGTAAATCAAGAGGGTCCCAAGCCATAATTGACAGGGAAAGTCCTGTTATATCAACAGTTTTAATTTAAATGACTTACCTTTTTCAGTGACATGGGGTTATCTGGTTTGGAACATCTCATGAAACTGATTAACAACCAGGAAAAACATCAAGTTTTAAGGAGTAACCAGATGCCTAGGAGCTATCTTGAAATTGTTATAAATATAGAAGATACACTGGAAGGGATACCACATTGTTTCTTCTCAGATGGCCTAGCTATGCTTGCACTGTGAAGTTAGCATTAGTGTTTTCTATTTCACCTGTTGTGAATAAGCCTCAGCTTAGCAAGACTTTCAGATTTTACTGTAGTTTTTTAATAGACTGAAGGGGATTACTTGGAGTGTTCATAAACTTTGTGGGGAGGACTTCCACTAGTCATCCCAGGAAAAGCATGATAGCATTTGTGGTCAGGGCTCCAATGGGCTGGAAGTTGTGATAAACCCTTAACCATTGTTCAAATGTTGCCCATACCCACTCTGACTTGGTCTCTTGCCTCAGTATTCTGTAACCCGGCAACTGAGTTTTAGTCAATCAAGTTTAAATAGCCCTCCCATACTCCCATACTGAGCCTGGGGACTGAGATGCCTATTAAGCTTTTCTTCTGCTTAGTTTTGGTTAGATGGGAGGGAGGGAGGGAGGGAGGAACAGAAATAGTCCTTTGTAAGTCCAGCAAGCTGGGTGCCAGGGCTCCCTCAGGAACACGGAGCTGACAGGTAACAATCTAAATAATGGTAAGTGGTGTATGGACAACCAAGACCATGGGATAGGTCCATACAACTGGCGCAAGGTGGTGGCAGGGGGAGTTTGGGCTTTGTCCTTCCATGCTTTTTCTTTCATGAATGGACTACATTTCCCAGCAGCCCCTGCCAGTGTAGCTTGGGCGGGTTCCCATGGGATACCCTACAGCAACTGCACTATGATAGGCTGGCTCTCGGGTTTCCATGGATACTGGCCCAGATGCATACAGCTGTGCACACAGCTATGTGTAATTTTGGGGTGACTATAGCCCTTTCCCTTAGCACCAGCCCTGCTGGCAGGGCATATGGCATGGGTCAGAGCTGCACCACTGCCTCCCTGGCATCTTGCGGTGGTAACAGCATGGTCTGTCATTGAGGCAGAGCCACAATCTGCAGCCTGCCATGCCCCAAGCCATGCTGTCACCACCACAGGATGCCAGGCCATCTGCACCCACTGGCAAACCAGTAATCCCCTCAGCCCTGAAATGCATTTTCCCAGAATTTGCTGCCCACGCCAATAAAAAAGCATAGCACATCCAGAATGAACTGTATAAAAGTGTAACCTTTATTTGCTTCCTGAAAATATTGTTGGCACTTTACATAGGTGTAAAAATATAAATAACGTAAAACAATTATAAAATAATAATATTATTGCAAAAAAATGAAGAACACATAAAATATAAATTTGCCTTTCCTGCTTTCTCTGCCTTTTCTGACTTATTTACAAAATTAATAAATAAGGAACTACAATTATATACATATAAAATAAATAAAATAGCCATCCTGCAGAAACAACAAAAAAACTTACATTTCCCTATTCTCTATTCTACCCTATTCCTATTCTATCACTTCTATAGCCTATTAATCAATTCTATTGTATTGTACATATATTCTATTTCTATCTATCTTTCCATGTCTTTTCAGTTATTGGTTATCATTTTACTTTTGAACTGACTCTGTTCTTCCTTTAATAATTGTCCTCCCACTTCTTCAGTCTCATAGCCATGGGTACTCCTGCTGGAGTTTTAGCAGGCAGCCTGCCCTCCCCACAAGCCACAGATTCCTTCAGGGTCATACCAACCCCTCTCCTTGCCCCCCCCCACCCTGCCCATGGGGCCATGGAGCAGTTTCATTAACCCTTCACTGGACATGGTCCATCCAGGGAAGCTAGGCCGGGGGTGTGGACCCATGCCGAATGTTGGGCAGTAAGTTTTCCTTGGGTCCACCAGTGCCCACCCCCATGCTTTGTTTCCAGCACTGCAGCTAGCATCCTGCAAACAATAATCCCCTTCCCCTGCCTGGACAGCTTTTCCCTCCCCTCTCCCAAGCCCTGCCACAGTTTCCAGTGATGGCCAGCTATTCATGGGGGAAGCCACAGCTGCCCACAGGGAGACGCCCGCCGCCTGCCTCCACCCCCTCCACTACCCACCATCACTGCATCCTCCTCCCTGCCACTGCAGACAAAGTACTGATGAGACAAACAGAAGCTTTGTGTTCCAATGAAATTTACTTTTATTCCAAGAAACACTCTGCAGTATGTATCAGGAATTATTCATCAGCCTAGAGAGAACTGACTCCATCAGCTGCATCCATAATATGTGCAGCCAGGCAATCCAGCACAATGGCCTTCCAACCAGTGTCTCCATGCTGATGTTGTGGGGTGCCATGCGCTGCCCACCCATATCTCTGTCTGCCCACTGCGTCCCACACTTTCTCAGCTCACAACTCACTAAAAACCTCTCCCCTGGTTTCACAGATATAGTGACGTATGCAAGCTGACACTATAAAAGCCACTATGTTTTTCTGCTCCAACTGGAGATTGCAGTTCAGTTCTGTGCTTTAATGCAGCCAAATGCTTATTCGACAGCCATCCTGCTGAAAGCTATCTTTTGTGGGCTGGTTATATGTCCTCCGTATGGCTTCATGAGCCAGGGCTTTAGGGGGCAATCAGTGTCTACTATGATAAGGGGAGATGGCAACATCACAAGTCACTCTGTCAGGAATTCCAGGTGCAGAGTAGGAGTGTGCGAAACTGGCTGTATTCTATTTGGATTCAGCCCAAACTGGGGACAGTGATTCGATTTGTTGATTCGGATCACAGTCCCCGATTTGATCCAGCTGATTCCAAATCTAAAGATTCAATTCTGATTTGGAGAGTCACCAATTTGGCCAGAGACACAGCTTTAAATATTTTTTTCTACATACCTTGAGGTACCAGGCACAACTTGTGAATGCTAAGATGCTAGGGCAGATGGAGCATCCCACAGGAGCACAGGGGATCCCCCTGTGTACTCAGTGGTGAACCTTGAAGTGGACCGGAAGTAGTACTTCCATCAGCCCCCTCATATCCCCCCAGCTTGGTGATCATCTGTTGGGGGGCCATAGGCACCCAAACTCAGGAGGCACCAGTCGCCAAGCCAGGAGGCCATGGGGGTGACCCCCACATGCTTTCTGCTGGACCCGGAAGTGGACCGGAACTGCTTCTGGTTTACTTCCAGGTCTGCTGCCGAGCACGTGGTGGGGAGGTCCTGTGGGATGCTCCATCCGCCCCACCATTGCAGCATTCATGAGCTGCCCGGTACCTTGAGGTATGTAGAAAAGACATTTAAAGCTATGTCTATTTCTGAATCGCTGAATATTTCCAAATCTCTCTGAATGGATTTGAAGGATTGCAATTAGATTGAGAGAGATTAAAGGGTCTCCTGATTCAATTCAGATTCAGAGATTCGGCCACCGAATCAGGCTGAATCTCTGCCAGATCAAGTCAGGGATCTGGGCTTCACACAGCCCTGATGCATAGTGCCCTTTCTACATCAAAACAGAAAGCAGTGAGTTTCTCAACACACATGCATCATGTGTGCTTCTTGTCCAGCCTGCATAAATGTTAGTGAACCTGCCCCAGTGATCCATCATGTCTTGCAGGATCACCAAGACAAATCCCTTCCTGTTTGAGAATAATCAGCTTGCCTGTGATGGGGATAGCACAGGGAAGTATGTGCTGTCTAAAGCCTCCACGAAGTTAGGGAACCCCATGGCATTGAAGCCATCAATAACTTCCTGGGGGTTATTGAGGCGAATAAAGTTGTTCACTGCAATGTTCTGCAGCAGTTATGATACCTCATGAATCACCAGCCTGGCCATGCAGGGAGCAATGCCAAACTGATTCAAAATGTAGTGTCGGCTGGCAGGGGTGGTCAGTTTCATGATGGCCATGGACACCCTGTTGTCCAACATAATGGGCTGACACATGACAGTATGCTGCTTCACTATTTGCAGCCCCAGCATCAAGACTGTATGATTATATGTCTCCCTGGTCATTCAGAATTTCTCTAGCCACTGTTGATCATTCCAAGTCAACAGTACAATTTGCTCCTACCAGTCGCAGCTGCTCGCATGGGCCCAGACCCTGTGATTGTTGTTCCTTGGGTTGATCCACAGAGCCCTGTCAGCTACCAGTTCTGTGCCTTGCCTGCCTCTCAGTTCTCCCAATCTACCACATTGGCTACTGCCTTCAGTTGCAAGCCATGATTATGTGCTGCTATGTCATCACAACTTAGTACAAGGTTCAACATAGCATACATTATGATATGTAGCTGCGCTTCTATGATATGAAATAAATCCAAGACCATCAGCAGGAGCCTCAACTCCATTTTGTCTTCCTCACTCATTTCATCTGGATTCCATGAAACCATGTTGTTTGGCAGCACTCTTTAGCCCACAGCACCACCAAGGTTCACTAAAGGGGTCATCTGAATATATATGGTTGCTGAATATGATCTATTAGCATTATAACTGACCTGCTATTTGCATTTCAATGATTACCCAGCTCAGGAGGTCGTGCACTGAGCATTGGCACAGAAGAGCCTTTTCCCTGTAGCATGGAGGGTGGAGGGTAGGTCATGTTCTGCACATCTACTAGGAACTTGTGGGGTTTAGGATGACCGCAGGAACCTGATCATATGCCCTGGGGTTACAATACTGATGGTTACTGGATTAACAGATTTTCACACCCAAGAAATATCTCCCCAAAAATGTACCCCACCCTGCAATAACCCAGGTTTGAAACATGGTTGTGTGGGGGACAGAACTATGTCTCAATAGCTCCCATTAGCACATAAACACCTATGCCAGGCATCAAGGCACCAGAACCATCAGGTCCTCTCCCACTCACTATGGCCCATAATTGACTCCCACCCAGTTTTAGAATAGGGTTTCATTAATGCCCTTGCTACATGTGTACTGCTGAGCATAGCAGTTTCCTGTAACTCGGCCACCCCTAACTTGGTACTTTGAGATATGGGTCCCCCCTGCTCCCTACCAATCTCCCAGAAATAATTCAATCATTCATTGGTTAAAAAATTGGGGCTCTGGCAGTAAAAGATGTATTATACTATTACTATGATCCCAGAACTATCTTTCCTTTCAGTTGCAATAAAACCCCAGCACAGCTGAGGACTTGATAGGTGGCACAGTGGCAGTAGGGGAAGTTTTCCATGAAGGAAGAGCTGTCGGCCACAGATTCTTGGGTATGATCAGCAACAGAAGATTATGATCTATCTTTCAAACAATGGGTAACAATTTGGGCCACCATCACCATTGCTTTGTTCAGAAATGTTACTTGATCTTATTTCCCTGACTGCCAGTACTGAGACACAATTCACAGCTTTATAGGTATGCATACATGGAATTTTCAAAAAGGTTCATTAAACTCATGTCTATATAACAGCCCCAAAAGTCTGACAGAAAGCAGTTGTGGCACTGTTGTTAGGATAGCTAGGTCTTGACTACTTTTGGGGCATGAAGAAGTTCTTGATGTCTCCGAAGAACAAGTCCAGTATGCAGGCAGTGGAGCATGGTTTATAGCTGTACATACATGGTTTATGTACATCTATAAACCATGGCCCCAACTAAACCCAAGAAGAACTTAAAGACTTGATTGGTATTTGGTCAGAGGAAGAGATCATTGAGTAACTGGAAAGTAGAAGGAATTAGCTAGTGTATACTGCAATTGCCAAGGAAATGAAGGTGTGTGGGAGAACTGGGATTTGACACAGTGCCACAGCAAGATCAAAGCCCTGAAATGTGCTTTTCATTGGGTCAAGGATGAAAACTCTCATTCTGGGGCAGCAGACACAATTGCTCCATTTTATGACCAGCTGTCCATCATTTTCTCTAAGGATGCAGGCAACACTTCTTGTTTCCAGTCATTTGGGACTGGTGTTTTGCTGGACAGCACATCTAATCAAGAGACCACAAAGTGTCCTGAGACACAAACAGGAAACATGTTGGAGCCATGGGGTGACTGCTCACTGCCACTGGATGATGGGGATGGCCAAGAAAAAGTAATCCTAACTCTGCACTGGCTCCCCAGTAGCTTCATTGGTGTGCACAAATGAGGAAAACAACATATCAGATGCAACTATGGATTTCCCCCAGATGCATTTGATGCATCAGAAGTTCCTGAGACCCAAAGACTGGTTTCTTCAAGAAGACCCGTGGCCAGGGACTTGTAAGTATTGTGAAATGGGCATTATATCCCTTTCCGCCACTACAAAAGGTACTGTTTTGGTGCCATTGTGTTCAAAATGCTGGGGGGTTCTGCAAGTATTTTTGGCAGTAGTTAACCTTCTTTTTACTGGTTAGGGATGAGATATTTGACCATGAACATTTTGCTTTCATTTTCCTGTTACCAGCTACTGCACCCAATAGAAGCTGGGGATGTGAGCTCCAGCTCACTTTGGAGCAAAGTGAAAGTGGGACTTCCGCCATAGGTAGCAATGCTCCAAAGAGATCATGATGGAGGCTCTGGTGGAGGCCATACAATCCTGAGTGATAGCTGCAGATGACTGGCAGGATGAAGTCTGGGAGTTTCTTAGAGAAGCTGAGCAGTGGGAGATGCAAAGCATGGCCAACACTATTGAATTCAGGAATTCATCTCCTAGACCACACAGACCAGTTTCTTGACCTGGCCATGCAGTGACATGCAGATCTCCAGGAGATGCACACATTGATTAAGGATCATGTCCTTAAGCCCCTAGTTATAAGCAGGTCCCTCCTTGGAAAGTGCACACAAGGTCAACTAGGCTTGCCTCTTACCAGGAGGTATCCAAGAGTAAGACCACTGAGTCTGTTC
Source organism: Caiman crocodilus (assembly GCA_030014935.1). Classification (NCBI taxonomy): domain Eukaryota; kingdom Metazoa; phylum Chordata; order Crocodylia; family Alligatoridae; genus Caiman; species Caiman crocodilus. The sequence goes on from JAGPOW010000261.1 coordinate 16,325,770, forward strand.
CTCCACCCATATTGTTTTCTGCTAAAGGGCACCTCAATTCCAGCAGGGCCAGGAGAGCACCACTATTCAGAAAGCAAGGGGTGGGCCAGACAGGGGGTTCATGGTAGAGAAACAAAACCAACTGACATGAGAGGAGTTACTATTTGCTAGGTGATGCTGCTTTGGAAACAGGGACCGGGGGAGTGGGTATTCTGCAGTAAGTTATTGTCATTTGAGTAAGTGCCCAGGTGTAATAAAAATGTATTTCCCATCCCTATCTGCCTTCTTAATTGGGAAGGGTTTATAATGCCTGGAACTGGGTGTTAGGTGATAGAAGCACAGCCAAACATTCCCTGGCTTGCCTCAGACACAGAGCGGTAATGATAGAAATATAAAGACTAATCCTCCACAAGTGGATGGTAGGTGGGGGTAAGGGGAAGAAGAATGGAGGTACCTTGGTAACACATGGTGTGGTAGAAAGGAATTCTGGTGGAGGTGGGGAAGGTCCAACACTGGCTGACAGCATGGGCTGCCTGCTCTGTATTATCATAGCGCTGTGCACCTCTGCATGTCCGTAGCCAGAGTGACATCCCGTACCATGTTGCCCCCTAATCAGTCCCAGAATGTGCTTTCAGCAAATGGAGCCCTGCTGGACCTGTGCCTGACTTACATTTGTGTGGTCAGGGTGGCAACTTGTTCCGTGCTCCCCACAGCTACTGTCAATTCTTTTGGTCCCCACAACAAACCTTCCACAAAACCAAACTGAATTTTAACTTGCTTACTGGTAAATTTTTAACAAACCTCTCTAAGGATGCCTCTGCAGCTGCTCCTGCTGTTGCAGCAGGAGAACAAAGCCAGAGAGCCTGGCCTGAGTATGTGATAATTTCCCTCTCAGAAATGTAAAGTGGGAAGATAATACCCCCACATTGAAAAGGAAAGTGTCTGCCCAAAAGTGTTATGCAAGTAGCACCCTTTGGCTAGGCAGACAAGGTTCCTTGGGTGAATTTGATATCTTTTAATAGACCAACCCAAATGGTTGGAGAATGGTTATTAAGCAAGCTTTTGGGTTCAAAAACCCTTCGTCAGGCTAAGGAAGCTTCAGCAGTTGGTGTGTGCTCTTCCTGGAACACTCATGGAAGCTGAAGTTAGACACGTAGAAACTTAGATTTTCATATTTAAACATAATTTACATATTACGCATGTGACCTTGAGGTGTTCTGTACCTGGAGCTGGACTCTCCTCCCACAAATGTTGGTTCTGCAAAGCCAAGAGACATAAGCCCTTTGTGAAACTTTGCAACATTTCACAGATAAGGTGCTCAGCACCAATTTCAGTCCCCTGTCTTTCCTCAGATTGCAGCTTGGCTGTGCATGGAAGTGCACAGTGAGAGCTGACTAACTGGCCAGACATGGTGGACAAAAGGCCACTGGATTCCCTCCACCCTGGATTCCCTCCACCCCTCTCCCCCACCTCGGTACACTGTGCCTAGTGTCCTTCCAGGTAATGACTGCAAGTAACTAAGGTGACTCTGAACCCTTTTACTGCCCCCTCTCCCCCTCCCCCTCCCCATCCCCATCCCCATCTGCCCATGCAGAACAACTGCTCTGCTTCACTGCTGCACAGCCCTATGTGCCTGGGGTCAAATCGTGCAGGGCTGCAAGACAACTGTTGCGAGGATCTTGCCACACAGCCAGCATCCCCCTGTGGGGGCTCTCTGGGGAAGAACTCCAGGGATAGCCAGCCTCCACTATGCTAATGGGCACAGAGCATGCCACTGCTGCATATGCCCTGCACCATGCACAATGAGCTCTTCATTCAGGCTGAAGGTTGCCCAAACCACTACACCTTGCTGTTGCTGAAGGATCAGCAATGCCCTGTGCACACCTGTGCTCCTGGTTTGGGATGCTTAGCTCAGTAACCCAGACACTGTGACCCATTGACCCAGATACTGGTATCAGGGACCTGTACCCAACTGCCCCCCTGCCCCAACTGACTTTGATTATGTATGCTCCTTTTCTGGCATTGGCACAGACAGAAGCCTAGAGTCTGGCCTCTGTATGACCCAGTCAAACTCCAGGAGGAAAGGGGTGGTTAACACAGGCAAAATCTTCCCCCAATGAGTGCAGCCATGGAATCGGAGAACCGCATGATAGTTTAAAGGGAAAATGAACTCACTCAAAGCGAATAAGCCATTATTAATTTTGTGCTGGTGTCAGAATAATGGATGGGTACAAGAGGGATGAGAGCCAGTGTTCCCTTGTGTTCCCTTGATAATCATAATGTACCTGGACTTGAAAGAGGCAGCACAGACCTGGCATGCACGCTGACTGCTGTCATCCATGGTGGTCTGCTGTCATTAGTGATGGACAATGGGTGAACAAGCCCACTTCAGTGTTCAGTGGACATGCTTTATGAATAGCAGGTTAGGAATTCTAGAATAATAGATTCATAGAAATTAAGGGATGGAAGGGACTTGGGAAGATCATCCAGTCCAAACCACCCTACTCAGGGCAAGAATACTGCTGAGATCAAATGATCCCAGGAAGGTGCCTGTCTAGTCTCCTTTTGAAGACTTCCAAGGTTGGGGACTGCATGACCACCTCCCAGCTACAGGTATTCACTCCTTACATACTTATACATGGCTACCAAGTCCACACCCCCCTCATCCCACCCAATTTTCTTGAGACAGAACAGTCCTTGATACCTTTGTCTTTCCTTACAAGGTTTGTCAGCCATCATACATTCATTCAGTCATTCAATATATATGTCATTCATTCATTTATTCATTCATTCATATACTGGTATCCTATACTCACTGCTTCAACAAGTATAGAGACAGTGAGAAGGGACCAGTGCCTTGATACATGGGTGAGTAGCCCTCTGCTGCAACAAGGCCTGAGAGGGACCCTGTGGGTGATCCTTCTTGGCATACCCATCAATACATGGCTCCTTGGTTACCTTCACTGTCCACAGATTTTAGGAGCCAAAAGTTGCAAAAACGCATCCAAACCAAGTACGCCCAAAAGAAACAGTTTCCAGGATAGTACCAGCATGTCTATTGTCCAAACATTTTTCACCAAAGTGAGAGCTGGAGGGGTTTGAACTTTTCCTGATCTGCTCAACAAGATGCCTATAACATGAGGGTACAGGGGCTCAGGTATGGGTACCCCTTATTAATCTGAGATGTCTGATGCTGAGGAGAAAAGACAGCAGACCAGGGAGAGAAGAGAGCCAGTCAGGGCACATAAGACTAGGACAGCTTGGTCGTATGAAGAAACTACAAGCCTGGTGCAGGTGCTGGGGGACCCTGAGGTGTTAACCCTGTAGCATCAGCAACAGCCCAAGTATGAACTTACACATCTCCCTGGAAGTGTCCAGGGGACTTGCCTAGTGGAGGCACAACAAGATGGCAGTCCAGTGCCGGGTAAAAGCCAAGAATATAAGAGATGCTTTCCAAAGTCAAGTAGCAAGAGCTCAGTGGAAGGGCACCACCGTGCATACCATGCTGCATTATTGGTACCTCCAACCATTAATGGAGGTACTTGAACACCAAGAAATGAGACAACTAGAAGTATCCAGGCTGTCCTATGCTCCTGAGAGCTTGCCGGCCATGGGTCTGACTGTGAGCCCTGCTGCTTCAAGCGAGGAAGGCAGTGGCAGTTCACTAGTACTGGTTTATGATGTGTCTGTCGAAGAGGAGAGATTGGGAACATCATCCTCCACAACTGGTACGTTAAGCCACGGGGAACCTTTAAGTCAACTGACATCTGACATCTGAACTGACACCTGAGATTAGGCTGGGTTGTCACATGAAGGGGGGTGGGTGGGGTTAATTCAACTGTCATCTAAAGTGACAGGTGAGGGGATTGGATTGTCATGCAGGAAGGTGCAGGGCAATGCACAGCAGGAAGGCTCTGCCGGTGAATTGTTTGCAGCTGTTCAGGGATTGCAGTCCAACAACTTGGACAGGCAGACCCTTCTTGGTGTTTTTTTTCCTGACCACTTCTTATACACTCGTCTGATTCACTGAACACAGAATTAGTTTTCTATCTTTTTTCTTTCAGTGTGGGCCATTAGGAGATCACCAAATTAACAACTGATTGCACCATTAGCAAGGGTCGTTTAACTTGTAAAACGGAAAAAATCAGTAATTCCCAAGCAGCATCTGCATGGCAGAGCAGGGCGGGGTACTGCGGGTTGGGAATGAGCAGCACTGGCAGGACCAGGGGTGCCTGGGTCATGAGTGAGGGGCAGCAGGAGAGCTCAGGGGGCTGCAGCTTGGGAGTCAGAGACAACAGAATGGGCTGGACCAAGGCACCTCTTTATTTAACTGGAAATATGGCATCCGTAATGATGGTGACATTGTCAGTAAGGGCTGCCTGCTGCCATTGCAGAAGCACCCCTGGGTCTGACTGTGGGGTGAGCCTGTGCAATGATTTGTGCAGCACCCAGCACAAGGGGAAAAAAGAACTTTATGAAGCATGGAGGCCCCTAGCACTTAGTGTTAAGAGAGGGTAGGCACCAGTTGCTCTAAGGACATCTGAAAGCAACAGATTAGGTGGCAATGGCGCCATTCTCATTAAGGGCTGCTTGTTGCCATGGGTCTGACTGGGGTGACCTTATGTAACCACAAATGGTGTGACAGCCAGCGCAAGAAAAAAATTATGAAGCATGGGAGCTATGGGCTGCAGTTAGTGTTATGAGAAGGCAGGTACCATTTTCTCTGTCTGAATGAAGGGCAAATGAAAGCAGTCCAGGGTGCCCCCTTTAGGCACCCAAATGGTTCTTCGTTCCTGGATTGAACCAGGGGCAGATTATGGAGTGACCGTGCTTTTCTCGTTAAGGGCTGTCTGCTGCCATGGGTCTGATTGTGGGGTCAGCTTGTGCATGAAGGCTATGCGCTAAAATCCTGTGATCAAGAGGGAACCATTTGCTCTGAAAGCAAATGAAAGTGAGAGTAAGTGTGCCCAAAAGCTTGCAAATAAAGATTTTTTTTTTTGCAAATATCCACGTGGTTTAATAACAGATATCGCCTCTGCCATGAGTTCTGATTCCTTTTGCCCGTAAACCACTACAGTTACAGCCTGTATCCCTCCTCGCTTTAGGTGGCCAAACGATTCTTCATTCCTGGATGGAATCAGCCATTGTCACCTTGCCAGGGCATGGCTTGCGGGGTGGGGAGGGCACTGGGGGTTGTCTGTAAAGGAGAACAGAAGATTGATTCATATCAAACAGAGTGGACCACAACATCTGGCATGCAACACCTGGCATGCAAAGAAACACATACCCAAGTAGCTAAAAATTGCAGGTATCCTTTTCTCCTCCTATCTGCAATTTGAAGCAACAGCTGATGGACAAAGGGACTCAACAACACAAAAGTTGCAGTGGCATCTGGTAAACAAAGGGGCTCATGACATGTCATTCAGTGCATTTCTGTTTGCACGTGATGGATCCATGGATACATTGATTTCATTCCTGGTGATCCAAACTAAAATACATCAGGATGTGTTTTACTTTGAATCAACAAAAAGATATTAAAATCACCAGAAAAGTCCGCATGTGAAAATTGTAACTCAGCTAAATGACAAAAAAGGGCAATTTTTGTCATATGTACAAGAGCTACATTATATCTTGCAGTTCCCTGTTTGGTACAGAAAGGTAGCCCAGATAGTATGGAAAGCACCCAGTAATCCCATACTTCAGGCCTTTTGCTGGTCAGCAGTAGGAGCCATAAAGGATTTTTTTTGTCTCCTCATAAATGCTACTGGCCTCTGGAGGGTTGCAGGGGCGGGGGGTTGTTTGTTCTGTTTTGTTTTTGCTTTCATCTTCCTCGGAGGCTAAGGGTGTCAAACTCATCTGGGTCCACAGGCTAGAGGAGTGAGATGGGACCAACCCCAGTGAGCACTGTGCAGATGGCACAGCCTGAGAGCGGCCACAGCGAGTGCCATGGGTGGCACACATCTCGGGCATTATGTGCACAGCCAATTTTGGCACGGCATGTGGATAAACAGGGGAACACTGGAGGGCTCAGGGGAGGGGTGCAATTCCAGCCTACGGGCTGTATGTTTTACATCCCTGCTCAGAAGCACTGAAACACAGAACACAGCTAAGGCTGCAGGGCTTTAGCTTGGGTTGCTCAAGGTAATACTATTCACCAGTTCTGGGGACATAAAGAATTTTTCCTGTTAAGTCAAATTGATGTAGCCCATGGGAGTTATTGCCTTTCTCTATAGTATATGGTATGGTCATTTCCCCAGGCTCTTCTGAGTCTACATAACCAACTGCTTCTCTGCTGCTACAGTAACAGAGTATTGCCCAAGAACTGCTTTTACCTATGAGCGTTTTGGATATTATTCTTTGTAGTTGTGGGTAAGGGCTTGCAATTGGGATTTTAGGAATTCCTTTGGTAAACAACTGCCTGCAAGTGCACGGAACTGGACTCAGTTGCTGAGGAGGCTCCTTCTAGGCCTATTGGAAATGTGGCAGACCAAAGTGTAGAATACCAATAAATTGTTCCATTGTGCAGAAGTAGTAGTCCAGCAAAAATGCATCCCCTCTCTCACATCTCCATGCATAACCATGTACCATCTAAGGTACCCACTATATTTGCTTTGTGAGCCTTGCAGTATGTGGATAAACAGAACATCCTTCTATCTCTCTCATAGTACCACCACATCTGGACCATCTTTTGTACGTTCTTTATAGACACGACAAAAAAACAAATGTAGAATAACACTGAATTTTACACCTCCCCGGCCATTCATTGCAACAGAACTCATCAGACCCTAATGTCATCATGCAGATGCTCAAAGGCATAGTCACCACAAATCTGTATTTTGGAAAATGGAGACCTATGTAGAAAGACTATTTTCACATTGAGACTGAGGCCATTTGTCTTTCCTGCCTGCATCTCATGGGAGGATTTTGCCTTGAAAATTGTAATGAGCTCCCCAACAGATGGCCATGCTAGAAGTAACAGCATTGTTGCACAATCCACAGTGCAAATCTACTCCGAGAAAGGACTGCTGGGACTTAGATTGCAGGTAGCTTCCCATTTTCTTTTAAAACTCGTTTGGGGTTTTAAATGGTACTAAAGTAAATGTAGGTAGATAAGACCATTTTTTTTTCATAGAGGAAAGATAGTCCAGTGGTTGGGCTGCCTGTAGAGTTTTCTATTTTGTGGGAAATTTCTAGGATTTCTAGAATATTTTTCATTCTGAATTGGAACCACAAAAAATAACATTTCCAGTTAAATAACATTTTGGAAAAAAGTATTTAGGGAAAACCACAACTGTTCATTTCAATGTGTTTATTTTCATTTATAATATACATGTTTAAAATAACTGGAACTGGAATTGCTTTCACAACCCCAAATTAGAACATTCTATTCTTAATACCGGCTTGGAATGGCAGATTTCTATTGTTTGCTAAAGACATTTTCAAAAACATTTGACAGAATGTTTTGAATATGAGACAAAGGCATTGCCAAGGGGGAAAAAATGTTTCATTAGAAAAGTTATGACCCACTCCAGACACTAGATTGGGTTAAAAAAGACCTACCATTCCCCGTTTTCCATATCCATCCTGCATGACCTTTGGCAATAGGCTCAGATCCCTAAAGGTATTTAGGAACTCAGCATCCTTCCAGATTCTCCCCCTCTGCCCGCCCCTCAGGCATCTCTCAGTACCTCATAGGAGTTTTGTAAGGACATTACACCTTGTGAGGCTGCCTAGTACTACAGAGGCCATATAAGGACCACACAAGTTCCTAGACTAGATACCAGTAGATAGCATGGGATAAACATGTTATATCTGTGCAAAGTTCTCACAACCCAGTCCATCAAATATTGTGTGCATCATGAACGTTTCCCAGGCTGCCCAACAGGTGTTTGGTCACCCAAGGAACTCAGTGCGTGCGCTGAGCAATAGTATGCAACTAAATCAGACCAACCACACAGTTCCTGGAGACCCACCTCTAGCTTTGCGGACGCTAAGTAGTCCATCTGGAATCCACAGAGGGGCAGACTATATTTAGCCCTTATGTGTGAGTACACGTCCTACAGGAACCAGAGGTCTATTTGCAGTTCCTGTATTCAGGGACCAGAAAACTGGGCTTGCTCACTCCATATTCTTTTGCTGCCAGAAACAAGGTAGTGAGTAAGCCTGTGCGAGCAGGCAGCTATTCAAGCCGACTTCAGATCCAGCCACTTCAGATGCCAGAGATCTGATCCAGAGCTCTGGACCTGGTTCCCACTTTGATTTGGCTGAAGCTGCTCTGAAGCATTGGAGCTGCCTTGGATATCCGGCCATAGGGTATAATGGGGAATCAATGAATTATCTATAACTTTGTTGTTTTTTGTCTGATTTAGATAAAACTTGCAGGGAGAGTAGCCTCTGCTGAGAGCATGAAACTTTCCAGTTTCAAGAAGATCGGTGCAGGGGTTTGGGGGAAACTGCACCCCAAATTCTTGAAAGCAAAATTCATGCCATGTGTACGTGTTACACCACAGTAGGATGAAAACGGTAGGGGTGGTAGCCCCTGGTGAGGCCACAAAGTCTGCCAAGTTTCAAGAAGATCAGTGCAGGGGTTTGCGGGGGGACTGCACCTCAAGCTGATGACAGGCAAAACTCGTGACAACTGATCCTGTGTGTGTTAAGGTGCAGCAGGCTGAAAACTGCAGGGGTGGTGGCCCTTGCTGAGGTCATGAAGCCTGCCAAGCAGATAGGTGCAGGGGTTCTGGGATCCTGCACCTCTAGCTGCTGACAGGCAAAACTCCTGCCATGGCTGCTTCTGCAACTGACTGTGTCTGTCTTGGGGCAGTCGATTGTCTGTATTCTTTCCTCTCCTTGGTCTGTGGTTTTGTAGGTGCTAGTTGTTGCAAATTAACTGTGTATTGCGTCGGTCCCTGAGGCAATTGTGATTAATCGGTAACTTTACCATAGAGGCAGCCCAGCCCTAGGGCAGGTGAGGCTCCCAGGCTGCAGCCCTGGGGCTGACCTCAGGCTGGCCCTCTAGTGACTGAGCAGATCTGGGAGCAAACTTTGAGCAAAGTTGATTTTTTTTCTTCATGTGTGAAACTCCTTGTGCTGTTGCAAGGGACAATGCAAGGTACAATGCTGGCTAACATACCTGCATCCTAACACACTATATCAAATGCACAGTGAACAGAAAATTCCAGTGATTGTTGACACGCATAGAATAATAATATAGCATAATAAAACATTTTATATTTATAATAGTGCCTTTCATCCTGGAGGATTCCAAAGCACCTGACAAATTGAAATTGCTATACAGGTTTATATATAGGGCGGCACTTCTCCCACCACTGAAATGCAGCCAGCCTCACCAACAGCAGTACAAAAATCAGGCTTTAGGTTTTATGACAGAAAACAAAGAATAGCTAATATAATTGTAAGTGCAGGGAGAATGAGATAGGGAAAGTGGAAATGATGAGATATGTGCTGGAATGCTGGATAAGATGTTATGGCTAATACCTCTAAAAGTTTCCTGTGATCACCCATCAACATGTTTCATACAAAATTTGGCAACTTGAGCGGTACAGTAACCCTCAAGATGTAATAGCAGGGAACAGAGAGCTTCCTTATACAGCTGAAGAGGTTGAAATGAGAACATCTCATTGAAGTGGACAGCCCTGCCAGGATCTTGGAGCTGAAGAAAGATAGCAGATCCTAGATGGCAGAAGAGAAGATGCCTGTACAGACTCTGGACCCAGCATAATCCTAAATTGCATATAATATGTGCTTCAGCTTCTCTGGATCAAATCATCCAACTTACAATAAATAAGCAGTAGCATGTGAAAACAGAATAAAGTCTGTTGCTCAAGGCTGACAGTATTGGGTTAGGCCAGGTACAAATAATTTGCTTTTTGGAAAGCACTAATGGTAGTTAAAGATAACTTGATCTTTTGCCTTTTGTTGAGAAGAATTGAATTGTGTGCAGCTAGCCAGAATCCTATTAAGAAGATAGGGTGTTTACTAAATATGGGAGGGTGGAAAAGCATAATCACTTATTGCCTTCCTTGGCCATTTTCAAGGGGCCTAGACCAAACTACAGATGCATAGCTAAAGTCAGAGGTCCAAAAACCTGTTTCTGAGTGATTACAGAATGAACCTTGGCAGATATGACAATTAACATGGTTAGCAAATGAAACAAGATACACAACACATCCAGTTAAACCAGATCAAATTAGAGCAAAAGGCCTAAAAGAGGACATTGTAAAAACAGATCAACCAAATATACTATACCATAACTTCAGTTTTAAAATGTTTGTAACAGCAGCTGATGAAAACAAATATAATAAATGTAGTTTGGTCATAACAGAGAAACACATGTTAAAGTTATTCACTAAGTGTAAATAAGTAGTAGAAACATAGCAGCCATCTCACTGAAGATCACAAACCAAAGTGAGAAGAAAACAGGATGGTGGCAAGCCCTATTCAATGATGGTGAGGAAAGGAAATAAATTTTCCCCTCCAGAACTGTAACTTTCACAAGTATATAAACTCTGCCTAACTGATACTTTGCCTGGCCATAAGAAAACAGGATTCATTCCCATTCCCAGTTGTCTGTTGTGGAGCCAGCCACACTGTGTTCAGTAAAGTAAAGAAATGTAAATCAAACCAATCAGAGAATGTGGAGTAGGACAGGACATCTATAAATATAGGGTATAGACCGGAGGGAAAACTGAAGAGCTCCGCAAATTCAAGATCTGCTGATAGGCTGCCTGCTACCTCCCTCCTGAGTTTCCCAACTGTTATTGGTGAGAATCAATATTGCGTTGTCCTTGATAACAAGATACACATTTTAATCTTGTGCTTTTGGGGTGTGAACAATAAAAGATGAGGCTGTAGAACTCTCTCGCCTCTTTTCTTACTTAGGTAGTGGCAATTAAGGGAATTGTACCTGCACTTTAATGTTGTGTTTAAAGGTAATCATTAAGAGAATTTGGCTGTACCTTCATTATGTGTTTAAGCTAGCAAAAGAGGTCCTGATTGTAAAACAGGCTGTAGTCTTGTCTCTCTAAAAGCCAAATGGTCCCATTTTTTTTTTTTAGTAAAAGAGAGAAAGGAAGTCTGGGATAAATTGTCTTCACGATCTTAGACAAGAGGTACAACAGTCCCCCACTG
>JAGPOW010000261.1:16341680-16387212 GCA_030014935.1 Caiman crocodilus
GTGTGTGGCTGCAGGCTGCCACATGGGGAGTGGGGGACTCACTCTGCCCCACAGCTGTGTGCTGCAGCCAATTGACACTCCCACACCCACTCGTCACATGGCACCCTGCAGCCACATACCCTCCATGAGGAGCGACTGCCAGCTTCAGCCATGGGGTGTCCCTTCCCACCCCCCGTCCCCTGCTCCTTGTACAGCACAGTTGCTCCCGTCGGGTTCCTGCCTGGGTGCCACATGGGGAGTGGTCATGGGGGTCATGCACCCCATCCCACAGCCACATGCTGCAGCCAGCGGGCACTGCCCACGTGCCCCCAAGCTGGCTTCTCCCCAGCCTGGCACACCCTGTGGCCAAAGCCAGCAGGCACTCCCCATGCATGGGGGCACGGCTTGTGGTTACACTGGGTAACATGGTGCATGGTTATGCAGGGGGTGTGCCGCATGGCCACAGGGTGTTGCACAGGGTGCAGGTGTGGGGGGTGTGCCCTTTCCTGTGATCATGTGCTGCAGCCGGCAGACTCTGCCCACACACCCTGCACCCTCTCCCTGAATGGCACCCTGCAGCCACACCTCAGGCCACGCCCCCACACAGCCGCGTGGCATGCCCCTGCGGAAACACAAGCCACATCCCCCCTCCCCTCCCCCCTCCTGCAGCTGAGGACAGCCTGGCCCCCTCCACCTCCCTGTGTGTCTGCCTGTCAGTAAGGCTCTGGGCAGTGCATGCACAGGTGGCCCAGACTGTTATGGACAGAAAGACACACAGTCAGAAGTGCCATGGCTTTTATTATATTAAATTTTTTAGTTCTGCTTAATGGTATTTTTGTTTCTCCTTTGATAATGCAATTTTAGTTTATAGATGTTTTCCCAGAGGGAAGCAACACTTTGGTGATCTGGACTACTTTGCATCCATCCACGTGATATTTTTTCTAGGCCCCATAAACATGTCTATGGATGGCAGAGCAAGAGGCATCAGAGCTACAGAAAATGGGAATCCACTCACCTTAACAAGAGACTTTAAGACACAAAACAGGCTGCTCCACCTTCCATATACTTCCCTTCCTCTGATGTCACCTTGTTCTCTCTTCTCTAATTTTAATCCTCTCTTCCTTTCCTCATGAGGAAGAATAATAATGGGTATTAGGACAGAGGAAAATGTAAGGAGAGGAGCTGGAGGACTGAGAAAGACCACACTTTTGAGACAAAGAAATGCATGGAAAAGGGCACAGGCTGGGGTCTAGAGGCCTGGCCGCATCAGTCTCAATTATTTTGAATGGTCATATATAAAAGCTATAATGGTATTACTTAATCGTAAATATTAGATCATGAGCATCCACGTGTGCCCCTTCATAATAGCCAGTTGTTCTCACATAATAAAAGTCCCACGCATATTCTGCTGTTCCCTTAAAGCCTAGAGAGACAGTAAAACTCCAGCTCATTCCTTGGAGGTCTGCAGAACTGGGTAATGTCAAATTGAGGGGGAGGGAATGAGTTCATGGACAGATTACTGCATATGAATTGCAGAGGGAGGAAGAAGAAACATGCCCAGGGTTGACACGATCCCCGGATTTGGCATCAGGTCACACTGGGGTTGTTCCAACTTTTCCTGTGGCTTGAAGTGTGACTTCCCTGCTGGGACCATCTGGACAATCTCACCTGGACAGTTCTGTGCCATCGCTGGTACTTCAGGCATTGCTGGCACTACATTGTTTCCTGTTCTTTGTGTGTGGCACTCAGTTTATTTATTTCTGATGGTCACAGGGCTCATCATAGTGATATCTGGGTGAAATGTAAAAGCCTGTAATATGCCAAATGTCAGGCTTGAGGATACAGCCATTTACTCTGGCCTTAAACTTTCTTAAACTATGAACAACCACTTGCAAGAAAAAGCTGAAAGGAATGAGGAAAATACTTCTTTGCCTGTCTCTTCTTATCCTGTTTTCCCACATTTCTGTGAGGGAAGGGATTTTTCCTTCCTGTCCAATCAGAAGAAAGGAGGTGGACCCTGATTAGGGCAGTGGTAAGTACTTGTTACCCTGTAATTACACAGCCCTGTAGCAGTGCAGGTCTCCTCACATTAGGGAGTTCCAATGTAGGTTTTGAAAAGCAATGATCTTCTGCCAAAAAAGAAGCTAGAGTTAGAAAAAGAATAAAGCAGGCCCAGTTCTGGATGGGGAGCTTCCTTTCTGATGCATTGTGCACCAGAAATATGTTCCGACATCTGCACTGCTTAGTTTTGTTGAAGGAAGTCAGGAGAGGAATCTGAAGGCTGAGAAACATCAGATGGCATAGATCTCTTTACAAAGTAAAGGATAACCAAATAGCAGCTGCTAAACTTACCCTTTGGACAGCGCTCTGAGAGTAAAACTAGGGTGTCAAGCTATTAATATTTGCAAGTAAAGTGTTCAAAAAGAGACAAATGCCACAAATAAGATTTAACCTGTTAAAAAAGACTGTGACGAGCCTAATTAGCCTTGATTGAAGTAATGGATGCACAGAGTGTGTGGAGAAAACATTTCTATTTAGCAATGAAAGCCTTCATGCTATACAATTCTGCACTGAAAGCTTGTAAATATACTGGGTTCATATCCAAACAGACTTCCATAGGAGAACAGGAAACAGTAGTCCCTAATAATAAATCTACAAACGGATGTCAGTATGAAATGAAAGCCAGCAGGTACCCATGTTGGGATCTATGTTATTCTCATTAACAAAGAAAAAGATCAATTATGTTGAAAATCCCAAAATCTGAAGAGCAGCAAACACACAGAAGAGAATCCAAATACAATCCAAATATCCCCACTATGCAAAGCAGATTCCCCTCCTCATGGAATAGCTTGACTACTTGATGCTTGTTTCATAGGCTGGAGATACAGTTTTAGAAGAGATGATTTTACACAGAGCAATTAGGACTTCATTGCTTGTTACAGAACTAATAAAGGTTGCAAAATATAACCATCTTTAAAGGATGGTTGTATAAAATTCTGCAAAGTTTCTACCTGAAAACATGTAATGCAACATAAACCAGATAGATTCCCTATGAAACTCTGGGCTCGTTGGTACTTTCATTAATGTGCCACAGTTATAGTGTAATTGGTACCACTTTAATTGGTGCTACTGTACATTAGCACTGGTGCAAGCTTTTTTGATGATGCTAATGCACAGTAGACTAATTCTACTGTGTCTTAGCTCATTAGCATGGGTTTTGGCCGCCATGCTAATACGTGGTAGAATTAGTCTACTGTGCTCAAAGTGTCTCGTGTAGATGTATCCCTCTGTGTCATGTTGTTGCGTTAAGCTTTTGGAAAAACTATCAGAGGTGCTAATCCTTAAAATTACAAACATGGTTAGCAGAAAAAACATGGTCCCAGGGAAAGCAACCTTCATGAGCTTTAAATATCCCAAGTCATACATAGACTCATAGTAAATTAGAGTTGGAAGGGACCTCAGGAGGTCACATCTAGTCCAACTCCTTGCTCAAAGCAGGACCATCCCTAGCTAGATCATCCCACTAAAGGCTTTGTCTAGTCGGGTCTTAAAAACCTCCAAGGATGGAGCTTTCACCACCTCTCTGGGTAACCTTTTCCAGTGTTTTACTACCTCCTTAGGGAGAAAGTTCTTCCTAATATCTAACCTAAACTTCCTTGCTGTAACTTGAGACCATTGTTCCTTGTACTGTCATCTGCTACCACTAAGAACAGTCCAGCTCCTTCCTCTTTAAAACCCCCCTTCAGGTAGTTGAAGGCTGCTATTAAATCCCCTCTCAGTCTTCTCCAGACTGAATAAGCTTAATTCCCTCAGCCTCTCCTCAGAAGTCATGTGTCCCAGCCCCCAAACCATTTGTGTCACCCTCCACTGGACTCTCTCCAACTTGTCCACATCCTTTCTATAGTGAGGGAGAGGGGGGCAAAACTGAGCACAGTACTCTAGATTTGGCCTCACCAGTGCTAAACAAAGGGAAAGCATCACTTCCCTTGATCTGCTGGCAACACTCCTACCAATGCAGCCCAATATGCCATTAGCCTTCTTGGCAACAAGGGCACACTGTTGACTCATATTCAGCTTATGGCCCACTGTAACCCCCAGGTCCTTTTCTGCAGAGCTGCTGCCCAGCCAGTCAGCCCCCCACCTCTCCCAGTGCATAGGATTTTTCCACCCTAAATGCAGGACTTTACACTTATCCTTGTTGAACCTCGTGAGATTTCTTTTGAGCCAACCCTACAATGTTTCTAGATCTCTCTGAATCCTAGCCCTACCCTCCAGCATATCTACTACTTCATCCAGTTTGGTGTCATCTGCAGACTTGCTGAATATGCACGCTATGCCATCTTCCAGGTCATTAATGAAGATAATGAACAAAACCAGTTCCAGGACCAATCCCTGAGGCACTCCACTCAATACTGGCTGCCAACTAGACATTGAACCATTGATTTCTACTCTCTGAGCCTGAAGATCCAGCCAGTTTTCTATCCACCTTACAGTTCATTCATCCAACCTGTACTTCCTTACTTGCCTGCAAAAATGTTGTGCAAGATCATATCAAAAGCCTTGCTAAAATCAAGGTATACCGCATCCACAGAGCCAGCCATCTCACCATAGAAGGCAATCAGGTTGGTCAGGCATGACTTGCGCTTGGTGAATCCATGCTGACTGATCCTAATCGCCTTCTTCTCCTCCAAGTGCTTAGAAATGGGTTCCTTGAGGATCTGCTCCATGATTTTTCCAGGGAGTGAAGTGAGGCTGACTGGTCTGTAGTTCCCTGGATCCTCCTTTTTCCCTTTCTTAAATGTGGGCACTACATTTGCCCTTTTCCAATCATCCCTTCCCTGATTGCCATGAGTTTTCAACAATGAAGGCCAATGGCTCTGCAATCACATCAGCCAACTCTTTCAGCACCCTCAGGTGCATTGTCTGGCTGGCCCCATGGACTTGTACATGTCCAGCTTTTCTGTATAGTTCCTAATCTGTTCTTTTGCCACTGTTGGCTGATCACCACCTCTGCAAACTGTGCTGCCAGGTGCAGTAGTCTGGGAGCTGACCTTGCCTGTGAAGACTGACAGAAGTGAAAAAAGCATTGATCCCTTCAGCCTTTTCTGTAGCCTCTGTCACTAGGTTGCCTCCCCCATACAGCAAGGGACTCACACTTTTCCTGATCTTCCTCTTGTTACTGAGAAACATTATTCTTGTAACTGATATTCTAGGAGGCAACATATAGCAAATCATGTATAAATTTAAATTAGAAGTATACACAATAAAGAGAAGAGGCACAGGAGTATAAGAACTGTCATACTGAGTCAGACTACAGGTCCATCTACTCCAGGAACCTGTATCTCATGGTGGCAGAGAGCAGATGCTATGGGAAAGGGTATTTTTTACACGCAGAGCGATGTGCTCCATGGCCTTTTGCCCCCTACAGCTCTCACTTACTCAAAAGGAGCTCTGAGGTGTCACAGGAGAATGAAAACTCACATCCTTTGCTCAATGTATTTTGTTGTCCTCTCCTGTTTACAGAAACCTGGAATAAATGGATTTCAAAAACAGGAAAATTCAATATGGCTCACTCCTGTATTAAAAATTGCAATATTAGTGCAGCAACAATAAGCCTGGGGTCACACTTTGAGTCATTTGGCCCCCATGAAGTGGGCACAGCTCAGAAGTGGGACCTTTTTGATGATTAATGTGGTGCTTATTTCTTTCCCTTTGCTGTATTGTTGCTTGAATACTTCATGATATTCTTCAGATAGATCCACAATGACATAACTGCATGACCCCACAGTAGTGAACAAATCTTGGCTTTAGCTTTCTTTGTGACAGCCACACTCACTTCCATTTCCTTCAAATACTTCTTGCTATTTTTTCTGCCTTGTTGCTGGTGTGATCTATGAGCTTCCTTGTTCTACTATTGTTCTTTTACCCGCTGCCAAATGGAACCAGAACAGCAAATCACTAAAAGCTAACATACTTACTCATACCAAAGGTATATACTCTTTCTAAAGCATCCTTAGTCTATATGGCACATTCACTTTCACAATGCATGCTCTCCCTCTTCCCTTACTCCCCTTGTCCTCAGGGTTTGAATTACACTTTGAGTCTTGAGGGTGTCTGCAAAAAAAATTAAACCAGTTCATTGATTATCAAGTTCACTTAAGTGAAGGAGGAATCCAGTTGGAAACATTCCCAGGTTATGATTTTCAAATATTACAGAGCGGTCTTGTATTTTATGGTGGGGCTCACCCACCCCTGGGAATGCCCCCTTAATTTGCACCCTGCCTATGCCCCATTAAAGTGACCACAGTCCTTTAATTTGTTTGTTCCCCATGTTTCTCAGTGTTGTTGTTAGGGTATAATCCAGATGTTGGGAGTTATGGTTCAACAGCCAAGGTTCAACAATACCAAAAGTTCAGGAGCTAAAGCTGAGGGTACTGGTACCAAGCGTCAGTTCAAATCTGAGGTGTCATACTAGGGATCAAAGGGGGTCTGGGTCAAAGCAAGCCTAGTCCAGTGGTCAGGAGCAAGGAAGTCCAATGCACACAACTGGGTAGGCAGACATGAGGTACTGGGGTCAAGGCACGGATAAGGTAGGAACAAAAGTCACAGGTTGGAGCAGGGCTGGTCTGAGGTAAGGCAGGAGAGTCCCAAATAACAAGGCTATAAACACTATTGCCAGAACAAGGCCCCAGAGGAAGAGGGTGTATTTTTATAACCTTCCTGTCAAGGAGCAATGGTATCCATTGGTTCTCCTGTGTCACACTGTCCCCCCCAGCGATTTTTACAGGAGGGCCAGGCCAGACTAAGTCCATGACCCAGCCAGCTTCTTGGTGGTGCTACAGCCCAGGCCTCTGCCTATGAGCCTGGAAGATATGCATTCAAGCCCCAGGGGTTCTGGGGTATTAAACATCATGTTCATAGCAACAGTAATGGTGCTTGATATGAAGCATAAGTAATTGTGATCAAGAAACAATAACATTTGTCTGTCATATAATTAATTATTGTGCATGGTGGGAAGCTGTGTTATTTGAATTTGGTGTTCACTTGGACAATGAGAAACAACCTTTAAAAGTCTCTACAGAAGTGTAAAAGTCTCTCTGCTCACACTCCATTTGGGGTGCATTTGGTGTTACCTGGGTGGCTGATGATGAAAAGGCTTTATGGGCCCATTAGTACCTGGAGTGATGCAAACTATATATTCTGGTATCTCCTTGTTCATAAGACACAGCCAAATATGTATAGGTACCATAGCCATACATAAAACAGGGAAACAGCTACTTAAGTTTAGCTGGATAGATAAATGGTGGAGAGGTGATAACTGCATATATTATTTTCTTTTACATCACCCCTGTAGGAGCTCTTGGTAGAACAGAGATTCATTGTTTTCCTGGTGTACTCAACTATCTACCATGGCTGGAACTGAAGAGCTCACTATGACAGCTACAATGGCTCCTCTTTGCTCTGGCATAGAGCAACAGGATCACAAGGCTATCATCGATGGGCTTTGCTACAGGAAGAAGTTAAGAAAAACACACCCAGCTAAATGTCCCAATAACTTTTCCCCATTGCAAAGAATTTGGTCTGTTGCTTCCCTCAGCAACAGCAAACACATTGGAAGACATTATAGTGCCACTTGCAACTGCTGGGCACATCTACACATTCATTAATGTGCCAGAGTTACTGTGCATTTAATTTAGTCCTTGGTCAATGAAGTACTAACTGAATGCACAGTAACTCATGCTACTGTGCAGTAGCGCCAGTGCACAGGTTTTGTGTGCTTATTATGCAGTAGCCTAATACTACTGTACAGTAGCATATTTGCAGTTTTTGCCTGGCATGCTATTACACAGTATTATTAAGCTACTGCCTATTAAGCATCTCTTGTAGATGTGCCCGGGCTGAGATGAAGAGAGGTGACTCAGAAAAGTCGCTCAGAGACTACTTGAGGCTACTTCCCTTTGTGTTGGCAAAGTCTAGAACCTCTGCAGAGGTAAGAGTTCAGCCTTGCACAAATGCCTCACCTTGCTCTACACAGACTAACCTAGCTAAGGAGCTATTCTGACATAAATAAATGAGTGGTCTCAGATCGCTGCTTGTCTCAGCAGGTGAGATTAAGCAGCAGAACTGGCTGAATAAAAAAGCACTCTTCAAAAAATTAGTTTTGGTAAATTATACACTTGCATGTGCAAATCAACATGTAAAGAAGACGTGACCATTGGGTCTCTGATAAAGGAATCAGAGGTACCTGGCTGACACAAAATTTGAATGTACTGAATCACATGGCATCCTGGCGATTAGGCTGACTCAGTTCTGGAGACACTTTTTCCACAGTGACATTTTTCTGGGGGGGGATCAAAGTATTTGGTAACTGATATGACTTTGCTGTTTTATTAAAAATGCAATGAATTGTCTTATAAATGAAATTTCCCTGGATTTGAACTGTTATGTCATTTAGTGCAGCCCACACCATGGCCAGAGAATAGCTGCTGCTTTTAGACTAGGAGAGCTCTCATCAGCTCCCAGTTCCACGTGGAAATAAAAGGAAGACGTTAAAAGAACCTAGCCTAAGCTAGGGTTGCTTTTGTTACAAAGCCCATGCATTCAACGCTCTGAAAGTTCAGGTGCAGATGTGAACAATCATTATTGATTTGCCATATACACAGCATGGTAAGACTTCGCATGTACAGCCTTAAGGAAAAATCACTATGGAAATAAAGAGAAATACAGTACTGTGAAATTTAAAAGAAAAAGGTATAGAGAGAAGTGGATAGGGTTTGATCATCACAGATGTCTAAGGTTCAGAGTCAGTAATGAGGTCAATTGGGGTTCATACCTACCAGTATATCACCAGTCCCTGCCCAACCTGCTATAGAAGTGGGGCCCCATGCGTGGACTCTGCAATCTGGAAGAAAGAAAAGAATCCTGATTAGAGTTTGTTTCTTGTCGGTTTTAATCTTCATAGATGCAGTGAAGCCTCTTATTGCAATCAATTCCCATAAATACCTTCCTGAAAAACAAAGGAAGCAACTTCTGGGCTAAAAATTAAAAAGAGGAAGACCACAAGCCAAACGCAATAGGATTAGCTGGCCTAGTTCTCTAGATCAATTGTATTTCTTGTAGGGACAAGTGTATTATAATACTGATAAAAAGCTTTATTGGTGGTTTTGGGCTCTAGTCTATTGCTGTTTTCATGGACTATTGATTTTTACTATCTTTATGGTAACATAAAGCCCATGGAGAAACATAATGTTTATCTTCCATGTTCAGACTTAAACACGTTAGCTAAATAAACAGGAGACTTTATTCACCAAGCGTACCTGAAGGAAGAACACAGCTGTTGCCAGGAGCATTATCTCCAGGATGCTTCATAGTTTTATAGTTGTTAGGGGCTGGAAGGGACTGTCCAGATCATCGGGTCTAGCTCTCTCCACTCAAGCAGGAAAGACTGCCGGGATCAGATGACCCCAGCAAGACGGGCATCAAGACACTTTTGGAAGATCACCAGGATAGATGACAGCACCACCTCTGGGGGGAGCCTGTTCCGAACCCTTAGCACTTGACTTGTGAAGAAGTTTTTCCTTATGTCTAGTCTGAAGCAATATTCAGTCAGTTTGTGCCCATTATTTCTGGTCCTTCCCTGGGGGAGTTTGGTAAATAGATGCTCTCCCAGGCCCTGATGTACATCCCTGATATAGGCTGCCACTAAATCCCCTCTGAGTCTTCTCTTCTCCAGGGTGCATAGTCCCAAGTGTTTCAGCCTCCCCACATATGACCTGGTCTCTAGGCCTCTAATCATGCAAGTGGCTGTCCTTCGCACTCTGTCAAGCTTCTCCACATCCTCCCTGAAGTGCGGTGCCCAGAACTGGACCATGCTAGTGAAGCTTTTCTCCTGCAGTCGTCTGGTGGTATCAGAGGCAGTTCTGAAGATGGAGAACTTGGAATCCCAGCATATCAATGAAAACTGAATCAAAGAGCAGAGGCAGGTTAGAAACATAATACACAAATACTCAGAAATGTCCTGCAAAAAGGACCTGTACGTTTAAATTGTCTTCTGTTGACAAAATTCAGGGATTCCTTACCTGTTCACTGCCATGCCTTGAAACACCTCTGGCCCTGCACATTCACTGTCATGTACTGATGTGAGTGCAAGATGTATGGACTCCATACGTGTTTCACTTGCACTGGCGAAGTGATGGAACTGGAGTTAATGGAGAAAGAGCAAAGCCTTTTGTCAGAACTTGTACCGGCATCTAACAGCCTCTGGAGAGACACTGGTAAGCGATGATGGATTAAGGGAAGTTGTCCTGTATGGTCTACCACGTTCTTGGCAGTGTCTAGAGGGGTTGCCACTGATTCTGAATGCAAGTACAACCTCTCCTCTGGTCACAATAGTGCTTGGCCAATCCAGTTGGAGCCAAACCAGGTTAGGCTGGGACTGTCTTTTGTATCCCTGGGCCCATCTGGAAATGTGCTTTCTTAGACTTGCTCTTGTCAGTCCCAACGTCAATTTTGCCTTAGCTGTATGATACAGACAAATATTTCTAACATAGTAGCAATCAAATTGGAAAGAGTCCAGCAGAGGGCAACAAAAATGGTTTAACTGAACCCTGAAGTGGGATCCAAAAAAGATGGAGCTGGATTGTTCTCAGTGGTGGCAGATGGTCACAAGGAGCAATGGTCTCAAGTTGCAGCAAGGGAAGTTTAGGTTAGATGCTAGAAAAAAACGCAGGTACCCAGAGAGGCTGTGAGATCTCCATCCTTGGAGGTTTTTAAGACCAGGATAGAAAAAGTCTTGGCTGGGATGACATAGTTGGGGATGGTCCTGCTTTGAGCAGGGGGTTGAACTAGATGACACTCTGAGGTCCCTTCTAACCCTAATTCTCTACGAATCTATGTGACCTTGCAGGGGGAAGGTAGGTTCTCAGAGCCTAGTTGAGTAATAATTGCAGGACAGCACTGTAAAGCAGACATTACATCTCAATGCCTCAAAAAGGGACCAATACTTTATCAAAGTATATTCTCATGCATCTTTCTATGAATTTCCATACTATGTATCCTCATCAGGGAAAAGAAAGCAGTTTAAGTGGTCTGCAACCTGTATGGATAGATCCCATCCAGGAATTCAGTAGCATAATGCAGAACGCATATAGTCACAGTCTCTGAGTAGATAGTATCTGGCCCCTCAACTTTATCTACAGGGATCAACAACCTCTTAGTGCACTAGGTCTCCACTTGCAACCCCAAAATGTGCTACAGCCTACAAATCTCCTCCCCACCCAAAGTACCCATACTGCTTACGCTGTCCTTGCCACTGATTCAAGCGATCAACGGCAATGAAAAGTGTTAAATTTAGCAGCACTGTAGGAAAACAGCAGGGAGGGTTGGACAGTCAGCAGATCCTGCAAAAGGACTAGGCAGAAGAAGGCAGCTGGTAAGACAATGGAGAGTCCACTTTGGGGTCCTGGCCACTACAGAAGAAATAGATGGAGTGAGGCAGAGGATAGGACCTTGAGATGCCCCCTTTGTGGCCCAGGCTGCAGCATGCTGCTGATCCCCCAAGCTGCCACAGGCCAGATTTGCTCTCTTTATGGGCCAGATCCAGTGCATGGGCCAAGGCTGCCAACCCCAGCTATAGACTGCTGGGTTCAGACCCCCACTTGAACAGAACGTTTGACATTTTGCTTTTTTGTCTGCAGTAAAGCAATCAGTCATCAGGTGATAATACATGGGGAAGATGGCCTACGGAACAAAAATCTTGACTATCCTTTGGTGGCAATCTATGAACTGCCTGTGAATGTAGTCCACTGGGATATTCTGTAAGCCTGGCAGATGCAGAGCTCCTCATGTGATTTGGTGACACAAATATCCTCTTAGCAAAATCTGTCTGCTTATGCTCCTCCCAACCATAGTGTAGGCTAGCTGAATAGTTATGAGCTCTCTAGTACCTTTTTATGAAGGTGAGTCTCCTCCAGAGTCCACAGGCCTTGGGTTTGAAGATAGTCCAGGTCAGCTTTCCACATGAACACAGAGGTATCCGTCACTAGCATCTTTGTAGGAGGAGAAAATAGTACTCCTTTGCATACCTAGAGAAATTTAATGATGAGAAGACTCCTCAAAAGACCTATCCATTCATGACCATGTGATGTCTATTTGGTAGGTCTCAACCGTACTGGCAGAGAATAAAAGCTAAAGTGTGGCATGCTACCTGATACATGTGTAAAGGCAATGTGACAAGAAGTCTGAGGCATGTTCCTACAGAATACCCTGGCCAGTAATGGATGAAGTCTATTATGAACACAAATCTCTTTGCAGTAAATAGGCTCGTGCTGTTGCAGAATATACCATTGCCCCCATTGGCATTTGAATTCATTCCTGTGTTTATTCTGAGAGCCAGGAGTATGAAAACTGTAGGATTATATAAATGAACTAGTCATCTGATGCAGGGATTTCATTCCAATGAGTTAATTGTCAAGAGCCTGCTATAATTTGGATTCCTTGCTTCCTCTGGTAAGCCATCACAACTTTTGGTAAAAACTCTGAATGGTACTGAAAGATCAAAGAGCAGGACGCTGAACTGACAGCAGTAATTCCCTACATGGAATATCAGGTATTTTTATGTGCTAGATAGTTTGATACATGAAAGTATCTGTCCTGTAGACTGAGAGCCATGACCTGGTTTTGGGAATAAGGATGGGATTGCAGAAGCGAATGTTACTGTCTTGAATTTAAAGCAGTGGATGAAAGTGTCAGTATCTCCAATCCTGGACTGGGCTCCATCTTCAGTCCTTCAAAATTAGGAAGTAATATAAAATCCACTCCTCCTAATACCTACAGGCAGGATTGTATTGCTTTATCATTTAAAAGTTGGCCCACTTTCTGCCAGTTTTTCATAGATTCATAGATGTTAGGGTCAGAAGGGACCTCAATAGATCATCAAGTCCGACCCCCTGTATCGGCCGGAAAGAGTGCTGGGTTTAGATGACGCCAGCTAGATGCCTATCTAACCTCCTCTTGAAGACCCCCCGGGTAGGGGAGAGCACCACCTCCCTTGGGAGCCCGTTCCAGACCTTGGCCACTCAAACTGTGAAGAAGTTCCTCATGTCCAGTCTAAATTTGCTCTCTGCTAGCTTATGGCCATTATTTCTTGTAACTCTCAGGGACGCCTTGGTGAGTAAAACCTCACCAATTCTGTGCCCCTGTGATGAACTCATAGGCAGCCACAAGGTCACCTCTCCACCTTCTCTTGCGGAGGCTGAAAAGGTCTAGGTTCTCTAGTCTCTCCTCGTAGGGCTTGGCCTGCAAGCCCTTAACCATACGAGTGGCCCTTCTCTGGACCCTCTCCAGGTTATCCACATCCCTCCTGAAGTGCGGCACCCAGAATTGCATGCAGTACTCCAACTGCAGTCTGACCAGTGCCTGATAGAGGGGAAGTATCACCTTGGATCTGTTCATCACGCATCTGCTGATGCACGATAAAGTGCCATTGGCTTTTCTGATGGCTTCATCACACTGAGGACTCATGTTCACCTTGGAGTCCACTAGGACTCCAAGGTCCCTTTCCACTTGTGTGCCACCCAAGGTCTGCTTGCAGCTTTTCCCTGCCCTCCGGCGTGTCCACTTCTCCCCACAGCTTTGTGTCATCTGCGAACTTGGACAGAGTACACTTCACTCCCTTGTCTAAGTCATTCATGACAAGGGCCCCTAAAGTTGGCCGGGATGGAAGTAAACAGGAAGGTTTTGAAGTAGAACAGAATGCAAGTGGGCTCTCACAATAATGAACTGCAAAGAGATACCCAGTTTATTTCATTGCACCGAAAGGCTGTTATATCAAAATGTGATCATGATAAATGCACATATTAGCTTGTTCAGATTGACAAGGTCTGTGTACCATACAGCCCCCGCATAACCAGTAAACTTTCACTTTCTCACAATTAATGAAAGTCTCTAATTCTCTGCTGTACAAGATTTATAACTGCACGTTACATATTCATCTACGCCACTTAGTTGTGCAAAGGACTGTATCTTGGACATCTATACAAGCAGACAGGAACTGCTATAGCTTTTCTAGATTTGTGGCAGCCTTGGTCATGGTGGGCTGCTTTGCTACTATAATGCTGTCATCCTTAACACTTTCAACTTCATTTTCCTCAGGCTTTGGACCAGCAGCACATTTCCAGTAGTACCAGAGTTAGCTCAGGAAATCATTATGGAAAGCAACAAGGTCTTCAAAACTTCTCTCATCTGGAATGCCTGTGAGAGTAGAAGTTTATCAACTGTTTCACCTGATCCAAAGGTTTCTTCTTCCAGGTCAGCCTCAGGTCACTCAGCTGAAATTATGCCCATTTTTCTGCCAACATAACACCAACACAGACTTTCTAATGAATCACTACCCTGCAAAAATCATGTAGGTGTCTAACTTTATGTCAAATTTTCTCTCTCATGTTGTTGAGGTTGAAAAGAATTTAATTAAGCAGTCAGCTTCTGTAAGAGGTTTTACAGACTAAATTTTGCCTTGATTTAGGTACTGAAAAACTGCAGCACAATTTTGGGGGTGGAAACTCAACATGAGAATCCTGAAGTTTCCTTTGCTTCAACCTTGCATTGACTTTCAATAACTGCTTTTTAAGTAACTCCTGAGCCATCCATGCAGGGTATTTGGGACACCAATCTTACAGGAATAAATGCACATTCTTGAAGCAGCAAGGCTTGCTTCGTTTGCCAGTGATCAGTAGTCTTAAATTCTCAGTTCCCCATTCATTGCAAATGAAGAATGTGGTTAATTCACTGTTTGGATTTCTCACGCCACTACTACAATCAAGGTTTACGGTGCTTACACAATGTGGTACCAGCTGATAAAATGTGCCAGATTCATCAGGATTTGAAAACATCATCTGGACTGTAGTGTGTAATCAGCTTTTTAAATTTCTCCTGCATATCATTCCTCCAGCCTTAGCCACTGAAATGTCATTTTCTTCTCTGCCGATTACTTTTGATGCAATTCCATGGCATCTATAAAATTTGTTAAGCCAGCCAACACTTGCTTGAAATTCCCCATTTCCAAGTGCGTTTGCAAAACTCAAAGGTTTTTTTTTTGCTGAAGAAAAGGCATATTTATGGGAAAGTTCCTTGCACAACTGTTTTGAAACCCAACAGACACAAATTTGCCAACATAATCACAGAGCATGCTGTGCATTCTCTTTTGCTTTGGACCCAGAACCACTTGCTTCCAAATCAAATACCACAGCAGTGGTGGTGGCACCTCCTGGTTACGGCATTTGCCTAGGAAGTGGGAGAGCTAAGTTCTAAGCCCTGCTCAGGCTATGGGGGCACAAACCCCTATCTCCTGACTTTCCAAAAGAGCATCCTAACCACCATACTCTCCTCACCCCACCCCCATTCTTTGGGCAAGTAGGAATACAGAAGAGAAATGTAGCTGCCTACATTGCTTTTCAGCCCCTAGAGCAGGGGCTCTGGATTGTTTTTTGGGACTTGGATGCTTCATTTCTACTAAATACTCTATTAAGTGTGAATGAGACTGATCTGAATTTGTTCCAAGGTGCCTGTTTTGGGAGCTTTGCAGTGCGTAAGTGAAAGGATCTATGGGCACGTCCACACATTTATTTACTGCAGCCTAGATTTACTGTGTACTAAGCTATGGCACAGTAATGGTTTTTGAGTAGGTGTCTACATGTGTGGTTTAGGTAGCAGATTTGCATCTCGCTCCCTGCAGCCCTGTAAGGGGGCCCTATGGCCACTGTGGGGAGCTCCAGGCTCTCCATGGGTGCTAGCCCAGAGACAGGCAGGGAGCACCAGACCAAGAGACAGCTGTCTTTTGGCCCCTGGACTGCTGCCTGCTGCTGGGGCAGGGACAATGTCCCACTACTCCAGCAGCAGGGAGCTCCTGGCCCTGGCGCCCTGATCAGGGGCATGGGCCTTGGAAAGAGATGCAGGGGAGGGGCAGGACCTAGCCCCCTGCCCTGGTCCATCTGTGGGACAGCTTGATTGAGCAGATTGAGGCAGGGGGCTGGGACATGCCCACCCCTGCACATCTTCCTTAGCCCCGTGCCTCAATCACCTGATCAGGTCATGGGGCTGGGACCTGCCCCTGACCGCAACAGTTCCCAGCCAGCCCTGGGCTGTGTGGGAAAGTCTGCATGTAAAGCCCAAGACTGGCTGGGGACTGCCCAAAACAGGAGAGTCCCCAACTACCTCCAGACTGCATGGGCTTCCCTGTGCAGCATGGGGCTGTCTGGAAACTGTCCTGGTCAGGTGCAGGTCCCAGCCAGCTCCAGGCTGGACAGGGAACTGTCCCCATGCAGGGAAGTCCCAGACTGTGCTCTGCAATTGCAATTGCAATCACAGAGTGGGGGTTGAGGAGCTTGTACCCTGTCCCCAGTTCTGTGCTCCCAGAGCTGGGCGGGGAACAAGATCCCCAGTCCCTGCCAGCAGGGCGTTCCCAGCACTGGTTCCACACCACAGAGCCGCTGCTGGGAGATACTTATCTCCCAGCCTAAGCCCTGCAACTATGGGGCTCAGGCTGACAGGTAAGGGTCTTTCAGCCCAAGCCCCAAAACTGCAGGGCTGAAGCCATGAGATAAGCATCTCCCAGCAGCAGCCCCATGGTGGCTAAGCCACTGTTGGGAGATAAGCATCTCCCAGTCCCTGCTCCCCAATTGTGATAGTAGAGATAAAGATCACCCAATCTCTGCTCCAGCAACACAATTTGGGAGCAAGGGGCTTGGAGCTCCCTGCTGCTAGGGCAGGGGGACACAGTCCCCACCCAGGTTCCCGTGGCAGAGACCGCCCAGCAGCAGGCAGCTCTGGGTGGCAGCAAGCTATCTCCCGCCCCTTTGTGGACAATGGATTGGAAGCCAATTTGACTCCTGGCCAGGCATCTAAATGAGCTCTATAGCACCCTTGCTAATGCCAAGTAAATTTGCTACTTGCCTTTGCAGTGCATAAGTGAAAACATCTACGGGCATGTCTACACATCTGTTTACTCCAGCCTAGCTTTACTGTGCAGTAAACTACAATAGTAAATTTTCTTGGGATTAGGGAAATTTACTATGACGTAAGCATATGTGCGTGTAGATGACCCATGTGCATACTTCAGAGTCAACTACGCTAATTTGCCATTAGGCGTCTCATGTAGATGCACCCTTTGAGAACTATCTAGAACTGGCCCTTAGCATTAGCCAACAAATATGACAAACCTTGAGCTAATATTACATCCATAAGCCCAGTTCAGGTGTACAATGCTCTGTTAACATCAGCCATTAACATACGCAGAGGGGAATTCAAACCTAGAAACCACAGAAACAACTCCCACATCTTAGCAACATCTGGAACACCCACATCTTAGAAGTTGGCAATTGAATGTTGGGAATAAGACCCTCCTACACACCTCATTTACAAGGAATTAGAGGGTCAGAAAGGACCTCCAGGGATCAGCTAAACCAACCCCCTGCACAGATGCAGGATGCCGCATTTCTAACCCATCCCTACGTAGACAGTCACACCGTAGCAGAAGAGGGAGGTGGGGGAGCTTCTAGAGGGAGGCTATGTAGTACAGGAAAAGCAGAGATGCATGAGAGCTTTTGGGATGGGTTCCTTATTCCAATAAAATTCTTTGTTCGGTACTAAAAAAGCAAGCCGTTCCTTGAGTATTGTCAATCTTACAGCAACTCCTGCGATGTGTAGAACTCCAGTTCCAGCAACAGGGACTTTATTCCGAGATCAGGCATTATGCATGGCTCATCTAAATCACTGGGTCATTTAGGTTCTTCCTGTCAAAACCCACCGGTTGTACAGAGCCCACACTGCATCGGGAAGACAAAAGGATTTGTTCCCAGCCAGGAAGGCTTGGAAGACTGGGCAGTGGGCCGGCCCCCACTATGTTCACTGACAAGGAGGGTGAGAAAGCTTTTATGTGCAGCCAGTAAAAATAGGAAGCAGAGAATGGGCTGTCAGCAGGGAAGGAGAACAAACCCTTCCTCTTCTACTGTCAGCCTAGAAGGGAACAGAAAGGGAAGCATATCAAACAAAGAGCATGGGGAATCAGTTGAGGGAGCCGAATGCTTCTTGTCTGCCTGTGAACCCGAATTCTGCCAGAAATGGCCTGCAGAAACAACAACTTTGTTCCTTGTTTTGTTCTGGAAAAGAGTGAAAGAGCCCACGAGGGAGGTGACAGAAGGCTTACAGCTTTGGCCTAAAGCTGAGGGAAGTCTAGGTTTTTCCCCCGAAATGACAGGCAAGAGCTTTTAAAAAGACAGACCTATTATTTTCCATTGGGCATTGTTCTTTATTTCAGAGCCTGACACCACTGCCCCAGGCTAATTGTTGCACATAGCCTTTCTGGTAAAACCAAACTGTAACAATGCTAAAATATACCTTCAGTGTACATGCCTCTGACACTATTTCTTATCTGATCCCTATTGTTGAAACCTAATTAAAATCAATGGCGACAGCATGTAGCTGAATGTCCATGTTTCAGCAGAGCATGAAAATGAGAAAGAAGTCTTGGCAACAACAAATCTTATGACTTGTTTTTCCTCTAAATATGCAGGGGCCTCAGACTGGTGTGGGAACAACTGAAGTTTTGGGATGGTTTCTCAAAACTTGACCCAAGTTTTTTTGTCAGCACTTTAGGAATACAGTGCTGCCATAGTTAACACTATCTTCATCTCCAAGCCTATACTAGGGTCTTTTGTTCCTTGCTGATAGAAAAACAACGTAATTGTAGACTAATGCCAATGATACATTCTGTAATAGCTTTTCTAATGACTGGGTTCTGGGAGCCATCAATTTGATTTTCTTCCAATACTTTTTAGCTGATAAAAACAATAGGTTTGTCCTAAAAAAGAGCCTAAATAATACTTCTAGAGTAAACTATGGGGGAGATGGTTAGATTTTGAACCCAGGTCTGGGGGAACTGGCTTTTTACTTGGATCTTTATAATACTCAGAACATGCCCAAGTCAAAAGATGTTCAAAATCAGATCCAGTCTGAGGCTCAGGCTTATTATTTCTTTTTTTCCCCTTCCCACTTAGAATGTCAAACAAAGCTTTTTAGATCAAATCTAAATCTATTGAGTTATCACCATCAATAGTTATTGCACGAGTTCCTAATGACCACAATCAAGGCCCCATTGTACCAGACTGTGCAGACAAATACCACACCAATTCTGTTCCCAGAGGACCCTCAATCTAGCCATCCTTCCACGGTCCCACCGCCGACGTAGAATCTGAACAGCTTGACAGATTTTCAAAGAAGAAACAACAATGACAGTCTCTTACTCGCTCTTCTGCCTTAGCTTGCACACGAACTTGCTTCATTACCGTTGTTCTTTTCAAGTACGTGAGTGGGCGTGTTGTGTGTCTATCTGAAGTGCTTATTAAGAAAAGGGAAACCAAAAGAAGGAGTTTTTCACTTAGCTCCGCAAAGAATAAGAGCATTATGATCTTTTTTTTTTCAGTTTGCAGGAGAAAATCCCATAGCCCAGGCATGAGCCCTATGGAAGTCCTGTTACCTGCCCTCATACATTTCCTATGATTGGTTAATAGTTGACTGATTCTGTTAAAACAATGATTTTCAATGGGGTGTGGAAGCACTTGGGAGTGTGTGGGATCCTTTTAAGGGTGTCACAGTGCCCAGTCACTGTCACCCTCAGGACAGCTGCCTCCTTCAGGGATCCAATGACCCACCCCTGAGCTCCCTGATCTGTCCCACTGAGCAGCCCCTGCCAATGCCAAACACTACCCCATGCCATGCCCTCACGGGTGCCTTGCTCACTGCTACGCACCCTGCCACCCCATGCTTTACTAGCTGACTCCTACCAACCTGCTTACGATCTAAACATCCCCTTGCCCTGCAGTCCCACCATCCTCACAGCTGCCAGCTGCCTCTTCCCTCTCCCCCACCACAACCTTGGCACCATTGCACTTTGGGCCCCACAATGGTTACCTAGCACCTACCTGCCACTAGTCACCTCTTCTCTCCCTCTCAGTCCCTAAACTGCTACCTCTTACCTACCCCTCCTCAGCTGGCTACCTACCAGCTGCTTCCCTTCGCCACTTAAATATAGCTACTCCCACCCCAACACTAGCCCCCACCTCTGTTTTCTTATTTACCATTTTCCCTTCCAAATAGCCTCGCCACGTAATGGGGATTCCTCCCAGAGACCTTCCCTCAGACACGTCACCTGTTGCAAATCACAGAGACACATTCTTGAAAGTATTGTAAACCCATTAAAGATCAAAAAAAAAAAATCATAGAAAAGTGACTGAGGGATGCTTTGAGTCTAAAAAGGTTGTGGACGACTGTGTGAGAGTCTGTCTGCCATATCTGAAGAAGGGAAGGTGATCTTTTAGGTAGCTAGGCTTATGCCAAAGCAGGGTCTGGGTCTGGGGAAAGCGATCTCGAACTGGGCTGTATAGTTAGTGGGGAGCACAGAGAAAAGCAGACCAAGCAGATGTTGATACAGCAACCTGCATGGCTAACCAGATGTCCACATAGATTTTCTGTTAGTTAAAACACTATAAATGTATATCAGCCCCAATACACACATCAGGTCACTATGAGTATGTAAATCTCTGTGGCAATGTCCTGGAAGATCTGAATTCTTCTGAGCAGTTGTATATATGATAATAACATGGTTTGCCTTAAGTAAGACTGGTGTTTATATGTGTTGCAATAGCATTAGAGGAAAAGCAGCCCAACACTGAATTAAAGCCACAGGCTTCAAACTGCAAACTCATTGATTTTACTGCACTTTGCCTGCCTCCTGTACTGCCACATTCAATTTCGATTCAGACACACAGTGTTGCGTCTTACAATGTACACTAAGATAGTAAGATGAAAGCTACAGTTAGATTACAGTAAGATAAAACAAATCTAATGATAGCATCCATACCATTGCTTCTTAGTACTTAACCTGCAGCTCTCTATGAATACTCACCAAGGAATCCTCCAACATGCCTCTGAAGGTATATTTTTATCTCCATCCACAGATGAGGCAAATTAACGTAGACTTGATAAGAGTTAAGTGTTCTGCACTGTTAAAGTTAATAGGAGTTTTGACATTGGTTTCAGCCTTAAAAAGGTTGGAGTCTGAATGATGTGCTTAGTACAAGACTAAATTAATGTAGAAGCAGTTAAGAACAATGATTTCCTGGCTCCCAGTCCTGTGTTCAGAATATTTGGTCTGAAGAAATAACTTGTCTACCTGCTCATGGGTAGGATAAATGCAATAGTGAAAACACCTGACATTTAGTCAGGCTTTAACTTTGGGAAAAGTTGCACTTTTTATACTTTGAGCAATGTCTTTTTGATGTGTAGATGATACTGAGGCAGAGGGATTGCTTCGCTGTTAAGGGTGTGCAATCAAACTGACAGATAAAGATTGCCCTTGGCTTTAATTCATTATTCTGTCAAGGATATAGCCATGTCAACCAATTAAAAATTATGTGAGACCAGTTGAAAATAATTGCACTTGTTAGTTTTTCCCAAAGACTGTGATGCCAAATCCTTGAGAGAATAGTGATTTGTGGGCAATGCCAATTGTTCATTGTTTCATCCTTTTCCAGCTGTGTATTTTACACTCCTTCTACAGTTCTTTTCCCAAAAATAATGGCATAATGGCATCCTTTTATTTAATAGAAACCTATGTCAGTTTTTGAAATGTAGAGCATATCTGCAGGCTCCCCTAACCCTGCCCCACGTTGCCATGTCACATGAATTATTCAGACAGTTTAGCTTTTGAAGTGGTCACTAATTATATAACTTAACTTCCAGATACAACAGACAGAAAACTTGAAGAGGCTCCATGGAACTGACTTTCTTTCCCCCAAGTGGAGTCGTGGTGTATAAATTATACACAATATAGATTTCAACACATTTAATGCACTCATTTTGTGTTTAGCATTTTTAAAGTTGCAGGGCTTTTTTTCCCCTCTGGTATATACAGTGCACACAGATTCTCTTTTTTCATCCTTTTCTAGACTAGTCTTCCATGTGAGTTAATAAATGCTCCAACAGCTGAAATGTGAGAAGCAAAGTAGACCTCAAAATATTGGTTTAAAGAAAAAAATGGCAGAAGGTAGAGCAGGGTAGATCAGAAAAGCATTGGCTTTTATAGGCAGCAACCTACTTCATCATATTCTATGAATGCTCTCTGAACCAATTTATCTCTAAGACGCCACCCTGCTCTACCTTTTGCCTGATTTTGGATTAGCATAGCTAATTACTTCCCTGCTCAAGAAAAAATAACAGATCATGGAGCTGTATATTCCTTCATTAGCCTTGGATTCTGTCACCCTACTCTGACTTCAATATTTGATTCCCCACCTGCATTAGGATTACAGCTTTGGAATATGCCTTATTGTCACGACAGCAGAGGGAAGTGTTCAGAGCCAATGCATGGTATTAAAAAGTAAAATCTTGTACCTTTTTTCTGGACTTCTGCTGCCCCAATCCTAATCACCTTCCTCCTCATTAAGTTTCAGAGCTAAATGGAAATCTGAATTCCTGTCTCACTGAACAATCCATCCCTTAAAAGGTTCTTTTTGATCCCAGATCATGGCAGAGATTCCATATTTTGAAACTGAATCACTACAAAATGGAAATACCAAAATGACCCAATTCTGAAACATGGAAATGACCTTCTAAAAACATTTTGTCTTAATAACACTGAAGCATTATGAACCAAGAATTGGCTTAGCTAAAACAATTGACTTGGCTATTGTCAGAATCACCAGTGTTGTTGGGAATCACTAGTGTCATTATTGCTATTGTCCTCCCTGAGTGTTGTTACTGATGTGTTGTCAGTGTTAAAGTCTCAGGAACCGCGGTGCCAGCAACAATCATAGCCAGGAGATTACAGTGCTAATCTCGTCCTAAAGAACAACCATAGGCTCGGTTGGGTGGCAAAGACTCAGCCGGGTTTATTGTCTACCAGCATGGCCCCAACACATTTTGGCCTAACAAATACATCAAACCAAGTCATCATTTGTACCTGTGGCAACATAATCAGAACAACGCCATACAGGATTCCCTGCACCGCTACAAAGTTCCCATACTGTCCAGCGCTCCTTTTATACAGTGATCAAAACAAATTAAGTGTTTCATTCCATCTGTTTCCTGAATATTTTAAACTATCCTGTAGCCTGGGCTTGTTTCACATCCTGGGTTTGGGTGTTCCCGTTCCAGGCTTATCATTCTGGTGCTGGACTATCCTATACCTTGTACACCCATCTCTCCCTCCCGTCTTCTGGCAGGAGTGCATATCTGGCCCATATGCCAAGTTTAGCTTATGCAAGGAGCTCATGCCAGAAGGTTTGCTGGCCAGGCCCTACTTTGCCCAATGCTTTAGCAAAGTCCTTATTTGAGCAAATATACTGATCAGTGTTCCAGTTAGACCTACAGCTATTATCTTTAAGAACTTATGAAGGTCACAAAAGGTCCCAGAACATTGAGAAAGGGCAGATATATTATCCATCTTTAAGAAAGGAAACACATAGGAAACTGGTCAATCAAACACTGATGCCTGGAAAGATACTGGAGTTTATCATCAAGGAATCTATGTCTAAGAGGATAACAAGGTGATAAGGAACAACCAATATGGATTTATCAAGAGCAAGTCATGCTTAATCAAGCTGATTGCCTTCTAATAGAAGGTGGCAGCCTTTCTGGATTGTGGATGGAGTGGAAGTGATGCACCTTAATTTTAGCAAGGCTTTTTGGTTGCATTACTTTCTCATAAGTAATCTAAAGAAATATGAGTGAAGGGAAAGTATTGTGTGGTGGGTGCATAACTATTAAATAACAATGCCCAAAAATAGTTAGTTATCAGCGTCCAATTTGGAGGAGGCAATGCAGAAAACACCTGGGGGATTAGAACTGACAGCAAAGTGAATATGAGGCAACAACGTAGTATTGTTGCAACAACAAAAAATACTAGCAGTGTACTGAGCTGTATTAATACCAGTATCATATGCAAGTCATAGGAAGTAATGCTTCCACTCTGTTCAGCACTGGGAAGGCCTTATCTGAATACTGCATTGAGTTTTGGGCATCGCACATCAAGAAAAATGTGGACAGATTGGAAAAAGTCCAGAAGAGAATAATAAACCAGACACCATCACTCTGAGGGTACCAGGTTCCCTGTCCAAGTGCTTGAAGATCATAAAAACCTGGCCTATGCACAGCTAAAAGCCCAGGTCAAAAATAAATTCAACAGTGACTGTTGTCCCAATTTGATTACAAGATAATTGTAATCAATTGTCGCCTTGGGTCCACCATGATCCCCTGGCTGGAAAATTGGCTCTGTGGTCGGAGATGGTAGTAATTGATGGAAGTCACTCATCATGGTGTCCTGTGACCAGTGGGGTCCCCCAAGGCTCTGTCCTTGGACCCGTATTGTTCAACATCTTCATTCATGATGTGGACTGGTCAAGTTCGCCAATGACAGCAAACTTTGGGGCAAAGAATCCACACCAGAAGACAGGAGGGTGATCCAGGCTGACCTGGACAGGCTCAGCAAGTGGGCGGATGAGAATCTGATGGCGTTCAATGCCAATAAATGCAAGGTTCTCCACCTTGGGAAGAAAAACCTGCAGCATCCTTATAGGCTCGCCGGTGCTATGTTGGCTAGCACTATGGAAGAAAGGGACTTGGGGGTCATGATTGACCACAAGATGAACATGAGCCTGCAGTGCGATGCTGCAGCTAGTAAAGCAATCAAAACACTGGCTTGCATCCATAGATGCTTCTCAAGCAAATCCCGGGACGTCATTCTCCCCTTGTACTCAGCCTTGGTGAGGCTGCAGCTGGTGTACTGTGTCCAGTTTTGGGCTCCACAATTCAGAAAGGATGTGGAGAAGCTTGAGAGAGTGCAGAGAAGAGCCACGCGCATGATCAGAGGTCAGGAAAGCAGACCCTACAATGACAGGCTGGGAGCCATAGGGCTCTTTAGCCTGAAAAAGCACAGGCTCAGGGGTGATCTGATGGCCACCTGTAAGTTTATCAGGGGTGACCACCAGTATCTGAGGGAACATTTGCTCACCAGAGTGCCCCAAGGGATGACGACTAGGTCGAACGGTCATAAACTACTACAAGACCGTTTCAGGCTGGACATAAGGAAGAATTTCTTTACTGTCCAAGCCCCCAAGGTCTGGAACACCAGATGCTTATCTTGCTGGATCCTTTGACCCCAGCCGACTTCCTGCCTTTTGGGCAGGGGGCTGGACTCGATGATCTTCCGAGGTCCCTTCCAGCCCTAGTGTCTATGAAATCTATGAAATAATGTATCATGTGTTGCAAGGATCAGCCAAATCACATTCAAGCTGGGTTTACCAAAGTCCATTACAACCCACCCTATGTTCCACATATCTTTCTGAAAACCCTATGATGTCATCATTGCTGATCACTGGTTGCCATCCAGGACCATGGGGAATATGAAGTAGGAGAAACTTTCTCCTTAAATGCTGTCCAAGATCAATCTGTGTGCTTCATGCATTAAGAAAGCTATGGACTGCCCCATCTGTCTTTGTAACTGGCCTTGAATTTATATGCTCCAGATTTTATCAAAGAATCCCACTGGGCTCTCTGGAGAAACCCCTGTTTATCTGGCAGGCACTCCATAAACCAGCAATTCTCAACTGGGGTCCCGTGAGATCCTTCCAAAGGTGATGTGGCACCCAGCCCCAGGACAAGTGATTGCTTTTCCTTCTGCTGGATGGCCTGGTGTCCCACGCACAAGCAGTGCCTGTGGTTGTTGCATGCCCCATGGCAGCCCCCATGCTCAAAGCAGTGTGTTCTGCCATGCACAGGCAGGCACATGTAGGGCCAGGTTTCTCAGCCAGGCTCATTCCCCCTGCTTCTCCCATGTTCCTGGTGCCAGGGGGAGGAGCTGTGAGTGCACATGGCTCCGGTTGCTGGCACACAAGTTGCCAGAGAAGTAGCCGTGGCTGCGAGGGCTGTTTGCCCTCTCAGGTACAGACCAAGGGTGGGAGAGGGCAGATGGTGAAAAAGTAGGATAAGGTAGGGTGAAGTCCTGCCCCTGCCTCCCTCAATTCGCGCCAGCTACAGTCCAGCTCAGTGGTGTTCAGCTGCGGTGCCATGAAATTCTAGAGTTATGGAGGGGTGCCTTAAGGCAACCATTCTCAAACTTTTGCACCTTACATCCCACCTGCATAAGATCAAAAAATCCTGGTCCCACCGGTCAATGAGAGGTGGGGTCCCCCAGAGGCCAGTCGAAGAGCAGAGGGAGGGGGTCAGTGGCTGATTGAAACACACAAAAGTGAAACCAGAAGTCCCACCATGGCTCTTCCAGTTTCGCCACAGTGACATGAGTCCACGTAGAGGACCTTTGCGTCCCACCACCAGGACACATCCTACTGGCTGAGGCTAATTGCCTTAAGGCTAATTAGATTGGGAACAGTGCTGAGAAGGGTGGAATAATGCAATGACTTATTCTGACCTATAGCTGGCCACTTTTGAGGATTACTCTTTGCATGCAATTATGCAACATGATTGCATATCTCATCTTTGCATCCCATCAGTCTGTATCATACAGGAAGCAGGCAGCAACTCAGACATTTAAGGGACTTACAGAGAAACAGTAGTAGTCTGCTCCTGGCCTCTCCTGAAACCCGTGACTACAGGTCCTGACTTTGGCTCTCATCAGGTACTCAGCCTTGATGCTCTGGGCCAGAGACTTGGACTTTAAATGCTCTGGGCCAGAGCTCTGGTCTGATACTCAGCCCTAACAAGCTGTTTCTAAATGTCAGTATGCTTAGGGTCCTCCAGAAGGATGAACTCAGTCCACAGATGATGAGAAAGATGGTGCATCATATGTGAGGACACAGCAACATCAAAAATGACCTTTTTTTTTTTTTTGCTTGGGAGTCAAGCAATTATTGAGTCCAACCTGAACTCTTTCCAACTCCCTCTGTATCTTGCAAAACAAGGGTTAGACTTTATGAGATGAAATCAATGAATATGTCTTGCTTCACAGCATCAGTCATCAGTTGTAGAGCAAAGAGAGCCTCCCTGCTGCTGGGGATCCCTGTTCTGTTTCATCAAAGATGCAGCTTCAAACTTAGTCATGCAACTCTAATTGAGGGAAGCCGGCCAGTGAGAGAGCCACCCCTCATGCTGTGACTTCACATGGCTAAACTGAGTCGATGTTGACAACAAAGTCCACTCATCCAAGGAAAGAACACCTTAGGCAAAGGTGTGACAACTTGGACAAGCTGCGCTGAGAGGGAATTTTTTCCATACCAAGTCAAAATGAGAAAGTCAGAATGAAACTAGAGGGAATCAAAACAAGCTAAAATATTCATGGCAGGAGGCACGATTGTGTGGATTGCACATTAGATGCCACCACACCTTATTGCCTGTGCAGGTGCAGTGATAAGCATGTTCCTGTTGCTGGGAGCCCCCTCAGCTGATCTGGGCTCCCAGCTGCAGGGGTGTTGCAGCAGGGAGACCACAGCTGACATGGTGTCCCACCTATGAAGGTGCTTCATGCACCCCTGTGGCTGAAAGCTCACATCATCTGTGATCTCCCAGCCACTGGGATGCATGGGGTGCCCCCAGGCTGGGAACCCTGTCAGCTGATGGGGCTTCCAGTTATCAGGGCTGGGAGCCAGTGTCAGCTGGAAGGTCCCAGACTGAAGGGTGCACATGGGCCACATCAGAGCTCCCAGCCACAGGGGCCCCCGGCCACACATTTAGTTAATAGCATGATAGGAAGTAGCTACAAAGTTATTCCACATAATTTGTGGACTATCTTTGTAGCTTACTCCTCTTTTTATCACACCATTAATTGATTGAACATGTGGCTGGGTGACCATTTAAGGAATGATTAACTGGTTAAGCACATCTAAAGTACAATGTGTAGATAGGGCCTTAGGGGCACTTTTACACATGCTTCAGGGGTGGGAGGTTGGCACTTTAATTAGAGCAGCTCTCGGAGCCTCTCTAATTAAAGTGCCACTGCACCTCATTGCACTGGTACTCCAGCACATCAAAACAGCATCCCTGCTCATGTAGAGGCACTCTAAATGCCTACAGACCTTTGACAATCTAGTCCAAAACCTACATTTCATCTGCACCTCCCCATCTAGTCTTTCCTCCAGAGAACTGTGCCAGATAGGGTCCAGCATCAGTAAGAGATTCCATGGATATTCTACCAGTTTCTTTCAATCAGAGGCAGATTAAGATGTTTTGGATCCCTGGGGAAAAAAAGGATTGGGGGCTCTTCCCCTCCTCCCCCCCGCAAAAACTAGGCTCCAGTAGAGGAAGGAACCACTTCCCCTGTTGGTGCTCCACTGCAGAGGTGCGTGACTTGGTTCTCACTCCGTCACTATAGAGTTAAGGTAAGCAATGTGGAGTAAGTGGGGAGGATTTATTTGCGTGGTTATTTGCATATCACATTATATGCAAAATGGGTATGCAATTGTGTCTTCTTGTTCTCTGTATATTGCTCATGTTGGTTGGCCAGTGAGTGAATGAGAACTGGGTCAAAAATGAATAACTATCATATATGTAGTACCATCACAAGCATCTGGCCTGGAGTTTTGGTGGGGGTGTCTCATTTCAACAACAGAGAGACATACTAGGTAGAGAGGAAGAAAAGCCAGAGTGCTGTCAACCTGGACCTGGACCTGGACCTGGACCTGGACCTGGAGAAGGCCTATGACAGAGTATCTCACCAGTTCCTGCTTGAGACACTGGAGCAGATGGGATCCCCCTGACTTTTGTCAGCTAGATCAGGACCCTGTAGGTGGAACTGAGCAGTGAGGTGCAGGTCAATGCACTCCTGAGCACCTGGATCACAGTAGAGTTGGTGGTCTGGCAGGATTCCCCACTCTCCCCAATCTTAGTCATCTGCTCCACTGAACCCCTGGCCTAGCATCCGAGACAGGGCCCTGGTATCCACAGAGTCCACATCCTGGGCAGCAGCAACTGAAAGGCCAAGATCCTGGCCTACATGGACATCCTGAACATCCTATGCCAAAGCAAAGGGTCACTGGAAAGAGCCCTGTGGCACATGCAGGTATATGAGGCAGTGGTGGGGACAAGCTCAATGTGGTCAAGAGTACCTGCCTGGCTGGAGTGACCTCATGGACCTGAAATCCAAGGAGGTCTCTGTCTCACACGAGGGGGTCAAGATCCTCAGGGTGGAGTTCAAACCCGAGCTCAGCAGCAAGACAGTGTGGGAGAAGACGGAGGTGAAGGTAAAACAGAGTCTGGGACTGTGGCACATGCGTTGCCAGAGTCCAGTCTCCATGCGGGGGGGCATGTTGCGCTCGTGAAGGTGGTCTTGGTGCTAGTACTTCTGTTCACCATATTGGTCTTCCCCCTTTCCAAGCACATCACCCACAGAATCCAGAGGGCCATTTGCATGTTCTTTTGGGGGTCTAGATGGGAGAAGGTTGCCACAAAGACCTTGCATAAGGACAAGAGAGCTGGGGGCAGGGGCATGCTAGACATCCTCCTGTTCCTGTGAGCCAAGTACATGACATGAACCAGATCTGCAAGCTGGCAATGGGCATAGAATCCAAAACCACCTGTCCAGGGAGATATTTTGCAGGGTACCTTCTGCGATCCTGGGGGGTGCTCACCCCACCCAATGGGAGACCGTGGCTAATGGGCCCACCGTGGTTCTACGAAATCCTGAACCAGTTCTACAGTTTGTACGGCCTGCAGAACACAGGCCCTGTAACCATGACCAACTACAAAAAGATCCAGGAGATGACAAAACTAAGAGACATCATATCGCCTGTGGACCTGCTTCCGGGCGATGCCTGCCAGGCTGTGTGGGAGTGCATCTGCCACAAGGGCCTGAGCAAAGATCACAGGGATCTGAACTGGCTGGCAGCCCACCAAGCCCTGCCTGTGAGGGCTTGGAGACATAGAGAGGGAGCCAGGGAGACCCAGCTGCCTGAGGACTACCTGCCACAGAGCCACTGAGATGATTGATCACCTCTTCCAGCTCTATAGCTACATCAAGGAGGTGTGGAAAATAGTAAAGCAGTTCTGCAAAGCAGTGACCAGGGTCAGTCAGTTGACCAGAGAGGCACCTCTGTATGGGCACCTCTCCAAACACCAAGGGAGCCCTTCAACCCACTTTGACCAGCTGGCATCCTGCATCAGGTGCACCCTGTGGAAAGCCAGGAACCTATGCACATGGACATAGAGGTATTAGACTATGTTAAAATGTCTCTGATCGAACTCCAGACCTACTACCAGAGAGCAGTAGCAGGGGATGGTGAGGGCATGACCAAAGCCACCTCACAAGGAGATGCTTGGCACAGGATCTTCCAACCCA
Organism: Caiman crocodilus; assembly: GCA_030014935.1. Classification (NCBI taxonomy): domain Eukaryota; kingdom Metazoa; phylum Chordata; order Crocodylia; family Alligatoridae; genus Caiman; species Caiman crocodilus. The sequence continues at coordinate 16,371,994 of JAGPOW010000261.1, forward strand.
CCACAGCGGAGAAATGGGCTGTGACAGTGAAGAGGATGCACAGACAACCAGTTCTGAGGACAGCAGCAGCGACAGTAACAGCAGCTGCGAGTCCTCCAGTGGGAACTGAAGCAACAGCGACACGGACAAGAGACGATCTGAGTTGGTGATCCCATCATTGGGGTGGCGATGAAGTGACTGGGGTGTCTGGTCTGAGATACCAGTGGATTTGTGTGTGGGTGCATATATTGTAACGATTTCAGGCGGCCAGCGGGCCTTTGTATGGGTGTATGGGCATGGATTTTGTGACGGGTTTATGGTTTTCCCTTTTGGTGTATGACTAGGAGTGTAGATATATATAATTTAATGTGCATATACAGAGATATATTTTTATAATAAATCCCCCATGCCCAGGGGTCTCAGCTCCCCATGAGGAGGCCAAAATCCTTGGGGTAGAATTCAACCCCGAGCTGAGCGGAAGGAGGGCCTAGGAGAAAAAGGAGGCCAAGGTGAACCAGAGGTTAACTCTGTGACATGCATACTACCTCTCCAATGAGGGGGGCTGGAGGGGGGCACACATGGTGGTCATGAAGGTGGTGTTGCTACCAGTGCTTCTGTATACTGTACTGGTCTTACCCCTCCAAAGCGTATCATCCCCAGAATCCAGAGAGCCATATGCATTTTCTTCTTTGGATCTAGAATGGAGAGAGTGGCAAGGAAGAACCTATACAAAAAGAAATGGACCAGGGGAAGGGGGATGCCAGACACCCACCTGTTCTTGTGGACATGGTACATGAGCCAGATACGCAAGCTAGCAACTGGCCAGCAACCAAAACAGCCTGTCTTGTCAAGTATTTTGCAGGTCACCTCCTGAGACCATGGGGGTGTATGCAACAACCAAAGGAAGACCACGTACGATGGACTACCCCGGCTCTACAGTGTGCTGTATGAGTTCCAGAGCTAGTACAGGCTACAGCAGGAAGTCCAGTGACTATGACCAACCACAGAAAGATACAGAAGGCAGCCAGAGACAAAGACAAAGTACCGACCATGGAGCTGCTCCCTGAAGACATCTACCAAGCTGTCTGGGACCAGATCTTCCACAAGGATCTACAAAAGGACCACGGAGACTTGAACTGGCTAATAGCTCACTGTGTATTCCCAGTGAGGACATGAAAATACAGAGAAGGGTGAAGAACTAGCCCCAGTGGCCCCAGAGAAAGCTGCCAAAATGAAAGTGAGACCATCGACCACCTCCTATGGCGCTGCCGCTATGCCAAAGGAGTGTGGGAAAAGGTAAGCCGGCTCTGTGAAGAGGTGATAGGGGTCAGGCTGATGACAAGGGAGATGGCACTGTACAGGCACCTGACTAAACATCAGGGGTCCCCAACAACCTGCTTTGACAAGTTTGTGTCCTGCATCAGGAGTGCCCTGTGGCAATGCAGGAACCTTCTGATGTACAGACACACGGAGCTCAAAGAAACAGACTGTGCTGAAATGTTTCAGAGACAATTTCAGTCCTACTACCAGAAAGTGGTGGGAGAGGACAGAGAAGATGCAGCCAGCTCCACCTAGAAAACAGACACTTGGCACAGGCTGTTCAAAAATCCCTCCGGGAGGGGACGAGGACAGGGAGAACAAAAAGGACAATGACCCAACGAGCCAGAGACAGTGAGGAAGACAGCAACAGGATCAGCAGCAATGGAAGTGACATCAACAGTGACAAAGACTGTAAATGAACTGAGAATGTAAACCCTAAATCGGGGCTTGGACTAAGGAACTGCTATTGTAGTAGGGAAGGGCAGGGGGTGGGTGCTCAGGGGTGCAGGGGAGCGGGTGTGTTGTTTCTTAATGTGGTTTAAGGTGTGTGATGCGACGTGTTATGCGAGATGGTGTGTGTGTGTGTGTGTGTGTGTGTGTGTGTGTGTGTGTGTGTGTGTTTATGTATAACATTAAAAAAAAAAATCCACCTATGCATTCAGTCCCTGTTCATGTAATTTAAGAGCACAACACTTTGAATTAATGAATATACTTACATGTGTGCAAGCATTTAATGCTGCCTTTATAACACTGCTCCTTAAATTGTGGTCTGTTTTCATACTAACGGAAGGGGGTGGGGCGGGGGAGAGGCAGGGGTCACTTGAAAATAACAAGGTTTCTAAGCAGTGTAACTGGGCGCGTCTACACATAACACTAGGTCGCCGGAGCAATGCGCTACAGCGACCTAGAATCAGCAGTCACAAACTGTGATGCTGCAGCTATGTCGCCATAGCAACATGCTCCCTCGTTACAGCGCATTGCTACAGCAATGTAGCAGGTAAAAATAACTGTGCGCTGTGCACACGGTGCAATACAGGCTATTACTGCACCATCATTTAGTACTTCCAAAAGAAAGTACTAAACGATGGCACAGTAACAAAGGCACCGTAGGGACATGTATCGATGCGCCCACTGAATCTGAGAAAGGATCACTGCTGAAGGCATTTTCACTGAAGCTGATTAAACCAGGCATAGTTTTGCTGCAAGTGGTCACCTTTCAACATAGGCCATATTAAGCCTTGAGGGCCTGGTGGAATGGACACAACACAGGTCATGTCCCAGAAACGACGACCAGCTTCTTAGTGAGAAATTCACTCTCATGGAGGCATCACACAGAGTATGAAGACATGGCTTTTGGAAGGGATCTAGGCTGGGGCTGTAGTGACCAAATGCACCTACAATTCACAGATTGGTGCAGCCCTGCATACCCTCCATGGCTACTATTCCAGCCACTGGGTTGAAATAAAGGGTGTGTAACACTTACACATCCCCTATTAGGAGAGTTGTGGCTACTACTTCTTGGTGACCAAAGACATAGTATCTATAACCCTGGCCATCTCTGTCCTCATTTTCAACCTCCATTTAGGCTGACATAAGTGGAACCTCGCTCTGGAGCAATGGCAGTGGGTGAAGTCACACTGCAGACTTTCACCACCTGCAGAACTGGGGCAGTTCTTCAGTACTGGGGCTCCCCATGGCCTCTGCTAAGTGAATTTCACTCAAAGCTTATTTAAACCTCGCAGAGGGTAGCACTAATTCTTCCAGGATTATGAACCAGGGTGAACTGGCCCTTTAAAGTAGGCCTTGGCTTCAGCATAACCTTACTCCTGGCAGTACTGAAAGTATATCTGTGTTGCAACTATAAGGTATGACTGTAGCATGTAACAACATACCCAAGCTTTAATTCAACTGTCTCAGTTACCAATAGCAGGAAGCCACAATAGCAGAGTTCAGCTTGGGATAGCTTCTTTAGTATGCACCAAGGCTTCTCAGCATGATTGATGCAGCCTGTGTTGCTTCTGGAATATTATTGTTACCCAAGATAGCAAGATTAAAGCTGGCATGGTATGTGCTTGTGGGCTAAATGTGCCCCTCTGACTGCAGGCTGAACATGCTCAGAGGTGTATTTCATCCAGAGGCATGCCTGGAGCTTAGATGTTGCCACACACAATACTGGGAATAAGTCAAAGTATATGAACGACTCCCTTCCACCCTAACAGAGGGAAAGCTTGAGAAGGGCCAGGAGCTGCAGACACCTGCTCCATTAAGGACTTGACTAAACCAAGAGAGCAGCAGGTCCCAGCCATGAAGCTGCTCTGAACTCCCCACAGTGGCTGCTTTCAGAGACAATTGGAGACTAAGGGCCCAAAAGATGGCCCAGAGGAATGAGCACTGTGGAGCTGCACTGACATTTCTAGGTTTGGAACATGGCTGTAACCTTGACCTCCCCTCCCCCAATCACCATCATCATCACAACCACAACAATGTCATGGACAAGTAGAAAAAGGCTTTGCGACAAGGGGGAAAGGGTTCAGTACTTACGGTTCTACTGTGAGACATGGGAGATGTGGGTCCCACTTTGTGCTCTGCCACAGCTCTGCAGTAGGACCTTGGGCTAGACTCTCTGTGCCTATGTCCCTCCTGCGAACAAGGCTATAAAGCAGTACTCTTTCTTACAAGGGGTGTGGAGAAAGCAAATACATCAGTAATGGTGGGGAGCTCAGCCACTGCAGTAATAGGGACTTTAATATGTACCACAGAGAGAAACATGCATCACAAAGGAGAAGGGATGCAAAGGAGAGAAATGCTTATTTGCTTTGATATTTAAGACACGGAAGTAAGGCAAAGTAGAAATGCCAGGGGAGCAATTTGCTTGTTTCAGGACTTTTGCCCCAATCCCTCTGTAATACCCCCTGGGGAAGAAGTCTGATTATTTAAATGGGCAAAAGAAACCGTTGGCTGGAGAAATGGACACAGATAGCATAAAAACACGTATCAGTTAGAGATGAAGCATGTGATATAAGGCAAGGAAACACTTGGTTTGGGGCCCAAGGCTGGCTGTCTTTCAAGGGAACAAGAGGAAACCCTCCTTGGCACAGCGAGGACAGCCTCTTTCCACCGGCAGTTAGGACACCGTGGGCATGTGTATATGAGATGCTTAACGGCTCAGTGGTGAAGTTTACTGTGAAATAAGCATGTGCATTAGGGCTGCGCAAAATTTCAACGGATGTTTCATTTTGAAGGTGTTTCAATGCATTTCGAGCTTGAAACACTGAAACCAAAGTGAAACACAAGGCTTTGAAACAGCTTCGAAACGAAATGAGGGCATACAAAACTTTTAAAAAATTTTGAAGAGTTTCAAGTTTCAAAGCCAGGCTTGCAGGGAAATACAAATGAAGGGGAGGGAGGGGGAAGAGGGGGGAAGGACTGCTCTGACATGGACTGTGTAACTGGTCAATGATTGTGATCCTTCCCTGAGGTCCCTTCCAATCCCAGTGCTCTGGGGCCAGAGAAGGAGCATAAAAGCCTCAGTTGAAATGAGCTTTGCCAGCTGTGCTTTTGTCAGCTAACTGAGCTGTGTCCTCCAGCAGCATCAGGAAGGCTCTCCCTTCCTACTTGCTAGTCTCTTCCTAGCAAGTGGGATCCAACCCTTTCCGAAATACCCTAATACCCTTCCCTAATCCATTCCTGTCAATTTATTCCTCCCCCAAAATCCTCTTTTTGTTTTTGTTATTCTCTGTAATTTTTTCTCCACATAAAAGAAATCGGTGTTTTCCCTGACAGTCTGCATTGACTGTGCAGGAAAACACAACATATATGACAGAACATATGGTTATATATTACATAAATACATACATTACGTTACAGAAACACACGCAGATTTTCCAGCACATCAAACATGAAGCATGCTGGAAAGGCAAGTCGCCAGGGCGTGAGAGGGAGCAGAGAGAGAGCTCTAAGTTCCTCCTCCCCAAAATTTAGATGCAGGCTCTTTCCAACAACTAGCAGCCATGCAGCTTCTGCTGCTAGTGGCACCAAGGAGATGGGAGCTGTGTTTGCATCCCCTCCAATAACACCTGCCATAATAACAACCCTGAGCAACACCACCATGACAACAACAAGCAGCACCAGCATTACAGCCTCTTCCACCCCAATTTCAATTCCCAGCATGAGCTTTCCAGTGCTAGAGGAAGAGCTGAAGCTGGATGTGGATCTGAGTGCCCTAGCAAGGGAAATTCTGGGTTTGTGCTCCACATTCCTCAAGTTTCCCTGAGATTCATAGATTCATTTGTGCTAAGGTTGGAAGGGACCTCAAAGGATCATCGAGTCCGACCCCATGCTAGTGGCAGGAAAAAGTGCTGGGGTCATGTAACCCCAGCCAGGTGCTTGTCCAGTCTCCTCTTGAAGACCTGCAAGGTAGGGGAGAGCGCCACCTCCCTTGGAAGCCTGTTCCAGATTCTGGCAACCTTCACCACGACAGAAGTTCTTTCTGATGTCCAACCTAAATCTACTCTCTATTGGCTTGTGGCCATTGTTTCTGGTTATTCCAAGGGGTGCTCTGGTAAATAGAGCATCTCCTATTCCCTGCTGCCCCCCTCGGTGAATTTGTATACTGCCACAAGATCCCCCCTTAGCCTTCTCTTGCGGACGCTGAAAAAGTGCAAGTCCCTTAGGCTTTCCTCATAAGGCCTTCCCTGTAGGCCTCTGACCATAGGAATGGCCCTCCTCTGGACCCTCTCAAGGTTGTCCACATCCTTCTTGAACTGCAGTGCCCAATTGGACACAGTACTCTAGCTGAAGCCTGACCAGTGCCACATAGAAGGGAAGCATCAACTCCCTGGACACATTCATGATGCACCTGCTAATGCACGACAAAGTGCAGTTAGCTCTGCTAATTTCTTTCTCACAGACAAGCCCATGAACTGCACTTCATCAGCCTCCTAGGTATAGAAACTCATGGACTCAATATAGACATTGGAATTCTGACACAATACAACCTGCCTGACATCTGACTCCACTTTTACCTGCTACATCTCCCTTCCCTCCTACTCCAGCCTGTTTCTCATCCCCTGACCCCTCCATTTCCATTTTCACTGACTGGCTTTCTTGCCCGCATTGTATGCCAGCCTCTGGCTTCTTTACTATTCCTTCCATCCAGGAAGAGCACACAGACATGCCAACTGCAGGTGCTTCCTCAGCCTGACAAAGCATTTTCAACCCGAAAGCTTGCTAAGATCTATTTCTCCATCTATTCAGTTGGTCTACTAAAAGATATCAGACTGACTCACAGAACCTTGTCTGCCATATCCTTAGACCAATACAGCTACAATCTGCACCCCTAGCACCTGTCCCCAGTCAGCTGACTGGAAGGAGGCAGGGCCCTGGGCACATCTAAGCCCCAGGGCAGGGGCTGGCAGGGAAAGTTCTTCTAGCTGGAGAAGCAGTTCCTGCAAGAAAGGAAAGAAAGGCTTTGTGCCAGTTTGGTTGCCTGTGATGCTAGTGTTACGGTGCTTACCTGTTGTTATTTAAAGTGGTAGACCAAACTGAGGCTGTAGGGGAGGAGGAGGCCTCATTGGGGCACACTACCATGTTGTGTAGAGGCCCCAGCACCAGTGAGGGCACAGCGACATGGGCATAGAGAGCCCAGCAACAATAGAAGGTAGAGTGAAACCAAGACCACATTACAGGGATGATATCTGTGAGGCATGGGGCAAGGGGTGGTTGAAGCCATGCATCTAGCCCAGAAGGCTTAGGGTGTCCCCTTGAGGCACCTACTTAGAGAGGGTCCCAGCAAGGGGTCCAAGAACCTACAGGGTTTAGTAGGGTCCATTAGGACTGTGACTGAGCTGAAGCTCCAGGACAGCCTCCCTATCTATTATCTTTTCCACCAAGATGTGCTGGCAGGTGGAAAGAAAAGGCACCCGCAGGATGACGCTGGCACTGTCACAGGGCCTAGGGGTATCATGGCCACATCATGATACCATGATGGCCATGGTATTATGGCCACATCTGGAGACCCTACTCCATGACAAAGCACAGTTTCCCAGAAACCTCTGTACCTATCTCCTTGAAAGCTGGCAGGATCACATGCATGTGTAAACCTGCTCCCTCTAAGTCATGATTTCTTACAGCCTCATACAGGAGCTACCATAAGTGACAAAACTGGGGGGAGGAGTCACATCTGACAATAACTTTATGTGCACAGGCTCTTCGGCTGCTAGTTTAACACTTATTTAATTTAAACTTGACTTAATTTATCCTTTAACAACAGAGCTGACAACTCCCGTCTTCTCAACAACACAAAAAGGCCAGCTTTCATTGCCCATTAATGTTCAAGCATCCTTGTCTCCTCCCAGGCAGCCCATCATACAAACGGAGAGCTCCAAGTAAAACTCCATAAAGTTATATCATCCACCTTCAGATCCCTCCTCTGTCACAATGCCTACAAATCACCAAGCAATAGCTACATGTGCTATGACTGCTGCTTAATATAATAAGCATGGTCATTTTGCTCTTACTTTGTCCTTTCCCTACATATTCCCATATTTTTAAGGTATTCACCAGTCTTCGACTCATGCCTCTTAAACTAGGGAAAAAAGTGGTAGAAGGGGCCACCATAGGCCACTGAGTCTAGTTCTCTAGTTTCACAGCAAACATTTGCGTAAAGGTTACATACCACAAGCACAAACCACCCAATAACCCCCTTCCTCCCCCTCCACAGTATATCACAAGACGAGAGCATGAGCAACAAGGGCACCATCAATGCCTGAGTAACTTCAGAGACAGGGAACTTCCCTAGATGATCCCCACACTACAGAGAAAGACAAAAATCTTCCAATACTCCTTGCAAACCTGAGGCAGGAATTTTTCCTCAGCTCATCCCCAATCTATTGATAGGTTTGATCCCAAGCACATGAGTAAGACCTGCCAGTTCAGCACCTGAGAGGTTTTTTAGTATTACTGTAGAATCACGATCCCAACAAGGGGTCTTTCATATCTAGACCTGGCCAATACCCAGAATTTCAGAGCTGGGAAAAAAAAAGAGGTGACTCATATATTTCAGGACAGGATTTTGTTCATACAGTGCCTAACACAATGAGCCCTTAATCCCTGATTGGGCCACCAGGCATTGCTACAGTAATACTGTTAAGAACAGAATTGTGCTTTGCTCAGTTTGCAGATGTGACTTCATCTTGAATTGATCTGTATTACTTTTTGAATTGACAACTTTAATTCCATTCACATTGCAGTGGCTTTCAATCCATTTTACAAACATATATAGTCACGTGAAATGTATAGGCTCCGAAGTACATTTTAAATGGGAAGTGTCTGTTTCTCCATGGATTCTTGCTGCTTTGACACCATTTATATTCATGGAATTACTCATGGATTATAGCAATAAGAGTGGAGAATCAGGCACCAATGAACGATCAAGTTTACCGTCCGTCACACTTGAGTAAACTCAGTTTTTCTATACATTCCTTTGACTCCAGTTAAGTTGCTTTGAATTTATGATGACGCTGCCAAGAGCAAGGTTGACCTTAAACAAGTCATGGTGACCAGCAATGAAAGGATGGCATTTTTAACAGCAGTACTAAGCCAGATCTGTTGGCATGCCTGAGTTTGCAGAGGCGGTACCAAATGATGATTTTGTCTTACTATTTTCAAGCAAGCAAAAAGGATGCTATACCCCTATATTAAAAAGGTTGTGACTGTTTGCCACGTTGGAGGAAAGAAAAATTCCTTTAAATCTTCGCGTTAGGAAGGGAAAAATAAATCAATGGAAAAATATAGAGCAGAATAACTCCTCTTCTAAAAATATCCCCAAACGGACCAGTGATTCTCTTTTTCACCACGGCAACCACTTTGTTAATTGTAGTGTATGCAAGGCATGAATAAGCCTGCAGCTCTCTTGACAAAAAGATAGCAATAAATCAGGGACCGTGTTGCTCTGCTGTCATGTCCAATACATTAACTTGTGTAGATCAGGCTTCAGCAGAAAGTTAGGAGGATGCAGACGCAAGTATGACATCATTCAGATAAGGCCCTGAAGGTTAGCTAGTCACTAACTGAAGCAAATAGTTTTTTGTTTTTATTTTTGGAGATGGGTATAAACCAAGGAACTGGAAAGCTAGATATGGTATAAACTTTACCAAATGTGAGGAGGTTTAGATAAGGAATCTTAGTTTCCCAAATTTGTGGATGTTTGAATATAAAGGCTGGGCTTAGGCTCGTTTCTATTTATTGTTGTAGCAACTTTTATACTAACCTCATATTCCCAACATAATCATTTTCACATGGCAACTTGCATTAGCATTTGGCTATAGAATGATTGTCTTCTGAGAAAAAAATCTTGCATATAATTTCAGCACATGTACAAAATATTAAAGAAGATATGGCAATATTAGGGTTAATTGTATTTTAAAGATATGTTAAACATGCGTTGAAAGAAAATGACCTGGCAGCAAAGCAACAGGAGCTTGACATGTCAGTCTGAGTGCAGACAATGAATCATTTGACAAACACAATTTGCTTTGGTTTCTTTTGCTAACTAATCTATATAGCAGCTCTAGTGAGTTACTGGATTTCAGAAAGACACTACAAACTCTTGATGCATACACATTGCTGGCAATGCACTGAGAGAAAGGTTAGATTTTGCCCAGGGGCAAACTAAATCCAGCTTTACTGGCATGCTTTAGTAGACTCTCTGAAAATCAGTTGTGAATTAAAGTTGCAGTATTATTAAAGGAACATTGGCAATCTTTAAGAGACATCTGAAGTCCTAAAACACATTCCTTTTCCTTGTTGACTGATATAAAATGCATTATGTTCTTCTATGCAGAGAGTAAAAAAGACACTTTCAGTTAAATTAACTAATTTTGAGATTAATAGAGTAACAATACAAGAGAGGGAAAAAAATCCCCCTGGACGTGTCTTCATAAGCAGGGGTGTGCTCTTGCAGAAGGGAAAAAAGTAGCGGCACAAATTTGTTACTGCACATGCCCCTGTACATGGGCCATGATGTGTGGGGCAAAATGGCCCGCTTTGGGGAAACTCCTGGCTCCCTGCATACTACAAGAGGGTGGCAGAGATGGGACAACTAGAGAAGTGTGCGTTGCGCTGCTTTTTTGGCACAGGTTCTTTTCTTACTGGGATTTCCTGGTAGCAAATTTTGCCTCCACACTGCAAATCTGTGTGGGGCATATTTTGTGGTACCACAAACTGCACATGCCTGTGCCTCTGGATCAGGTCCCTGTGAACAAATTAATGGCACGCATTTATGATAGTCTGGACTGAGGACCAGGGACATGATGGCACAGTGGAAGAGTTTAAAGCAATTTAAATGCGTAGCACACCAAATAAATTCCATAGTTCCTTACAGAAAATTAATTTGGTGAAAACTTTCCCCAGAAGGAAGCCCCACTGACCTCTTGCAGAAGCATAGAAAAATGGGACTAAGGCTGTCACTGTTTCTGAGACAGGATCCTGGAAGTAAGTGGAACTAAGTGAACCAATACTGGGATCTAATATGGCAAATTAACTGCTCCACATGACATGGTCTATTGATTAATATTAAATATCATCTATCCTACCACCTGTTTTTCAGAAATGTCTTATGAGTTAAAACCTGTTTGAGCACCACCTTTCCCTCTCTTATTGCAAGGGGAAATACAGGACATTGGGTCACTCCAGCCATTTACCAATGGCTTTGGAAATAAAGAGATATTCTGTAAGTGCATGGTGTTGACTTGGCTATGGTATCACTGGATTGAAGCACCTGGCCTCTGCTACACATAGCCACATTTCCCTGCTTTGTACCCCTGGATGGTTCTCACTCAGACAACTTGACTTCTCATCCTTATACTCATTGTCAAGACAGCATTTATGTCTCACATGCAGAGCATACAGGATGGGTTTGGGCTGCATGCTGGAGCTAACCTGTTTCTTTGGCCAGTATCTCCTGTGTATTCTTTCTTTCTTGCTTGTCATATTCCAGGCTGTCTACAGACTTATTACACTCATCTTTGGCGGTTGGGCACCACGACCAACTGCAGTTCATGAAGGCCCCTGCTACACATTACATATGTTACACAATTAACTAGTGAATCACACAATAAATTTAGACCAGCCACATGTGCAAAGGCCAGCCACAAGTACAAACTAATTATCAAACAATAACCTGATTAGTCGCACAGTAAGTTTAGACCAGCCACACACGCAAAGTAATTATCACATGACTATCCAGCTATGAAAAGAACCAATGAGCTATAAAATTAGTGCTTGAAAATGTGTAACAAATCTATAGTTGGTTTCTATCCAGCTTTAACTATTTATAAGTGTAGCAGGGCCCAAAGAGACATTCACTTCACCCTGACCCTTCTTTTGTGCAGCTGCCTGAGGTTGCTTGTCATACTGCTGTCGTGTTGCTATAGCCATGATGGTCCAGGGAAAGAAGCAGATACAGCAGAGCTAAATATGAGGTAGTATAGATGCTGTTGTTTACCGATGATGTAAGTGTAAATGGTCATTTAAAAAAGGGAAGTGGCCAATAAACCTGTGGAGCAAAGAAGTTAACTGGCATGGTTACAGGCCAAACAAAGAGTTGGGATAGATACATTTAATTATTGAAAACAGGGGTGACCAAGATACAGCTGGCAGAGCCATGTTATCTGGCCCAGAGGGCTCCCCACAGGTGTGGACATTTGGTAGTCAAGGAGTGATGGCAACTTCAATCAAAAATCAACACAGCTCCTCCTGCCACCAAACTTCTGGACCCACTGGGATTCTCATGGACCAGATGGCATAGCCCTGTGCACCAGATCAGGCCTGCAGACCAGCCCCACACTACTCATCTGGCCCTATTTGATGTAAAAGAACAAGACCATTGAAAGGTGAGAGGGCCTTTATTATCTACGCAGCACAAGAGGTTAGTTGGGGGGAGCAGGTAAACGATAATGAATCGTGGAATGATTGGGTGTGCTAAGTCCATGGTTTTTAGTGACAGTGAACTTATGAATTTCTGTTTACAGTGCCATCTTCTGAACGTTTTGTGCAGGTTTCCCTTGAGGACCAAGGACTGTGAGTTCAGAATAACAGGCCTGTTCACTGTCCAGTCATCCATTTATGACATTGTCTCTAGTCCTAGATGGGTATGCAACCATTTGCCAAGTTCTGACCTGTGTGGTTCTTGACAAGTTCATGTGGTTTTTATATAAGTTGTCCAATTTACGGGACACTCTTCTGAGATTCCTATAGATTCCAGTGGGAACAGCTACTCAGTATAGAAATGACTTACCATGGCCATTTTTGCCTTGTCAGAGTTAAATTGTACTTCCTCTGCTTGTAAGCATTCAAGCGGGAGAAAATCCTTTTTGCCTCCAGGAGCCCCTGCAAAGAGCAAGCAGAATCCAGCACATAACTCTAGAAAGGGAATCACTGGAGCTGGGGCTTCACCAAGGTGGGAGCACAGCCATGTGCTTGCATCCCCGATTCCCCTGCAAATGGAGCGGAGGAACAAGCAGTGTTTCCCATATTTTATCTATGACACTCCAGCATAACGTTTCAAGACACCGTCACTCAATGCATGCCCCAGCTTTGCATGAGGCTTAACAGAAGCATCAGATATGCTGACTCTCATGCGATAGCATTCTGTCCTCCAGCAGTATTCTTCAAAGCACCATTTCTCCCTGTCAAGCTCTCTCATACATAAGGCAAGATGCTCTTTCGCAAAATCCCTTCCACCCTCAGGCAAACTCTGAAAAGTACAATATATGTTACCTAAAATTGCTAAACAATCCTATAATTTTTCAGCATGTCTTTTCATGCCCCCTTAGCAAAAGATTTGTGGAAATATGACTTATGTCTACAAATGTGGGAAGCTCCTGGTTTTCATCATTCTCCACTGGAAAAAAAAAAAGAGAGTTGTATTTGTTTAAATTTTTCAAATAAGAAGGAAGAAAAATCAGGCTGGTGCATTGAAAGTAGGAAATGGATACAGTCAGTGACCTCCCTAGGTCACAGTTATAAGGGAAGCCTATAAAGCTCTGTTGATATGGTCGTTTTGTAAGTGTGTGTGCTTGGGAAGGACACAGGGAAACAAGAGAAGTACAAGTACAAATGAGAGGCAAAATATTCAAAGGTAACCAAGGAGTTTTGAGAGTCTGTATTTTAGGCAATCAATCATAATTCTAGGAAATTTCTTGCACCCAGGCTTTGAAAACCCTGACCCCTTGCCAGTGTCTCAACATGGACATCTCAAACTTGAGGCATTTAAGATTACTGTTTGTTTTTAAATAACGTGGCCAATGTAAGCAAAGGGAAGAATAAATCTCTGGCTGAATACAAATACACTTAACAGCACTGGAAAGTGGCAAAGCTACTGCAGGGATGCAAAACTGCCTCTCAGTACTTCAAAAAAAAGAAGAATGGTGCAGCATTCCCAAGCTGGACACCAAGGGTGCTGTTACATGTTACTCGTAAACTATTCTCAATCTGGGGAACATTAGGCTGCATTAAATTTAGAACAGTTTCGGAGCAGTGGGAGGTTAGGGCTTAATGCTGTCTCTGACTTGCACAACTGTGACTTGCCCCTAAAGGGCCTGGTGAGCAAGGGCATGGACAAGAGCCAAGACTATACCTCCTCTGGGTGCAGAGCCCTGCGGGGGTTAAGTGTGGCAGAGCAAGGGACCTGGGGAAGCATACCTGCCTGCACTCCATGCTCTCACCACCCAGTGTCTCCACTCCCAGCATGGAGCCACCGGGGCCAGTACTACCCCCTGGGCAGTAAAGATTGGGAAGATGGAAACTTTGTCAAAGGTAGAGGGGCTCAGAGGCACACATCCTGAGATTCTGGATGACTGCTAATTGGCCACTTCATTTCTGCAAAGCAGACTAATAATACTCCAACTTAAGCTAGGAGTAATGGCTCAAAGAAATCTATACTCAAAATGATGTGGCTTTAAAACACTTAGGCGATGTCCAAACAAGCATGGATGTTTGGTTCCTTGGGGACAAGCAGCAGCAGTGCACCTTGCACCACAGCTACTTGTCCCCAGGGAACACCCATGCCACATGCACTTTGGCATGCAGCAAGGTACCCTGGAGGTAGGTGGATGGGGGAGGCTGAGGCCAGCCCTGTGCTGGCCCCAGAAGCCTTACCTGGGGGCCTGGGGGTCTGCTGTGCAGAGCCAGGGGTCAAAAAAACCCACCTGCTGGACAGCTATCCAGGGGTCAAAAAAACCTGCAGCGAAAAGAAAGGCAGAGCAGCGCACGTGTGGGCAGTGCACCTTTGCAGCGCAGAGAACACCTGACTATGCAGTATGCGGCACTGCAGACGTGTTTGAGGCACCACGTACTGCACAGCTGCACTCATCTGGATGCACTCTTAGAAGGTATTTAGCACAGTTTAAACACCCTTTAATGAGTTGACACTCCTGTTATAAGTGCCTTCAGAATGAGTTAAAGGTACTAAGGGTATAGGTTGTAGCTGTGTTGGTCTAAAGACACAGGCAGACATGATGGGTGTTTGTACCCAAAAGTTTGCAAAGAAGAATTTTTCCAACTACTTTAGTTGGTCTAATAAAAGATATCGGATTTACCCAAAGAACCTTAAACATAATAAGCAACACCACTACAAGTAATTATAATGATAAGGATCTGTTTTTCCCCCGATGGATACAAGCAGCAGAAAAAGCAGATTCATTGGCTTGCTTCCTTACCAAATAAAAACCAGGCAGTTCCCAATGATAAAACTGCCTGCAACAGAAGTGTGTGCAAACCTTCCAGGCCTTTTAAAGCAGCCGACATGCTGAGCAATAAGGTCTCCATAGTTTCATAGTAACTAGGGTCAGAAGGGGCCTAGAGCAGGCCATCTAGTCTGACCCCCTGCCAATGGCAGGAACAAGTGCTGGGGTCACAGGA
>JAGPOW010000261.1:16387312-16401673 GCA_030014935.1 Caiman crocodilus
AGTTTGGTGTCGTCAGCAAACTTGGACAGCTCGCTTTCCACCCCCTCGTCCAAGTCAGCGACGAAGATGTTGAACAGCGCAGGCCCAAGGACTGAGCCCATTTTTTAAATACCACAGACAATGAAAATAGAGACAAGCCACCTTTGCAGGGGCAGAAGTTTTATAATTTTGCTACCTATCCAGGGCTTCCCCTTGAAAGTGAATACCATTAGACCCTAAAGCAAATGTAATTAATTTACCATGTGTAGCCCAGTAGAAAAATGATTCAAGCTGCACACGGTGAAGAAAAGAACCAGCGACAAGTGTACATGTCCCATTACAACTATAGAACTGTCCCTTATAGTAATAAGAGTCTTTTTCAAGTATCATCTTCAATAGAAATTATTCACATATGGTTCTTTGAATATTCCCCATCCAGCTGAGGATAAAGAATAATGTCAGGATATAAAGCATTAGAGACTCACCCATATCAGGAGACAGTCTTAGGGAAACTGAAGAAAAGACAAATGATCAGCCCAAAGTGTATGAAAGTAAATGATAGTAAGCGCCAGATTCTGATGCTCCAGGAAATACTTATCCTACAAATGGTTCTACTGACTTGAATTGTGCGAGTGGTGGAAAAAGATATTGCTCATCGGCAGAGATGCTGGTTTTCTCTGATGAAAAATTGAAAATTCTCTGATTAACTGCCCACCCCCTTCCCATGCAGTCCCACCCTCCGCCCCTCCCAAAGGGGAGGCAGCTGGCAGGGCTACAGATCTAGGAACCCAGGTCTACAGCCCCCTGCCCCCTGCTCTCACCCACTGGGACATGGAAACCCTGAAAAGAGGGCAACAGGGTGGGGAGCCCTGAAACACAGAAGCCAGCCTGCACAAATCTGGGGGGCACATGCCCCTCATGCCCCCCCAGGAATGCATGCAGCAGAGGGGAGCTAGCCCCCCCACTCCCCAGACAAGCCACTTATGGCCCTGTCCCACATCCTGACCTGGGCCCCAAGCCCCACATATCACCCCAGCCCTGCCCAACTCCCTCCCTTACTATGGGGATCTCAATTCTTCCCCTGCTCCCCCCCAAACTTACCTGCAGAAGCAGCTCTCCAGGCTGCCTGGTAGCCATGTGCATGTGTTCGTGTGTGCATGCACACAGCGCCCATGCCTGATCACCCTTCTCCTACTCCCCCAGCCCCTTGCAGACTGGAACCCTACCAGCCAACAAAGGGAAACCCACCATTTCCAGTGTTTTTCTCCTTTAAAGAAGTAAAACCAGATTTTTCTCCTTAAAATGAGAGAATCCAGGTTTTACCACATTTTTCTATAGCAAACAGAAAACCTGAATCCCTGTTCATCATGAATAAGTTACCAGAATTTGGTTCGAAATGATCAATGACTGCTCCATGGAGTGCCTGCCTACAGATGACAAAAACTCTACTCATTTTATGTATAGTTAAAAGACCAACAGCCTGCAAGGAGGAAGGGGTGAAGCAAAAAGATATGAAATCACCTGGGATGGGATACACAAATGAGCAGTGATAAAAGGACTGATTTTCACCGATTTTTACCTTCACTTCTATAAAGGGAGTTCTTCCTGATTTACAATGAAGTAAATGAGATTTGCATCATTATGGTTTACAACATCCTTCTTTGCTAAGGTGACAAAGCTTATAAAAAGAAAAAGACAGGTAGGGCATAGTCGGGAAAAAAACCAGGATTTCAAAGCAGTCATAAGTAAGATGCTTTGCTGTGGCTACTGGGTGTAGGCAGAAACATGTAGTACTCTGACTACTTAGTTCAGTGATTCTTAACCAGGTGCCAGGCTATTCTGGTGCTCTGTGAGATCCTTTGAAGGGTGATGCAGGAATTGAGAGAAGATAAGCAAACAAGGGCAGACTCCAGCTCTCCCTGCGGGGGGTGGCTGCTCCCCCACACCCAATGACCCCTCTGCAAAAGGGTAATAAACACTGTAATAAAAATCGTTTTTGAAATGGGATGCTGGGCAATTCATAAAAGTTATGGAAAGTGCAATGAATCTAACAAGGCATACTTTGAGTCTAAAAAGGCTGAGAACTACTGGTATCATTACTAACAGACTGTACTAACTAGATTCATCACACAGCCTAAATCCTAGTTTTGAAATGGACTGAGGAATCGTGAAGAAGGCTGCTGATTACATGGTACTAGCGCAGAAAAATATTCACCCTTTATTATTCTTGTAAGGAAGCTTAATTTTACTATTTAAAGTTTCTTTTTAAAAAGAGCTTTGCTTAGTCCAGAAAGTTGTCTTAACATTCAGCCTAACGCTTATACAAAATGCAACATTAGAATCAAGAGATATTTTTTTTAATTCCAAGAAAAGCAGTTTAAGGAACATTCCCTGCAGCATTTAAAGTCCCAATCATTGCATCATCATTGTGCTGTTAGATAAGAAAGAGAGAGTTGAAGTGGTTCCTATCTGAATATAAACCCAAGGGAAATACACCAATTTGTGTTCGCTTGCTGAAGAAATTCAGTAGACAAGCAGCATACAGATCAGACCCACTAACATCTCACTCAGATGTGAAATATCCCAAACTCAGCTCAAATCCAAAAACAAGAGAAGCGGGCAATTATTTTGGCTGGAGGACCACTTAATGTAATTTGGTGAGCTGCCAAGGGCTGCAAGGGTAGCCCTGACAGGTGTCCTGCCCCTGGCCACCATCTTGAGACCAGAGGTCCTGCCCCTAACCCCTGATCTTTGCCAATGGATGTCCCTACCCTTGCCCTGGAAGTGCTCCTTTCGGGAGGGGGACTGTAGTCTTGAAACCGGAAAAAAACAAACAAATTATACTAAAAAGAAATTAGCCATCTATTATAACTTATGCTAATTTTATTTTTTTAAGTATTTTTGTTTTGATTTGTGTATGTTTGTATAGTTTATATAGAGGCAATTGCACCATAGCTCAAAATACAGTCTTACTCTTGTATATTGTGGGGGAGGGTAACAGGTATGTGTGGGGGGTGTGGTTGATAGAGTGTGGGTTTGGGGGGGGGTGTATGTGGTGGGGTGTGCGGGATGTGTGTGTGGCATATGGGTGTGTTGGGTATGAGGAGTAGGGAAGGGTGGCGGGGTGCATGCAGAGGGGTGTTGGTTATGTGGTTGGGGTGGGCGGGTGGGGGACATTGTCAGTGTGTGGTGGGGGTATGGTCCCATAGCATACAGCTTCCATCTTCCCAACCCAGTCCCCAGCTGCATGTGGTGTAGCATGCAGGGCCAGCCCAAACCCACCTCATAGTATGCAGGTCCTGTGCTCCTGCCCAGCCTGCCCAACAGCACATGGCTCCCTGCAATCCCAGTCCCCTTTCCCCCAGCAGGAGTCCCTGACCCTAGCCTGGTGGGGCCCTTACCTGCATTCCTACTCTTGCAGGGAGGGAGGCTGGAAACAGCCTCAGGGTGACCAAGCAAAAGCTCTGCAGGCAAAGGACTCTTGTCTTTGGCACCCTTGGCTCAGGCCTCAGGGTTGGGGGTGGTCAAGCCAGGCTGGGGTGGGGGATGGTTGCTTTGCAACCAGAGCCCACCTCCTGCAGGGACATGCCAGCTTGCAGAGGGTCAGTGAGGTCTGGGGCTTATAGAGGGCTTATGGATGGAGCCCAGAGGTCCAGATGGAACTGCCTGGTAGGCCGTATCCAGCCTGCAAGCCATATTTTGCCCACCCATGAAATACAAGAAGCAGACTGTAGATTGTGTGTGCATAGAATCATAAGATCATAGAAAATTAGCGTTGAAGGGACCTCAGGAGTTCATCCAGTCTAACCCCCTTCTCAAAGCAGGACCATCCCCAACTAGATGTCCCAATGTTTTGGCTACCCAAGTCTTAAAAGCCTCCAAGGACGGAGCTTCCACCACCTCTCTGGTTAACTTGTTCCACCATTTTACTACTCTCCTAGTGAGAAAATTCTTCCTAATATCTAACCAAAAATTCCCTTGATGCTACTTGAGACTGTTGTTCCTTTTTCTGTCATCTGTCACCACTGAAAACAGTCTAGCTCCACCATCTTGCTAACTCCACTTCAGGTAGTTGAAGGTTGCTATTAAATCCCACCTCAGTTTTCTTTTCTCCAAACTAAATAAGCCCGGTTCCCTGTGCCTCTCCTCATAAGTCATGTGCCCCAGCCCCTCTCCACTGGACTCTCTCCAATTTTTCTGTCTTCCACTGGACTCTCCAATTTGTCAACATGCTTTCTGTACTGGGGAGCCCAAAAGTGAACATAATACTCCAGATGTGGCCCCATCGGTGCTGAATAGAAGTGAATAAACATTTCCCTTGACCTACTGGCAACACTCCTGCCAATGCAGCCCATGTGCTGTAGCCTTCTTGGCAACAAAGGCACACTGTTGGCTCATATTCAGCTTATTGTCCTTTTCTGCGGAGCTGCTGCCCAGCCAGTCAGCCCAGAGCCTGTACCAGCACATGGGATTCTTCTGTCCTAAGTGCTGGACTTTGTACTTGCCCTTGTTGAACCTCATGAGATTTCTTTTGGTCCAGTCATCCAATTTGTCTAGGTCACTCTGAATCCTAGCCCTACCCCCCCAGTGCATCTACTACTCCCCCAAGCTTGGTGTCATCTGCAAACTTGCTGAGGCTGCACTCTGTGCCATCTTTCAGGTTGTTGATGCAGATATTGAACAAAACTGACCCCTGGGGCACTCCACTTAATACTGGCTGCCAACTTAACATTGAGCCATTGATTACTACCCTCTGGGCCTGATGCTCCAGACAGTTTTCTATCCACCTTACAGTCCATTCATCCATCCCACACATCCTTAACTGGCCTGCGAGAATGTTGTGGGAGACTGTATAAAAAGCCTTGCTAAAATCAAGGTATATCACATCCACACAGATATGGATCAAGGCCTCCCCACATCCACAGAGGCAGTCAGAAATCATAGAAGGAAATCAGGTTGGTCAGGCATGACTTGTCCTTGCTGATTCCATACTGACTGTTCCTAATGACCTTCTCCTCCAAGTGCTTATAAATGGATTTCTTGAGGATCTGCTCCATGATTTTTCCAGGGACTGAGTTGAGGCTGATTGGTCTGTAGTTCCCTAGATCCTCCTTTTTCCCTTTCTTAAATATTGGAACTAAGTTTGCTCTTTTCCAATCACCCAGGACCTCTCCTGATCACTGTGAGTTTTCAAAAATGATGGCCAATGGCTCTGCAACATCAGCCAACTCCCTCAGCACCTTCACATGCATCCCATCCAGCCCCATGGACTTGTACACATCCAGCTTTCTAAGTCGTTCCTAATGTGTTCTTTCACCCCTGAGGGCTGCTCACTGAGAGCTGCCCGGTGCAGGAGTCTAGGAGTTGACCATGTCTGTGAAGACTGAGGTGAAGAAAGCATTTCGCATTTCAGCCTTTTCTGTATCCTCCGTCACAAGATTGCTTCCCCCATTCATTAAGGGACACACACTTGCCCTGATCTTCCTCTTGTTACCAACATACTTGTAGAAACCCTCCTTCTTACCCTTCACATCCCTGGCTAGCTGCAGCTCCAATTGTGCTTTCCTGACTTCATCTCTGCACATCTGAGCAATGCTCTTATATTCTTCCCTAGTTATTTGTCCAAGTTGCTACTTCTTATAAGCTCCCTTCTTGTGACTTAGTTTACTGAAGAGTTCCCTGCTAAGCCAAGCTGGTCTTCTGCCACACTTGCTAGTCTTCCTGCTCACTAGGATGGTTTGTTCCTGCACTCTCAGTAAGGTTCTTTAAAGTACAGCCAGTTCTCCTGGACTCCTCTCCCCCTCAGTCGTGTTTCCAAGGGGATCCTGCCAATAAGTTCCCTAAATGAGTCAAAGTCTGCTTTTCTGAAATCCAAAATCCTTACTCTGCTGCTCTCCATCCTTCCTTTCTTCAGGATCCGGAACACAATCACCCTGTGGTCACTGCTGCCCAAGTGGCCATTCCCCACCGATTCTTCCTTGTATGTGAGCAGTAGGTCAAGAAGAGCATGGCCCTTAGCTGGCCGCTCCAGTACTTGCGCCAGGAAGTTGTCCCCAGCACTCTCCAAAAACTTCCTGGATGGCCTGTTCACTGCTGTATTGCCTTCCTAGCAGATGTCAGGGTGACAGAATTCCCCCATGAGAACCGGGGCCTCTGGTTGGGAAACTTCCTCTAGGAGTTTGAAAAAAGCCTCACCCACCACTATCTCCTGGTCACTACATCACACTTGCTGCTCTCCCCTCTAACCTTAACCCAGAGACTTTCAACATACCTATCTCCAGCTTCACACTGAAGCTCTGAGCAATCATATTGCTCTTTTAAATAAAGTGCAACTCCTCCTGCTCTTCCGCATGCCTGTCCATCCTGAACAGTTTATATCCATCCATGACAGTGCTCCAGTCATGTGAGCAACCACCAATCTCTGTTATTACAATCACGTCATAGTTCTGTAATTGTGCACGGACTTCCAATTCTTTCTGCTTGTTTCCCAGGCTCCGTGCATTTGTGTACAGACACCTGAAGTAACCAGTTGATAGCTCTGATTTCTCAGGAAGAATCAGAACAACTCCCAGGTTTCCCCCTCCTGCTTGCTCTTCTTCTAGGTCTGCCGCTTCATCACTTACCTCTGGGCTCTGGTCTCCATCCCCTGATGAACCTAGTCTAAAGCCCTCCAAAGCATATGTATGTGTATGCATAAGAGAGAGACAGAACATTTTTGAGTGTTTCAAAATAGAAATCAGATCAAAATATTTCTTCATGGGAACATCCCAAAAAGGCCTGAGCATGTGACATGTTTATATTGGTGTAAGCTGCCCTTGTCACTGATGTAAACAGGAATACACACATAACCAATGCAGCTTACTAGACTTTGGTTTAGAGTTATCCTAGCAAAGATCAAGGTACGTTTTCATTGATGCAACCCCACGGTAATGTCTGGTGAGGAATTGGAATCGTTTCCTCTGGCACTCCCTTAGGCCATCTGTCCAATCCAGTTGCTGCTGTAACTTATACCAGAGTACCAAACTAATGTAAGTTCAAGTGCTATTAATCCATTGCGTGTCCTGGTGCTAAAAAGAGTTAAAAGTAACTTAGATTTTTTTTAATGTCTCTGTGCTACAATACTGTGAAAAATTAACTCTAGACCAGCCTATAGCATTACAAAACTGACTTCCCTAGAAGAGCCCCAGATCTTTTCCTGAATACTGCAGCAAATGAGGCCCAGTAGGGAGACACTTGTTAAAGTTACTAATCAGCAGGTGTCCCTTTGATTGATGCTCTATCCATTTTCACTGAGATACTCAGAGCTTCTTTATATTAATTAAGTAGCATGCAGAGTGACAGTCACAGCCCCATCTTATTTCTTAAATGAACCTGGCTTTTATTAAAAGTTCTTATTACATTCCACTTCCAGGGAAGGAAATTGAAACACCTGTTCCTGCGAACAGCTGTAGCCTTTAGTTCTAGCTTGCACCGAACACCACATTAACTTGCTTAAGTTCTAGAGCAGGGATGGCTGAACGGTTTTGACAAGACAATTAAACTCTGCTGTTGCATCAGCTGGAGCCCTCCCATATTCAGAGCAACAGGAAAGTGAAGCCAGTATAAAACCATCCCAGCTCTGTGCATCAGTCACAGCTAATCATCAGTGTGGACCAGCTGCCTCTGTGTCCCCGTGCACATAACACACATGTGCTGACTCCGGTAGGGGGCTCCAAAGCAGCAGCAGCTTAATTGAACAGCCTGGCAGCCACAGCAGGACACAGATGGACTCTTCCAAAACTGCCCTTTAATTAATAAGCACATGTTCAGCTAAGGCAAATTACAGCTAAAATGCTGACCTAGAGCCACCACTGGGCAGGGATCCGAGCTTCCCCAAAACAGCTGCATATGTCCTTGTTAAACACAGTCTGAACTATGCAAGTTGGGATTTGGTGCTTTGCAGTGCAACTTACAGCAGCATGTGAGTTTGGAAACAGAAAGACATTGCTGAAGCATCTTCCACCACAGCAGAAATGATGCATCTACTCTCCTCTGTATGCTTCCTTCTCCATGGTCATCACTGGAGTATCTGTGTGCTGTACTATGCCAGTGGTTTTCAACCTGTAATCCGTGAACCCCTGGAGGCCTGAAGACTACATCTAAGGGGCCTATGAAAATGACTACAATTAATCAGAGGTATGTGAATACCCACACTTACAATTCAAAGGGGTCTGCACCTCCATTCAAAATTTCCAAAGGGGTCCACAAATGAAAAAAAGGTTGAAAACCACTGTATTATGGAGTGCTATGGACTTCTGTCATATGTTTGGTGGTGAGGTTTGTGACAAACCATATGTGGTACATTTATTGTTCATATGTAATCTTGTCAACAGCATGTCTTGATACCTTCTCAGCAATGGTTGTGTAGTATCAGTGCCCGCATCTACATGAGACACTACTACAGCATTACTGCATAGTAGCATGCCCACGTGGCTAACTGGTGATGCTGACTGCACAGGAGCTCATGACTACTGCTCAGTAGCATTGCATCACAGTTCATGCCCCATGACACTACTGTGCAGTACTAATGAGCTACTGCACAGTAAGCATCTCATGTAGACATGACCAGTGAGTCCCTCCAATCTGTAGTGGTCTGCAAGTGAGTTTAAACTCTATATTAGCTTAGGCTTTGGTTCCAATTGTCAGATGAGTACTTCTAAATGAACTCATCTTAACTCTGGACCTCTCTTGTACACAAATGAGGTTTGCCAGAGGATCGTCTCTGGAAATCCATGTGACATAATGTACACTTCTGCAGGATCACAATGTACACCATCTACCTCCTGAAAGGCATCTGTGCTAAGGGTGCATCCACATCTGGAAGTTCATGTGGACCGCCCAAAACAGATGTTTCTGATGCATCATCATGCAAAAGACCACCACCTCCAGCAGAACTCAGGACATTACAACTATAGCCCCATCCATGTCCCAAAGATTAAGTGGACCAGCTGTCACAGTCACCTCCAGATGATCCCAACTGCAGCCTTCACAAAGCCATGCAGCAAGAATTCTGCATCCACAGGATCATATGGAGACCAACTACCAACTCCAGAGGACAAAGAGTTACTTGTTCCAATATTGACAACTGCTCTATCCATGATCCCATAGTAGGAAGATCAACTTAACCAGAAGACCTGTCCTGTCTCATTGAATCCCACAGAAATAAATCTGTCCATATGACTCCATCAACACTATCAACTTCAACCTTCCCATGACATCCCCATCATGTAATGAGTTATCACCGCTGGACAAGAGGATTGACACAGCACCCGAGACTAGACATTCAGATCACAGCCATTGCTAGCAAGGTCACTACAGGATAGCCCACCTCTGTCTCAGTTGACTTTGAATGTTTCCAAGGAGTCAGACCCCCTTTAGGCCCATTCCAGTGCTGACCATACCTGCACAAGTACAATACAGGGTGTGACTTCATAGGTCATCTTCCCAAGAAGCACTGGCCCACAGGAACATCCAGCCAGCACAACAGAACTGAGCACTCCAGAAGAGGCAGAGCTAACTACTCCACTTTCAGAATACCAGATTGTTCAACTCAGCTCTGACATACCCAATACTGTCAAAAATACACATAAAGAAAAGATCTCATCTGGTTTAAGTGGAAAGGGCTAACATTGGTACAGCTAATACCATCTTAGCTATAAAAAATGGCAGACCTATGGATGCATCATGGTTTTAGAAATTGTTGAAACCCATTTAATTATAGCAGTGCACATTAGAAATGTACCAAAATTAGAAGATGGTGAAGGAGAAGTTGTCATATGCAGTCATTTAGTATTGTTGAGAAAGTAACTAGAGATTTTAGATTACCTTCATCAGCTGTAAACCTAGGGCTTTCTTCATTACAACAAATAGTAATTTTAAAAAATTGCAAATACTTGAGGTCTTCTGCTTCCCCTTCCTCTCAAAAATCTTCTATGAACCGCTCCTTCCCCACATTCAGGGTTTTTGCAATGTATCGCCTGTGGGCTGGGTCTGATCAATGTTGGGCAGCTGGACAGCAGGAAGAAGCAGTGATGGCAGCCAGGTCCTAGTAACATCCTACCCTGGATCCAACTTGGGTCATTCTTGCCCACTTCTGGAAAAGGTTGCTGACTACTACATTATATACTCCACCATAGGGATCCCACTTATTGTAAAGTGACTGCTCCCTTACATGTGACATGAATTCATTTCAAAATTTCATCTTTATCCATTATATTGCAAGATATCATGACAGACAGCTTTCAACAAGGCTGGAATTTTCAGTGTCTCATGTGAAATGAAATTAATCATACCATCAACAGCCTTTAAATGGAGCTTCAGAACTATCATTACCTCAGTTTTTTTGTTTTAGCATTACATTATTCAATTCTGATGGTAAGGTAAAGTGGCCTAATGACTGAATAATGCACATCATTTTGAATACAGTAATCCAAAAGGTATAATTTCGTTGATCAATGTGTTTAAATGACTATACGTAACACATTCTTCCCCTATCCCCCTCTTATTCACCCCCTCAATTGTCATTACAGCATTCAACTTGAATCACCTGGTTTATCTCAGAGTCCTGCATCTGTACAAGGTCATTCTGCTAACTGTGGAAGAGACTAAATGAGACATGGAAGGTTCTGCTATGGCCAAACTATCCCCTACCTACAAGCTCACATATTTAATTTGCTTCTGTTGGTCAAGCACACTGGATGAGTACAGCATCTCTCCATTTCCCTCACACACTCCCTGTTGTCTACCATCCCAGTGCCTCTCTATTTTGGAGAATCTCTGCCTCCCCTTCCCCACGGTAGGGGATTTCTTTGGCCTCCTCATTCTCCCTCTCCTTCACCCTATGGTCCTGGCTCCGGTGCAAGATGTGCGGGTGTAAGCCCGCTGCACCCCCGTGAGCCCAGGGACCCCCAGGAGACACCCCAGGACCCCCGATAACTCCTGCCTGCCTGCAGGTAAGTGCGGGCCTGTGTTGGGTGGGACTTAGACAGCTGGGAGCCAGATGAGTCGGAGGCGGGGAGGGTCAAGCCCCCTCTGGCTCCTTCTTGGCCCAGCCCCCAGGCAGCTGTGTGACCAGGCTGTCAGGTTAGGGAGGGAGTGCCCACTTTTCCTTCTCTCAGTGTGGGAAGGGATGCCCCTTAGCCCCTCTAGCCCCTCAAAAGTAGCAGGACGCTGGCTGACCCTTCTGCACATGCATGCAGTTTAAAAAGGGCCCAGCAATGGCACAAGCTTCAGTTTGGTCCCAGCTCCAGTGCGAGATGCACAGGTGTAAGCCTGCTGTACCCCCATGAGCCCAAGTACCCCCAGGAGACACCCCACAATCCCTGATGACCCCTGTCTGCCCGCAATTAGCAGGGGCCCATGGTAGGTGGGACTTAGCCGGCTGGGAGCCAGCTGAGTCAGAGGTGGGGAAGTCACACCCCCCCCGCTCCTACTTGGCCCAGCCCCCCAGGGAGCCATGCAACCTGAGACCCGCAAACAGGCCACACAAACAGGCATGCTCCTGGACCTGGTGCACGAGTTAGCATGGGAGTTTTTGCAAGAGGGCGAGTGGAAAACTTGTGAGTCCCCCCAGGGTAGATGGTCCCAGTGGCAGCCGACCCACTAACAGCATGACACGGATGGCCATGCGCCCCACCCCAAGGGTCCCCTCTGGCTCCTCAGAGGCTCCACCCAGATGAAGCCCGTGGTTTCAGGCTCCACACAGACAGAGTCCCTGGCTCTTAGCTGTGGGAGCTGCCTGTCACTTTTTCAGACTCTGGGACCTGGGAGCATGGCCACCTCCCCTTATGAGGTCTGCTCCCTACTGGGGTCTCTGGCACACCAGTTGGAGGAGTTCCAGGCCATGGTCCAGAGACTGCGTGCCATCAGGGACTTTGAGCAGGAGATTGACTCTTACTGCCAGGCCCTTCTCCCCTGGGAGAAGGAGGCTAGACCACAGTCTCCCTCCAGAACAAGAGAGGACTCAGGGACCTCCCTTACTGTCCAGCCCAGGGGTTGGACTGAGGTGGTCAAGGGCCCCAAGGCCCGCTGCACCAAGACCCCTGCCCCACTGGAGCTTTGCAATAGATATGAAATTCTTGCAGCCCCAGCAGAGTCTGCTGATTTTCCAGCTCCTGCAAGCAGCACAGGCTCTACTGTAGCTACTGCCCCCGCCCCCCCCAAGACATAACATAGAGTGTTTGTCATGGACAACTTCATCCTGAGGGGGACTGAGGGGGTAATCTGCCACCCCAACCCCTTAGCCCAGGAAGTTTGGTGCTTCCTGGGAGCCCATATCTGAGACATTGAGGAAAAGATCCCTAAGGTCCTCCAGCCCACTGACCAATACCCTATGCTCCTCATCCATGTGGGCACCAATGACAAGGCTCAGAGCCCTCCCAGCTGAGTCATGAGGAGCAGGGCTAAAGGGTCTGGTGGCACAGGTGGTGTTTTTGTCAATCATCCCTGTCTCAGGCTATGGGCTGAGGAAGGAGAGGAGGATCTAGGTAGTTAAACAAAGACTGCAGTGCTGGTGTCATCGGGAAGGCTTTGGCTTCCATGACCACAGCCCGCTCTCTGGTGAGAGAGGCAGCAAGCTGCTGGGAAGGGATGGCCTCCACCTCTGTCCACTGGGGAGGAGGCTCTTCTCAGCCAGACTGGCTGACCTGCTCCGCCAGGCTTTAAACTAAGCCTGCTAGGGAATGGGGGGGACTACTGCCACTGCTGGCCTGCTGAGCAACCCTTGCAAAGCCAGCAAGCCAAGGCACTTAAGGGAACTCACCCCTGCCCCAGCCCTGGAATGAACTGTAGGCAATGCTAGGGCCCCCAAGGAGACACTTGCATGCCTATACACAAATGCCAAGAACTTGGGGAATAAACAGGAGGAACTTGTCCTCCTGCTAAATGAAAATAACTATGATATCACAGGGATAACAGACCTGGTGGGACTCCACCCATGACTAGGCCACAGGTATAGATGGCTATGCCCTGTACAGGACAGATCAAGTGGACTAAAGGGGCAGGGGTGTAGCTCTCTATGTCAAGGAGAGCTACACGTTCCTGCAAGCCAACATTGGCACCCATGGTGCATGACCTGAGACCCTCTGGGTTAAAATCCAGGGGGAACACGGCACAGGGGATACTATGGTGGGTGCCTACTACAGACCCCCTACCCAGGGTCACAACCTTGACCAGGAGTTTGCCAGGGATTGGCAGAAGTCACACACTCCTGGTGTATGGTTATCATGAGAGACTTTAAGTATCTAGGCATCTCATGGGAGGAGCACTCAGACAAATCCGAGCGATCTCAAAGCTTTCTCTTGTGCATGGATGACCTCTATCTGATGCAGGAAGCCTACAAGCCAACAAGAGGTAAAGCGCTGCTCGACTTTGTACTGGCAACCAGGGCAACCTAATCAATGACCTAACAATCGAAGGGAAGCTGAGTGATAGTGACCAGAAGCTGATCACCTTCACCATCCGCCATAAAGCTGGCAAGTCAGTCAGTAATACAGAAGTCCTTGACTTCAGGAAACTTGACTTCATAGTTTCATAGTTAGTAGGATCAGAAGGGACCTGAGCAGATCATCAAGTCCAACCCACTGTCATGGCAGGAAAAAGTACTGGGGTCAAATGACCCCAGCAAGGTGTTCATCTAGCCTCCACTTAAATACCCCCAGGGCAGGAGCCAGCACCACTGCTCTTGGAAGTTGGTTCCAGATCCTAGCCGCCCTGACTGTGAAGTGGCACCTTCTGATGTCTATTCTGAATCTACCCTCTGCCAGCTCGTGGCCATTATTTCTAGTCACTTCTGGTAGTGTTCAGGGGAACAGGGACTCCCACAATACCTGCTGGTCCCCCCGACTAGTTTGTTACAGGCCATTAGATCCAGCCTCCACAAGAGAAGGCTGAGGGGGAACAGGTTCAGGTCCTGTAGCCTCTCCTCATAGGGTCTGTTCTGCTGACCCCTGATCATGTGAGAGGCCCTCCTCTGGACCCTCTCCATGTTGTCCACATCCCTCCTGAAGTGCGGCACCCAGAACTGGACGCAGTACTCCAACTGTGACCTGACCAGTGTTGCATAGAGGGGGAGGATCACCTCCTTGGACCTGCTTGAAATGCATCTGTGGATGCATGACAAGGTGTGGTTGGCCTTCTTGATCATGTCCCCACATTGTCGGCCCATGTTCAATTTGGCATCAATAATGATTCCAAGATCCTTTTCTGCCTCTGCACTGACGAGAAAGGAGTTCCCCAGCCTGTAGATATGCTGCTGGTTCTTCCTCCCCAGGTGCAGCACCTTGCACTTGTCAGTGTTGAAACCCATCCTGTTCTCATCCACCCACCCCTGTAACCTGTCTAGGT
>JAGPOW010000261.1:16401773-16417667 GCA_030014935.1 Caiman crocodilus
GGTTCTTCCTCCCCAGGTGCAGCACCTTGCACTTGTCAGTGTTGAAACCCATCCTGTTCTCATCCACCCACCCCTGTAACCTGTCTAGGTCTGATTGCAACCTACTCCTCCCTTCTAGCATGCCCACTTCTCCCCACATCTTAGTTTCGTCTGAGAATTTGAACAGGGTGCTTTTTACCCCCTCATCCAAGTCGCTGATGCAGATGTTGAAAAGTGTGGGCCCAAGGACCAAGCCCTGGGGAACCCCACTGCCCACATCCCTCCAGGTCAAAAATGACACATCCACCACCACACTCTGGATGCGGCCCTCCAGCCAGTTGGTGGCCCATTTGACTGTATAGGTGTCGATGCCACAGTCCCCTAGTTTTTTAATGAGAATGGGGTGAGAGACAGTGTCGAAGGCCTTCCTAAAGTTCAGAAAGACTATGTCCACTGCTACCCCTGCGTCCAAGGATTTTGTAACCTGGTCATAGAAGGCCACCAGGTTGGTCTGATACGACCTGCCTCTAATGAACAGGTTGCCCTTGGTTGCCCCTAAGCATAATCTCCCCTGCTGGCCCCTCGCAGACATGTGCCAGGATAATTCTCTCAAAAAGCTTACCCAGGATCAAGGTAAAACTAACTGGCCTATAGTTTCCCGGGTCCTACTTCCTCCCTTTTTTGAAAATGGGGACCACACTGGCTTTTCCAGTCCTCCGGCACCACACCAGAGCACAACAAGTGCTCGTAAAGCTGTGCCAGGGGTCCCACAATGACCTCTGCCAATTCCCTCAGCACTCTGCGGTGGAGATCATCAGGAAAGCTGACTTTGACATGATATGGAGGCTTGTTAGTGAGGCCCTAAAGGGCCACAACCCAAATGGGACAGGAGTTCAGGATGAGTGGTTGCTCCTCAAGGGAGCAATCCTGGATGCACAAGCAAAGTCCATATCGTCTTGGAGGAAAGGCAGCAAAAGGGCACAGCAGCCCCCTTGGCTCTCCAGGGAACTGGCAGACCTCCTGCATCTTAAAAGGAAGACCTGCAAAGGATGGAGGACTGGAACCACCACCAAGGAGGAATACTCTGCTCTAGTCCAGACCTGCAGAGAGCACAGGAGGAAAGCCAAGGCTGCGATGGAACCCCAGCTAGCTACAAAAATCAAGGACAATAACAAGTCAGAGGGTTAGGTATGGGTTAGGCTATACCTCTGCATTGGGCACCGAACGTGGGCCTGAAGATGTCACAGTACAACCTGGGGGATGGCCTTTCAGTTCTGAGCTTTCTGGGGATCTATTTGGATCTGGACCAAAGCTCTCTGGAGAAGGAAATCACATTTCATGTATGATGTGAGGCACCTAGCTCAGTTTTGCAGACTGTAAAACAGCAAATAACAAAAAGAAATAACAATTGAGATCATTTCATTATTAATAAAATTGCATCTTTATTCCACTAAATGCTTATATTTTCACAGCATTATGCGCATTTCAGACACCAGCCTGGGAGATTTCTAAGTCTCAAGGCCATGATCAGGTGCCTAGAAAATGCACATAATCTCTAGAGTTGTACACAGGGGTCATGACCTCTGGGATTCACGGGAGGCAGTGGGAGGCCATTAAAAATGTTATTGCAATCTAAAGGAAAGAAAATCCCATTTCAAACTGACCATACAACTATATTCTTCAAGGTCAAGTATTCTCTGTCAGCCTTTCATAACACTTCCTCAGAATAAATCACATATAAATTAGACTGTCATTAGTAATACACACTTAACTCTTTTGTAAGAAATATAAAGGAATCACAAGATTTAACTCCAAATTAGGGGTCACCAACCTACAAAGATTGCTCAGGTGCAGAAACCAAAGGGACGTAATAGCTAGATTTTGAAAAGACACAGTAGATCAAGTCCCAACAGGACAAGAAATGGGTCCCCCTGGAAGAGGGTACCTCATTGGTATACTTCCACTGCACTTGGCTGTAGTCAAGAGGTACTGTCACCTTTTTGCCAGCTACTGCTAGCAGAAAAAGGGGCCAGGATCATAGATCTAAGGGTTCCTTCTAAAATGCCCAACCCTGAACCCAGAAACTTTGGAAAAGCTAGATACCTGCCCTAGGCATCCTTAATGGACAAGACTCATCTCCTTTTAAGCACTCAGTCTATGCAGAAGAGAAGGATAATTCTAATAAGGGAAAAAAGGAATTAGTAATAATTTAGGAGGAAGAACAACATTAAACTGTGTGTGTGTGTGTAACCAAATACTAATTAAAACATGCACACCATACCTTTAGCTGTAATTTTTCACTTTAGGTTTCCCACTTGCCACTGTGAATACTGGGTGAGCAAATGTTGCTTTTTTTCCACCCTTCTCTTGCACTCATTTTGTCATCAGTGCTTAGCACAATCCCGGTCTGTGAGTACCTTCAAGCAGGTTCATCTCCAGCCACTGAGGGAAGTGGTTTGATTCTACAAGGAGATGCTTTGCTGAAAATCACATGCTGTCTCTTGCTACACCACTGTCTGTGCCCCATATCCAGTCTAGAAGGTCCAGAACAGAACATAGCTATGGCTGTAATTGTACAAAGCATGGGTGTCATGCATTATTTTCTCTCACCACAATTCTAGATATTACTCAGGTGATACCCAAGTTTGTATTCCCCTCTCCAAAAGGAGGGAGTGTTAGCAGTGCAGGTGCGCTGCGTGGGGGTTGAAACTGTCAGCAGCATGCAGTTTCCTGCCTTCCCCTATAAAGCAAGGCCAGGACATAGGATTACCTTAACTATATACAAATTCAATAAAATATAAAGGTTATAAAATGAATACATACACAAACACACAAACACACACATGATTTACAGGAACTATAGACAGAATATTTATATATCTACATAAACTCTATAAACAGGAGAGGAATTCAAAGGGTCAAACATTTGTTGCATTAAGACGTACAAACTTATGCTCGAACGGATTACCAAATTACAAAACGTGAGGCACAAGCACACAAAATATAAGGTGCAGGGCTCAAAAAATATGAGGTGCAGAGCCCAGGGAAATGAATAAATCGCAATGCCCCAGAGGAGGGAGTAACCCTGGATGAGGGGAGGGGAGTGGGGAGCCCCAGATAACCCAGCTGCCACTTGAACCAACTTAAATATCCCTATTGCTGGTCACAGGAGAAAAGACCATCCTCCCCTGT
This sequence comes from Caiman crocodilus, assembly GCA_030014935.1. Taxonomy (NCBI): domain Eukaryota; kingdom Metazoa; phylum Chordata; order Crocodylia; family Alligatoridae; genus Caiman; species Caiman crocodilus. The sequence goes on from JAGPOW010000261.1 coordinate 16,404,945, forward strand.
GGGGATCCCCTTCCCAGGCAAAACACAACTCTCCGAGACCTGTCAAGGCCTGTCTCGTTCCTCTGCTGAGGTGCCTCCTCCCTCAGCAGGGAGTCCTCACTTGCTCACAGGCTCTCCCAGCCTCCAGCCCACTCAGGGCCCTGTGCACCACTCTGTGCAGTATTGGCCCTGCCTTGTGCCAGGGATTGGAGACCTGAGCTGCCTGGCATGGTGCCGGGGTCTCGGTCCACTCCCGGGCCCTCTGTGCACTGGCTGTGCACTGCATGCCAGGCCTCACACCAGGGCTGGGGACCCAAGCTGCCTGGTGCAACACCAGGGTCTCGGTCTGCTCCCAGACTCTCTGGTACCAGCTGTGCACCATGTGCCCAGCCTTGCATTGGGGTTGGGAACCGAACTGCCTTGTGCACCACCAGGGTCTCAGTCCACTCCCAGACCCTCCATGCATTGGCTGTGCACTGACTGCCTGGCCTTAGCCAGAGGTTGGAGACCTGAACTGCCTTATGCAGCTCCCAGGGTCTCAGTCCCTCTTGGACCCTCCATGCACCGGTCATGCTCTGACTGCCTGGCCTTGTGCCAGGCAACTGGAGACCCAAGCCGCCTCATACAGCTCCCAGGGTCTCGGTCCCTCTCAGACCCTTCATGCACCTACCCATTGACCGTGTTCCCAGCCTCGTGCCGGGGGTTGGAGACCTAAGCTGCCTCCTGCAGCTCCTGGTCTTGGTCCCTCTGGGATCCTCCATGTACTGACCCATGCACCACTCGCCGTGCTCCCTCACAGCAGAGCTGGGGGATGCAGACACTTCGTCACTCAATGATGGGGCTTTGGACTCTTCCAGGGCAACAGCTCTGCCCTGCCGGCCAGCTCTGCCAGCTCTTCTTTGCCCTCTCCTCAGTCCCGTGTCACAGCCGCCTGTGTACTTTTATTCCCTTTAGGGGCTCCGCCCCCAGATTGGAAACAGACCAATCAGAGAGAGGAGGGTGTTAGTCCCCTCTCAGGTCTGGTTCTTCACCTTGCCCTGGGGTAGGGGTGAAGCAAGCCTCTCCCCTGCCTTCACCTAACTGGTGGGGAATGCCCCACTGATCACTTTAAACCTCTCCAAAACCGGTGCGCCTGGTTGCTGTTGGCAAGTCCACCACACAGATTAATGCCACCTCATACTATGGGACTCAGTCCAGATCTTCAGACATCACGATGCTTGCAGCTTTGATGGTGCCAGATCGGAGGCCCTACCAGAGTTAACTTTGTACTGTCGTTACACTGTGCAGTTATGTTTGGTAACAGAGCTCTTACCACTAGCAATTTAGCCTTGCAAAAGGGAAAAGCTCATTTCATTCTCCCTTCCTTTCCCTCTCTCTGACTTGTGCCCAAGTCCTTTTAATGACCCCTGCAAGGCAAATACTGCACTTATGAAGACTTTCCAGGGCATATTAAGTACAGTTTTGGACCTTTTGGTCACAGTAAAGATAACAGATCACTAACCCAAATCCAAACTGACATGTATTTAAACACAACCACAGAAATGTTTCCAGGGAGGATATGAAACCGACATGCAAAGATGCTCGCGCTCAGTTGGCCTCCTTTTCTGACTCACCTTTAGACCACAGCCTTGGATTAAAATAAAATTTAAAAAAAATTTTTAGTACGCTCATATTCCCCCTTTCTTTAATACATCTAGACATAGTAGCTGTTCTAGTTCATGTATGTCAACCTCTCCCCATCACTATAGCTAGGTACAGACATTACATTTAATGTGCATTAAGCATGAAAAAAACCCTTTAAACCCTAACAAGACAGATGTTCACGGCACTTAAGGTGCTTTAAAAATGGCGGATCCCACTCTAAAGTAGCCCTTTGTGGATGTGGTATTAAACTCAAGCACTTTAGGTTAGAGTGGTTTTTTTGAATGTCTGTACCACATCCACTGCACTTCAATATAAATCGCATTCCGCCACCATGCCAGTGACCCCTTGCTAGCCTCAGGTGGTACTCGTCTGCTCCAGGAGAGCACTAGCCCAGCCTTGCCCCTGGGCTGTCAAAGGCAAAAGACAGAAAAGGCTCCAACTCTGCCCTGTGCAGCCAGGCCACAGGGTGGGGAAACAAAAACTCTCTGCAGTGCAAATCCCTCCCCTGAAGCTTGCAGGCTCAGGCCTTGGTGGAGACTGGGCCTGGTCTGAGGCTCTGTTCTCCACCCCCTGAGGTGGAGCAAAAAGCTGGGCTGGTCAGCCCCACACTCCAGCTCCTGGCTGCAGCCATCAAGAGGCTGGGGTTGGGGAAGAACAGAGCCCTCCTTGGCCTGTCCCTCCCACCCAAGACCACTGCTAACAAGCTGGGGGCGAGGGGACCCTTGTGATAGGGGGGCACTCTCCTTCATCCCTTCTGCCCCAACCCGATCCTCCTGACAACAGCAGCTAGAAGCTGCAGCACACCGAGCCAGGAACTGGGACCCAGGAAAAAGGAGCCCCCCTCTGCCATGAGGGCCCCCCACAGCTTTCTGGCTGGGGTCGCAGGAGCCAGGCCAGGTTCAGGTGGCAGGGGGGTTCCCTTCTTCCAGCCCCAGTTCCCAGTGCAGCAAAAAGCCAGGCTGGTCAGCCCCACATTGCAGCTCCTGGCTGCAGCCATCAAGAAGCTGGGGCAAGGTGGGGAGAGGGAGCCCCCCTGCTGCACATAACTGTGCTTCCCCCCAAAAAAACCCCAGCCAGCAAGCTGTGGGGAGCCTCTCATGGCAGAAGGGCTCCATTTTCACCACCCTCAGCCACTGCTGACAATCAGCACCTGACAAGGGGGCAGAACTGCAGAGAGGGGCTGCCCCAGCAGCCTCCTGGGAGACATGTGGGAGCACCCCCAGCTTGCTGGCCTTGGCCAGTGCAGGCAGGCACCAAGCCTCCCACTCCCCCAACCTGCCACGACCGAATTAACTGTTCAGTTCATCTCCACTCTAATTTACAACACTTTAAGTAAAGTGCGATAGTTGGAATGCTTCTGCTAGGGCCTTTTTGAACATCTGTACTTAGCCTGCATGTCTAAGAGCCTATTCACATCTGGAGCCTAATCGCAAAGAGATATAAGTAAGCATCACAAAATGGTGATGCCCCTCTCTCAGTTCTCATGGCAAGGTGAAAGAAAAGGAACCTCATAATTAGCAGTGGAAGTTGTCTTTGTCCTATATACAAAAATGTCATGAACACCATTAAGAGTCAAATATGGAGTAATGCAAAAGTTATGCAAGCTGAAACCTTCTCCTTTCTGAGCAAGTCTTGGAGAGAACGGTTCATTCTCTTGACAGCTGGCAGGTACAATTTAATAGAGCTGTTCACCTCTGATTCCATACCAGTAGGATTATACCAGTGTTACAGGCCTCTAAGTCTATGGCACTTCTCTGACCTTAGAATAGCTTTTAACTTTTTCCTTCCTCAGTACAAAACTGTATTTTTTGCTGATTTGGAACCCTTCCAACCTAAGTGTTGGAGAATATCTATAGGCACCGTTAACCTTGCCACTTATTGCTGTGCCAATGAATAATTCAGGAATGATAGTTTTTTGAACTAGGCACTAATTAAATAGCTTAGCTTTCATCTGAAACAAGTGCAGCGGGACATCTGAATAAAACTCCTTTGCTTCTGCTGGACTTGAAATCTTGCTGATAGTAAGACTTTATACAGTGAAGCTGTGACTGAAGCTGGAGAACAGCTGTAAATGATCTGGAAGACTTTTCAGTGCTTTCTAATGTGGTTTATCATTTGGCCCTGGGCAAACCTGGGGCAAATCACTACCATTTAGATCTGGCAGCATTTTACTGCTGTTTTTTATTGGTGTAAAAGAAGACAAAAAGTACTGGAGAATCATACCTGCATGTCTGCTTGATTCAAAAGGTCATCTTCAAAGCCAGCCTTAGAGGGGCTTTTTTGGCTTTCATCACAATCCACTGGTGTCATGCTGCATTTTACATTTAGCTCTTCAGAAAGGAACATCTTGACTACGAGTGCTGTGCTTTATGAAGTGCTTAGCTAAATGTCTCCCACCTTCGAGGGGTGCTTAGAAGTCGAACCCTGATCTAAAACCCATCTTTGTAGACAGACTTTCTCTTCACAACACACCAAACCAAAACCACAGGTCCCCTCACCACGCCACCCCCCCCTACAAAGACCTTTAAAACTCAAAGTTGTTCAAAACTGGAAGATGAATTTCGCAGTTTGGGTTTGTCACTAAATATTACCATTTAATAGGGATTCAGTTTTATGTTAGCATTCAGCAACTGTTTACTCTCCAGAATTATTAGCTATTTCAGTGTTCAGCTGTTGGCCTGCGCTTTTTATTTCTAGAACATGCCAGCATAGAGACTTTTACTCATTAGAAACTATATTACAGTCCATAACTGCACTGCATTAGAAAGCAGGGTTATCTTAACTGAAGTTGTGATATAGGTTGATGGAATTACAATGTCACATTTCAGTAAAAACTGGGGTAAATTAGATTAGCCCTAAAAGTCTCCTTTTCCATTAATGCCATTAAGGTGTGAGAAACAACACATCACATAGTGAACGTTGCTCATTTCTATTAAGCAGAAGCATCTTGATCTTTTTTATCCTATCCCTTGGCTTTAGCATTTAGGGCACCGTTGGCTCGCTGTCAGTAACTCTCTAGTACGTCTGAACGCAGCCCAGTTGTCACAGCCAAGCATTTAATGAGATTTCCCCAGTAGCATAACAATGGGAGGGTGAGGATGCCAGGAGCTCCAGACACTGCCAAAGAGGGGGCACTAGAACAGAGCTGGGGGTAGAGGTATCCTCAACCTCCCACCTCCCATTACTCCCCTGCACCTTCTCTGTAAACAGTGCAGAAGAATCAGCCAGTAGCTGCAGGCAGGGAGGAAGTGGGGGGACATCTCCTCAATTAATCGAGTCTGCTCCAGTGCGTGCTAATTAGCACACATCGCAACAGATGTCTGGAATCCATAGAGGTGCCCTAGATGCCCTGATGCCTAGTTGCATGCCAACTAACCAGCCCGCTAGTGGCAAGTCAGAGCTGTGCAGGCAAAAACACCACTTAACATCCCACAGATATAGCATGATCTAAGTGTAGTTTGAAGGCTCAGATCAAGTGTAACTCCATACTAACTCTTAGGTGTCCAGCTGAACCTTATCCCATGCATAGGGTGGGATTCTGGGCACCTAAGAAAGGGAACAAGAGATTAGCAAGATTGGCAGGGAGCCATCTAAATAAGTCAGTATTTTTAGTTATTTAAAGTAGACAGGAGAGGAGGGCAGGAGTTAAGCCCCCATGCCTCCAAGGTAGCCAGGCACATAAATTCAGATTGGAAGGCAATGCCCATCTCTGTCAGAAATTCTCTGCCAGGAGCCCTCTCTTGGCATAAGCCAAAGCAACCCTTTCCCACTAAAGCAACCCTTTCCCACAAAACAAGGGGAATTACCCAATTACCCAGTGACAGGACACTCCCCTGTGAGATAGGAAACCTGTTTTCGGATCTCCCCTCTACCTGATTTGGAACATGGGTTTAGATATACCAGGATCTCCTACACCCCAGGAAAGTAGCCTGAAATCTTCTGCCGTTTTAAGGACTGCTTACAGCGGAGGAGCTCTCCCTGGACCGCATGGAGTGGGTGTAGATCTGCTGGAACCTAAAGGACTGTGCTCGTACTCACAGATTCACAGAAGTTTAGGGCTGGAAGGGACCTTGTGATACCAACAGGTCCAGCCCCCTGCTCTGGGCAGGAAAGACTGCTGGGGTCATATAACCACAGCAAGGTCCAGTATACTTTTGAAGATCTCCAGGGTGGGTGCCTGCACCACCCATGCTGGGACTCTATTCCAGAGTCTGGTCACATGAACCATGAAGAAGTTTTTCATTATATCCAGTCTGAAACCTTCTTCTAGGCATTTATAACCATTGCTCCTGGTTTTCCCCTGGGGAACTTTGGTAAATAGTTTTCACCTAGCCCCTGATACACTTGTAAGCTGCTACCAAATCCCTCTGAAGTCTTCTCTTTTCTAGGCTGAACAGACGTATATTTGTCAGCCTTTCCTTGTATGGCTTGCTCTTCAGGCCTCAACTCATACACATGGCTCTTCTCTGGACCCTCAAACTTCCCCACATCTTTCTTGATGTGCGGCTCCCAGAACTGGACGCAGTACTTTGGCTGTGGCCTCACCAATGCTGAGTAGAGCAGAAGAAGAACTTCCTCAGTTTTGCTTGAGATGTACCAGTTGATGCATGCCAGTGTATTGTTTGCTCTGCTACCTAGGGCATTACATTGGTGACTCATAATCGTTTTATGGTCAATTATGAAAAGTCAAATGCTCCCGGTTAGATTTGAACTCACAACCTTAGCATAGCACTTTCCCAGTACTGCCTTATAAGTACCACCTGATAACCCATTGCACTGCTGGCACTTAAGGGCCACTTGAGGGACTGATCCTAAATGACTGCCTCAAGGTCACAGAAGGACTTTAAGTAGAATACCATTCTAGGGTGAAAACCAAGCCCCTAGATGGCAAGAACTTCAAGACAGAGTCCTCAAAAAAGAAAACAGAGCTGCCCAGCATTTGGGAAAAGAAGTAAGAACAGAATGGAACTGAAAGCCCCCAACTGTTCCACAGTCATGTTCCTGGAAAAAATATCCTCCTAGGGCATAAGAGGAAATAGATAAATTTATTGTTTTGGAAAGCATAGGATAAACAGAGAAGGGAGCACATTCTCATGAAAGCTTACGCGTCTCTGATTCAGTTAATCTATACCATTCATTTATAGATTTCATAGACATTAGGGGCTGGAAGGGACCTCGTGAGATCATCAAGTCCAGGTCCCCTGCCAGAGGCAAGAAGTTTGCAGGGATCAGATGATCCCAGCAAGAATCCAGAGGGGATCACCTCTGAGGGGAGACTCTTCCAGACCTTGGACATTCGGACTGTAAATAAGTTTTTCCTTATATCCAGTCTGAATCGGCCTTCTAGAAGTTCGTGACCATTAGACCTAGTTATCCCTTGGGAAGCCCTGGTGAACAACTGCTCTCCCAGATCCTAATGCACGCCCCCCTTATATACTTATAGACAGCCACCAAGTCCCACCAAGTCTCTACATTGAATGCCATCAGGTTTTGGTCTGCTCTCTGCAAATGTGTCCAGGTCAACCTGTATCCCCAGCCTGTCCTCCAGCATGACTGTCTTCCCCCATAGTTTAGTGTCATCCGCAAACCTTGCCAGTCTGCATCTGACATCCGAATCCAGGACATTAATGAAGATATTGAAGAGTACCGGCCCAAGCTCTGAGCCCTGGGGGACTCCACTGGTAACTTTGTACCATGTTGATTTGTTCCTGTCAGCCTACAGTAGTACCCTTTGGCTCCTTGCTGTGTTACTGCCATGCAGAAATTTCTCTGGTGTTTATGGTATTGCTTGGGGGGATTTGACTTGGGTCTTTCATAAGAAGCAGCTCTTAGGTATGTCAGATTACTTTCCTGTCACTGTGGAAGATTCTGTCGCTTGCACCCCTGACCGTCCACACAACAAGCGGTGTGTCTTTAATTCAAGGTTTTCCAATGGCCAAGTGGCAGATTTCTGAGGCAGCTCTTTGCCAAGGTGTCTTGCTGTCTGGAATGAAAGGTATAAAAAGATCCTGAGGGAAGGGAATACCACTTGACTATGGCAAAGCCCAGGAATGTCCCTGCATATAATTAACCCGGACTTTGGAGAAACCAAATAAGTGGCTAGCACCCTTAAATGATTCATCCCAGATTTATTATATGAGCCAGGTACAGAGCTTCTGAAATTTGGTGTTGTGTAAACACTCCTTCAATACAAATATGAGCACTCAGTTCTGGCTAGTGCATTGCAGGCATAGATTTAAAGTGCTCCCATATAAATGAGTCATAACAGGCACAAATGTAGAAATTACTATTTATTTTATGAGCCCAACTATCCAGGCTAGATGCCAAGAACAAGTAGCCCTGAAAATATCATTTACAAGCCTGAAAGTGGGAGATATTTATAGATTTTATCAATAATGGGCACACAATATGAACTAGTCAAAGCTTTGACAACCTCCCAGGATGTCCAATTCCTTCAGGAGCTGATAAACCAGGGGTGGGCAAAATATGGCCCACCAGGCCATTCTATCCGGCCTGCAGGACCCCTAAAAATGTAGAAAATTAATATTTATCTGCCCCTAGCTGCCTGTCAAAGATTACAGCAGACAGGGGCAGTAGGACCCAGGCTCCTGCAATAGCAAGGCCCACCCTGCCCTCCCCCAGCCTGGGATTGTGGGGCTGTTCGCACCTCCCTGCACCAGGAAATTTGCACCCAACAGGGCAGCAGTGGCAATGGATAGCAGGTACAGGCAGCCCCGTGTGGGCTCCAAATGACTGCAGCAAGGAGCGGCAGTGGGGGAAGGCAGGGGCCACTTTTCCCCCATGCTGAGCACCAGTTTGTTTCCCACTAGCCAGGGCCCACGCTGCCTCCAGGCTCATCCATTGAGCTGAGCAGCAGTGGCAGCTGGGCACAAACTGCTGCTGGGGCAGAGGAAAGCACCCCCCCCACCACCACCACTGGACAGTGTTTGCTGTGGCCCCCACCTGAAGCCCACACTGTGTTAGGCTGTGGAGCAGCTCCTTCACCACTGCTTGTGAGCTGCCCTGTGGCTGCTCCACACAGCCACTGATGCCACACTGGGCAGCTCACAAGCAGCAACGAAGGAGCTGCACCACAGCCTAGCACGGTACTGGTGCTGGGAGCCGGGTGGGCAGCATGTACTCCCAGCTGCCACTCAACTCAACAGGCAAGACCAGAGCTGGCATGGGGCCCAGACTGGCAGTGAAAGCGGGAAACAAACTCACTCGGGTGCTCAAGACAGGGGAAAAGCAGCCCCTACCTCCCCACTATCAGCGCTCCCTGCTGCACCCGCTCAGAGCTCGCATGGGGCCGCCTGGACCTACTCTCAGTTGCCACCACTGCCCCACAAGGCACGGGTGAGATGGTGGAGATGCAGGCAGCCCCCCATGGGCTCCAGCCAGCTGCAGCAGGGAGTGCAGAGGGAGGCGGGGGTGCTTTCCCCCCTCACTGAGCGTGTTTGTTCCCCACCACCACTGCTCAGCCTGGACGGACGAGCTAAAGGCGCAGGGGGGTTGGGGCTGCTCATAATCATCCCCACCTGTACCATGGGGCTGGAGCAGGCGGGACTGGGAGGGAGCAGCCAGATAGTATTGTGGGATCCACGCCAGTATCCCAGGGCCAGCACCAGCAGGGCTCAGAACAAGGCGGCAAGAGCACAGGATCCCAGCTGGCAGGTGCTCTATAGAGTTGGGCCAGCTTCCCCCTCTCCCAGCTTGCACAGCCCAGCCTGGCTCCATTGATCAGGGGTTCCCAGTGACTGGGTCACAGCTTCCATGCTGCCAGTCACTTGTGGGTGACGGGGCAGCCCCGAGAAGTACGTAGCTGGCTCTGTGTGCCCCATTCCACTTCCACCACCATGCCTGCACCCAGTAAGGTGCATCAGATACCAGGGCCTGTGCCAAGCTGGGCAGGACTCTCCAGCCCCACCCATGGTTGGGAGCAGGGAGATGCAGGCAGGGAAGTGCCTAGGGCAGAGGACAGGGAGGCAGCTCTGCTGCTTGCTCCTAGGAAAGGCAGCAGAGCCCCTTCTTCCTGGGCAGCCCCAGCTGGGTCCCCCCAGATCACCACCTGCACAGCCCCTCCCCTGCACGGTCCCCTGGTGCCTTGCAACCCCATCCCCCACCTCATAACAAATAAATTTAAACATGTAAAGTAAATTTAAATCTGTAAGTTATATAGTTTGCAGGTCTGCAAGATAAAAAAATTGGGAACCGCTGCCATAGAGAGCCTGCACCCTATGCTCCTACCGCCCCATTCTGGGGCCCGCCAGTGCTGGCCCTAGGATATTGGTGCAGGCCCTGTGCTCTCACACACCTGCTCACTTGCACCCCCCACCTGCGCTGCCGCTTTTCTCCACTTTCCTGCCCACTTGCCAGCTGCTCTGTACCCCATGGCTCCCATACTCACAATACCATACTCACCCACAGCTCCCCACACCCCCCCATACCCCCCTGACACCCCACACAATATACGAGTAAGACTGCATTTTGAGGTCTTATACAATTACTTCTACATATACAGCACAACCACACACAAATCTGAACATTTTTTTTTTTAATTAAATTAAAATACATTATTATGGGTGCTTGATTTTTAGTATATATTTTGTTTTTCTTCCCCCTAAGATGGAAAATCCTCTTCCCCAAAGGAGTACTTCCAGAGGCAAGGGGAGGGACTTCCAGTGGCAAAGGTCACAGCTTAAAGGGGCGGGACTTGCAGTTCCAAGATGGCAACCAGGGGCAGGGCACCTGTCAAGGGGCGGGGCTACCCATGCAGCCCTCGGGCAGCTTACCAAAACTTGGTAAGCAGCCCTCCACCCAAAATAATTGCCCGCCCCTGTGACAAACCAATGGATATTCCATTGTCTGTGTTTCACCACAGTTACAAATGTCTGGATTATTAGACTCATTCTACCTACAAGTTTTCCTTTGACTTGTTGACTCTTAGTCAAAGGTGATTTAAACATCACCAGACTGACTACCTGTTCTCTGTACCTGAGGGGAAATGTTTGTTATTACCCAAACCGACATTGGGTACACCTGAGAATTTTGAGAGCTTAGCCATCTTCAATGTGCATATTGAGCTGTGTACCCCTGTATTTATAATTATGCAGCCACTGGGGATTTTAAAGGTTCTATTATGGCTAGGAAGCTTTTCCATGATTTCAGGTGGCTAACAGCCATATCACAGCCATATAAGCAGATATTTAGTATCTTAGACCTGTCATGATCATTCTATTTTGCCTCTCACTGCTCCTCCGATGTCTAGTGGACCAATTCCAGAAAGCACATACAACCTCTTAACATTTGTTGATTTTAGCTACCCTGCAATGCAAAGGCAGCTGCCATACAGCACAGGTCCAACTTCTCTGCATGAGATATTCTTCCCTTTGTTCATATTCAGCTGCTGAATAGCAAAGTGGAAATGCAGTGGCTCTTAGGCTAGGGACAAAAGTTACACATAAACCAGTTTAAGTGATTGGAAACTGGTTTAAAGCTGGAACAGAACATAAATTTAGTACACTTAAACCAGCCTCAAAATGGCTGAAAATAATTTAAGATAAACCTGGTTAATGGTTATCTTAACTGATGTAAGTTAAACTGGTTTATTGAACTTCTGTCCCAGTCCCCATCCTGGTTCAATTAAAATCACAGAGTCCCTCAGCATCCCAGGATACTTTGCAGCCCTGGACTGGGCTATGCTGTCTGCTTGAACAGAGCATGGTTGGCCCCGCCACTCTGTTCTCTAGCCATAGCAGTGAGGGCTGGCTGACAAGGGAAGCGGGGTGGGAAACCCAAATGGGGACACAGCCTGGTCTGTCTGGCAAGTGCAGAGCATCTTTGCCAGACTTTCCCAGCTAGAGTGGAGGGAGTAGGGGTGTGGGACAAAAGATTCAGGAAGAGAGGGATTAAAACCCCCTGCCTCCTATCTCCCACTGAACCCCAGCCAGGAACTGCCCAGCTTTCCCCCACTGCTTGTAGCTCAGGATGGCCCAGGACCCCCAGAGCCCCTCTCCCAGACAGGGGGTGATCATGCTGCACCTTCCCAGCTGCTGGGGTAGGTGTTTCACTTGGGGCAGCCCAGGAGCAAAGGCCAGATTGGGGGGAGGAAGGGGAGCAAAACCAGCCCCAAGCCCAGGTGGGGACGTGCACAGAGCAGAGCATAGAGGAATTGTGACAGGAATCCCTCCATCCTGGATGTGAGCCCTGCCGAGCAGAGGGACCCAGGCTGGAGAGGACAGGCAGAAGGGACCACCGGGCAGGAGCTGCTCCTCAGCTGCACATTCAGCTTGGCTTTGTCCTGGGCTAACACGGGGACTTGAACCCCTTCCCTGGCCTCCAGAGCATGGATCCTCTGCTCGGCAGGACTCACATCCAGGATGGAGCTGCCACTGCCTTGATACCTCTTTGCATGTCTCCACCTGGGCTTGGGGACAGGTTTGCTCCCCTCCCTCCCCTCAGTCTGGCCTTTGCTCCTGGGCTGCCCCAAGCAAAATCCCTGCCGTGGTGGCTGGGAAGCTCTGGGGGTACCTGGCCGTGCTGAGGCCAGAGCACAGGCAGACCCCAGCTGGGGTCCAGTGCTGGTGGGAGAGGGGAGGCAGGGGGTTTAATCCCCTCCCTCCCCATCCCTTTCACCCGAGGTGCTGCCTAGGCTACTGGCTCACCATGCCCCCCACCATTTGGCAACAAGCCTGACAAGGCCTGCTCCCCGCTCCAGGCACACCCCAGCTGAGGTTCCTGAAGGCCAAGGTGAGGGTTTAAACCCCTCTCCAATCATACTCAGCCAGCTGGGGCCTGACCACACCCCCCGCCCTCCTCAGCTCAGCTTCCCTCCAGCCTTCTGGCCACTGCAGAAGGGAAGGGAGCGCTGCTTTAGTGCCCCATAGCATTTAGCCTGCGCTACTGCAGACATGTGGCCGCATTTCCAGAATCAAAAGGGAATGTCTATTCGCTTGCTTGTTGGTTCAATCTATGCAGGTTAGACTAGCCTGCAAAGATTGAATCATAGTATCATAGTACCTAGGGTCAGAAGGGGCCTAGAGCAGGCCATCTAGTCTGACCCCCCGCCAATGGCAGGAAACAAGTGCTGGGGTCACAGGA
>JAGPOW010000261.1:16433351-16478256 GCA_030014935.1 Caiman crocodilus
TGACCCCGGTGCTCTTTCCTGCCAAGGCAGGGGGTCGGACTAGATGATCTGCCCAGGTCCCTTCCGACTCTAGCTACTATGATACTATGATACTATGACATGTACACGTAACGAAAATGTCACTTTGTGTGGCTTAGTGCCATCACAGCATACACATGCAACATTTCAGAGGGTTTAAAATGACTTTGCATCATTGCAAACTAAACTACATCTGGATTGGGCTGGGTGCTGCCCAACTTTGCAAATGACAACCATGCAGCTGTCAGCTTTCCCCCCAGCCACAAGACAGGTGGGCAGGCTCCACAGAAAAAAAAGGATTGGGTTCCTCACGGCTTCCCCCTTCAGCAAGCATCAGCTAAAGGCAGAAATGGCAAGAGGCTCAGTTCTTTTTTGTTGGCAGAGCCTGCCCACCTCTCCTGTGGCCAGGGGGTGAGCTGCTGGTGGGCTGAGCAGCCCCTGAGTTGTGGGACTTCCCTCTGTGGCAGCAGCACCCCCCCACCCCAGAGCCACCTGGGCAGCCTGCCAGCAGGTCAGGTGATGCCCTAGCTTGGGGTTGGGGAAGAGCTGGATTGGGCTGGGTGCCGCCTCCAAGCTGGAGCGTTGCGTGACCCACTAGCAGCCTGCCTGGGCAGCCCTAGGGGACACCACTACTGCGGAGAGGAGGGACCGGGATCCCCCACAGCTCAGGAGCTGCTTAGCTAGCTGGCAGCTCACCCTCTCTTCCCCATGCCCTCGCCATGGGAGAAGCAGGCAGGCTCCACCAAAGAAAAGGATTGAGCCCCTCACCACTTCTGCCTTCAGAAAGCAGAAAAAAGGATCAGGCCCCGCACTGCTTCTTTCTCATCTTTACCTGCTCACCTCTTCCACAGTGGAGGTAAGCTGCCAGTGGGCCAAGCAGCACCTGAGCTGTGGAGGACTCTGGTCCTTCCCTTTACAGTGGCGGCACCTCCTAGGGCTGCCTCGGCTGGCTGCTAGTGGGCCAGGTGCTGCCCCAGCTCAGAAGCAACACCTGGCTGGATCCAACTCTTTCCCAAGCCAGCCAAGGCTTCCAGCACCCAGTGCACTGTCTCCACTGCCTTCCCACCACATAAGACCACCCAGAAGTGGGCTGACTTGCCCATGGGGCAGCACAGGGAGGTGGCAGGAGGGCATCTGGGTGCACTGGCACCTGAAGAACACAGCAGGGACAGTGCATGGGGTGCCTCTCAGGCTTAGGACACATCAAGCTTGGTGGGCTTCCAGCACCTTATGCACCATCCCTTCTGCCTTTTCCAGGTGCCAGCACACCCAGCTTCCCTCCTGCCACCTCCCCATGCTGCCCAGGGGTGGTCCCAGGTGGCAGGGACAGTGCCCTGGAAGCTCTGGCAGCTTCAGAGAAAAGTTGGATCCAAGCTGGGGTAGCACCCGGCCCACTATCAGCCTACCCCCAGGCAGCCCTGGGGTGCACTGCCACTGTGGAGGGAAGGACTAGGGCCTCCCATAGCTCAGGGGCCAAATGGAACCGGCCCTTTGCTGGTTCAATAAAAATTGAAACAGTTTAGTCGTCAGGGTTTAGCCTATGCCCCACTGTTTCAGTTTAAAGGACATAGAATAAAACCTTGGGAATTAAACCCCCATCACATGTACAAGCTCCCTTGGAGACAGAACTCCAGCACACAAGGTTTCCTTTGTTTACAGGCTTTTCCTCCCCAACTCTGCCTGAGGCAGCTTTTCCCCACAACTCATTACTTACATCCACCCTCGGCCCAAACTTTTACCCACGCAGATAACTGCTCATTCCACCAGCAATAAGGAAGCTAACTCAGCCAGTCATGATGTTAGGTAATGAGCCATCTGGTGAGGGGTGTCTGTGAAAAGATACATGGAGATCTATGAACTTGAAAAAACAATAATCTTCTTGATAGTCTGCAAATACCTAAAGGGCAATCATAAGGAGGAAAGGGATTGACTTCTTCCTGTGACGGTTGGTGACAGGACCAGGAGCAATGGCCTTAAACTGCAGCAGAGGAAAGTTAGGATGGAAATCAGGAAGAACTTCCCAAATACAAGGATGGTCAGGCATTGAGACAGGCTGCCCAGGGAGGGTGTAGAATCTCAGGAAATTTTCAAGAACAGGTTAAATGGACACTTGACTCGGCCGGTAAAGGATGATCCTGTCTTTACCTAGGGCTGAACTAGATAACCCTTTGAGGTCCCTTTCAGCTCTACTTTCCTATGATCCCTATTTTCAGATGACCTTTTAATGGCTGTGAATCTTCCAGCCCCAGCTGAAGAACTCTGATGTTGCTAGACAGCCGCAGTCTTGCTTGGACGTGCAGAAAGATAAAATTAAAGGCAGGCAATGGCAGAAGAGAATTGTCATTGCTTAGTACGGTCCATTTTTACTTCAGTCAGAGGTGTAACTTAACATTTTGGATCCCCGAGTGACACAGGACCAAGGGAAAAGGGGAAGCAAGCTCTTACCCCCTCACATAGGGGCCACAGCAGAGGTATCACAGGCAAGCTCCCCAAACAAGCTGCCGCAGCAAGGTATCCCTGAGGGCTGCCATTTCAGCACTACTTCTGAATCAGCGCCTGAGGCTGGTTCCCTGCACACCTCCCCTGCAAGTTATGCTATTGATTTCAATATAAGCATGGAATTTTTAAAAACATGATAAAGCAAAGGAAGCAGCAGAGGAGGGAAGATAAAAAATCTACTTTATTGATTTTGTAATAATCATTTCCTGTGTGGGCATTTTTTGGTAACTGCAGAATATCACCAGTTCTGTCAATGATAGCCCTGGCATGAGGGAACTTTGACATGCAGAAAAAGAGCTTCAACCCCATTGAAAAGTGTAAAATAATGGGAGTGAAACAAAGAAATGGAACTTTTGCAGGATAAAAACAAGGTCTTCCAGTAGTACCCACAGGTTCTAGTCCTGGCCACAGCACTGTGATATTACATGCTGTATAAAGAATCACATCTTGTTTTTTGAAGATAGACCCATGAGCTATTCTTGCTCCTGCCAAACTTCCCCCTTGTCAAGGTCTTACTGGAAAAAAGAACTCTTTTATATCCCTACCACCTTTCCCGGTATGCATAGCTTCTGATCCTAATATTTCCAGAACTTCTTGGTTCTGAGTTGGACCTGTCATTTGGCTTAGAAAAAACAAACCACTGTACTTCTAAGGGCTTTGTAGCGGCCATAGCAAAAGGGTATCGTTAGTCACCTCCTTCTGCAGGACAAAGCAAAGATCATTGATGCAGTTCTCACTTCGATGAAAGCAACCTCTTTATCCTCTTGCTCATGGCTTTCAGAAGTGAAGAACAGGGCTGGAAAAACACCAGTACTTGTAAAGCCGCCTAAGACGCATACTCTTTTTCATTTCAAGAGATGCTTAGTTCTAGCCAAACACCCTTAAAAGTGCAGACAGAAATGACAATTTTCACCCAATCTGGCCCCTGTAAGCACTCTACAGCCATAACCAAACACAAGCTCACAGCTGCAGAGAACTTTAAAAGGGCCTGATCCCATGATAACCTGAACCTTCATTGCCCCATCTGAAGATTGAACCAGGACTAGGAAAGAGGAGGGGCAGGGCTAGTGGACAGCAGCTGCAGACTCACAGCCACTCCAAATTGCAGCTGAATCCCCCAAACACCAGGACCCAACAGGGAACATCTGTTGGATCCAGGGGATCACTGTAACTCACAGCACTTCCTTTAAAGCACTATGAGTTACAGAGGGTTGCTGCACTTCTGTCTTTGCCTTAAGAGGCACAGCACAGAATTTACAGCCCAGGAGAAGGGAGGGCTCTGGGGGGTTTAAGCCACTCTCACAGCCTTCTGATTCTGGGATACTTGGAGCCTTGGCATTCTTATAGTCTTGCTAAAGCCTTCCCAGAAGCCTGTCTAAATTGCAACAGCCTCCAAGACCTACCCTATGTGATGCTTTATTGGCTGAAGTCTCTCTATTAAACATGCCTCTCCCTCCTCAAGTCTTGCATCCTGTGGTCCCTCAGAAGACAACTTTAAGGCTGTTTTCTATAGTGCCTGCACTGGAGCAATCCTCCCCAAGCTATTTATGGGGTTTTGAGGGCCGTTTTCACCATGCTGGCTCTATGACAGCACTTCCAGTCTGCTGTTTCTAGACATCAGTCAAGGGTCCATAATCAATCACCTGTCAGTTGCTTTTTGGCAGACAAAGACATTTTCCCATCTACAAACCTGATTGGGTATTTGCCTGGTAAGTTTTGTTTCTGTAATGATAATTTGACAGTACCTACAGTTTAATGTCCAAAAGGCTGTCAGAAAATGAGACACGATTTTTTTCCTCTTTTTTTTTTCAATAGTGTGGTCAAGGACAAATGGTTGTCAAAAGACGGTGGAACTCAGGCAAAGATTTTGGTCAGATAAGCTACAAAATTGCATCTCTACCAAGCGAGGACGGCACTCAACAGTACTAGGAGTTCCCAAAAGAATGAACAATAGTCAGATGGTCTCATTATCTGGATGGTAAAGTGGAAGGACAAAAAAAGTGCACAGGCTTACATGGTCTCTATGTCACATAAGTCTCGTTGAAGTCTGACTACCAAAGATCAAGTAGTGCTTCTGCAGAAGGAAACTTTCAAAGGCCACACAGGAGTCAGGAAATCAAACTCCTACTGAAAGTCTATGGGACCTGGGCAGCTCTTATTTCCACTTTTGAAAATCCCCATTGTGAAGTGCAGGCTTGAGGGTATCCCTGAAGAGCTGAATTTCACTCAAATCATTGGGGAATGGCTTTATGATCTGTAATACAGAGAAGTAATGTATCTACTGCATTTAAAATTAGATTGAATTGCTTGCTGTCTATGCTAACTTCACTTTAGCTCTCTGCTTATCAGCTTGACGGAGTTAAACTACTTGTGTTCTATCACATTTTGCCTGCATTTTATGATTTGTTTGATTTATATGCTTTGGAAATCTTTGCCTGCATACTATGGGGAAAATTAATTTTGAAAATAATGTATACTCAGCCCACACATACATAGATATTATCCCAGGCAAAGTCAGTGGATATAGCTTATTTTATTTAAAAAATAGATCCAAAAAACATTAAAGCCTACATGTGTATTAATGGTGTATAACAGATATCTAATATATTCCCTGATTCACTCATATCAAGTTTTATATTCTAGAATTATATTGGGAAGGGGGTTCAGTTCAGGGGATTTTAACATAAAGTGCCTACTGGAGTTTTACATATTTCTCTTAAATAGAAAACAAAATGTATTTAATTAGTCAGATTCTGTATTTTAAAGTAACATATGATAGAGGTTTACAGAGTCAGAATTCCAGCATTGAAATTCATAGCCAAAGATTATTCAGCTGGATCGCATGAACTTGACCCTGATCTCCGCCACACTTAGCTAGGTTGGTATAAGAGAAGAATTGGCTCTGTTTTTCGGATGCATAGACATTATTTCATTGTAAACTAAGCAAGAAGCATGTAATTCCCTTATTCAGGAAAAATTCACAGTGAGAGTAAAAATGAACACATTACACAAAGTTCAAACGGGAGAGAGAGGGGCTTACTGCTGATCAGCTGACCTACAGCAACACTTCCATGTGTAAGGGCAGTTTATCCCCAAATGAAAAAAACTATTGTTTTGCCACACTTCAGCTTCCACTTATCATGGAACAGAGCAGATCAGCTGATAACTGTCTTCACTGTTTAACTCAGTAACAATTTATCACTCCTCTATGCCCCTAGATCCCAACACTATTGCCCCAGAAAGCAGTGGCGGGACTCCTGTTGAATTCATGAAACGCACGTCAGTTCCTACCCAATCAAGTCAATGGACAGAGTTACTATTGTATAAAACCACCAAAGCAGAAAGGACAAATCAGGCACATTAATTTTAATGGTATTTATTTTTGTTTTATTAACCACATTATGATCTTAATTAAACTGATGTAAATGTGGATTAGCTCCACTAAAAAACAAACTCACTGGAGCTACTACATCTTTATGCCAATGTTACTTAAAGTTAGCATTAACCTTGTGTCTTTACAAGCAAGCTGCTTAGTTACTGTAACTAACAGTAATAGGCTACAAGCCATTATATTACACTCAGCATGAAACAATTAAATCACAATTATTAGGTACCTAGCATTATGAAAATTCTGTTCTAGCCCCTAATAAAGGCCAAACCATAGGACTTGTATGAGCTCAGTAAGAACTGGAGACTAAGCTAAAATTCACCCCTAGACAAAGGATCAGCAGAACACTTATTTTCCATTTAAATCCTCATCTTTGGATGCCATGCTGCCTACAGTGTTTATTATGCCTCTCTCACCAAGAATTAATGTCATGCTTACTTTTTACTCCATATTCCTCTGCTTGTGTTCTAAGTTCCTTGTCACTGATCAGTTCTGAAAGCAAAAAAAATACTTTACACAGAGACACATACCTTCTTCTAAATGTGTATGTTTAAGCATTTGCATGAGTGGTACTTTATTAGGTATGGCTACATAAACAAGTTACCTCAAAGTAAGCTAGGTTGTGAAGTTACAGTAGGTAGCCAACTCGGTAATATCTGCCCACCTGCAAACGTCCATACCAGGATAAATGAAAAGTAGTTAAACCAATGAGGGAAAGTGAGGCAAGCAACCCTGAACTTACTGTGGAGTAAGAATGTGCACGCAAGCAGTTACTGAGGAGTAGCTGAATCCCTGTGAAGTTTGGGCCCTAGTCTACCTCACAGGTTAGGGACACAAGTTACACAAAAAACTGGCTTAAGTGATCAGAAACTGGTTTAAACCTGTAATAAAACAGCAGTTCAGTGCACTTAAACCTGGTGTAATGTAGTATTAGACTTAACTGGTTTGGGTCAAACCTCTTTCCCAGACTCCTTCCTGGTTCAAGTTAAATCACAGTCCCTCAGCATGCTTTCCAGCCCTGAGCTGGGCTGTCCTGCCTGCTCCAGAAAGTAGGGCTGGCCCCACCCCTCTACTCCCTAGCAGGAGTAGCGAGGGCTGACTGACAATGGAGAAAGCCCAGCTGTGGATGTAGCCCAGTCTACAGGAGGAAAATGCCCTCCCAGGCAAGCCCTGGCTGGAGTCTGAGCCAGAGAGGGGTGGATAAACACCCCTTCCCCTGCTAAAACTTACTGCTGGCTGCAACTGCAGGCTACAAATCCCAGAGGCACCTGGAAGCAGAAAGAGAAAGTGATGAGTGACCCTGCAGAGTCCTGCTGCTGTAATTCTAGACGGCAGATCCCAGAGACCTCAGGGGCAACAGGAAAAGGAAGTGAACACAGACAAAGAGTTGTGCTCCAGTGCCCTCTGGGTTCTGGCCAAAGCCACCGCTGGCACATGGCTGTATTTCCTGTATCAAAGGTAAATGTCTGTTCACTTCTATTTCAATTCAATCTTTCACTAACTTGCAAAGACTGAACTGATTCAGCCTCAGGCTGTTTGACTGTCTATACCTAGCCACAAAGACCTGTTTGTGAATCTAGGCTCTAAGTTTAAAGGACCATAAACCCCTGCTCTACTTTTTCATTGAAATTCATAGAACACATGAAACGCTTTTTCATAATAGATTCTGTGATAGTTTCCTTTCTCCTCCAAAATTATGCAAATAAGATTTTTTTTTAAAGAATGCCTGGGTAGCAATTAACCATCACCAGAAATTACTTCACAAATATATGGCAAAATGTAGTTATGTGCAACAGAAATTCCTTCTTGATGGGAGTTCTTCAAGCCACTTCAAACACACAGTCATTTTGTTACACATCCACCCACAGTTACTTCAGACTTGGCACAAAACCCATTTTTTGAATAGGAGGATGAATGGGACACCCACATATACCTGGAATATAACATTTCAGAGTGTTTTATCAGCAGTACAATCTGACTGCCAGATCTCAGTTACAGAGAGGAAAGGCACCTGTCTCAGTCTTTTATTTTCATAAGGTGCTTTGTGATTTTGGTCTATAAGAGGGGTTAAAGTATACGCTTAGGTCACCATTGTAAATTAGTTCAGGTCAAGCTCACTGGCTTGTCCTGGGCATCTTTCCATTCTGTGAAAGTCAAAAGGCAGGGCAGGGCAGGGTGGCACCTTAGAGACTAACTGGTTCAGGGAGGCATGAGCTTTCATAGATAACAAGCTACTTCATCAGATGCTAGGAAGGGATGCTATTCCTAGGATCTGACAAAGTAGCTTGCTGTCTACAAAGGCTTACCCCTCTCTAAACCAGTTAGTCTCTAAGGATGTCTATATATGGCCTTCAACGACCTTTAGATAAAGCTCCCCCTGCTGCCATTTTGAAGTGCAGAGACATTGATACACAAGACGCTCCAGGCACTTTAATTAGAGCGGCTCTCAGATCCACTCTAATTAAAGCACCCCCTCCAGAACATATGTAAAAACACCCTAAGGTGCCACCCTGCCCTACCTTCTGGTTGACTTCAGACTAACACTGCCAATGATCTCTTTCTATGCAGGAGATACTGATCTTTTCCTCTCTGAAAATGAAAGTAGTTTTGGATTTTGCTTTTCAATGAAAACTAAAACATTTCAAAGAAAACTTTTAATAAATGAGAACATTTTTGGTGGACAAAAACTTTTTCTGAAAAAATAAAAGTGGTCCCTGGCCAGCTTATACCCATCTAGCCCAGTGGTTAACAGGTATGGAGTTTCTGGTCTCTCTCTGGCCTTTTCTGTGGACAACCTAGAACTGGAAAGAAAGAGATAAGGAAAGTGTCCAATATGAAGGAGACCACTTCAGCCACATAGGGCTCCCTCACTAAATAGAAGTCACTGTGTTCAAAGAAGTCAACTGTGTTCACATAACATGACCGTACACTTTACTGAACCTTTAAACAGCGATATTTATTGTATTGATAAATGAGTAAGTTATCAGCCCTGTTTGCATATTTAGCTAAATATTAAATGATCTCACTAGCTCTTTAGAGGGTAGCCCTCTTCTGCCTGTGGAGCAATTATTTTGTACAGCTGACTAGTTGCTCCATTAACCCTGGTAATTTAAATCCTCTTTATTGCTGCTTAACACAGGCTATATTTGAAAGCATAACAGGACCAAGTGTCACCTGAGACAAACATCAGTCTTTGTGGGAAGCCAGGCCCCTCTTCTCTTTAGATCAGTCTGAATGCATCATCTGAACTAAATCTGTTGACCCAGCTCATCATTCACATGCAATCCTTGGTATTTCAGTCATGTTCAGTTTAGTCTCTGCTAACCCAACACGGAGTCTAGATAATTGGCAATTCCAAACGATCATTTATCATCATTTAAGTTAGTTTAGTGCCCTGCAATTGAATAGACCCTCACAAGGAAAACAAAATAAAGATTTATCCTGGAGCCCCATCACCTCTGGCTGCATCTGAGTCTTCACACAAACTAGGCAGGATCTGACTTAATTAGGGCTTGAATGATAGAAAACCATGCAATTACTGGGATATGCTACAGCTTATGTCACTCTTTCCTGTAAATCTAAATTCTGATTTGCCTTGTGTGGCTGCTGAATTGGAGAGAAAAATTCAGGGGTCCTGTATGTATCAAGGGAGAATGCTAGCTAGGGGGCAGGGCCGAGGAGAGAAAGCTAATGTGCCTGGTAGGGCTGTGTGAGACTTCGGACCATGCTTCGGATCCAGAGAAGCAGCAGATGCTTCAGCATCTGAAGCAGCATGGCCAGATTGAAGTGCTGGCTTCTTAAGGCCTTCTGAACTGCTATGGAAAAGCCTTGGAGCCGCTTCGGAGATCCGGCCATATGGTATAATGGGGAATCAATGAACTATCTATAACATTGTTGTTTTTTGTCTGATTTGGATGAAACCTGCAGGGGTGGTAGCCTCTGCTGAGAGCATGAAGCCTGCCAAGTTTAAAGAAGATCAGTGCAGGGGGAACTGCACCCCAAATGCTTGAAAGCAAAATGCATGTGACTTGTATGTGTTACACCACTGGGGCAGTGAAAACTGCAGGAGTAGTAGCCCCTAGCAAGGCAACAAAGTCTGCCAAGTTTCAAGAAGAGAGCTGCAGGGGCTTGGGGGGGAACTGCATCTCAAGCTGCTAACAGGCAAAACTCATGACATGGGTGACCCTGTGTGTGTTAAGGTGCAGCGGGCCGAAAACTGCAGAGGTGGTGGCCCTTGCTAAGGCCACAAAGCCTGCCAAGTTTCAAGGAGATCAGTGCAGGGGTTTGGGGGGAACTGCACCTCAAACTGCAGACAAGCAAAACTCGTGACATGGGTGACACTGCATGTGTTAAGATGCAGCAGGGTGAAAGCTGCAGGGCTGCCAGCCCCTGCTGTGGACACGAAGCTGCCAGCTGTCGAGGAGATCGGTGCAGGGGCTTCTGGGGTTTGGGGTCCTGCACCTCTAGCCACTGACAGGAAAAACTCGTGCCATGGGTGCTTGTGCAACTGACCACCTCTGTTTTGGGGCAGTTGATTGTCTGTGTTGCTTACTTCCTCTCCTTAGTCTGTGGTTTTGTAGGTGTTAATCATTGCTCGTTAATTCATTATGTAGAGCAAAGTCCTGTGTATTGAGGTGGTCCCTGAGTGAATCATGATTGATTGGTAACACAATAGCCTAGCAGGGAAGCCTGCAGTAGCCCCCCCATCCGCGCCCCAAGACAGACGCAATCACGAGGGAGAGCTCTTGGAGGCCTACATTCTCTGGTCTCACTGAACTGTACTCATTGTAGGCAAACAAGGCTTTATGCTTGCTTGGCACTTCTTCTGCCTGCCAGTCACTGAGGACCAAGGTCAGAGTTGCCTGAAAGCTGTTTCTAATTTATGTTCAAATGGCCAACGTGGCTGTTGTAAGTGGTTGCATATCAGTGGGAAAACAAGCCCATTTTTTTGAAGATACCTCCTGTACAAGGGGTCAGAAGTAGATGGTGCAGAAACCCATATGGTACTTCAATAGCCCGCTCCCACCCCCTCACCTCCGAGATTTCTCAAGTTCAAAAACGAGTAGATCCACTGAAAAATCTCAGTCCTTTCAGCCACCAGAATAGATCAAATACTCAGAATCCCAATAACCACACTGTAAACGCTCATATTCCACAACCTTCTGCCCATTGACTTCGTCCCTAAATTATACACACCTAATTTGTTTTGGTTGCATAGCAAGCATCATCAAAACCAGTGGCCAGAGGGCTGCCTTTCAACAGTCTAATACCAAATAAACCTCCCATTCCCATAGAAGCATATCACCATGACTGGAAACATTTCTAAATGTTCATGCGTTATAAAGCAAGACCATAATGATCATATAGGCTGACCCCTGCAGAAGATAAACCATAGAAATGATTCCTGGAGCAAGCCTGCAGCTTATATGAATGGGAGGAGGGTTGGGGGGGTTCCTCTAAGATCACTCAGGAAATGCAATCCTTGCAAGATTTTGCTCAGACATTCAATAGGGCTTCTGACGCTTTCCGTGTACATTCACAAAATAAGAGCTGGAAGGGACCTCAAGGAGCATTTGCTCCAACCCCCGTGCACCAATGCAGGACTCCTAAATCATCCCAGACATTTTTCTCTAGTCTCTTCTTGAGAACCTGTAATGGGTGAGATTCAATCTCACATCTAACCTTCAGACCTGATTTGGGAAAGTTTTGCCCAAATTAGCTCTAGGACAGATCTAATTTGCGTACAAACTCTTTGCTTAACTAAAAGGCGTAGCCACATAGAAGTTGTGAAATGCTCTGCGTAACTCTTATCCCTGGCATCCAAAATTACAAATCCCTTGCCTTAACCACAAATCACTTGTAAGATTATGTCCCAATCTCTTCTCCTCACAGAGGAAACACATATTTGTGTATATATTTGCAAATGTTAAAGTCTCCTGAAGAATACAAAAAACATATTGCCACATGATCATAGAAATTAGAGTTGTTAAAGACCTATTAGATCACTTATAATATCCTCCTAGTACATCACAATTTATCCCCCTCCTAATGTCCTAATTTAACAATGGAAAACAAGAGACTTCCAGTGACTCCTCAGGTGAAACCCGAATTCTTCAGTTTTGTTCCCATCAAAGTCAATGGGAACATTGCCAATTGTTTCACAAGGAACATCACCAGACTCAAAACACTGGAGGGCATTGCAATTATTCTTAAGAATCTAATTTATTTCAAATTCAAACAGAATTTTCCCAAATAGCTGTGTTCTAAGCTGCCAGCTCCAGGAAGGGAAGATCTCGTGGTTATAAATGCTATTAGCTTTTTCCCCTAGCTGTGCTGCAGATTGTGTCAGGAAGCAGTAACTTTTAGTGCCAAGGTATAAACACCGTCTAATAGATAACCTGTTAGCTAAGTGTACACAGGTTTTCCTTAGGCCTGAAATAAGATCTAATTAAATATACAAGGCAAGAGAAGAGAGAAAAAAGCTAAAAATAGCCCACGACACAGCAGGCAATGAATATACAGTGCCACTTCATTGCTGATCATTTATGTTCAGTAGTCTATTCTCATTTAAATATTTTAGCTGTTACTTTGCTGCTGCTTGTTACAGCCATTAAAAAACTACAGTCTTGAAGCGTGATGCAGAACATTATAGCCAGTTTGCAGGGACAGTGACTAGTAACTTGGACTCCAGAAGTGAGAACACCTCAAGCTGTTAATGGTCTTCTGCCTCTGAAACCTACAGCTGCTTCTGTTGAGGCTAGCAGGGCTTTTGCAAACAGTTCAGCTGGAGCAGAGATGTTTCCATCTGCACAACCGCAGGTGGCTGCACAATTAACAAAGCACATTTCCAACACTAAACAAAGCCCTCCACCATCATCTCCTCCGTTACTGTACATCTGCTCCCTGCAACAATTAACTAGAAACAAATCTGTTTTTAAACTGTTTCCACCTGCATCCACCTGTTTCAAAGTTGTTGGCATCCAAAGGCACAGGCATATGCATCCATAGGCATGCTAATGGTAAACCACTGATTCTCCAAATAGTGTCTGGAACTAGGTTGAACCCATTCTTGCTATTCAGGTGGAAATTCTTTGAATGTTTCCATTCATTAAAAAAAGCCATGTGGATGCAAGTAGAAAGCCAAAAAGTGGATTAATAGTACTGGGCTACAATGCAAACTGCTTCAAACCAGACCTTGAAGTTCAATCTGTGCTCACAAAGCTGTAGAGTTCATGGTCTGTGTGTACCAGTGTAACTCCTGAGTTTTCCAGTAATGCATCCTCCAGAAGAAAGGTTTATTATGGTATAGGTTCAGTTTCAAAGAATATCATACTTACTATTGATTTAATAACTTCATGGCCCTCACTTGGGGTTCTGGAGAGAGAGGCTAATGAGGGTGCTAACTTAGGACTTCAGAAACAGGTGGATAGTTGCTGTGTGACTTTGGCCAAATCACCTGTGAGGATCTGGGCCTCAGCTTCCCTACTGGAAGAGGGAAGGTATCTTTTGAGAATAAAAATTGTGAGGTGTTCAGATACTGTAAGCAAAAGTGCCCTGTGAAAACCTCAGAGAAAAGGCATTGCAAGCTCCCACAGGAACCTGGCGTAGAGCGGTGGAGGGGTGAGCATGTCTTACCTGCCCCAGCTCTCTCTGCACTCTGGCAGCAGCTGCTGCTGCAGCTGAGAAGCAAGCTCACCACACACCAGGAACCACTGCTTTAGCCAGTGTGAGGCATTTGGCTGGAACAGCCCTCTGGTACAGGCTCCCTGGGGTTCGTCCCTGCTGCCTTGTTTGCTTCCCCACCCAGGTTGAGGATTTATGCCTACCATGGCAAAAACCCCAGTCTTACCCCCATTCACTGCTGGGTGAAGGACTGTCCAGCCTCTACAGCTGGGCTGCACCTCCTATAGCAAAGACTCCAGGGGATATTCTGGTGCCCCCTCTAAATCAGCACCCAAGGCAAGTACCCACTTGTGCCCCCCACCTAAGCTGTACTACTGCCTAAGACAGAGAAATTATAAAATGGATAAAGAATTTTGCTCAATAAGCTAAGCTATTTTATTCAGTAATAATTTCAGACCACAGGTCCATCTAACCCACTCTCCTGTCTCTCTCAGAAGCAGAGCATGGATACTAAGAGGAAAAGCCTCTAAGCAGAGATGTCCAGAATGGCCAATTCCCTGTCCCTTTTCCCCTAAAGCTTCCAGCATCCAGAGGCTTAGGAGGTCCTAATTTTGAGGCTGAAACATGAGTAACATGTTTAATACCTACTGACAGACTTGAAGTTGCAGCAAAGAAAATGTAGGTTGAATAGCCAGAAAAACTTCTTCACTGTTAGAACAGCGAGGCAGCGGCAGACTGCCTGGGGAAGTTGTGGACTTTCCATCACTGGAGGTGTTCAAGAAGAGATTGAACAGCCAATGGTTGGGGATGATCTAGGCATAGCTATGCCTATGTCCTGTCATGGGTATTTCCCACGCTTCTGGACTTTTGCTGGCTGCCCCTGCCATTTCTCCCTTTTCTGCTACGTGTGTCAGGGTGTCTTTAAACCTTCCCAGAGGCATTGGCTGTGAACTACAACCACGGCTGAGGACTTTGACTGGGGCATGCCAATGCTCCTGCTGGTATAAAACCAAAGGTTTCTGGCTACAGGGCCTTGCCCCCTCTGCCCTGGGTCAGACCAATCAACATATTTCAAGTCAGGAAGGAATTTTACCCCATGGTCACACTAGTATGGACTGTGAGTAGGGTGGCCATCATAGAGGACATGCCAGTTTTCTGCTACTCTGTCCTCTATTGATCTGAAACAGGATGCGTTTATGTCCCCTAATTTTCTATTCAAGAGAAAAATAGAGACCATAATGGCATCCATTCTCATATCAATAGAGGACAGAGGACAACCAGACTGTCCTCTATGGTGGCCAGCCTAACTGTGAGAGGTTTTACCTTCCCCTGTAGCAGGGGGCATGGCACTCTACCCAGGACCAGTTGAGCATATATTGACATTTCATAGAAGCAGGACGTTGGCTGCCGTGGTTCCCCTACTTTACCTGTGGCAGGTTAGGGCATTAAGTCTGTTTTGTCAGGGTTGACAGTAGTCTTATATAGAGTTTAGATGATGGTTTGCATGGGATGTTTTGGGCAGGAATGATCTTGCCTCAAGCAAATAGTTGAACTAGGTGACGTCTGGAGGTCCGTTTCAGCCCTACATCTCTGTGATTTTTTGAGTGTTGTTGATTTGTCACCTGGATCAACTGGCTATCATCTCCCAGCATTTTCCATACTAAAAACAGATACAAAGAAATTATTTTAGTTCCTCTGCAATGGCAGTCTCCTCCTACTCCTTGATTGTCCAGTGGCTCCCTGAATCCCTGAGACACTTTTCAATACAGTGATTTGTTATGATTATTATGTTTTACACTTCTAGCAAGTTGCTCCTTGAATTATTTTGTTTAGCTTGCCTTAGTTTTACGTGTCATTGGCCAGAGCTGATGCTCTTTTCTATGTTCCTCACTGAAAAATGTCTTCCACTTCTTGAGTGACATCTTTTTGCCATTAACAATCTCCTGTATTCTGCCATTTAACCATCATGGCTCCTTGTCTGGTTGCTAGTTATTTTTTTTTATCGGCATTATACGTTTATTCTCTGCCTTCACCATGGAATATTTAAACAGACCCTCTGCTGCTTACAAGTTTTTAACCTTCTTTGTTGCCCCTTTTAATTTCTTCCAGCTTCTTATAGATGCATTGCCACCTCTCTGTCCTTTAGCTTTCCTGACAGTATTTCACTAAGGAACAAGCCCTTACCAGTCTGGGGCATACATGCCACAGCGGGCTGCATAAACTGACAACCAGCCAGATCAACCAGACTTGAAGAGTACAGTTTTAGTAGGTCAAGGAGGTAAGAAAGGAAGTGCAGCTGCTCCACAAGGTAGGGAAGAGAGCTGGCAACTCCAGCATGTGCTCTGCCCACCCGCTCCTCATACATAAATCTCCTAGCTGGTGAGGAGCCCTCCAGGGAGGCTCAGAGACAGCTGAGCCTGCCTTCTTCATCGAAGGCAGCATATAGGATCCCCTCACTACACTGATCTCTGAAGTGTGATCAGATACATCATTTGATGCAACTGAACTGATCCACAGGGAACGGATTGACACTGCCACATACCCAGTTTCACTCGCATAGCATTCAAGGGAAAGTTGAGCTGCATTTCATTCACTAAAAGCCATCGCTCAAAAACCTCTTAGCTATTCCACTGATTTGACGTCAGCAGAATGATGCGAGCTACAGAAGACAAGTTGAAAACTAGAGCGCTCAAATATTCACCATCCAATTCTATAACTATAGAAATATTTCAAGTGTCTACTGACTTTTGGTGGCGACAGTATCCTGTATCAATTCTGGTGGCCAGCAGCTTACAGCAAACCTTGACACCAACCTTGGCAGGGCATCTGTAACTTGGAGTGTGTAAGATGTAAAATGTACACTCAGACAACAGGCAAAAGGCTCTACATTGTATGCAGCTGGCAAAACAGAGGTCCATATTCAAACCTGGAGTAAGCAGCTCTTGAAGTCAGGAGGAGGTGTACTTTCTTCCTCTAGACCTCCGAGCAAATTATAAGACATGTATTCAAGTCTCATGCTGTACATTATTAGCTGAGACTGGAGTAATCAGTCTCTCTCTCCCTCTTTGTAGAGGCCACTCATCTTCATCAGTGCTTCTGTGTGTAAGATCAAAAGTGAAAAAACCAAGGAGGAAGGCAAAGCAGCACTTACTATCTGTCAACACAAAACTGTCCCCAGCAGAATAGAAATGTGGAATGTAGAAGTTGTGAAGAATCCCCAAAAAGGAGACAGTGCTTGTCTTTCCTCAAAAAAGATGTACAGTATTGTAGGAAATAAATCAGAGGAAAGACGTCTTGCCATCACTCTGTTTCTTCATAGAGATTAATCCCCCAGGAATGTAACAATGGGAATCAAAGCTCTATGGAGAAATAAAGTAGCTCCAGCCTCAGAAATATGCTGCCCTGTTTAAACAAAGGACTCTTACCAAAAAAAACTATTCCCTCACAACCCAAATCTGCAAGATGTTAAGTGGCTTCTAGGAAAGACTGAGCCCCCTCAACTCAGCACCTTTCTTGCATAATCAGTCCATTAGCCTGTTCCAGGGCTTATACATCAGGCATGGGTATAGTCTTAGAAAACAATTTGTGTGTTTTAGCAACGAAACAAAAAAAATCACTGCTTTACTCTTTGGCTTTGGTTTCGGAGAAAGCCTTATTTGGCAACCAACACTAGATTTAGTGTATGCCTGCTGGGAATGTTTCTTCACTGTTCCTCAAAAACAATGCAATGCATCATGCATAATCCTGCCAAATCAAAGGATCAAATAATACAGAACTGGCAGGGCCAGATGGGATGCACCCGGGGTTACTGAAGCAGGTTGCTGAGGTCATTTCAGAGCCACTTGATAGTCTTTTTTCAGAACTTGTAGAATCAACTGAAGTCCCAGATGACTGGAAAGGGGCCAATATAGTACCCAATTTAAGGAGGGGAAGAATGAGGATCCATTCATAATTCCCAGAAAGCGTGTGTGTATAATATACATACATATATAATGTTATACACACACATCCTCAGAAAGATCATGGAGCAGGTCCTCAAGGAATCTACTGTGAAACACCTAGAGGAGATCATGGTGATCAGGAACATCCTGGCATGGATTCATCAAAGCAAATCATCCCTTACCAATCTGATTTCTTTCTATGATAAAAAGACAGGCTTTGTGGATAAGGGAAGAGCAGTGGACATGGTATACCTTGACTTTAGCAAGGTAGCAAGGTGACACCATCTCAAACAGCATTAACAAGCTAAGAAAATGCAGATTACATGAAAGTACTGGAAGGTGGATACATAACTGGTTGGATGATTGTACTCAACAAAGAGTCCACAATGGCTCAATGCCTAGCTGGGAGGAGGTATCAGGTGGGGTTTCCCAAGAGTCTGTCCTGGGCCCGGTATTGTTCAACATCTCCATTAATGATTTGGAAGATGAGATTGAGTGCACACTTAGCAAATTTGCAGATGACTCCAAGTTGGGTAGAACTGCAGACACTCTGGAAGGCAGGGCTAGGATCCAGGAAGACTCTCTAGATAGACTGGAGAAATGGTCCACATCCTAGGTTGTATTAACAGGAGTGTCATTTGAAAATCAAGGGAAGTGATTGTTCCTCTCTATTCAGTGTTAATGAGGCCTCACCTGGAGTACTGTGTCCAGTTTTGGGCCCCACACTTCAAGAAGGACATGGACAATTTGAAAAGAGTCCAGCGCAGGGTAACAAAAATGATTAGGGGCCTGGGAGAGAAGATTGACAAGGAAAGTTTGAAACAACTACGATTATTTAACCTGGAAAAGAGAACACCGAAGGGGAATTTGCTAACAGTCTTCAAATACCTGAAGGGTGATTATAGAAAAGATGGAGATGAGGTTCTCTCTGTGATTGTAGGGGACAGGACTAGGAGCAACAGGTTCCTTGGCTAGAGATTTAAAGGAACTTTCTGACTATGAGAGTAGTCGAGCACCAGCACATGCTACATAGAGGAGCTGTTGAATCTCTCTCCTTGGAAACTTTCAAGAGCACATTAAACAGATGCCTGGCTGGGATGGTCTAGTCAGGGGTGATTCTCCCTTGAGTAGGTGGTTTGACTAGATGACCTTGTGAGGTCACTTCCAGCCCTACTGTCCATATAAGCATGCAGATACACACACTCCCTGGAGAAGAGGCAGGAACATGGCCGTAGTTATCTGACACATCCCAGAGAAACCACTCTTCACAAAGGTTTCTATGATCCCTGCAGATAACTCATGGGAATCCAGAGCATGGAGATGACTTCCACCAGAGACAAAACAAGTCCATGAAAGCTCCTTCCAATACATCACTGCCAAAGACAAATTCTGAAATGATAAATTTTTTGAGCCCAGTGCTGCAAAAAGCTGATCTTCCTCTTCCCCTTCTCCCCCTGCCCCCTTTCCCCCCCCCCAAAAAAAAGCCCACCCATCTCTATGGCTTCAGAAGGAGTCAAAGTCTTGCTGAATTAGTGCTTTCTTCCTGTGGATGTAATTCAAAATCATGCATGAATTTTCTACCTCCAACCCCTTACAGTTTCAAGAGGTGTATTTATTTTATTACAGGTGTGACTACTGCTAACAGAGTTCACTTCAAGCCAAGGTTCACTGTGCTGAAACTAGATTTGCAATTTGAACACTGCACTGGAAGGCGATAATTGGGGGCCTTCATGAAGCCTCATTATCTGAGCCTGAGCTCATGAAAGTGGATTACACTGAATCTGAAACAACCTTAGTCACACACTTAACATTTCACTTGCATAGCCTGCAGTTCAGGGAACAAAGATGATGCACAATCCTACCCTCAGCTCATTCTGTATGTGACAAGTTTACACCTGAATTTCACTTGAAACTATAAATGAGGGCTTCACTATCAGTGCTTCCCTACTTCATGTATTATGCCTTCCTTCTACTGTATTTCAACTGACCCACAAATATAAATTAGGGCTTTCAAATTATTTAAAAATTTGATCGCGATTAGTTATGTAATTAAAAAATTAGTCACAATTAATTGTAATTTTAATTGCAGTTTAACTCAAAATGATGCAGGTATTTTATATGGTTGGAGGGTGGGGTGGAGGGTTAGAGCCCAGGAGGGAGGATCCCTACACAACCAGGCAGGATGCTAGGCACTATGTAGCAGGAGAGATGGGCAACAGCAGGGCTGGGGGATCTGTTGCTTGGGAGTGACGGGCGCGCGCGCGCACACACACACACACACACACACCAGTAAGTGTGTGGAGGGGGAGGGAAGGGGCAAGGGAAACAGATCAAGGCCTCCACAGGGAGGGTAGGAGGGAGGCAGGGGCAGGGGCCAGGGCAGGTTGTGGAGTGAAGCCATGGGTGGCTTGTCCTGGGGCACGGGGGAGGGGGGTGCAGCTCCCTGCTATTGCGTGCATCCCCAGGGGAGGCATGGGAGGCACGTGCCCCTGGATTTCTGCGCAAGGTGGAGACAGGCTGCCTGCTGGGGGCTGTGCACCCTGCTGCCTTTGCCCCGGGAGCCAAACACTGGCCATGCTGCACATCCCCTTCCCATGCGGCGGGAGAAGGGACAACATGGCATTGTGCAGCTCCCAGGACAGAAGCAGCAGGGTACAGAGCCCCAGCCCACAGCAGGCAGCCTGCCTCTACGCCATGTGCAAATCCGGGGGGCACATGCCCCCGATGCCTCCCTCAGGGGTGCACACACAGCAAGCAGCCATGCACCCCCATGCCCCTGGATGAGCTGCCTGCAGCTCCATCCCATGACCTGCCCCAGTCCCAGTGTCCCATTCACTTCTGACTCTGCCCCACTCCCTCCCTCACTGTGGGGTCCTTTATCTGCGCCCCCCCCCCACCCCTTCCCTCCACAGACGTACCTTCAAGGTGCTGCTCTACATGCCACCGGGCTGTGTTTCTGGCCACATGCATGCTACAGCCGCTCATGTGTGTCTGACTGTGCGCACCTTCCCACCCCCACCACTGCAGCCTCCCAAAGCCCATGCCCAGGCTGCCCTGTGGTCCTGTGTGGTGCCCCTGCTGCCCCACTGCGTGGCTCAGAGGCAGCGGTGATGACAGCAGACCGGAGCCTGGGCACAGGCTCCGAAGCCACGTGCATGATTAACATGTTAAAAAAATTAACACAAAACCAATTAACACATTAATTACGCACATTAACTGTGATTAATTGACAGCATTAGTATAAATATGGTGATACTGGGACAGTCAAGGAACAGCTCTGAAAATATAGAAGCAGTCTAGGAGTATTAAATCTGCCATTTCCTTTGCTGGAATCTTTTTCCCCCAGTTTTACTCTGTTTAGATTTAAAAGTTGCAAGGCCTGGTCTGACTTTAACCCATGGGAGGATTTATGCTGGGATAATGAGTAAACCTTCTAAATACTGTGCTCATGTAGGGAAGTCAGCCTAGTCTGTGAAGGCATTCACCTTGTGTAGAACCAGCCACAATTGCTCAAAGTAACAAATCTTTAAGCAGCTAGGACAAAGAAACAAGGCTAAAACAAGCTCATCTTCAGGCTGGTTCTGGCCATTTTAATTCATTTCCATAGGGTTGGATGTGGGTGCCCTAGTCATTAAAACTGAATTTCAGTTCCTGTCTAATCAGAGCTCTTAGTGTGAGATAAGTAATAGTGAAATAGATAGCTGACCCAATGGGAGCACAGTAGTAAAGTTCTTGTAAAACTAATCAACACTATTGATTGAATGGCTAATTTTACAGCTTTATTTTCTATTGAAATAGATGATAGTTCTAGGGTACAATTGGCTAGAGTAGAATTATCCCAGAGGTAGCAAGGCTAAAGAACAAACTGTGTGCACTTTAGATAAACTGAGCAAACCACTGGTTTCCTGTAGTGGAAAAATGCAGATTTGACACAGGAATTACTGACTAAAATCCCCTGGCTTGATTCATAAGGTCACATTAAATAATCAGAATAGTCCCTCAAGCCTGACGTTCTATAAATTTATGATGGCATGGTTCTGAGATCAGCCCAAACCTTCTCAGGACATTGTACGTACTGGATGAACCTGACAGCTAATCAGAAACACGATTCTTGGATGAGCCACAGAGTTGTTATGAATGCAGCAAGGATGGCTCCTTCATTCTGTCTAATTGGAGGCTTGGCTTTATGACACCGGATAATTAAAGGATTATCCATTTGGCCTTTATGGCCAGTATATTAACAGCATATTTTTCAAATGCTTGAAGCTATTAAATGTACTGAATGCAATTACATTTTTTAAAACGAGCACAACACTGAGATTAATTTTTAGAGCTCAAACTCCGCACCTAACATTGGTGTTCAGTTCACATTCAGGGGCCAAACTTTACTTTTTTTGTTACCCACATGAATTCTGCTGATTCTGGTGCAGTGACTGACACCAGCGACTCCGGCAGGGTTCAAAGCCGCAGCTTTGGCCCACAGCCGCAACCACGACTGAAAAATAAATATCTATAGCAATTTTTTTTCTTTTTTTCTAAAAAAAAAAAAGGCAAAAAAGTAGTTGAAGCACTTGAAAGGGAAAGTATTAAACAAGACTGCCATTTTCCTTTCCCAGTAGAGAGGTTATATAATACCTTCAAGTATGTTAGATGATATGAAAGGATGCTTAATAGCTGCCCTGTGGGGGAGAAAGAGAACAGGTTGCTTTGGCAGCGGTAGAGCTCCTGCTGCTGTTTAAGTCCAATCCCATTTCTCTACGACAAAGCCACAGGAGAGGAACTAGAACAGCAAAGGCAAAAAAATGCCTTTTTCTTTATGGATTCTTCAACTTGCAATGTTTCCATTTACCTCTCTAGTCATAGTCTTATTGCATCTTAGCTTTCTTGGCTAACCAAACCAGACTCTTTTAAATGGAAGGCAAAAAAAGAGATAGGAAAGAAAAGAAATATAGTGGAGGGGGGAGGGTAAAAGGATACATAAGGGGAAGGATGAGAGGAGAAACCCTAGTCTTAAAGTCCATGAGACTTTCAGGATTTAGCTGAAGCCAACGGGAGTGCTGATGCCACGTCGGTTCCTCTCGGGCTTGGTCTGGCCAACTCATTGCTCAGGATCAGAATGAAGAAGGCTTTTTGGGGCCATGGACAATCCTGTTCACATGTTTTATCAACATGTGGTACCTCAGATTCTTGCAGGTTCACACATTTCAGTATAACACATTTAGCTCCAGCTAGTTGAGAGCTCTCCTGACCATAAAGAGCACTTTAAGGAACCATGATGAGATGCTACTAAATAACACCTTCTCAAAGGTGTTTCCTAAAAGGCTAAATTAAGTTACAAATAAGAGCAATAAAAGGAACAGTAATGGAGTTCAGGCATGAAAGGACATTCTAGAAATACCACAGGCCATGCCCTTTATGCCTACAGAAAGGCCACCAGTTTGTATTCATATGCTTCTATCTCAGAATATAAATGTACTTTACAAGGAAATGTCCTCTCTGCCTCCCACATTTCCTTCTGTGGGGACTGAAGAGAAATGATCACATATATATTTTGCAGGTAAGTGAAAGGAGGGAAGGAGCCCAATATTTTCAAAGCTGGGTACTTTAAACTGGACACCTCAGCAAAAGTGGCCTGATTTTCACAAAGGTGGAGCACTTACAACTCCGGTTGACTTCAAAGGGAGTTTGTATGAATACGAATCTGAGTAAGAAATCAGAAACCCATTCTCTAAGCTCCTGCTCACAGTGGGAATGCTTGCACTGTTCATTATTAGCGATGGTGACTAAATCAGCCCCTGAGTGAGGATTCAGGATATGACCCCACTTTATGTACTGGTAATTATTTCTGTAGCATCATAACCATGCACAGCACTTCACAGATGAATAAGTCTGCCTCAGGGAGCTCACAACTTATGGGCTCGCTTCTGCCTAGCCTCATATAAAAGTAATCCTTGGCTTTTTTTAAATGGGACCACTGACTTGCCTGAACAAGGATCTCTGAGGCAAGTAAGCATTTGCGTGATAGTCTTTTGCCTTGTTCACCTCCTCTGGCAGATAACACCTTTGGCACCCTTGAATTTGCAAACAGGTAGAGAGGTCTCTTGCTTGCAAACAGACCTCTCTACCTGTTTGCAAATTCAAGGACACAAACAAGCTGTCATAAAACGCTGACTCTGGGATTTCTAGATGTTGAGTTCAAGTGAGGAAAAACTCCATTGGAGTTTCCTGCAATAAGAGTAGAGAGACACATGATGGGCTTGATTTCCTTCCCACTTACACTGATATATCAGGTATAACAGCACCAGCAATAATAAGGTTACACTGGTGTAGGGGCAGGCAAAATACGGCCCACGGGCAGGATCCAGCCCACCCAGGCACTTTCTTCCAGTCTGTGGGCACCCACCAATGAACTGCACCCTGCACAGCCCTTTCGCCCATGAAGGTGGGAGTGAGGTGCTCACATATACACTACGGGTGAGTGAAGCGGACCATATCCGATTCAGATTCAGATGGATTTGGGGGACAGTTATTCGATTCATTGACTCAGATCACTGTCCTGATTCAATTTGGCCAAATCTGAATCTGAAGATTAGATTCTGATTTGGAGAATCAGTGATTCAGCCATAGACACAGCTTTATATGTTTTTCTACATACCTCGAGGTACCAGGTGCGGCTTGTGAATGCTGAGATGGTGGGGCGGATGGAGTGTCCTACAAGAGCGCAGGGGCAGCTCCCACATGCTTGGTGGCAGACCTGGAGGTGGGCTGGCTCAGCTGCAGGCTTGTAGCTGCATTTCCAAAATCAAAAGTGAATGTCTGTTCATTTTGCTATCAGTTCAATCTATGCAGCTTCCACTAACCTATGGAGATTGAACTGGTTCAGTCTTAGGCTTTTTGACTGCCTGTACTTAGTGTAGAACAACCGGGTCATGTTCTAATTAGATTAATCAGGTCTGCTCTGTGTTCTAATTAGAACACTCCAACATCGCCTCACCGTCACATGTATTAAGCACCCCTGGGTTTTAAAATGGCTGTGGGGGCACTTAACTAAAGCTCAATTGATGAGCTTTGGTTAAAGCACCCCCACAGCCACTTTAAAATGTGGGGGGCTTAATACACGTGTAACCTAGTTGATCTGCCACAGGAGAAATTGAGGGAGACTCAGTCCAGGAGCAAGAGAAGTCTCTGCTCTCAATCAGAACAAATGGGAATTCAAACGATAGTCTCCTATATCCCAGCAGAGTGCTCTAGATTGGGCACTTGCACAGTAACAAACACACACACACACCATAAATTGTGTTTGCCTCCATCAGTCTTCTGTGCAAGGCCCAATCTGAGATATATACTTGGAGAATGCCTACCAATTTCAGCCCTGCAGGAAAGAAAATGGTTTGAAAATCCCCACACTGGAGCCCGAGTGCTGAACAGTTTTGTAGTGTGAGGACCTGGGTAGCTTTGTGGATGTGTAGGTAGATGGGGATGGTAGATACTTAAAGGTGAGCTGCAGCTGCTTGGCAATGGTGTTAAGGACCTCACCAGAACCTAATGTTAGACTTAAGTGCTTAAGATGTACCTTATTAAATTCAAAGAGCAAATTCAAAGACGTGCAGCCTATCCCATATGAAAACTGCATCTTGCATTATCCTCTGGAGTATCTGGTACTGGCCAGTGTCAGAAGCAAGATACTTCAATGTGATCTTGGGAATTCAGTAATCTGATCTAGGATAGCCATCCCCATCCAACTACTTTATGAATTCTCAACATTTCAAAGGGAAGAAGGTCCCAGTCTGTTTATTCAGCCATATCAGCTAGCAATGTTTTGTTTTCATTTGCTTTGGCAATTGCCAATCAAAAAGTCAATGGAGTAACTATTATCACCCAGTTACTGTTATGAAGTCTTATGGATGATTTTTTTAAAAAATAATAATTCATCCAAATTGGCCCTTCTCTGTAAACACAATTCAGGTATTAATTCAACAGAAGCAGTAAACAGTGTAAGCTGAAGCCAAAGTGGCTCCACTGATTTAGAATATATTGGGATTTTTATCAATATACTGGGATGTATACGATCCATAACTCACAGATCTAGCTGTCTCTGCCCTCCTATTCTCTTTCCTTAAAAAAGATCAAATGAAAATAACACGTGTCTGAAAGTAATTTTAACTGCCAACTATCATGTCCATCTTTAAAGAAAACACTGGTAGCAAAGATGCTAACCAAGATTGCAAGATAGACTCATCCCAAATGTCTCTTAATTCAGTATTAAACCCTGATTCTGCAAGGCACTCTGCAGGCAGATCCCTGCCCATGTGTGGAGGCTCAGTGAAATAAATGGGATTCAGTAAGGCGGCTGGGCTCTAACTGCTGACATGAAATATTGAGTATGTTCTAGACCTGACGTCACTGGATGGCCCCCATTACTGTAGTATTTGGGCACTACAGTCTTGAATGTATTTCTCTTTGCAAGGCCACTGTAAGGTAGGACAAGCTTACCATCCTCAGTTTACAACGGGGACATTTCATGAGGCGATTTAGGAGCCTTGATCTCCATCTTATCTATGGACAGTTTGGACCATATCACCTTCCAGAGCTCATCTTAATTGTCACAGTTGTTTCTGTGCAGTGATAAAAAAAAACTGTTGGGAAATAGAAATGACCTTTTGGGATTGGAAAACCGCCTAGACATAAATACGTCCCTGGCTGCTCTGTTGATAAACTGATGCTCTGTGAGCATCCGCCAAGAAGTTATAGTGCCGGATCTGGTTGAGGAGGCTCCTGTTCACTTGGGGGAAAAGTACTTCTTGGGCTGGTTCCTTTTGTCATCAAGGGACAGTAACAAATGCTTCCATTTGCATGCTGCCCTCAGGCTAAGGAGGGAAACAAAACCGAGTTGTTCCAAATTCAGAGGTAATGATTTGCTGTTCTAATTCTTTATCTCCTTCTCTACATTAATCTATAGCAAAGTAGGGGGCATTCACCTCTGCCTTCTGCTTCTATTCAGGGGAGGAAAGTAAACCGAGGAGACAATACATTTCATGTTATTCCTTAAAAACAAAATAGTTAGCATTGACTCCTAAAAACAAAGTATATGCTGTGCATTCCCATTAAGGTATCCTTGCTACTGTTATCAGTTACACTTTTCTTCAATGTCACCTTGCACTGTGCTTCAGAGAAATCTGTCAGCCCCCTCTGCGGTCTCCCTATTTATATCCTCAAGCTACAAGGAGGCTGACTGAGTTTAAGAACAATAGCTGGTTAGAAATTTCTCCCTGCAGTCCTTATCAGTTCATGTGAAGTTGAGTTCCCACTGTTAAAAGAACTCTAATTGCCACCCTATATTGGCAATCTCGCTGTGATCCCACCGCAGCAGGTATGTGACTAATTACTACAAACCTTCGTATGGGATTTGAGTCAGATTTTTTTAAAGTAACTGTATGTTGCTGTAAATCTTGGGAATTAAGATGAAGTGAAACAATCACAAAAAGAACATTTTTTCCTATTTCAATCTGAAACTTCTGACATAGCTAGGAAAGGCCAAACTCTCGTCTCATGCAGTCTTATTAGCCTTCACTTTGCTGCTGCAAGTATGAAAGAACAATGGAATTGGTTTTATTTTAAGCTGCTGTAGAACTGGAAACGTAACCATATTTTCGGAGTTTTACTAGTGTAATTACGTGAAAAGAGAATTTGGCATGCAGTCACTCACAGATACACCCTGAGATCATTATGATGCTCCTTCACTGATACTTCAGAAGCACATTTCCAGACCTGAATCTTTTCAGAATGAACGGAAAAGGACAACAGACAGGATCAACTTCTTTTTAAATCTGCTTCTAATAGTTCCAGTTCATTAGTTTTGTTTGACATGAAATATTTTAAGGTCAACCCATACCAAGTTTTTGTCAAATACAGACAGGTTTAGTGAACATCGTATGTAGAGACTTACCCATATAAGCTCAAGGGGTGATTGTGGCCTACATGATAAAGACTGGAAACAACAAGCTCAGATCTAGAGCTGGCTGCAAAGTATTTTCTCCCCTTGTCACCCCTCTCCAACAACAAAAAAGTGAAACAATAATTTAAACTTTTATTTTTGACCAGAAGGGAAAGGGGTACTGAAAAAAATAGGTTTTTAAAGAAAAAAACAAATGTTTGTCAGTCTCTGTTCATGTAGAAGTCAAGTCCTTTGACTCAGTAGTAATCTTACTCACTTATTGTCATTGATTCACCTGTTGTTTCTACCACTAAAAACCCGGAGTAACTTCAAGGATTGCCTAGGCAGAAAAACAGGGCAGGGCAGCACCTTAGGGTTCACAGGACTCAGCTCAGGTTTAGACAGCTTAATTTAAGGCAGAAGAGAAGGACTGGCTAGTGTCCATGAAGGAGGCAAAAATAACCTGGTAAAGGAGGGTAAAAACTGCACGGCTCCTGAGAGTGGAGTAGCTTTCGCAGCCCCAGGGCTGTGCTCTGAATAAATGCAAACTTGTTTAGTGATCTAAATGTATGTATCTTTAGACATTAACTCTTTCAGAAGAAGTATAAGTTTTCACAGGCAACAGCCTACTTTATCAGATGCTGGAAATGGACATGGGTAGGAAACTACCAAGATCTTGATTGCATGATTTTCGTGGAAACTGCAAATTCAGGCAGACTCCACAAAAAAGCACAGGCTCTGGAAAAAAACAAACCCAAACTTACCAACAAGCAGAGAAGCTCTGTGGTTTTGGAGCTTGGTGGGGAGGGGAAGGGGAAGGATGGAGGTAGAGTTGGGCAAGGCTGCTCTTAGGTGCAGAGGTGAGGCAGGGTGGAGCGGTAGTGACATGGAGCAAGGCATAGGCCAGCAGCAGCCCGTCCTTGGCCAGCCCAAGGTGAGTGGTGGGCAGGACCTGCTGTATATGTATCCCCCTGCATTACAGAGGGACTGGGGGGAACAATGTGCTGGTGCCCTACCCCTTGCTTTGCCCCTGGCTGACAGTGCCCAGGGGCGCAGCAGCAGGTAGAGCACAGGGCAGCCAGGGTGGTGCAGGAGGAGCCATCTCTGTCACCAGGGCCCCCGACCTGTGCCAAGTGCAATGCCCGGGCCCTGCAGTGGCTGTGGGCAGGCCGTCCCACCCAACTGCACCACCCATCCATTGGGGAGGACACATGGAGTTGTCCCAAGGCAAGTGCTCCCCCTAGCTCCTTGCCCTCCAGCCTCACCCCCATGCTCCAAGACTGCAGGCCTTCTCTACTTCACAGTAAGGTTTGGTTTGGTTTGCAGTGAGTCCACCAAAATTGTGGAGCTCATCGCTTGGGGATGACCCAAAACGGCACCTTAATTACCTCGATTAAGCCTGAGGAAGCCATAAATCCATGCTTAATACCACACAGATTAATGGCTTCCCAGGGCTTAAACAAAGGTAATTAAACTGCAGTTGTGGGCCACGTGGCAATCTCCAGGGACAGGGTGGCACTGCCAAGGCCACTTGGCCAATAAGAGGCATGGGGAGGCTCTGCCACACTCAGCCCACAAAAATGGATGCCACCCCAGGATCTGCCCATGAAATAGGCCAGCTGCCTCCTCGAGTTCAGTAGACCCCCCAGACATGGAATTATCCATCTTCCAATTAAGTGCTTTAATGTGCACACACACATGCACATGTACACACATACCACAAAACTGCTCTCTAGCTCATCAGCATGAAAAGTTTATGCAGACTACCTTGACAGCTATTAAAATGCCATTCCTATCTCACATGCCTCTGTCATTTGAACTAATTGCAGTTGTTTCTGAACCTCTGTAGTTACAACAGTGGCAGCGTTTCCATGTTAAGTCCAAGTTTTAGAACTTGGTGGCACAAAATTGCTTTGGGCTAAAGCTCACACATTACAGTTCTAAAAAATACAACTGGATCTTACAGATGCAGGAAGATTTGTTTTGTGCTAAGGAGAGTAAAATTAAACAATTTTGCTAATCAATGAGGATTTTTTTTTTATTTAAAAAATCATTAATTAAAAAAATGCTACTAAACCTGAGCTCATCCACTTGTATTGTAATGATTTTTTTATTATATAACCCAACATATGCATTCAGAAAAAGTCTTCATAGATTTTCAAAGCCACAGCTCTGATAGATCTAAAAAGCCAGTTTCATTCTGGTAGACAAAAGAGATTACATTTAAAAAAAATATTTAGGCTTACACAATAAAGCACTAATGACTCAGATATCATTTTTTCAGGTTTAGCATTTAGGCCAAAGTGGGCAATTATTTGGGCTCGAGGACCACATAGGGAGTTTTGGTGGGTTGCCTTGGGCCAGGTCAGTACCCCTTCTTCCCCTTGCACCAAAGGTCCCTATGTGGCCCAGGGTAGGTGAGCAAGGCTGAGATTGGGGCCTGGGTCGAGGCCACAGACAGGCAATAGCACAGGGCTAGGGCAGAACCACAGTCTGTTGCCTGCATACCCCTACGACGGGCACCAGTTCTGCAGCAGTAAATCATGGCTCTGTCCCAGGTCCCGGCCCTGTGCTCATGGAGGAAGCCACCACCAACAGAGCTGCCGGGAAGTGAATCCAGTCAACATGCCACCCCAGCCCTGCTATGCACCCAGGGGTGGCAGGACCGTTGCACATGCCACTGCCCAGACAGGAAAAAGGGCTAGCTAAAATCCCTTCATGGTCCTGATCTGACATGTGGACCATATTTTGCCCACCCCTGATTTAGGGTATGTTAAAATCACTTAAGTATTGTTCTTATGAACTGTATTTGTATGGCAGGGTAATACAAATATAGCAAGAGACTTTGTCTGTCATCCTTTTCAATACTACTACTATAATTTTGCTTAAGTCAAAATCTGCCATTATTTAAACATGGGCAAACAGCAAAGCTTTAATAACAAAGCCCAAACTTGGGCTTTTGCTTTCCACAGGAATAAAATGAAGTATAAATCCAGTCACTTTTAGAAAGTTTTTCAGCTGAACTTTTTGACCTAACCTCCCCTTTCACTTTAAATTCCAAATTTCCTGATTGAAGCAGGCAACAGAAGTCCCCTTAGAACAAATGTGCTGGACCCCATGACTGAGAAGGGAAGGTGAGGAGAGGCTTGGACTGCATTAATGTAATATCTGGAGCCTTGTAATGTGGAACAATTACCAGCTGAGCCAGCAAACAGGGGCAGAAAACAGGGCAAGCAGTTTTCTGGAAGCAAGAGGAGGAAGGGGAAGGGGAAGGGGAAC
The DNA here is from genome assembly GCA_030014935.1 of Caiman crocodilus. Taxonomy (NCBI): domain Eukaryota; kingdom Metazoa; phylum Chordata; order Crocodylia; family Alligatoridae; genus Caiman; species Caiman crocodilus. The sequence goes on from JAGPOW010000261.1 coordinate 16,464,034, forward strand.
TGAAGCCAAGCACCAGACACCAGATCCATCCACTGACCTGACCTGTTGTCTCAGGAAGTCTGCTGCATGCCCAGAGCCCAAATCCAACATATCACATAGGGATTACAAAGACTCATCCAGTAGCACCAATGATACTGCCAAGGGAGACCCTGAGCAGATCAAAAGTGACTACAGAGCTCTGGTTGCAAAGGTGAAGGGGACTGGGGCACAGGTCATGCTCTCTTTGATTCACCCAGTGAAGGCAAAGGGCCCAGGCAGGAGCAGAAACATCCTACAGATCAATGCCTGGCTGTGCAGGTGGTGTCTTCAGCGGGGCTTTGGATCTTTGACCACGGGATGATGTTACAAGAAGAGGGATTGGTGGGAAGAGATAGGATCCACCTGAAGAAGAGCCAGAAGGCATCTTTGCAGACAGGCTCGCTAATGAGGAGGGTGTTCAAGTAGGTTTGCTAGGGGATGGAGTCCAAAGCCCTGAGGTAAGTGGGGAATTGGGTGACCTAAAGAAAGAGCAAGCAGGAGGGGGCAACAGCAGAGGTGCTCTCACACTTCCTGAGAAATCAGGTCAATCAACTAGTTATCTAGTACATGAATACATGGAGCCCAGGAAACAGGCAGGAAGAATTAGAAGTCCTCACACAGTCACAGAGCTATGAAATGACTGAAATAACAGAGAATTGAAAGGAGCTCGCTTGCATGACTGGAGCACTGTCATGGAGGTACAACCTGTTCAGGAAGGACAGGCAGGCGAGAAGAGGAGGAGTTCCACTTTATATGAAGAATGTATATGATTGTTCAGAGCTCCAGTGTGAAACTGGAATAGGCCTACTGAAAGTCTCTGGGTTGGGTCAGAGGAGGGAACAACAAGGGTGATGTTATGACGGGTGTCTACTATAGACCACCAGACCAGGAGAAAGTGGTGGATGAGGCCTTCTTCAGACAGCTAATGGAAGATTCTCAATCAAGCCTTGGATCTCATGGGAGGACTTCAAACACCCTGACATCTGCTGGGAAGGCAATACAGCCATGCACAGAATATCCAGGAAGATTTTGAAGAGTGTTGGAGACATCTTCCTGGTGCAAATGCTGCAGTGACCAACTTGGGGGCCATGCTCTTCTTGACCTACTGCCACAACCAGGGAAGAACTGGTGGGGAATGTAGTAGTGGATGAGAACTTGGGCAACGGTGACCACAAAATGACTGAGATCAGGATCCTGAGGAAAGGAAAGATGGAGAGCAACAGAGTAAGGACCCTGGACTTCAGAAAAGCAGGCTTTCATTCACTCAGGGAACTCATGGGCAGGAAACCAACTGAGAGGAAGAAGAGTCCAGGAGAGCTGGCTGTACTTTAAAGAAACTGTACTGAGGGGGCAGGAACAAACCACCATGATGTGCAGGGAGACTAGCAAGTATGGCAGAAGACCAGCTTGGCTTAGCAGGGAACTCTTCAGTAAACTAAATCACAAAAAGGAAGCTTATAAGAAGTACAAACTTGGACAAACAACTAGGTAGCAGTATAAGAGCATTCCTTGGCCATGCAGGGATGAATTCAGGAAGGCCAAAACACAATTGGAGTTGCAGCTAGCAAGGAACATGGAGGGGACCTGATTGCAGCTTGTTTCTACAAGTCTGTCAACAACAAGAGGAGGATCAGGGAAAGTGTGGGTCCCTTACTGAATGGATGAAGCAACCTAGTGACAGACAATACAGAAAAGGTTGAAGTGCTCAATGCCTTTTTCTCCTCATTCTTCACGGCAAGGTCAGCTCTCAGACAATTGCATCTGGCAGCAGTTTGCAGAGGAGGTGAGCAGACAATAGTGGTGAAAAAACAGGTGAGGGACTACATAGAAAAGCTGGACATATATAGGTCCATGGGGCCAGATGGGAAGCACCCAAGGGTACAGATGGAGTTGCCTGATGTGACTGCAGAGCTACTGGACATCTTTGAAAACTCATAGTGATTGAGAGGTCATGGATGATTGGGGAAGGGCACATTTCCCACATTTAAGAAAGGGAAAAAGGAGGATCTGGGGAACTACAGACCAGTCAGCCTCACCTCAGTCCCTGGAAAAATCATGGAGCAGATCCTCAAGGAATCCATTTCTAAGCACTTGGAGGAAAACAAAGTGATTAGGAACAGTCACCAAGGGCAAGTCAGGCCCTGACTGCCTTCTGTGATGAGGTGACTGGATCTGTAGACATGGAGAGACCAGTGGATGTGACGTACCTTGATTTTAGCAAGGCTTTTGATATGGTCTTCACAAGCAAGCTAACGAAGTACAGGCTGGATGAATGAACTGTAAGATGAATACAAAAATGACTGGAGCATCAGGCTCAGAGAGTAGTATAATCAATGGCTCAATGTCTAGTTGGCAGCCAGTATCAAGTGGAGTGCCCCAGGGATCAGTCCTAGGGCCAGTTTTGGTCACTGTCTTCATCAATGACCTGAAAGATGATATAAAGTGCACCCTCATTTAGTTTATAGATGACATTAAGTTGGGAGGTGTAATAGATGCACTGGACGGTAGGGCTAGGATTCAGAGTGACCTAGACAAATTGGAGGATTGGGCCAAAAGTAATCTCATAAGATTCAACAAAGTCAAGCACAGTTCTGCATTTAGGACAGAAGAATCCCATGTACCAGTACAGGTTGGGGGCTGACTGGCTGGGCAGCAGCTCTGCCTAAAAGGACCTTGGTGTTACAGTGGACAATAAGCTAAATACCCTTGTTGCCAGGAAGGCTACGGCATACTGCATTGGTAGAAGTGTTGCCAGCAGATCATAGGAATTGACTATTCCTTTCTATTCAGCATCCTGTGTTCAGTTTTGGGCCCCCTCACTACATATAGGATGTGGACAAATTTGAGAGAGTCCAGTGGAGAGCAATGAAAATGGAGAGGGGGCTGGGACTTATGAGGAGAGGTTGAGGGAACTGGGCTTATTTAGTTTAGAGAAGAGGAGACTGAGAGGAGATTTAATAGCAGCCTTCAATTATTATAAGCAGGGTTCAAAAGAGGATGGCGCTAGTGGTGGCAGATGACAGAAGAAGGAACAATGGTCTCAAGTTGCAGCAAGGGAAGTTTATATTAGATATTAGGAAGACGTTTCTCACTAGGGAGGTAGTAAAACACTGGAAAAGGTTACCCAGAAAGGTGGTGGAAGCTCCATCCTTGGCGGTTTTTAGACAAAACCTTGGCTGGGATGATCTAGTTAGAGACGTATTCTTTGGTGGTTGGACTAGATCAGAGTTTCTCAACCCAGGAGTCATGAAACGTGGATCACACAAATATATGAAAGAGTTGTGAAGAAACTAATGGATGGGCTGACACTGTTTTCAAACTGCAAGGGCAGCAACATGGGCATCTTCTATCCAGAGGCATCTTAATTTGCAATTCACCCCCACAGACCAAACCTTGATGAAATGTATAGTTTCTTGCTGCCACAAGTACAACATCATACTAAGTATCAGACCTTCCTAAACAAAACATTTCATGGACAGTCTTTATGGTGATGGCCATTAAATAAGTGCTTATAATTATTTGTGTGAATTAAGAACCCCTAACGCATTTTTAACCAGCCATCCAAGAAAATAATACAGTGGTATTTTTAAACAAAAGAAGGGCATGAAGAAGAGGGCTTTCTTTACTTGTATAGTCCAGTATCCCTGTATTTGTACAGTCCCCTTTACTTGTACAGTCTAGTTGATTGAAGCTGAATCATAAAATACTATTAAAAAGCTTTGGAAGCTAAAAGCAAACTCAATATGCCTGTTATTTATTTGACTTTTACATATATCTACTTTCTACGCTCCTACTTTTAAAGGATTCCATCTTCATTTAATCAGCCCTCTGATAGGAATCAAGGTCTTTGATTCTGCACAAACCTAATCTGTGCACACTAATAATCTCATAATCTTCAATGGAGTTGCTCATGTGCATAAAATTAAGGACATGTCTGCAGGAATACAGCCTAAATAAAAGGTAAAGACCAAGCAAGTGACAACAATATTTATAATAGAAAATTAAAATATTTAACTATGGAAATCAGAGTTTAACTTTTAATGAAATGCTGACTCAAGAGTTCAGAATAACCAGTGCTATTTGTGCTATGGTCATTACCAGTGATGGAAGGTTATATAATAAGTCATATTTTAAAAGCTTGCATTTAAAATGTTATTTTACCTTACCCTTTGTCCACTATATAAAATTTAAAAAATTCTGATCATTGTAAATTTTTTGGCCTAGACCATTTGGCTAGGGACAGACATTACACATAAACTTGATCAGAAACTAGTTTAAACCTGTAACAGAACAGACATTCAGTGCATGTAAACCAGTTTGAAACTGGCTAAAACTGGTTTGAGATTAACCTGGTTGAATCTAGCATCAAACTTAACCGATGTAGATCAAACCAGTTTATGCAATGTCTGTCCTAGACTCCTTCCTGGTTTAACTTTAACCAGAGTCCCCCAGCATCCCAGATGCCTTGCAGCCCTGGGCGGGGCTCTCTGCTCCAGAGCAGGGCTGGCCCTGGCTCTCTACTCCCTGGCTAGAGCTCCGGCAGAGACTACAGACACAGCAGGGTCTGCCTGGCTACCCCCTCCCCACCCCCACTTCTCTCTGCTTAAGCAGGGATTTTACACCCTTCTCCCCCCCACAGCAGGAGCAGGGACCATAGCCAGTATGTGGTATGCTAGCTGACAGGTGTCTGTGTACGGCAGACAAGACAAAGCACACAGTGTAAGCTTAGGGCTTATTGGAGATAATCAACAGGTAAGCTGGTAATGTCCTTCCATCCCTTCCTTAGAAAAAGTTGTTTAAGAAGAGCTTGAACTAATCAGAGATGCTTTTGTTTTCTTAATGGAGTACTAAACGCTGTGTTATCAACTCCCTGATGGCTCCCTCCTTGGTCAGGAGCAGTGAGAGGGGTGACCCCTCCCTAATCAGAGTGTCCTGCCAGGGCCTGGCCTCACACCCCTCAGCTCAGCAGTGTGGAAGGGAAGGGAGGGCTGCTGCAGTGCACCCTGGCTTCTAGCCTAAGCCACTACAGTCATGTGCCTGCATTTTCTTAGAACGGAGGGGGTGTCTTTACAGTTATAAACAGGTTCAGCCTAGCTAGGTTAGACTAATCCACAAAGATTGAATCAATTCAGACTCAGGCTTTTTGAATGTCTGTCCCTAGCCTTTAAGATTGTGTGTTAATTTTTGTAGGCTAACTATAAAGTGTGCAAGATTATTCATTACTTTCAACAAACAAGCAGGCATCAAAGTAGAATCTGGCCCCTAAGCCACTAGCATCCTGCCTAGAAATGCCAACTAGATTGAATTCCTTTCCCTTGTAGTAACCACTGTGGGTAGTTCCACACTAACATGTTTTATTCATTATGTAGTTACACTGTGGTTGGACCCCAAGATCCAGTCAAGATCAGGGCTCCGTTGTACCAGCTGGTATCCAGATAAAAAGGAAGACCCAGTGTGTTCCTGGAACAGCATCCAGGTTAATTTAAGAAAAGGCAAATCTAGTAAGTATAATGAGGAAGAGAAGAATAAGAAGCTGTAGGCAAGAGCAGCAAGATCATGCTGGTGTTCTGTACATGGGTTCATTATGTACCTGACATAAACTTTCTAAGACTAGGTGAGACAGGGGGAAATGGAAAGTCAGCAGAGGGTGAATTAATAGAGGCAGGTGAGGAGGGAAAAGCAGGAGAGGGAGAGATGCTGAGGAGTAAGAAAGGGAAAATTGTTGAAAAGCAACAAATTTGACGTCAGCTTTGATGCCTGGATTTAGCAAGGAAATAAGTTGATTATCTGTCACAAATCTTGACTTGTTCTTACTTCCTTGAGTCTGACTGCCAGATTGGACACAATATGGGCAACACCAATTCAAGCAGGCACGCACTTGCCATCTGGATGTACTCCATTTCTGATTCCATTTAGAGCTCCAATTATAAGAAACAGAGCTGGGACTTCTGTATCTTTGACTCTGTTACCATGGAAACCAGCACTAATTGTATATATCGCTAAGTTTTAAATGTATTCAAATTTAACACATTACTTTGAACATATTAAGGTTGTTTCGCTCTCGCTCTCACCTAATACTTCCCAGTTTGCCTCCTGGCTTACTTGGCTTATAAGCAGTTCCACTCGTAAAAAGATACAAGTATGTAGGTGAAAATTACATTCATTTTCTTTTATGTAACTAAGAAGTAAGGTCATGTAAATGTTTGATCACCCACTCCCTGCTGCTGCTGTAATAGAATGTGAAGGGTTATGTTTCATACTAAAGATGTGTCAATGCCACAAATATGAGAGGAAGGAAATGAGACCAAGGGCATCAGTGTTTTGAAAGATGTTGCCCGCTGTGTAGGGCACACGTGCAAGCCACACAGACTGTATAAAGCAGGAACTGGTGGGAGTGCCTTGGGAGCACGGGCATGATAGACATCTGCCCACAGCACTGAAGGCTTCCATGCTTTGAGGGCCAATGCATACAAAGTGGGAGTAAAAAGGCAGGGCTTATTCCCGTAGTGGTGCAGAGATATAGATATGGACCTCAGAGTGGTAGGCACCATACAAACACAGATCAAGAGAGACAGCTTTGTGCCTATCTTCATGGCGCTCGCCAGTCTTCCTGTTGAAGTTAGGCCACTAGGCAGCTAGCAGTGCAAGAGTCATGGGGACAAAGGAGGAACAAGCAAGGAACCTGAGTGTAACATCATGAGGCAGCATTCCTGGAGGTGGGAAGAGTCCTGGGTCCTCATCCCTGCTGCCAGGGATTTACATTTTACTTTTACATTTACAATGTAAAATATATTCCTGTCCTGGCTCTGATACAAGATGCAAGACGCATGGGTGTAAGCCCGCTGCACCCTCGTGAGCCCAGGGACCCCAGCGAGACCCCAGGAAACCCGATGAGCCCTGGGCTGCCCCAGGTAAGCAGAGACCTAGCCAGCTGGGAGTGGGCTAAGTGAGCCGAGAGGGGTCACGCCCCCCCCACCTCGGCTCCTACCTGGCCCAGCCCTTCAGGGAGCTGCATGACTGAGCTACCAGTCCACAAGCCAGGTTATGGGGGGAGTACCCACCTTTCCTTCCCTTGGTGAAGGGGAGGAACCCTCCTTAGCCCCTCTAGCCTCCTAAAAGCAGCAAGGCACTGGCCAGCCTTTCTGTGCATGCACTCAGTTTAAAAAGGGCCTGGCAACAGCACAAGCCTCATTCCTGTCCCAGCTCCGGTGTGAGATGTGCAGGTGTAAACCCGCTGCACCCCCCTGGGCCCAGGGACTCCCAGAGAGATCCCATTACCCCCGACGAGCCCTGGCCTGCTCCAGATAAGCGGGGACCCATGGAGGGAGGGACCTATGCAGCTGGGAGTGGGCTAGGTGGGATGAAGAGGGTCACGCCCTCCCTCTCAGCTCCTACTTTGCCCATCCCCACAGGTAGCCGTGCAACTGGAGCCTCATGAACAGACCACATAAACAGGCACGCTTCTAGGTCCGGCGCAATTTAGCACAGGAGTTTACATGGGAGGGCAAGCAGGAGGTCCCGAGGCCCTGCCTGTGAGTCCCCCAGGGTAGACAGTCCCAGCCGCAGTCAGCCCACCAGTGGCATGACGTGGATGGGCATGTGCCACAGCCCAAGAGTCCCCTCAAGGCCTGAAGTGTCCCCCCCCCGATGCCTCAGAGACTTCCACCCAGACAGAGCCCATGGTTCTGGGCTCCACGCAGACGGAGTCCCTGGCTCTCAGCTGTGGGGGCTGCCTGTCGCTTTTTCAGGCTCTGGGGCCCAGGAGCATGGCCACCTCCCCTTTTGTGGTCTGCTCCCTACTGGGGTCTCTGGTGCACCAGCTGGAGGAGCTACAGGGTGCAGTCCAGAGACTGCATGTCATCAGGGACTGTGAGCAGGAGATCGACTCCTACTGCCAGGCCCTTCTCCCCCGGGACATGGAGAGTAGACCACGGTCTTCCCCCAGGACAAGGGAAGACCTGGGGACCTCCCTTACTGTCCAGCCCAGGGGTTGGACCAAGGTGGCCAAAGGCCCCAAGGCCTGCCACACCAATGCCCCCGCCCCCTGCTTTGCAACAGGTACAAACTTCTTGCAGCTCCAGCAGAGCCTGATGAGTTGCCAGCTCCCACAGACAACACAGGGTCAACTGTAGCTACTGCCCCCACTCTCCCCAAGACAAAACGCAAAGTGTTTGTCATGAGAGACACCATCCTGAGGGGGACTGAGTGGGTAACCTGCCACCCCAACCCCTTAGCCAGGGAAGTTTGCTGCATCCCGGGAGCCCGCATCCAAGACATTGTGGAGAAGATCCCTAAGCTCCTCCAGCCCACTAACCACTATCCCATGCTCCTCATCCATGTGGGCACCAATGACGTAGCTCAGAACACTCCCAGCCAGGTCATGAGGTGCTACAGGGATTTGGGAGTGGGGCTTAAGAGTCTGGTGGCACAGGTGGTGTTTTCATCTATCCTCCCTGTCTCAGGGTATGGGCTGAGGAGGGAGAGGAGGTTCCAGGTAGTCAACCAAAGACTGCGGCACTAGTGTCATTGAGAAGGCTTTGGCTTCCATGACCACAGCCTGCTCTTTGGTAGAGAGGCAGTGAGCTGCTGGGAAGGGATGGCCTCCACCTCTCTCCACAGGGGAGGAGGCTCTTCTCAGCCAGACTGGCTGACCTGCTTCACCAGGCTTTAAACTAAGCCTGCCAGGGAATGGCTACTGCCACTGCTGGCCCACTGAGCAACAAAGCCAGCAGGTCAAGGTATTTAAGGGATCCCTGCCCCAGCCCTGGAACAATCTGTAGGCAAGGCAAGGGCCCCCAAAGGGGCACTTGCGTTCCTGTACACAAATGCCAGGAGCTTGGGGAATAAATAGGATAAACTTGTCCTCCTGCTAAATGTAAATAACTATGATGGCATAGGGATAATGGAAGCCTAGTGAGATTCCACCCATGGCTGGACCACAGGTATAGACAGCTATACCCTATACAGGAGGGATCTAGTGGACAAAATGAGCGAAGGTGTAGCTCTCTATGTCAAGGAAAGCTACATGTCCCTGCAAGCCAACATTGGCACCCACAGTGGACAACTTGAAACCCTCTGGGTTAAAATCCATGGGGAACACAGCACAGGGACTACTACAGACCCCCTACCCAGGGTCAAGACCTTGATCAGGAGTTTACCCAGGGTCAAGACCTTGACCAGGAATTAACTGAGGCCATGCACTCCCAGTGCATGACTGTCATGGGAGCTTTAACTATCCAGACATCTGGTGGGAGGAGCACTCAGCCAAATCCAAGCAGTTGCAAAATTTTCTCTCATGCATGGATGACCTCTATCTGACACAGGAAGTCTACAGGCTGATGAGAGGTAAGACGCTGCTCAATCTCGTACTGGCAACCAGGGATGACCTAATCAATGAGCTAACAATTGAAGGGAAGCTGGGTGACAGTGACCACGATCTGATCACCTTCACCATCTGCCGTAAAGCTGGCAAGACTGTCAGTAATACAGAAGTCCATGACTTCAGGAAAGGTGACTTTGACAAGCTAAGGAGGCTTGTCAGTGAGGCCCTAAAGGGCCACAGCTGGTTGCTCCTCAAGGAAGCTATCCTGGATGCACAAGCAAAAACCATCCCGCCTCAGAGGAAAGGAAGCAAAAGAGCACAGCAGCCCCCTTGGCTCTCCAGGGAGCTGGTAGACCTCCTTCATCTTAAAAGGAAGACCTACAAAGGATGGAGGACTGGAACCACCACCAAGGAGGAATACTCTGCTCTGGTCTGGGCCTGTAGAGAGCACACTAGGAAAGGCAAGGCTGCAATGGAACTCCAGCTAGCTACAAATATCAAGGACAATAAAAAGTCCTTTATTAGATACGTGGGGAGCAGGAGGAAAAGCAAGGGCAACATTGGATCCCTGCTAAACCAGATGGGACAACTGACAACCAATGCCTATGAAAAAGCAGGCTTGCTTAATGGGTACTTTGCGTCAGTTTTTCACCAGTCCCATGCAACGCCCCTGCCCACTGTGGGTCAGGGAGGCCTGGATGAGGGAGATTCCTTGCCCTCCATCGAAGCTGACCTCGTGAAGGAGCACCTTGACAGGCTGGACAGCATCAAGTCAGCCAGCCCTGACGGCTTATTCCCAAGGGTACTCAAGGAGTTGGCAAACATCATAGCCCAGCCCTGGCATGGATCTTTGAGAACTCCTGGCACTCTGGTGAAGTGCCTGAAGACTGGAAGAAGGCCAATGTCATGCCTGTCTTCAAGAAAGGGAGAAAAGTAGATCTGGCAAACTACAGGCCCATCAGCCTGACCTCTATCCTGGGGAAGGTGTTGGACAAGATTATCAAAGAGGCCATCCTTAACGGGCTAGCTGACGGCAATATCCTGAAGGATACCCAGCATGGGTTTGTTCCAGGTAGGTCTTGCTTGACCAATCTCATTTCCTTTTATGACCAAGTGACCTATCACCTGGACAAGGGGGAAGAGATTGATGTCGTATATCTTGATTTCAAAAAAGCCTTCTATCTGGTATGCCATGATCACCTCTTGGAAAACTGGCTAACTGCGGCCTTGACTTCACCATGATCTGCTGGCTGGGGAACTGGTTCCGTGGTAGGACCCAGAGAGTTGTGGTTGACGGTGCTCAGTCACCAGTGGGGTCCCTCAAGGCTCTCTCCTAGGGTCTATACTGTCTAATATCTTCATCAATGATGTGGACATTGGTGTCAGAAGCAGGGTAAAGCATCCACACCTAAGGAAAGGAGGGTGATCCAGGCTCTGGGGCCCATCTTGACAGGCTCATGAAATGGGCGGATGAGAACCTGTTGGTGTTCAACACTGAAAAATGCAAGGTTCTCCATCTTGGGAGGAAAAACCTGTGGCATGCTTATAGGCTCACCAGTGCTATACCTGGCTAGCACTATGGATGAAAGGGACTTGGGGGTCATGATTGACCACAAGATGAACATGAGCCTTCAGTGTGATGCTGTGGCTAGTAAAGTGAGCAAAACACTGGCTTGCTTCCATAGATCCTTCTCAAGCAAATTCCAGGACATCATTCTCCCATTGTACTAGGCATTGGTGAGGCTGCAGCTGTAGTACTGCATCAAGTTTTGGGCTTCACAATTCAAAAAGGATGTGGAGAAGTTTGAGAGAGTTCAGTGGAGAGCCATGCACATGATCAGAGGTCAGGAAAACAGACCTTATGATGAAAGGCTGAGAGCCATGGGGCTCTATAGCCTGGAAAAGCACAGGCTCAGGGGTGATCTGATGGCCATCTATAATTTTATCAGGGGTGTTCATCAGTATCTGGGGGAACATCTGTTCACCAGAGCGCCCCAAGGGATGACAAGATCAAATGGTTCTAAACCCCGCCACAACTGTTTCAGGCTGGACATAAGGAAGAACTTCTTTGCTGTCTGAGCCATCAAGGTTTGGAATAGACTGTTGTCAGAGGTGGTTCAAGCATTCATTTTGAAGGCCTTCAAGACACATGTGGATGCTTATCTTGCTGGGATCCTATAGTCCCTGCTGACTTCCTGCCCCTGGGGCAGGGGGCTGGACTCGATGATCCTCCGGGGTCCCTTCCAGCCTTCATGTCTATGAAATCTATGAAATCTATGAAATAATTATTCTAGGAGAATGGCAATGTAGCCTAGTAACAATGGTATTCCCCTCACTGAAGAGATCTAGAGTTTGGCCCCTTCTACTAGGGTTATTTCTGTTTTTTATCTAATGATTGCCTACTGTAAAATTCATAAGGAGCCCTAGAAGTATTCACTAGAACCGAGGACTTCCATCTCCCAGGTCAAATTGATTTACATCTCCCAAAATGTCTCTATTTTAGACATTAGGAAACCTAAGAGCAAGTGCCTCCAAAACTGAACTGAATCTGGCCCTTGTGCCCTTGATAAATACTCTAGTAATGCAACTGTGAGCCTATAGCTGCTTGTATTCCCTTGGCATTCATAATATACTAAGACAACCCAGGGGTTATCCACAGGCCAAAAGCTACTGGCGAAACAATATCATTCCTTCAGCAATACCAACGTGGGAGCTGCCATAATGAAAGTCTGTTATCTCCAAGTTGTTGCCTGTAGTGAAGACTGAATGTGAGGGAAGGTGAGGGGCCCAAGTGTAATCAGTCTCCAGTAGCTGGTTAATCATCCAGGGCTTGAGCCCAGGCTTCTTGGCCCAGAGGCATGAGAGTCTAGTGTTTGAGCTGCAAGACCACTCCAAATAAACCTCTGTATTTCCTGGTTAAAGGAGGACAACACACCCATATTGGTATTGGCTCCTATGCACCAGTACTCTTCAAGCCAGACCTGAAGTAGCCATATCTAGACCTCTGAAGATAATTAAGTCTTCCATACCCATGAAGTCTTTGGGCTCTTAACTAAGATTCCCAGCAATGTGCCAGTTATGGCAATAGATTTGCCATGAGTCTCCTGTGAATAGACTCAAGGCCACCAACTAATATCACAGTGACCACCAAATAATCATCCACTGAAATCCTCGTTCACTACTAGCAGGTAGTAAACTCAAGCCAGGGACACAGGAGCAAAGAGCTTCCAGTGCTTGCTGCTTACCTACCAAATCACCCAGTCACCATAAATATGTTCTCTTGTAAAGGAAGATGCAGCATTGTTATATGCGCACATTCTTGTCTCGGAGCAATTTTTAATTTTATTGACAAAGCAGACTGCGGCTAAGAGAGAAAAAATGAGAGAGCGCGCACATGGATGTATGCACCCAAGACATTTTATCTGACTGACTAAACACATCAACTACCACACTTGGTATTTCTTAGAAGATTTTAAGATGGAGTTAATCTTTGATCATTTATTAACTTAAACACTTTGCATTTCATAATAAAACAGAAACTGTTCTTTTCGAATGTCACTTCTGGTAGATAAGAGAAAGAAGAAAGTGTACCTTTAAAAAGTAAAAGCCAAGCAAAATGTCTTCTGTTAAATGGCCACAGGCAAATCGGCTTTAATACAATCTGGTCTCCATACGAGTCTCTCTCTATTGTGTCTGATAACACCCATGAAATCCAACAAGAAAGGATTATTTTAGACTGTAAATTGAAAAGTAAAAACCAGGTCAGTCATTGAAATAGTCACCTGGCTTTAATCGTATATGATTTCAGGAAGTGGTTATCTGTATCTGTATGGTATTGTCATGCCAATATGGTAAACCAAGCTAGATAGCCATTTTAATCAGTTGGGCACACAATGAACAATGTTAATTTCAGGGAGCATTTGGGAATAAACACATATTTGAAAAGATGACAGTGTTCCTTTGAATGGGGATTAGGTACATAGGAGAAGGATGTGCCCTAGCTAAAGCACAGGCCTTTCCCTGTCTCTGCCCCTGGTTTGGTGAACAACACTGCGAAAAAATCATTTTTCTCTGTTTACCTGCTTTATCAGGGGTTCACAGATATAGATAATAAAATGGGTATGATAATAGGTACCACACAGGTGCTGCAAGGTGCAACTGCTATTTCTACAGCTATATAATAGCCTTGCAAAGACTTGTCTGTTTGTTTAAATCACATTATTCTAGATTGTCATTAGGTATTTTGAAATAAATCAGTCCTATGCTATATACCAAGACCTGCTTTTGTTAATTAACTATGGGCGAGGGTGAAAGCACTGCCTGTTTGGGTCACTGACAATTTGGAAATTAAAGCAAGAGACACATGAGCAAGTAACATGGAGACACTCAAGCTCCATGTTAGCTCAAGTTCCATGGGGGAAACCAGCATGAGTTCGGGGGAAACCAGCACGGGTTCGTAGCAGGCAGATTGTACCTGACTAACCTAGTCTCTTTTTATGACCAGGTTATGAAACGCCTAGACACAGGAGGAGGGGTGGATGTTGTATACTTAGACTTCAGGAAGGCCTTTGATACGGTATCCTACCCCATACTGGTGAACAAATTAAGAGGCTGTGACTTGGATGATTACACAGTCCGGTGGGTGGTGAATTGGCTAGAGGGTCACACCCAGAGAGTCATGGTGGATGACCTGGAAGGGTGTGGGCAGTGGGGTCCCGCAGGGCTCAGTCCTTGGACCGATACTCTTTAATGTCTTCATCAGTGACTTGGACAAGGGAGTGAAGTGTACTCTGTCCAAGTTTGCAGATGATACAAAGCTATGGGGAGAAGTGGACACGCCGGAGGGCAGGGAACAGCTGCAAGCAGACCTGGACAGGTTGGAC
>JAGPOW010000261.1:16504046-16517266 GCA_030014935.1 Caiman crocodilus
CAGTCACCCTTCATCTGAAACTCCAAGGAGACTCACAGGGAGTCTCTGCTGCTCCAAGGAGTCCCAGTACAGCAGAGACTCCCTACGCCTGAAGCAGGGTGTTTGTGCCTGAAAGCTTGCAAACAACTTTTTCCTAACCACTCCGTGGGTCTAATAAAAGATATCGCACACTGTATCTTAGGAACTCCTTGCTCAGGTGACCCCATACCTGGAACCCTAACTCGATCCTGCAACCCTTCCCTCCCCGTATGGCCTCCCGAGTCTCACCAAATGTCAGGGCAAACTGAATACACAGGTGAATTTTAGAGCACTTAAAGGAGTGAGCCCGTAAACACTGAGTCCTTGAGTGAGTGTGGGAGAGATGCTTAGAACTAGTCACAGCTACGTCTTTAGTGTATTTGTTTTACGGTGTATGTTTAAAGGTCTCAATAGGGAATTAAGCCTTATTGTGCTGCACATACGGTAGAAGAAATGTAGTAAAAGAAAATGTCCTTCCTCAGAGACTTTACAGTTAAAACAAAAGACCAGAAACAGGAAAGGAGTGGACAAAGAACTATGTGGGGTGTTTTGCTCAGGGTTAGCAGCAGAGGCGAGAATTAAACCTAGTTCTTTGAGGGGTCACTCTAGTGCCTTGTCCATCAGATCTGTCCTTCCCCTGCTTTAGCTGGTAGTGTCTTGAGCTCCCCAGAAGGCTTCCCACATGTCTTCTAAGGCAAATACCAAACCACATATTTCCCAGTCTCTCCCTTCCCCCACCCCCACCCTCGAATTTCATTTGCTAGCACAGGAGCTTTATCTGTCAACAAGGGAAGTGCCAGCTGAAGCCATATGACTGTGCTGGCAGGCTGCTTGGTGTTGTACCAACTTTCTCACTAGACACACTGCTGCTTTCTTGTATTCACACGCTTCCACAGCTTTGACAACAAGCCGTCATTCCCCGACATCCCAACTAAGCCTCCATATCGGAGCAGAACAACCCTGCTTGACTTCCAAAGCTACTTCTTCCTCTGGCGAACTATCAGACATATTTCGTGTATGAATGTCAACCAGAGGAAAAGAAAGGTGACAATATTAGCTGTTTTTAGTTTTCATTAGCAGTCCCTTTTCTAGTCCATTCTTTAAAAACATTTCTTAAATGGTCCATTCTCCCCAAATGTTAGCAGCATCATTGCTAGGGGTCCTGATGCCAGTTTCTCACCATCACTCTACATTCAATCTCATGCTTGGATGCTTTTCAGCATCTCTAGGCACGGCTTCTGATTTTTCAAAGCAGAAAAAGGGATTTAGCTGTACACAATCGGTTAATTTAAATTCTTAAATTTCTTGCTTCCTAAGAAAAATACCATCCAAAAATAATGTAATAAAGATGTTTAAATGAGTTCCTTGGACTTCTCATCTCCATATATGTCTGCACAGTGTCTAGTATAAGGGGTTCTAGTCTACGATGCAGCTCTTGGGCATGGCCGCAGTACAAATAATAATTTACTACTACTATCTTCAAAACGAATCCATGCACAAGTAACCATACCAGCTTGCACTGCTTTATGCTTTCAGCCCATATTTTAAGCGTTATACTTAAAGCTTCCAGCTCGTGGGCTGGAATTTTCAAGAGAGTCTAAGGTTGGGCATCCAATTTCCTTAAGCTCCTTTGAAAAGAACAAGCCCTGGAGATTAGCTCATCTGTCTTTTTCTTCCCTTCTGCCTCATATTTCATTTGTCTCCATTTCTGTAGCCCTTTGAAATTATTTCACAGGACTTTTAGCCTTTTTTTTTTTTTTTGATGGTGGATGCAGAGGGAGGAGACTCCTTTTTCCCCCTCCTACTGCAATCTTCTTAAAGAAAGGACTTAGGAAACTTTTTAGAAAGAGTTTTATTTTGTAGATGCCCATCCAATTAGCAGTGCTTCTTCCTTCGTACTTCTCCTCCTATGATGTCTTTTCCTTCCCTCATACTTAGCCACTTCTGCAACACTCCTGAGAAAGCACCACTGAGAAGCATGTGCTGCCTGCCACTTCCCTCTCAGCACATGCCTAACCCAGAACTGAGTCAAGAAAGTCACCCTGCAGGTGTCCTCTACTGCCACTGTCACACATACTGGAAGGAGACCTTGAAAGCAGAGCTAAAGGGTACTTTCTGCACAGTTTAACTATCCCATTTCTCAGTCTGGAGCATGCAGAGTAGGATCAGGTGAATGGGACATGCTTCTCGACTGAGCCTCAAAGCAGCAGCAGACACATGCTTTAACATCTGCTAATCTCTCCAAGGGGAGAGATAATCATCTCCAAAGGGAAGTGCTGAAACCCCAATTCCTTTGACCATTTAAAAGAAGACTGGACAATGGACTGGACAATATACTGTAGAGAACGACCTGACATTGGCGAGTAATGGCCAGTTGCTTAGATACTATATTTGCTGACGGGTTGACGGATTAGATGATTTTACAGGGATTTCCCCATCTCTCTCCCACACTCATTCAAGAAGACCTTCATCACCAGGAGAAATATATCACTCTGGACAGCTCTACCAGCAATCCTGCCCTGTTATATTTTCCTTAAAACATCAAGAGTTTTATAGTTCAGTCAGAAAAGAGCAATCATTTGGCTGGCTCGCCTTGCTTTTTACAAACCCAGGCTGGTTATTGCATTTTTTTAGTGTCTCGTGAAATCTTTCTTGAAAAATTAATTCAAATTGGCTCAGATAACAAGTGCTGTCATAGGCCCCTCGGAAGCAGTCTTAAATAACAGGTAATCAGGGGGAGGTGGACCCTGCAATGCTGCAGGGATTGCTCTAAGGTCCAGATTTACGTAACATCTTCATTAAGGAGGTTTGGGTGTTAATCAGAGCTTTAATGAAATTTCCATGATGAATGGTAATGAAGTAGGAGGTGCTGTGCAGGAATTAGAGAGAGAACAGGCCTGATATTACGCAAGTAGTTCTTTTGCAGAAGGGCTTGTGGGGGATGAATACAGCCCCATATTACTTGGAAGTGGACCAGAGTCTTCTCCTTACAACAGAATAAAATCAGGAGTGGAATGAGTAAGAGATCAGAGTCAGACCCACAGGAGCATGTCCACAGAACATGAACAAGTTCTACACCACAGCATCAACCTGACTGTGGCCCTTTCCAGGCACTTAAAAACAAAGACTTCATCCGTGTGCTTATTCCACCATTAATCACAATGACAACAATCTGGGAAAAGTTAAAAACTTCATTAACAGGCACACCTATAAAGGATTTAATTTTCCTACTCAAGTAGTCACATTACAGAGAGATTTCTTTTTTTCCATTTCTTGCTATAGACACGGAGACACTGAAAATAGTCAAGACTACCGATGGAAATACATTAGCTGATGTGCGAACACTTCCTCATTAAAGCAGCTGCCCCAAGAAGGAAAAGAGGCTTTTTGAAAAGAAAACTTGGAAAAAAATGCTTAAAAAGTAATAAAATCCTATACGAAAGGAAGAGAAAAAAAAAGCTTTCAAATGGTTTAGAGAGCAGTTCGATTTTGTACTGAATAAAACCCATGAGCAATAATATCTTCAGCATTTCTTCTGCATTAAGTCTTACCTGGCAACTTCAGTATTGCAAAAACACAACTTAGAATTTCAAACCTGTCTAAATCTTCGTTAAGCACTCCTCAGCCCACTGGCACAATCTAAAAGCAATCCCACTGAACTGCCTTTATGCTAATTTATGCTAAACCTGGGCTGCTACCCAATTAAACCACAGCTATTGACAGTCATTTTCATTATTAATGCAGAGCTGGATTTTCAAAAGTTTCTTTTCTGACTTTGCACAAAGTCTAATTGATTTTCAATCCAATTTGTGCTCCCAAAGCACATAAGTGGGTTTGAAAATTCCACCTGTAATTATTAAACTATTTCCAGGGATACATCTCCATAAGGTGACCGCTCCAATTAGGTGGAGAGCACTTTAATGGGGGATGATTGAACACTCAGTCAATACGGTCAGAAAGCATATGTCACTGTAGCCGTTAAATTCATCTCTAACCAGTGTTTAAGGTAAAGGAGCAGTCAAAAGATGAAAACTGTCATTCAGTCATTATGATCATGACAGAATAAAGAATGGAAATCCCTGGTAACAACTGGTATTTCAATGGCACTTTCAGCGCTACATTTACCATCCCAATTACCAATAAATATAAGGTCTTTCACCCAAAAGAAAAATCAGGGCTACAGCATGCAGAACAGACTGAGCACGTTGTATGCTCGGTTTGGCATGAAGCATGCACTTAGATAGCAGCAATGTTTCATCTCTTTACCACCAAGGGTTTGACAGGAGGTGCAGTGAAGAAATCGTATTTCTGGAAGCTAAAGAGCTCCATCTGCTGGTCAAGGATACCAGCTGGTGGTTCAGAAATGTAACCAGGAAGAATTAGAAATATTCTGTACAGTCCAACTGATCAAAGGATAACGCTATAGATCTCTATTTCCAGAACGGACTGAAATGATTAAACCAAGAGTTCAATTCTCCAAAAGCTACATGCATACTGTTTGGGGCAGGAAGGATTCTCTCAGGTGTTTCCTGTTATCCAGAAGTATTGCCTAAGCTTTCCTTCTGTTCATTGCTATATGCATTACTTCCTTTCCTAGAGCTCATGCTGGTGGATGTCTCTCCTGGGAAGACAGGGCAGCTGTAAGGTTTGAGCAGCACTGTGAATAAAGCTTGCAAGATAGGATATGCATAGGATTGGAAGGGGATGCCTAGATCCTTGAATCCAATTCAGTAGAGTTGGATGCATTGGAAAAGTCATGCCATGATTTCCACAATTGACTCAAGATTAAGAAAGGCCAGTGGCATCTAAAAAACGTGGCCCAGAGGTACAAGAGGTTATCAGCAGAAATAGATATGAAAGTGCCTGTATTATCTAGAGCAGCAATCTCCAACCTTTTTAAGTAGAAGAGCACCTTCGGCACTGAAAAGCAACCCAAGATCTACTGCGCGCTGCTGCCGCTCCCTGCCCTCCCCCCGTGCCCAGCAGGTAAGTCTGTGGGGAGGGAAGGGGGCAAGGGCAGATGGAGGCAGAGGGAGAAAAAATTATTTGGGGGTGCACCTGCCCAGTGGGTGTGCCTCCCCAGCAGGTAAGTCCTGCCCCACTCAACTTACCCTTGCTCCTGCCTCTGCAGCACTGTCCCTCACCACGGGGGCCTCAGTCTAGCCCCCGCCCCTTCCCTCCCTCACGGACTGAGCTGCTGGGCATGCACACGGGCACTCAGTCCCCCACCCCAGCCTCAGATCGACTCCACGGGCTCGGAGATCTACCACAAGAAACTGCAAGATCTACTGGTGGATCCAGATCCACTGGTTGGTGACCACTGATCTCGAGGAAGCACCGCAGAAGGGCAAAGGTACCATGACAACCCACCGATAGGAAAGTCTTGGGGAAAACATACAAGAGTAGCCTTGCAGGTCCAGCAAGAACTGGAAAGGGCTCCAAAGGTGCAGCTGAAGTATTAAGTAACCTTCCCCACAACCCTGTGCAATATCGCGTCTCATGGACTTGTGTCCATGAGACAGACACAAGTTACTGCTGGTAAAGCTACCTCGCTGCTCTTCAACAACAGGCCTACTGCTTATGAAACATGAAACAATGACTAATGTTTTTGGCAAGGCAGGGATTGCCCCAGAACTCAGCTCTCTTTGAATAAACAAGAAAAGGCCAGGGCTAAAGCAGCAGAACAATAAGCTGTGTCCCGTCGAGAAACAGAGCTGGATCTTCACATGCTCCCTTCTAAGTACAAAGATTGTACTTGGAGCTCCTTCGCTCCCTCCTCGCCTCCTGCTAAGTGCTACAAGGCATGCACCAAACATCTGTACCTGCTGGAAAATGTGGGAAAGCACACATTGTTCTGATAGGAAACAGCCAGCGGGGGAAGGACTTAGATGTCAAAAATGGAAAGCCCTTGTTCCACAGGCATGTATAAGTCTCTTCAGTTGCACAGATCTTGGCCAAACCTTGGCATCATTCCAGTTTTGCCCGGGAACAAAAGCATGAGCCATTTGAGAACCAGCAGCACTCAGCTACACGTCGCTGTGGCTAGGCTAGCGAAGCAGTCCGAAGTTTCCTGTTTCTCTACCGTAACGCAGCTGCTTCTGTAACAGGGGAGTGAGATGCACTGAAAAACACAGTGCTGCACATTTTACAAAATACCACGGGTTTGTTTTTGTTTTTTTACAGCAAGCCTCTCAAACCTACAGTGTGGCTGTTCTGCTTTCATACCGATTCTTGAAAGAGGTCCCGAAACAAGAAGAAAGCTGGGTATTTTGAATCTGTGTGCAACTTGCTGGGTTAACTAAGAGATGTGTTTATTTCCCTAGCTAAACGAAGTGAAGAGGAAGATTGATGCTCCAGAACGGTACCCAGAGCTTTGTACTGCTCAGCATTTCACAAGTGTAGGGATCCCATACAATGTGAAGGGGCCTGACTTTCATTGAGATACCAGCTTCAATTTGCAACCATGGCTCTGGGTCTTCAAAAGACACAGCCCCAGAAAAAGTAAAAGTCTGTGTCCTGGCTGACAGTCATTTCTGAATATAAATTTAACACTTTCTGTGTTACACCGCGCTGCAGCCTGTGAAACCAAAACGTGGGTGTCAGAGTGACGTTCAGTACTTGGCAGCAAGCCTGGAGTGAGAAGGAAGCATGCATGCCCTATGGACCCAATACTTCATGAAGCAGCAAAATGGAGAGCCTCCCATGCTGTGCAGGCATGACTAGGAATAAAACAGATTTCTGGTAATTCTTCATTCAGTATCAGACACTACCATAACGTTTCTATCATGGGTGCTAATCTGGTGGCCTCAAACTTTTTCAGGTTGTTAGCCTGACGGAGCCCAGGCCTGACTTTCAAATGCATGCTACAGCTCCAGGTGTGACAACGGACTCAAGTAGCTCAGCATCTCTGCATCACCAGCTGCATAGCCAGGATCAATGGCTTTTCCTTTCCATTTTTGAGGATTTGCTCCTAAACAGCTGCTAGTTTAGTACCCAGGGTCCCAGACAAGTCTGGATGTCCCTACTACTGGCATTTGTTTGGGTGTATCTACACTGAATGTTTTTACACCTCAAGGCTGCAGTATGGACATATTCTAAGTCTAATACAAAAGGGAAGTGGTTTTATTCCATTTTTCAGCTGATCCAGAGTGATTTTCAGCTTTCACATTGTAATCGAAAGTCCATGCATCACGCCCCCCACAAATGTGACTGGCTGCTGAACGAGGCATATGCAAGACTTGCTGGCTGGCAAAAGCTGTGCCCTCACAGAACCTCCTTTATTACAAGCTACACTTCTCTGCCAGGTTTTATGCACTGGGAAACACTTCACAGCAGCTGATAAATCAAACATTTTGCAGCAGGAACTCTATATACTTCCCTCTTCTGGTAATCCCTCCCCTCTCTTGTACAACTCCCCATGCTAAAGCAGAAAAAATGGGAAATAAAATATACAAAAAGCCTTGTTGTGAAGTTATTAGAGTCCCTGCAAACACATTGCATCTGACCCAACTACAGGCAAGTAAAGAAATTAAAAGACTTATTAAAGAACATACACCCAGCTCCTCCATATCCAAGCATGCTTTTCATCATTAGCACAGCTACCATTCATCAGCACTGTAACTTTAACACTGACCTCCGAGCTATACCAGGCTTCCACCAGCCTTTTTAATAGCACTTCCACACACAATCCTTTACCAAACTACTATTGAGAGGGCACAGGGAGGGACGAGTATAGTAAAGTGTATGCAGAAGGACAAAGTGGGGCAGAGTTAAAGTTATGGTAAATGGTCTGTAGAGTACAGTAAGAGGGCTGTGTGCTTGTGGGTGGAAGTGTAGCAGGTATTTACCATGAGGTAGAGTCACTTTTTTTCCTTGTTTTTCTGGGTTTCTGGGGCTTGATGCCACTTAATAGGATTTCACTGTATGGCTGCATAAAATGCAATAAGCATGTATAATATAAGGCTTGAAGACAGTGGCACGCAAGGTTGATGGCCAGTGGTACATTGGCCGGTACAGTACGCTGACCCAATATACTCCTCCTCCTACAGAAGCAATTAAGTATAGTAGTGCATGTAGAAATCCCAGCAACTGTTCAGCCAGGTTTTTTTCTACGTGCATTAGTTGCCGCAGAGTCACATTCAGAAGACTGTGCTCACTCAAAAATACTAAACTTTTACATCAAAGGTTGTATATCCCAGAATCTGGGACCAGTTCTGACCTCAGTTTCCACCATGGAGATAGATCTTAGAGTTATTTACCTCTCAGAAGTCAATGGAGTTACATTACAACCCATTAAATGAGAGATCTAACTCAACTACTGTATGATCTATCAGGTAGGTAAGGGTGCTGATTTGACTGTTGTTGGACAAACATGGATGGGCTCTTACGTCTATGATGCTGTCCCAAGCTCTACTGAGACACCGAGCAATACCGAAACAGGTGAGCCTTATGCAGCTCCACATTCCTGAGCTGATGCAGCAATTCCAAAGTCTCCTGGCTTTCTACACGGACCAGCTGGACTTCCCACAGCCTCCACCTGCAATCTGTGCCTCTACCCTTAATAGGCACCAGGGGCCAAAGCGATTTCAGCCCTTGGTGACAGTGGGATATCTGGCAAGACGAGACTTCACTCCTCAAATATGTGTTTGATACACCCATCTGTTCAGCTTTAAAATAGCTTCCAAAATCCAGCAAATTCACAAGTCTAGCACAACAGATACTGTGACTGGGGCTACAGCTGCTGTTCTCTACAAACACTGAAGGTTTAAGATTCTGATGTCTCCAACTTCTTTTATTTAATTAGTTGACTTTTTTTTTTTAAGAATTGTTAAATACAGACAACAAGTAGCTGCAAAAGCTTCTCTCACCAACTCCCAATACCAGCCCCAAGGATGCTAGAGGGGTAAGGGAGCACTTTGGAAGAACTGCTCTTGGTCTTGTTCTCTCAGGTTCTGGCTACAGACAGAAAGAAGCAGAAGCCTTTTGCAGATGCCAGCCTCACACTGCTTATGAGCAACAAAGCCAGTCTTGGAGGAAAAAATGACAAGACGGATCAGTTTTCTCTAAGGACTGGATCTACCACAAACCAAAACCAAGCAACCACCGGGCAGTTGTGACAGGCTGCAAAGACATCCAGTGGTGTGACTGGCAATAGATTAACATTTTCTGTCCTCAGTGTTCAGCATGAAAGTACCAAGTTCCTTCACCTTTTTTTGTCTTTTTGGACCCAAGTACGAAGCCTACTCTGGCAACAGACTCCACATCTTTCTTGTTTTATTTGAAAAATGCAGAAACAACTTCAGCAAAGGAGGGAACATTGAATAGTTCACTATTCTGATGACTAGCCTAAGCAGAACTGTTATATTGTTTATATTTGGTGAGCAAAACACCCTTCCTCTGGAGGTTTCATTGGATAATCTCATGTCTCATTTGTGCAGAGCCAACCTTAGGGAAAATGGCACCCTGGACAAACTTGTATTTTGGCACCTCACCCACAAGTCACCAGTGCTGTGTGGGGTATGTGCATGGGGTGGGGGAGGAGTGCATGAGTGAGGGGCACACATGCCCCAGCAGCTGTGGGTGACAGGAGACCTCGTGGACTATCGCAGGATAGCACATATGCTCACCCAAGATGCTGGCCTGGTGCCAGGTGGCAGGACTGGGGACAGCAGGGGCTCAGCCCAAGGTAACAGGAAGAGCTGGACACTGCCACCCATACCCTCAGCCTTAGCAGTGGTGGCGGCGGCTGGGGGAGTTGCAGCTTGGTCTCCAGCCCCAGAAAGTACATGATGGCAAAGCCCTTGGTGTGCAAGTTCAGGCTCCCCAGCCATGCTATCTTCTTGGGTGAGTATGTCTGTGTCTGTGTGTGACTCCATGAGCACAGCAGCCTAGGCTGTGGCCCACACTGCCCATCCATAAGGCCAGCTCTGCATGTGCATAATGAGCAATGAAGCCATAGCCTGGAATGAGATAACTGCAGTTATCTTGCAAAACCTATATGCCTTTGGGGCTATTATTCAACTTCCAGCATGAAACATTCCAAGAAGAAACTTAAAATAGCTGCTATTCTTTTAAGCAAAATATATTGCCCAGGCAGTCTGAAAAACAGTCACAGCCAATACATGATGTGCGTGAGTGTAACACCTGCCTGGCTGCGGAGACAGCAGGCTGGGCAGGGAAGCAATGCTAGAGCCTTAACAGAAAGGGTTGGAAAGAGCTTGCCTGCAGGAGCTCCGAAAAAGTGCAAGCCTAAAAACTATGCATGTACCTGACTGGATTGCCAGCACAACCGTGGGGTCTGGTTGGCTGCATCCGGGATATAAATACAGCAGATGGCGGAAAAGAGAGAGGAGGGGGAGGAGCTGTTTCTCAACTTGAGGGAGAGGATTGGGACAATCTGTCCACCCAGGAAGGGAACTAAAAGCCTTCTCCAGGGAGCCAACCCATCAGAATAGACAGACAGCCTATGGTGCTCATTAAGAAGCTGAGTCCCCTATCTTGGAGAGGAGCTGTGCAAACTCAGGACTTGGGTACCCCAGGAAAGGGAAGGAGGGAGTCTGTGCTTGCAGCTGGGTCAGAGCCAGGGGAAAGTTTAGGCTTCAGGAACAGGGGACCTGCCGGTAAAGGGAAGCGGTCTCTATTAAGCAGTCCTAGTTTGACAAGGAAAGGGAACATGGGGAGGCATTTAACTTCATAGTGCTTGTAAGAAGTTTATTTACAGGGAAGGAATCATTCTACTGCCATCTGGACAGAGGTTTCAATTTGAAAGAAACACTGGGACCCCGCACCCTACTTCTCAGATGCCTGTAGGAGCCACCCACTGCCATCTGGTGACCACTCATAGCAACAGCAGTGTTGCCATTTATTTTTATTAGAGTGAACTGAATTCCTAGTGGAACTGAGGTTTAGAGTCTATAATCTGTGAATGGACATATACTGATATGACTGTTGTACATGGGATCACTAGTTGCATGTATAGCATGAACTGAACTAATGTAGCTGATGTTAACATGGAGTGTAATAATAGTGAAATGTAACCATGTCAGTCTTGTCCTGTAAGCAATTTGAAAACTCCATTTTGTATCCTTCTGCCTGACATAAGTGAATGAACTCTGCATGGCCTTTATGTATTAGTGTGTGTGAAAAGGTGAATGGTGAGAGAATCGCATAGAGATAGGAAAAAGAAAATGTAACTGTTTATGTAAGCAACAAGGCGCCAAATGTACAAGTTACCAGTCAGTAAACTAATTAATGAATGGCTGAAGAATCCCTTTAAGGCCTAGGGCACAAAGGTGATAACGAGGAGGAGGAATGCATACATCCTGCCAGATGAGGAGGAAGGACACGCCAAGGCTGAGATGCCAACTTTGACAACCAAACTGACCTCAGGCTGAGATAAACTGAAGCTGAATGAAGAACAACTGCAAAAACAGAAGCCGGGTATGGAAAAACCCCAAAGCACTGAAACAAAGGATATCAACCCCTATAAAAGAAGACTTTAAAAATGCCAAGTTGGGTGAACCTCTCTCTCAACTGCTGTTTCCTCAGGGCACAGATACGTCTGTTTCAGTCCACTCCAAGCTGTTATCTACAGGATCTTTCTCTTGTTAAGGCCTGGGCTGGCCACCCAGTGCCATTATTGACCAACTGCTGCTGGTAACTATAATGTCTGGATGGAATAGTTGTTTTGTATTTGTGTCTGCATGTAATGATATCCATGATAAGCTGTTTGTGTCTATATGAGTGGTCTGTTCAACCCTCTGTGTCTAATTAATGTAATCAATAAATGCAGCATTTTGCCTTACCCCCCTTTATAAGGTCTTGTTCTTGATTTGGCAATTGGAATTTAAAGTAACAGATAGCCTATTCACTAATGTGGGTTTATAGAAAATATTTTGGTTATGAGTTTTAATGGGTGTTGTTGAACCTATGTAATGCATATATGAGTATTATATTTATTAATCTTTTTTCTTCTTTTCTGTAAATAGTTATAGAAAAATAAGGAACCCTATCAGTTATTTAGGCTGGAGTGGGTTCTTGGGAAGGTGCAAGTGAGGAACACACTTTTTTGGGTGGGACACCTCAGGCTAAGCTGCCTGAGGGAGAGCCCAAAACTACTAACACCCTGAGAATCTTGAATCTGGTGTAACACATGGCCCTGGTGCTGCGGAAGGGTTACATGAGGAAGGTGGGGTTGAACATGCACTTAATTTAAATACAATTGAGCTACAAGAGAAGTAACAATACAATATAATGCATCAGGAAGAAAAATTTCAGACAAAAATATACAATGAACATACTGGGTGGGGATGATGTGCAGATATCTCAATCCTGACTTTGGGGTGGGATATGGGAAAAGAAAGTGACAGTACTTTTATCTCTGTGATCATTACACACATGCATATGTGAAAATTGTCATTTGAAATCCTTCTGAACATGCATCCTCTCTGTTTTGGTTCTGGGGTCCTATTGACTGCATTTCTCTTGCTAAAGAATCAAGTTGCTTTTAAGTGCAAAACAAGAGCATTGAGTCTCCAGGTTTTGTTTCCTCATAAAGGACTTGACTGCACCCAGCCCAGACTAAACTGGTAGAAGGACGTGCTGATGTCTGCTTTAACTGTGGTAGAAATTAACTGAGTATTCAACTGGAATTTGAACCTGGTAATGCACCAGTTCTTCCAACAAATCTCTGGAGACTATAAACTCTTCTGCTGTTAGGACACTGCACTAAAGTAATTCATTGATTAAGAAAAATAAAAGGAGTCATCATGTTAAGAAAATGATGGAGAAGTCACTGAAAAGTGAATGGGACTGAGCTAGATTTCAATTTACATGTGCCTTTAACTATAGTGGTCTCCAAGATTAATCAAGACACTGCAATGCAGTCATATATTTTAAAGTGCAATTTCAATTATTTTAATATGACTTGAGGGGACAGTTAATAGTGCTTTGGTGTGGGAAAACGTTAATCAGAAAGACACGTATTCCTTTTTTTAGCAGTAGCATATTTAGTAACAGAAGTTATACAGTAATCCCACAGAGCCTGGTGCACATTGGGCATGTAATTGAAGAACAGTGGTAAGTGGGAATTGATTCCCACAGAATAGGGGGGATCAGCAGGTGTTGGGGGAGTCCCTGTTCCCCCGTGCGCTGCCAGGAGTGACCAGGGATAACGGTCACAAGCTGGCAGAGAGTAGGTTTAG
>JAGPOW010000261.1:16528480-16541421 GCA_030014935.1 Caiman crocodilus
GGGGGGCCCGGGGCATATCAGCCTGTGTGAGGTCTGTGCAGGGGGGGTGCTGAGTGGCCAGACGCAAAGCCAGCGGCGCATGGCAGCCAAGCAAAGTGGTGACACCCTTGGCACATGCCGATGGCTATACGGCACTGTCCACGGGGCCCCCCAAAGTTCAGGACCATGGGGCAGTCACCCCGATTTTCCCCCCCACCCCCCGAACAGATGGCTCTGCATAGAGCACAAAGATCCTAAATCTTGTGCAGTCTCTGACACAGAGAAAGGAATAAGTAGCTAGTTTTATAATAGCTAATGGTATCCAAAATAAAACACTACTGTTGAGTGCAGTGAATGCTAGATAAATCATGATATTTATAAAGAGTTCAAATTAGGAAAGATCTTTTATTTTTGAGGGGGAGAAAGGGAAAAGGAGTGGTAAGAGGATACTAAAAATGAGAAAACTGGTTTGATGTTTTTGAGTCAGAAGGGTGGAAATTTTCAAGCCTTCCCAAAAGAGCTCTTAACCTACAGGCGTAGTCTAGTCCTGATTTCTTTTACGATAAAGTCCACACGTGGAGAATACAGCTCATGGTTTAGTAAGCAGCATCAGTGACCACATTCATAAGCGAAAGCAGAAGCTAGAGTTGAGTCACTCTCAGCTTCTCAGGTTATGGTTCAATCTTTGGCATTTCTGCCAATCTCCTTCTGAAAGCTCCATCCGGGAGCTGGTGGTCTGAAAAAGCATATTGTTGGTGCTGATGAGTGAAGGTCTGTGCTGAGATAATGGAAACATGTCAAGTACTTTTCTTATCGGTATTTTACTCATCACCTTTTTTGCTCAGGCAAGAACAGGTTTGTCTGAATGCTCCGATGTCCAGAGTGGAAGTGAAGTGGCTTCTCTGGGTCATATATGAAAGTGATATCATTCAAGTCTGCCCAGAGACAAAGATTGCTCCACTGCTACTGTTAACAGAGTACCCCCAGTCTTGATGTTGATGATTGAAGTCACCTGCATATAAGGTCATCTGGGCAGGGATGTGATTGACAACACGGCAGAAGGGGACTTGTATATATTGTCAGTGATGATGTCATTGACCTGGATACCGCTCCATTCTGTTGCACTCTGGGAAGTGCTCTGTCCCTCGGTAGCGTATGGCAGGTGGTTTCTGATGAAGGTAGTGAGGCCATGGATCCTGCTGGCTACAGAATCTGCAAAGCTGTAGCCTGAGAGCTTCCTCTTCTGCCGCTGCTCTGTATGTGTTTCTTGAAACAGGACTGCTTGTGGTTTTATTTCCCTGGTGATGCGTTCCAGCACTGATTGCTTAAGTGAGGTATAGTCTTCAACATTAGGTTGAGGAACGGTCATGCTTTCCCCTTGTGGATAGGAGAGGTTGCTCTGGCTCATCTTGTAGTTAGTATATCAAAATTAGAAAAATTGGAAGTCCAGTTGCCTTCATAGTGAATTTTACTTTTGCTGTACAGCTACTCACAGAAGGCACCACGAAAAGGTAATCACTGTCACCTCCAACAAGACTAATGAAAGAGCAAACCAATTAGAGGATCCATCAGAAACCAACACTGATCAAAGCTACAATACCTTTACAAACTGCCTAATTGAAAGAGTCAAACTCTGTGTACCTAGAAGCTAAGTGCCATGCTGGGACAAGCAGCGAGAACAGCTCTAACATCATCAAGCAATGCAATGACGCTGCAACTGTAAAAAGAACAACAGAACAGCTGGCTACCACATCGAACAATATAAAAAAGGGGAGATGGCTTACTACCACAGAAGGGTTGGACATGACCCCACTCAAGCAGAGAAGCATGGAGCACCATTAACTGCCTTACCTGCAAAAGCACCAAAAGACAACATTGTCCTGTGCCAGCAAATTGCATTGTGAAAATTCTGTGCAACAGCAGCAAATACAAGAACCCAAGCAAGCAATGCACAGAAATGATTAGACACCTGACTCACAAACAACTTAAAATCACCCAACATCAGCTTTAATTTAACAAATCCCATCTCTGGCAAGTTTAATACAAAGTGATCAATACTGGCCAGGCTCCCGAACCAAATAACACATTCCCAAAATACGTTACCAAGCTCAGAATTGCAATGAAAAGATGGCTTCAAAAATTCATATATAAATGTCTAGAAAGTAACAGACTTCCAAAAATCTGAAGAAAAGCTGATGTCATTGTTATCTTGAAACCCAAAAAAACCACCAGAGGATCCAAAGAACTACTGGCCCATTTCACTATGTCACCTACAGACTCACAGACTGCATAATCTTGAAACAAATAGAGAAAAACATTGAACCCCAGCTCCCAAAGAACAATCTGGCTTTGGGAAAAAGTAGTTTGCCACTGATCAAGTTATATTACTTACATCTGACATAGAAAACAGATTTGAACTGAGGGCAAAATAGGCACAGTCTTAATCAACCTTACAGTTGCCTATGATACTGTATGGCACCAACACTTCAAATACAAACTACACTCTACAAGCTATGCACTTTCGTCATGAACATGATCTCCAGCTTGTCATTAAAACCCATTACTAGCCACAGAGAAAAAAAGTAGAGTACAAACTCTGAAGAATGGAGTCCCCCAAGGGTCAGTGCTCGTACCAATACTTTTTAATGTATATACCTCAAACTTCCTGCATACAGTATCTAAGCAATACATGTGTGCTGATGATGTTGCCATAGACGCCCAAGAAACTGAGGTGCTAGAATTAGGAAGATGCTGAGTACTGACATGGGACTCATCCCTGACTACTTCCACTAGTGGCACTTAAAGTTGAGTATCGATAAACCAATATCATTACTCTTCCACCTGGACAACTGTCGAGTCAAGAGCACGCTAAATATCAGAGTAGCCAAACATACCCTTCCCCGTGAACATACTCCAACTTACCTAGGAGTCATGTTAGATCACTCCCTCAGCTATAATATTGCATTCAGAAGATCAGCAGTACAGTCACTGCCTGGGTTGCTACCTTTCCATGTTTAGCCAGCCCAGCATAAGGTACCAACTTCAAAGTGCTCAGAAACACTGAACTTACAGTAGCATATGCCTCAGCAGAATATTGTGCTCCTGTATGTTCAAGAAGATGCCACAGTAAAAAGCTCAGCACTGTACTTAACAGTGCACTGAGACTCATAACAGACTGAGATCTGGATACAGACACTTCAAAACAACACTTCACAAAGTGAACATCTTGGCCAGCCCCCTGTGTGAATGCGGGATCCAGCAAACAGCACAGCACTTACCCAAAAACTGCAGTCTTTACAAATGCCCAGATGGGGCAGATGGAATCTGCACATTGGGCAATGATACCAGACAGTGGCGCATACATCTGGAAGTTGATATCTGTCGCCACATGAAAAAGAGAGGTTACAGTTAACAAAACAATAAGTGTGCACCAAGAAAGACAAATTTTACTTCATGGCTCTAAGGATAATTAACATATCAACTGCAAACTGTAGAGGAGAAGAGTTTGAAATTCAAATGGGCCAGAACTTCAATAAAATAAAACTGAGTGCAGTTAATGATTTAGGGTGCTTAGCCCGACACATCTTAAAGGGATCGGATTCTCAGGTGGTGTTGATCACCTGCTCTAAAAATCACACTCCTTTTAAGTGTTTCAGAAAGGGTACTCAAAAAGACCAGGAGGCAGCTTTTCAGAATCTTTGCGAGGCAATGGGACGTAGGCTGTGAAGCCATCTGGGAAAATGAGACTCGGTCTCCCAAGACACACAAGGCATGCTTATCGGGACCGTGCGAAACAGCACCATTCCACTTCGACCCCCGTTTCGACGGAACAGTGTTTTGTTTTGAGTTTCATTTCATTTCAAAAGCAGCGTTTCATTTCGTCAAAACTGTTTTGACACTGTTTCCACGTTTCACTCATAGGCTATTCCACACCCAGTGTCAAAAAGTTTTGTGCTAATGCTGGCCCCACCAGCCTCCTGTCATTAAGCATGCAAATCGGGGGCCTGCACCCTCCAAAGGAGTCCAGCACAGCCCTGCAGCCCTCCTGGGGGTGCGGGCAGGCCCCCGATCTGCCTGCCGGGTAACTGGAGGCTGCTGCTGCCAGCTGGGACCAGCACTGAAGCCAAGTAAGCCTGGCTTTGAAACTCAAAACCCTAAAGCACCTCCATTATTTCTGGTTAGGGAAGCAGTGCAGCAGGACTC
Source organism: Caiman crocodilus (assembly GCA_030014935.1). Taxonomy (NCBI): domain Eukaryota; kingdom Metazoa; phylum Chordata; order Crocodylia; family Alligatoridae; genus Caiman; species Caiman crocodilus. The sequence continues at coordinate 16,532,663 of JAGPOW010000261.1, forward strand.
GCCTGCTGTAGTACTGAACAGCACATCTACATTGCCTTCATGCTTTTGAAAATTACTTTCCTCATCCAAAAATCCCGTAGAGATGCCTCCACGTGGATTCCCAATGAGCACCTTTGGCCATTGTCATGGTGTGTGTTTTCCTGTTTTTGTGCTAGTTCTCTGTACGGTTTGAATGGTGTCTTTCTGGGTAAGTTTTGGCATATTTTGTTTTCACAGTTTTGCTTGGCGTATTTAAAAGAAAAGCCCAAGTATGGACAGTTTTCAAACCAGAGTATCCATTATATGAATGAAGAAATGTATGGGGATGATGCCCATTGGTAAGAACAAGGGGTGGGAGCCAGGATGCTTGGGTTTTAGTCTGAGGTCTACCACTTAACAGCAGGGGAAACATTGCTCTATGCTTCAATTGACTCATCTATCAAGCAGTGTAGTAATAGTTAGCTCCACTGGCCTGAATCCTTTAAGGTCTTGTCTATACTGCACTTTAAAGTCAGCCTAAGTTATGCAGTGCAGCTCTTGGCTTATTCTGCTGCGCTATCAGTATAGTGAATAAGTTGTATCAGTAAAGTGCCACAGCACTTAAAAACTCTAGTGAAGGTGAGGCCTATAACTTCAAGGTGGAGGTATAAGCTTTCTGTGCTCTAGCAAAGTATAAGCAGAAGCTTAACACAGACCCATGTACAGTTAAGAGCAAGGCCTGGCTCATGGCAGTAAGAAATAGTAAGGACATTGTCCACATCAAGACAATTTACAACAGTGTTTAGCAATACAAACTGCTGAAACACTGACCTTGCTATCATGAGTCAACTACCTCCACAAGTATACATGCTAAAGGAAAAGGACATGAACAGTGGGTGACCAAGATCTTTTGGGTAATTTTTATTTTGCTAAACAGCCCTGAAAAATTATGGTGTGTTGCATTATCCATCACATTGTAGCTACAGAACATTAGTCATTTTCTATAACAAAGCCAATGACTCTGGACCAAAACCACTAGCATTTGGATCTCATTACTGAAAGCCAGGCTTTCCTACTAAAATAAACAAAAGATCTTTGCACCCAAATGATATCTACAGCAAATGAGTCAGTGGTGCATTATAACTGTTGATCATGAAAGCTTGCCTCACCACTTTGAATCTTGCCATTATTAAGTATCTATGTTTATTTTACATCGATGTGGTAAGCTGCTTGCAGCCTGCTATGAAGTCAAAGTCACTACCCAAAAAAAGCTTAAACCCTAGTGAAACTATCAGTGAACTCATCCATCACTTTGTTGTTCTGCTTCTCTTGAGATGAACTGTACTTGTGCGAGATCTTTATACCTGTCAGAGCTTATAGACTCAAAAACTAGCTAAGATGTAGTCAATTATTACAAAAGTCATTGTATATTCAGTCATATGCTTTTCCCACCTTGACAGTCACTCCATCAAAGATGCAAATAATTTACTGGAGTGAACATATTCTCCTTCGTTCTGTCTATGAATAAATATGCCTATGTTCAACTTCATGACAAACAGCCGCGCTGTGGACAGTGGATCCTTTTTGCAGATTTGCATGCTTAACAGCCTTTGCTCTTCTCAGTCTCCCCCACCCATGGCACTCAGAGTGCTTCACAGTTAGTTAATTGAGAGGCTCAGAGTCCTAGCTGCGTAGCTAGTAAATGGGCATAATGAAAGACTGATCCTCAGTTTGGGCTGAGTAAAGAGAACTCTTGACCCCAGGCATGTTGAGATAATTCAGGAAATCACTAGCAGAGAGAAATGGCAACACCAGCATCCTGCAAATTCACTGGCAGAACTGGCCTTGCTTGCACCACCCATCCTAAGTTCGGTGCTCTTTTTAACAAGAACCCACCAACCTGAAGCACAATGCAGTGACAGTAAGAGATGTAGCTGCTCCACAGCTCAGAGGAAATGCTTAGGGGTCACTCACCCAGAAGCGATCAAAAAGCCCTGGATTTTATTTTGTTGTTGCCAACAATTCCCAACCACTTCAACAGCGTGGGGGCTGGTTCTGCCTTTCAGACACTGGCTGGTTGAGGGGGCAGTCCAATACAAGTCTTGCGTGAGAGCAGAAATCCTCTCCAAGACCCTTGGTGTCCAGAGCAGCCTGAACTGTTGTTCAGGGACCACCAGAGCATCTCCACCTTGCTCCCTTTAAGAAGAGCATTCAGATCTCCTGAAAACTGCGAGCGTAGACTCAGACATTGATTTGGTCTTTTCCAGATCTGCATTTCTGCTGTTTATTGCTAGCTGCTCTTTCCTCTGGTTTTCTAAATGGCCTCCAGCCCCCGCATTGTTTATGAGCTAATTAGACTTTAATAGGTCAGAAAAAGGAGAACTGAACTACCCTTGTGATTGATTCCTGTGGATACTGGTGAATATACCAGGGGAAATAGAGTGAAAGAGTGATCCTGCTCTACATAGCAAGGACAGCCACAAGCTTTTTTGCACCAGCTTAGCCATATGGCAAGCCACAGACAATTAAAACAGCCATACTAGTCACTACAAACATATTAACCAAACCTGAGTTAACTGGTAAATAATTCCTCTTAACTGGGGAAAAAACCCCAGACTAGCGTAGCCATTCCCTTGACAGAGGAGGTGGGAAGATCAACGCGTTAGGTACTCAAGGTTTGGAAGTTAAGAACTTGTATAAGCAACTAAATATGCCTAAATGTTAACTGTTTGAAAGAGGAGAGCACAGATAAGCCTATAGTCCATCCCATTGCATTTGCCCATATATATGATCCTAGGTAAAAGAGAGAAATCCCAGCACCATCCTCAGTACTCTGCCTGGAGAACACGCAGGAAGAGTTGGACTCAGCCAGAAATGTGTTCTGGGAGCTACAATGAATGGCATTGTGTACCATAATGCGCGGCACTTCTGTGTGTGTTGGAGGGGTGGGGGCACACTTTCTGCTCAAGTTTCTTCAACTCATCAGACAAATACAGTAGAACATCACAGTCATTTTCCCATAATCTCAGACAGGTAACCCATGAGTCACAATCTGTGAAACTAGATGCGAGATTCAATTTCCTGCATACCAGTAAAGAAGAAATATCACTCAGGTAATTATCTTATTAAAGCAACAGAGCAGAGGATTTATAGAACATAATCCAGCCCTGAAGTGGACCCAGATTGGTATTTTCCTTCAATCAATTCTGTTTTCAAAAAAAAAAGGTCAAATTAATTCATTTACCATTAGCATGCAATGAGCTTTAAACCATTAGCTTTGGTAGAAAGCAGAAACCAATTGATTATACGTGCAAATAAGCAGTGCAACACAAAGTAGATGTTTCTGTGTCGGGCCCTAACAGGCAGCCCAGCCAGGACTAATTGCCTGGTGTGTTAACCTGCCAGAGATATCGAGCAGCCCCAGCATGGCTGATGAACCTGGTGGATGCTTTCTGAGTGTCCAGGATGACTGCTGGGGAGCGCAGCCTCGCCGTTCAGCTCACCTGTGGCCGCAGGCTGCAAGCCAGCCAACAGTTCTGCCTGAAGGGCTGCTGCCTCCCTGGATCCGGCTCTCTTGATTTTCTCATTTCTGACTCTGCTCTCCTCTGCTTCTGGATGCTGCCTGTTTGGAAATTCCCCTTTGCTTTGGAAACTCAGTCTCTGACTCCAGCAGCCCAACTTGGCCTGTGACTCGGATTCTGCTCCGGGAAGTCTCCCTCAGTTTGGGAAGTTTGGCCTCAAGCTCTCGTTTCTGGGCCTCCCCTGGTGGCCTGCCCACTAGGCCAGACTGTCTCCATCCTGGTCCTTACGCCGCTCAGGTCCCTGAGGAACTTGGTTTGATGGGGGTTAGCAGAGTGACTCAACACCACCAAGAGCATTGGGCTCCATACAAAAAGACAGCAGCAGCCAATACTTTCTTTTCTAACACCGGAGTGGTGATGTCTCCCTTCAGACAATACCACAGTGGTTAGGGCACTCATACCAGAAGTGGAAAACAGGGGTTCTGTTCTTCAACTCAGCCTGTTATTTACCACCAGGTGATGATCTGACCTGGGCAAAGGGTGCTCTCCTGTTGAAAAACCAAGAGAAAGCGTCATTCATCAGCCCAGTAGCTAGAGCAGTCACCTGGGAGGAGAGAAACCTGGGGCTCATCTATGCTCCCAGGACTCCCTGGACTGACTCTATCCCAGTGGTTTTCAAACTTCTTAAAGTCACAAAACCCTTTCACATCATGTCTTCTTTTGCAGACTGACCAACGGGGAGCCAGGTAACCCCGCGCCATAATGGCAGTGCACCACCTCCTGGCCTACTCCGCCGTTAATCCCAGGCTCTTTGCAGAAACCCCTGATGACTTGTCGTGGGACCCCCCAATTCCACGAAACCAACTCTGAAAATCACTGCTCGAGCCCGTGATGAAATACTTGTTGGCTAGAGTCATGTTTCCTTTTTTCTTTTACCAAGCACATTGTAGACAGAAGTTAAAGAGAACGCCCTCGTGCCTAACAGCCTACAGGTGAGGATGGTAACCCTTAGCTGAGGAGGGACTTGAACTTGCTAGCTGAGTATTCCTTACTATTGCTAGTATCAATGCAGGAAACACCACCAAGCCCATCCTCCCCAGCAACATTTTAAACAAAAAGTGAGCCCTGCACTGTTATTAGAAAGAAAAGGTGTAGGTGCCTTCAGGGAAGGTTCCTGGCCTGATTCCTCCTGAGAGGATCGAGTTGCCTCCAGGAACTCTAAGTGAGGGTCTGGGGGAATTTTAATCTATGTCCGTATCCTCACAGCTTCCTACAGACTAATTCTAGGCAGCAGCACACTGACTTTGAGGATTTTAGGCATCTCCTTGCTCTGTACTGGCTTGTTTTAGATCCCATTTCCAGACACCTAGCTCTCCCCATGCAAAGTACAGGAAGCTAACCAGCTTACCAAGGGACCTGAAGGATGTCTATGCTGACCACTCGAACCAGCTCCACGCATGAGCCCACAAAGTCGAGGAACCAACAGATTAGCACAGCTCTCAGTGCTTGCACTAGCACACTGAGCCTGAGCACTATGCTGGGGTGTGCACTTAGAGCCATGCTAAGTCATCTGCTACCTGGCTTTGCAGGCCAGGAGGCACAAGGAGTGGGTGCAAGTGGGCAGGGATTATTTCCCAATGTTGTGCCCAGTCTACCACAGGAGGCAGTATAAATATCTCATTCCAGTGTCCAGGCACCACTGAGAAATGTGGCCCTGCAGCACCTAACTCTTAGGAATCCAAGTCTTTTACTGAATCTAGTTCTTAACATCTCAGTGCCCAAATTATATAGCAGTTATGGAGCTCCACCTTGGGTGGAGGCAAGGAAGGTCCCAGCATTTCTTATACAAAGCCTAAGCACAATGGGAGGCCTCTAGGTACCAGTGCAATGCAAAACTGCATGGCAATGACTGTATATAGCTATTGGGAGGACATTATTTCAGATTTGTAAGAAGGAAGTTTTGATGAAGTTTGGCCAGATTTGTCCCAAACATCGAAGCCGAAAAGTGAATGGAAAATGTGCAGAATGGTTTAAGTAAACCATTTCACTTAAACTCAGCAATGACCAAAAGAAGGGCAATTCTGGGAGTATTTCTCTTGCTTTGCCCTGTCTTTTTTTCTCCTGGCCTCCTTTGTTATGTTGTATAATGCTCTAGAGAATGATAGTGGTGTTCAGTATCGCCTCGTTGTAGTGAGCTGCTGCATGGGAGCTCTCCTTCCACGTGAGCAGTGGAAGGCAAGTGAACATGAGCGCTAAATCACAGACTTTTTCCTCATGCATGGGGATATTTGTAGTTATTAAGTCTCACAACAGCAGAGGTAAATACAATAACTGCATGACTCAGACTTTGCCTCAAAGGTTATTCTCGGTTCCTATCCCAGGCCAAAAAGGAAGAAGGAAAAAAGCCTCTTATATTCTTGTTCTCCATTTCACTGTGAGGTGAGTCACTCTGCCAGTTAAAAGCTATAAAATGACAAACTTTAGTAAATAAGATAATATTAAATGACACTGATGACTCAACTGAAATAAACACACATCAGTCACTGCTCAGCAGGTTCTAAGGAACTTAAGAGAAAAAAAAGCCCTGCTTGAATTAAAGGCAGGATGATGAATTCAAATCTGCTATTAATAAATACTCTTCTTTGACAAAACATTCCACATGGCATTTATATTTCATTATGCCCTATACAAACTAAGCAAATGGAAACATTACTCATCAGCTATTGCAGAAAGTTTGTCCAAAAGTTATGGGAACGCTCTTATTTTTCTAGGGCAATGAAACAGCTTCTGAGCTCTTTTTAAAAAACACAAGTTTGCATTTATACAAGGTTCAGTTGTGTCTTCCGTCTCCCCCATTTATCTGAAAACTGTACATCCATTCCCAGGTCTCTTTTAATGCTAATTGAGTCCTTAACTGAATTACTAGGATTCAGTTATTCACCAAATCTCCAATTCAGGAAAATATTGAAGCACGCATCTCTAACATTAAGGGTTATTGCTGAGCACTGTTTTATCCACGTCCCCACTTGTACCTCATCAGCCTCTGGTGAGGCAAGTCTATAATACCTCTTAGTTTGAAAGTGGGGCCCTTCAGCTCAATCTGCTGGTTAGTATCTAAGATTGAGAATTTGTTCCTTGGTGTCAGAGATGGTTGCAGCCATCACAAATGCACAGAGTGACTTTGAGGCTGCTCATATGGTTAACTGCCTTACTGATAAGGGCCCAAAAGGAAGGAATTTGAAAAAACAAACAAAAAAAATGCACACAACTAAACTGTAATGGGATCAACATTACACTCCACAACTGGGTGCATACTATGGCCCAGTGATCTACAGATACACTGATTTTGCAAAGAATCATTAATAGCCACAAGCAAAGTCAAGAGGATACCCATCCTCTAACATTTTTTTTTTTTATTTCTAGTAGTTTTACCTATCCTAGGTTCAAGTGCCTAACATACCATACATAATACAATGACATTAGTTGCCCCTTTTCAGCTGAATTCAAAAGGATGATTCCAATTTAAAAATGCCAAAGCTACCAGAAGCTTGAACACTATACGAACCAGTTTGCAGGGTGTAGCTAAGTTACATGAGGAAAAACCACAGAGCATTCCCATTTTAGCTCCTACAACTCCCTCTTCTTGTAAAGCACAGTGGATCAGACTCTGCTTGCTGATACATGCATATGATTGTAATGGAAGAGAACCAGAGATGTTTGTGCCACAAAGGTAGAATTTACATTTATGATATCTGGTTTCTTTGAACTGTTACTTGCGGTTCACTTTCCAAAGCAATTATGTTTATGTGAGAGAGATACGTGGAATAACCTCACCCTCACCTTTCTTTCCTGATACAAACAAGGGTGAACAAACTTTGACCGGATAAACAAGCTCCTCTTTCAGCACCCATTATGAAAAGCCTCCCAGGACTACATGAAGTGATAGAAACCTAGTGTTAAAAATGAAGTACGTTAAATTGCTACCTCAATCTTTGTGGAATTGGGGTAGTGGCTTGTACCCTATACCATAACATACCAGATTCTGTTCTCATTTATACTGTGTAAACGTAAAGAAGGTCTTGTGCTCTTATGTCATAAAAGCTTAAAACTGGAGTAATTCAGCTGAAGCCATTAGAATGTCTCCAGATTTACATCCATGTGGATGAGAACAAAATTTGACCCAACATGATTGCAGTCAAACAAATATAACATAAGCATCAAGGAAGCTAAGAATCCTGTGTATGAGGATGGCTCAAGCCTGGACCTCTGATTCCTGACTGGGCCTTGAATTCCTTACTGGGCCCGACTCTGCAACTCACTTGTGCTCAGTGGCTTCATTCTTCCTCTGTAAAACGGATATTTTTATTTTTTCCACAGCCCCCTCTCACTTGGAAGGTCCTCAAGATAGGGATTGTCTCTTGCTTTAAGTTCATACAACATTTAGCACAATAGAGGCATTGATCTCATGGGCTAGGGACAGAAGTTACATGCAAACTGATTTTAGTGATTGAAAACTAGTTTAAACCTGTAACAGAACAGAAATTCAGAGCACATAAACCACTTTCAAAATGGCTGAAACTGGTTTAAGATAAACCTGGTTGGATTTCGTATCAGACTGATTTAGCTTAAATTTCAGCAACTTCTGTCCCAGATCCCCTCCTGACTCAAGTTAACTCACAGTCCCCCAGCATCCCAAGATGCTTTGCAGCTCTGGGCTGTGTGGTCTGCTTCTGTGGAGCAGGGTTGGCTCCACAACCCAGCTGTCACAGAGCGAAGGCACTAAAATCTCTGCTTTCCAGCCTGCTTTCTGCCTCTGCTTCTCAGCCTGGTGGGACGGGGGTGCAGGAGGATGGACTCCCAGCTGCCACAAGCCCCAGGGTGTACAGTAAGGGGAGGAAAAGCCTCTGTGGTAGTAGATTTTTCCTCCCCCACTTCCAACCCAGTAAGCTGGGAAGGGATAAGCTCAGTTCCACCCTCTTGGATGACTACACAGTTCGGTGGGTGGTGAATTGGCTAGAGGGTCGCACCCAGAGAGTCGTGGTAGATGGGTCGGCTTCAACCTGGAAGGGTATGGGCAGTGGGGTCCTGCAGGGCTCGGTCCTTGGACCGATACTCTTTAATGTCTTCATCAGCGACTTGGACAAGGGAGTGAAATGTATTCTGTCCAAGTCTGCAGATGATACAAAGCTGTGGGGAGAAGTGGACACACCAGAGGGCAGGGAACAGCTGCAAGCAGACCTGGACAGGTTGGACATATGGGCAGAAAACAACAGAATGCAA
>JAGPOW010000261.1:16542581-16557902 GCA_030014935.1 Caiman crocodilus
GTGTGTGTGTGTGTGTGTGTGTGTGTGTGTGTGTGTGTGTGTGTGTGTGTGTGTGTGTGTGTGTGTGTGTGTGTGTCCCCATACACACTCCTGTTAGAGACTTACAGATGGGGAAGTGGTAAGACTGCAGCAATCCCAGCCTCCCAACTCAAGCTGCACAAGGGTGAAACGGCCTCTCAGTGGGTGCTTCCCCTTCCCCAACCCCCGCACCTGGCAGACATGATCTGGGGGGAGCAGTGCCAGGCAGAGAGGAAAGGGTACGCTCCCACCCTGGAGCCAACCTCCCCTGCCCCCTCTTCCCCCCCCCCCATTTTTTGGAAACAAACAGCTAGGGACTGGGGTGATCCTAGCCCACATCCAAGCTATGAGGGGTGCAAAAAGACTGCTGGTGGGGCCAGACAACCTGGCCACGAGAAGTGGTGCATGTGAGCACACCCATGGCCTGAATCAGTGTGGGCTCCTGCCCATCCTGGCTATCCAAACACTGCACATCAGTTCAGTTTGTTATCAGTCAATCCTCACAGTTTAGACTGAAGAGTGAATCAATTCTGCCTCGGGTTTTTTGAGCTTCTGTACTTAGCCATAAGGCCTGGAACTGCTACTATAGCAAGAGCTATACAAAACAAAGCTGTTAATTGCAAATGGCTAATTTGTCGGGTAATTGCTTTTTCCTTCCTTTATCAAATTGAATTGGATGTTAAGGTAACTAGCAACAATTAAATTAGACAATCCCTTTTTAACAGCACCCTGTTATAACATGTCATTCAGAACTTGTTAGAACTTCCTTCCCCCAAACACAATGAAAGCCAATAGGATAATCAGGTTCCAAAGGGGATTAGACAAATGCTTGGAGCACACTTCCATCTGGGGCTACTGAACACAACAGGACGTGACCTACCGCTGGTGACTGGGAGGCTGTAACAAGGGATGGATCATGTGTCACACACTCCATTTCTAATATTTTCCCTCTAAAGCATCTGCTACTTGCTACTGTCAGAGACAGAATATGGAGCTAGATGGGCCTTCAGTCCAACCCAGTACAGCAGGTCTTCTCTTGACAGATGAAATGCAGTGGCACCAAGAAGTAAAAAAGATGCCCCTCCACCAATTTCCACTGTTGAATAAGATTAAAAGAATCATGCCAGTGCTGTAGTATGTTCTCTCCAGTAACAAATCTTAGCATCATAGACTTAGAAAGGAGCTCAAGGGTTATCTACTCCAACCCCTGAGGAAAAAGCCAAAAGGTCAGCACTAGCAGAGGAGGGTTGGACTCTATCAACCTCAGGATTGCAAGCCCAGCACTTATGCATTGCACCACTTTGCTCAATAGTGAAACCATCATGAAAAAATAAAAAGCGATTTATATGCATGGATGTACAGTACATTCATGCTAATCCTTGCATGACATAACTGTAGCATTAAAAAATTACGCTGATCTCCCTGCTGGCCTCAGCATTAGTCAGCCTAATCTATACCGGGACCCAATCAATCCCCTCCCCTCAGCTCTTCTCTAGAATAAATAACTTTACTTGTCTGAGCTTTTCCTCAGAAGCCCCTGCTCTCCCCAGTTCAGGATGATCTAGGATTTTTATGCAAGAACAGGACGTGAACTCGGTCCTCCCATTTCCCAGGTGGGTTTTTGAGAACATCTGCAAAGCAGTGATCAACTGACGGTGAGCTCCATTGTCTGCTAAGCAGGTGCAAGTCAGAGGGCTACATGCAAGCAACAGTAATTGAAAGCAGCCACTGAAATGACAAACAAAACCAAGAAAAGCTTGATATCTGAGTACACTAAAGTTCCATGTAGGTGCTCCTTCCATATAAGGGTCTTAAATCCTATAATGTGTTTGTAATAATCTATTATTATTGTCTTTAAAACATTTTATTCCTGATGGTTCAAAACACTCTTGGCACTGAAATCAACCATTTTCTATTGGAAACTGAGGATAATTTGCTCTAGGGCTAAAAACTCTATAAAGTTTATCCATGCAAATGATCCTCGTCACAACAGTAATGGGTTAGGACCTTGGATTGCAGGCGGGGGGGTCCCCTCCTCCGATAAAGAACTCCTCCAACAACACAGAGCCCCTTAGCAACGTGCTCGGGCATTGAATCGGTTCTGAGTCAGAAGGGAAAAATGTCATTTAATGACTCACCAGCATCACTTATGCTGCACTGTGTGGTGCTAAATAATCTAATCTGCCTGTCTATTTGAGTGCATTTAAAGAGAGTAAGCATGCAATGTAAGAGAGCTTTCAGTAAGATACATGAGTGTTAAAGTCTGACTCCAATTCCATGGAAAGGTTGCCATCAGAGCTGGATCAGGATCTGAATGTAATGCAGAGCATTTGGAAATGCTTTACAGGAAAAAAGTAGTTTGCCAAAAAAAAAAAAACAGAAAAAAAAACCCCACACAACAGTTATATCAAAGACAGAGGCTTCTGGGTAACAGTCTGACCTCAAAGGACCTCTGCTCAGGTACTCTTTGATATCTGAACGTGCGCATTTCACACTGTTATCAATCGAATTCTGCTTATCTAGGAAAAGCATTATACTGCCAGTGAAATGTGTTTTGAAGAACTAAGAGCAAAGGTGTGCCCTCCTGGTTCGGAGCTGAATTCATTAAGCTTCCTGCAGATGGCACTGCTAAATTTTAAAACAAACAAACAAAAAAAAAAGTATTTTGCTAACTCTGACTAAATTCTCAGTCATTTGTTAATCTTATCTAAGTGGAAAAATTAAGCCATGTAAGAGTAACATGCCTGAAGCAGTAGACGCATAGAATCCAGCATTCCCTGTTACCGGTGAAGGCAAAAGAAATGCAAAATTAGGCTCTGTATTCAATGGGTCCAAAAGTTTAGTGCTTTCCAAATAGGAAAGGAGACATGAATGAAAACTCAGGACTTCACTTCACCTCAGCATTGCAATTTTAAGTCTGTCCTGCTCACATGCCCTTATACATATATTAGAAGCATCCTCCAACCCCACCATTAAGCATGTCCTCCTCTTCCAGTTTGTGGCACATAAATACTCCATGCTACATGCCGTTTTTTTAAACCAACAGTACTGCAACTTTGATGTTGTCAAAGGAGAATAATATATGTGTGGTCTCAAAATTTGAATATCCAAGGGACACATTTTGCCCTGGAAGGCAACTCCTTGAATTCTATTTGAGCCACATATGCCCCAATTCAAGACAGCATAGGCTTAAACCCACCACAGACATGCTTTTAAGTACATGTATCATAGTTAGAAAGGACTTGGTTACATATTTTAATGGGATTTAAGTGTGTGCTTAAGTGTTGTCTTAAATGGAGATACTTTCCTGATGGGGTCCTTATATGAAACCAAGGAGAGAATGTGATCGGACTACAGGGGTATCCTCCGATTCCTCCCCCTGTTCTGGTGCATTAAGTGTGGCAATAGAGCTGCTTTATTCTCCTGCAAGCTTAGCTAGCGTGCTTTTATCATGAAAAAAAGCCTTATCACTAATGGAACAGTGACTATATACCTTTCGAAAACCTTTGAAGACCTGAGTCAATACCCAGGCATGACTAAAACTAGCCCCATCCAAAGAAAACCACTTCAGACTTAAGAGGCTTTAATTCTGACCACTCTTACCCTAGCATAAATCAGGAGCTAAACCTATGGCTAAATGAGACCCACTAAACTCTGATTTAGGAAAAAGAGGCCTTAAAAGACACAGGTCTAATACAGAAACAGTTCAAGGTGGCTTACTAAGACTTAATTATGGTCATGACAGATCAAATATAAGTGTTTACAAATCACCCCTGGGGCAGCCTTTCTGTTCTCACAGTGGCAGACAGTCGGTGATTAAAGATAGACTCTCACGTAACTCAGGATTTGTTGATTACTTAATTAAACAGTCATATTGTTTAATCTGACAATGAAACACGAAAAACAAAAAAGGCTTAGACTGAAAAAATACCTGAATGTCAAAAGAAAAGGAAAGATAGAAATTTCCCTTCCAAACACTTAACAAGACATGATTCTCCTCTTCCTGCCTCTCATAGCAAGTGCTGACTTCTGCATCAACCTGCAATCGAAGGCCATCTGCAATATCAGCTGAGAGAATGAGAATCCTCCCCCAGATGTGCAGCACTGCCTCCGGTCAGGAAGACTGCCTGTAGAGGCAGCCTCGTGCACAGCAAAAATTGGCTGGTTGTCTCCAGCTAGTGGACTCTGGCACATTCAGGAGATGAATAATCTGGATGAGCTATAGGTCTTCCAGCTCTCAGCCCCTGTACAATGCCCGACCTTGCATGCAAGGTGATGAGGGGATGGGACTTATTCCTCCAGATGGCACTGAGGCAATATCAAGCAGTCAACAGGAAGACAGTTTGCACTCCTGTCTTCAAAGACTGATTGATGCCAGGTCCTTCAGGTCTGTGTGTACAGGGCCACAGAAGACAAGATGTCAACAACCTTCTTAAGGGCAGCTGTCTTGCTCACACCGTGTTGTGAATGGCTGGAAGCATGAATGCTGAAACAAGGATCAATATTTTTCTCCATATATTGTCGTCCTTTATCACTGTCCAACTAGTTTTTGGAATCCTACTAGACCCTTGGTCTCAATTATGTTATAAAACTGATTCTCTTGCAACAATTTTGAATTGAATGTCCTTTATTTTCTGATAAATAAGCTGATCCCTTGTTCCTCAGCTGCACAGAGTCCTAGGATATGGACAATCAAACCAACTAAAGCAAGTTAACAGGGGGAAAAGAATTACACAGAGCAGCTAGCCTGTGATAGCTGCCCATGTACTCACAGTTACCCTGGGATAAGTGAAAGCTAAACCAGAGCAGCTCAGTCCCAAGTGTCCTCGCTATTATAATCACTTACTATTATGAATGCCCCTTCCAGACCACATGAGCAATGGAGAGAAGTTTGCACTGACTACATTACATCCCTTCCTTTGATAAATAGAGGATTTTGGTAACAGCTGTAAAGCCAGCTCGTTCTCAACACTACCAGCATTAAATTCACTTGAAGAGCAAGAAAAAGAGGAAAAGATCCACATCTCCTTGGACTCTGATTGCACATGCTTAGGCTGACAGTCTTTAAACCCCAAGGACACAGCTTGCTTTTCAAGGTGAAAGCGCTCAAGAAAATAATGCCTGCACATCTTGTAAACTCGTATTTTTCCTACCACTCCGAGGCTTAAAGCCCCAAGAAGATATTTGACTTACAAAGGTCTGGCACTGTCAGTTGCTTGCAAGTTCATTCATTCTCATGAGTACATACATCAGCTGAAATGGGTTTCAAAGGACTGTTCATCAAAACTGATTTACAGGTACAGCAAACAGGCACAGAAGCATGTCAAGCAGTGAGATAACTTTTATGGACCTAGACTGCTTTGGTGTCGCAGCCAGGATAGAGGCTTTTGTCAGCAAAGTTTGGTTCAATACATGTTTAGCCCCAGGAACATTTCATTTCCTGTAATATTGCCAAGAATGTATATATATCATTTTTTTGATACAAGAGAAACCTGAAGAGCACACAGCACCTGCAGATGCTTCCTCAGCCTGATGAAGGGTATTTATACCTGAAACTTGTAAAGAAGAATTTTTCCAACTACTTGAGTTGGTCTAGGCAAATATATCATATTTATCCAAAGAACCTTGTCTACCTGAAGAATGATGCATTTCACCCTTGAACAGGACTGCTAAATGCCTATGCTGTTGACAGAAGGCCAAGGTATCAGTGCAGGTGTGGTGGAAAGGCAAGAGAGTACAGAATTGACTCGTGCCTGTAGCACTCTTGGGCAGGAAACAGGCAGGACTTGGCCGCTCATACGCCAGGGCCACATCCCCACGAACAGAAACGTGCATTTCCCTAAGGACAAATAGCAGTGGCACATATCTGTGCCATTGCTAGTTATCCCTGAGCGTGCCCCTGCACACACGCTTTGGTGCACATAAATTGCCCCAGGTAGGGTAAGGGAGGCTGAGGCCAGCATCTGGGCTGGCCCCAGCAATGTTACTTGGGGTCATGGGGGCCTCCCAGGCAGTTTTTTTTCTGCTGTGATTTTTTTAGATACCAGGATTTCCCAGCATCTGATTTTGCTGCCATACTGCAAATATGCAGTGCGACAAATGGATTCACAAGTGCCACATATGTTTCATGGCACCTCAAAAGGCTTTGAGGTGCTATAAACTGCACATTCCTGCTCATGGAGACGCGGCCCAGGGCAGCAATTGAGCAGCCTGGCTATGCTACGCCCCTGTGTACAAATCCCTTCCGGTGAGGTCGTGCGGGCTGCCTGTGAGCCGATGTCAGACAAACCACCTCCGAGTGGGCTTCTTAGGAGGTACAATACTTGTCCTTGCAGTTGAGTACAACATCTCTTCTTCCCAGTCCAGCAGATGGTGAGCCATAATTAGGCACCTACCAAATTCATGGTGGAAGTGAGGTGTGCTGTGGCTCCTTTAATGTTGCAAGTTCCTCTCACCCCACACCCCTGCTGATTGGCAAAGGGGCCCTGGTTGCAGCTCACTCCCGATTAGTGGAGAGGTAAAAAACTATGGTTTTAAATATGGTGCCTTTTTTGTCTTCCAACACTGATTGGCGGAGAAACCCCGGACACCCCGGCTGTTTGCTGCAAACTGGCAGGAAAGCAAAAACAGCACCCTGTTTAAAAGCACAGGGTTAGTTTCCCTGCAGATCAGGAGGAAGCAGCAAGGTCCTCTGCTAATCAGGAGTGGGGGGGTACCAGGGGCGACATGCATGTGGGGGAATATGCAAGATTAAAGGAACTGCCACACACTCTACTTCCACTGTAAATTCGGTAGGTCCCTACAGTAGGTCCCTAGCCATAATAATTTCCTGTTTATAGAACATCTGCTGGGCCAAGAAGCAGCAGGAACACCAGTTAGTTAACAAGACCTATTGCCAAAGCTACTTCTTTTTCTTTGTATAAAAGCTTGAGTAAGAGCTGAGTAAGTTGCCTGCTATCCCACTTTGATGGGTATGGGGGAGGATGTGGCATCACTTTTTTTGTCTTTTTTTTTTTTTTTTTCCAAATGACCTTTTACCTATCTCCAAACCAAGTACCTGGAATATATCCTGAGATCCCTATTCAGGCAGACGACCACCAGTTTCAGCAGGCATTCTGCCCAAATAATGACTGCAGGATTTGACCCTTTATAACTAATCTAATTACAGAGGAAGCAGGTGTTTGCTTAAGTAACAGACTACATTCTTCCCTATTCAGAGAATGTGCTGCCAAAGCCTGAACTATTCAGATGCTTCCCAAGGACTCATCTTCTGAATGGCTCAACACAACTCATTTAAATCTATTCAAACACTCTCCCTACATCGATCATGGGGAAGAAAGGAGAGAAATAAGATAAACTAACGCCTCATGCAAAATGGGGTCTTATGAGTGCCTGCCTTTGAAACTGTAAGCATCTCCTGTATCACTAAGATTGCAGCTAGAGCTTTGTCAGCTATAATAATGCCTCCAAGTTGTTTCCTCGAAGAATCTCAAAGCTCATTACCACGTTGAATTCATTTCAAATGGCGTGTAGGTGTGTTATGAAGCCTCTACTAGAAAATCAACTAAAGGTCAAAATCTCTGCTTGCAGATATATGCACACAATTGCCACTGAAGTCACCATGTGTAGACGAAACAAGAGGCATGTGTGCAGGACACTTTACAGCAGGCAAAATGCTTTTGCACCACTTTAATGGTGTTGGTGTTTGCACACTTCAGCTGCATATTGCACCTTAATTCCAGCTACTGTAGGAAAATCAGCAGTTAAATGTCTTTGGGCGCACCAAACTAAAACTCCTCCAAGGAAGTTTAATTTGCTGCCGCTACAGCAGCAGAGTGAATCACTGGGCTCCGTGCAGCTCCACGGCTCTGTAGGAAGCCCTTCAGGCAGCCTGGCAGCAGCCGGGGAAAGCACCTCCACCCACGAAAAGCCACGAGTCTGATCTTCCCCCCCTCCTCTGGAGCCTGCCTGCCTGCATGAGCTGCATGGGGGCCCAGCGCTTCCCTCTGTGGCCGCAGCGCACCCGGGACTGCCCAAGACAGGTGCCTATGGGTGGGTGCCACACGGGGGAGGTGGGAGGGCCACTGCTGCTGCAGAGGGAAGCACCAACCCTCCCCGCAAACAGCCCAGGGACTGCTCCGCCCACTGACAGCTCGCCCCTCCCTCCCCACTGGAGAGGCAGGTAAGTCAGCAGGGTGTGTGCATTGCACGGGTGTTTAATCAGCCCTAATTTGAAGTGGTGTTTATTAAAACCCACCACTTCAGTTTAGGGCCCTTGTTTCCTCTACACGTGCCCACTTATGACATAACTCATTCTAGTGTTTGGCACAAGAATTGTGCTCGTCCTTTCTCTGCCACAAATATTTTGTACTACCCACATATTATAACATCTGTGAAGGATGGATAATATACAAATAAAGATTTTTCTCTTAGCAGTTGTTTTGGAAACTTCACTACTTGGATCAAATTGCATATCAAGGTACAGTTAGGTACTACTATAATGGCACAAAGCCACGGCCCACAGCAGTAACAGAGGTGTAAATTATTGCCCCATAATTCATGCCCTGTCATGCTTCATTGCTTAATTATACTATTCCGATTACAGCAGAATATATATTTTTTTATTCTAAGTCCAAGGCTGACATCATTTTGATTAACACCTTATTTATTTGATTACATAGTAACACAATAACATTTTGAATTTGGAAAGAAATCAGGAAGCCCTTTCAAGCTTATTCAGCTTCCTAGCTAGCATGAATAAGTACCCTGTAATTTCATCCTCTTTATTTATAGCGTGAACAATGCTTTAATGTCCTAGAGACTGGAGCAAGCAGTAAAATATGGAGATTTGCAGATAATAGGAAACCTAAGGATCTTGGGAGAAAGACACTGGCTATAGTGTCTTGTACTGTTATAACACTTGGTGTCATCCTAAGCCTTCCATTTCTGACCATTTATTTATTATGCTAATCCCTAGACATTGCTACACTTAGAGGTGTTCTAGACACACTACAGACATCTAATAGAGAAGAGTCCCTTTTCCAAAGAGTTCACAGTCTTTAATATTGATTCGAAGGGCTGAAGCATGAATTCCCTTACTGTAGGCATCATTATCCTGTATCTTCTTGCAACACTGATTCTAAATAGTGTCTTTATAGCACACATTGCTCCCCCTCTTTTTTTTTTTTTTTTAAACTGGAAACGCATGGAGTTGTAAAACTCTGCAGTTTGTCTCTTCAAAGCTTCACCAAATGTAATTAAAAATGAGCCTTAAACTATTCTAGTGGGATCAGTAATCTAGTATTAATACTATACTTACAAAATAGAAACCGAGTCACAGAAGAGTTAAGTGACAGACTTGCACTAGGTCTCACAGTAAATCACTGACAGTGCTGAGATTAAGACACAGACATTTCTAGCTCCCAAACTGGAGATTAGTTCATAACACCATGCTGCCTGTCTTAGGTCCACCCACTTTTCTTGGGAATGTCAACCTTAGCAGAAAGGGGGAATAGAAAGAAGAGCATGATCACTGAGCCATCAAAGCTTGTCAGGCATGACCTCTCAGACCAGTTTCCCCATCAGACTGGATCAGAACATAGATGGAAACCAGGCTACGCTGGCTTACCCACCACCTTGTTTTCCTGCTAGGTTTATGACTACCCACTGACTAGGAGGCCTAAGGCTTTCAACTTCTTCACTTCTGAGATGTCACAGAGACCCAGGCCAGAAATATTAAAATGACAAATTTTCAAGTTAATCCAAAATGCCAACTTCTGGACATGATTCTTCCTTAAAGTTTGACATACCCCTGTTCTTGTGCCAGCTTGGAAAATCTGGATCCATGCAGTTCTAAAAATGACCTCCTACCTCTCTAGATTCCCCTTCAGTTGAACATGGGATTGTTTTTTATTTTTAGTTTGTAAGGTCACAAGAAATGAAGACTAGCTCCTATACATGTAAAGAGAATGCTGGGTAGTTTAGCTGCTCTACAATGTATTTCTCACTCTAAACTCAGGGTGAACACTGACATTTCAGAAGTGAATGAGCCATCTCACCTGATACATGGATAGATATATACCTTTCCTATTTAAAAGGCATATTGAGATTCAGAAAGTTACTAGGCAAAAAGTGCTTTCAGTTTCTGAAATGAAGTGTGGCTTCAACAATATCAATCTGCAATAAAGCTCGGTCACTTCACATGGTCACATAATGAGGAAACCATCGCTACCAGAGACAGCTCACACTCTGCTTGACAGACAGGTTATAACAGATGTACTTAGACCAATGCTTCTGAATCTCCGCTAGGTCATGGGCAATAATTCTGAGAAAACACAGGCTGCATACTCACATTCGAATAAACTGGGAGAATTCTCCCAGGTTTGTTCTCCTGGTAGAAAAAACTTACCCAGGGCCACATGAACAGACATTCAATTTCTGAGGCCCTGAAGAGTGGAGAGCTTGCAGTGCTGACACTGCGCATCTCAGCATGCTCTGGAGACTCCCTTAGTCTGCCTGGCAACAGATAGCAGTAGTACATAGGGCAGTCCTGATTGGCTGACCCAAATTGCCAATGGTTGGCTTGTGTTTCCCTCTGGCACAATGTGAGGATTGAAGGGAGCATGTTCTGCTCCCTGTTGGAGCACCAAGAATCCAGCAACTGACACGCTGCCTTCCTTGGGGAGGGGGAGGGAGTGCTGGAGGACTAGGTTTTCGTTTGCGAAAAGCCACAGCATGTACAGATATTCACTTCCCAGAAGCAACTTTCCTGGGAGCAATTTAATCCTGGCTGTTCAAGTCAATTTTCTCCTGAAGCAGCCATTTTTACTCTGGATGGGAGAAAAAAGGCCTCAAGATCTATACTTTCATAGCTTCTCCTGAGAGAGCAGCAACTCTCCCATGAGAAAAATCAAATGTCTATGTGAGGCCACATAGCACACTGCAGGCAACATAATGCTTCACTGCTTGTCAACACCCTGTTTTTAGCTTTTTAATTTGCTGTGGCTTCAGGGCTGCTAAACTACAGCATCAGATATTATTTTAGTAATTATGCACATTTGTTTCTTAGTACTGCATCTGTTTATTGACTTCTGCAGTTAATCTTTGAGTCCTTCCTACTTCTCTTTTCAGCACATCACGACAATAATGAAGGCCAAATTTGTAGAGAGACAATGAGTATCATGTAGACACTTCCTTGGTATAGCATCCTAGAAAATATTTTCCCAAACACCATGGGAACAAAATAATTATGTCTTCCACAAACACACACAATAGTCATAAGCTATCAAGCTTTCGGTCTAAGAAAGCAAAACAAGAAAACATAGGTGCGTCTACCAGGGGAGACTATACATGCTTGCAACGTGCTGCAACTGAATTGAACACAAAGTTGTGATTGATATAAGCTTATAGCAGCATCCTAAAGAGGCAGCACATTGAAAAATCATAAGCAGTGTTTGGCTTTCATTGCGAGAACACACCAACTTTATTAAGAAGCTGAAGAACATAGGAAATGTTCTGTAACCTGCTATAAGTATACACTGACCAATAAAGGAGCTCTGAAGTGTCTCCATGCCAGCTACAGTTGCACAGATACATTTGCCACAGGGAACTATTTGGCTTTGTTTTTGACCCAACACATTATTTGAAAGGCTGATACGCCTTTCAGGCCAGCAAACCCTTCAGGTCAAGATGTAGTTTTGAACTGGGCAGATCAAGAAGGCCGAGCCAAAACCATGTCTAACTGACAGCTGCATATAATAACCATTTAAAACCAAGGCAAACACATTTAGTTCAAAGTTTGGGGTTCACAAGACTGAAAAAAAAACCTGAAATGATGCAAACCTCTTGGAGCTGAAATGAATCAAAAGAATGGCTGGAGAGCTGAAACTACAGCATTAGTGCATCTCGATTTTCTAACAGGACCAGAGGAAGAAAACATGAGTGTAATAACTGACTGTAGGACCCACCCTGCTTCAAACATTAGCCAGAGGGAATATATGAGAGGTGAAGACAGCTATAAAATCCGTACATAATGATTTCATTATGATACTGGCATGCTGAGTGTGTAGGTGGATGTTCTTCATTTCCATCTTCATTGTGCTTCCCTGCACTAGTTTTCTCCCTCCCCTATCCCTATCTGTTCCATTAACTAATACATTTCTGTTAAAGGAAATGTAATGTCATTCAACAATGTTAACAAAGGATTAAATAAGCAGAATGAGAAAGCCTATAGGAGAGACTGTTAGAGAAATACACATCTGTCCAATTTAAAAACACTGCCTCAACCTGCAGGCTCCACCACTTGTCTCTGCAACTCCAGATTTAAGCCTAGGTTATTTAATTTGTATTATTTTTTGAAGAGTAATAACCAGGGGAATATGAATTCCACACACATACCACATCCGGCCTCAAGGCTTATTGAACTCCTGTCCCCCTGCCCTCCAGGTTTAGAGTCCATAGTTTCCTGACTTGTGTTATGGAAGTGCATTAGTTATTATTTGACCTAAGTGAGAGCCTTCACTCTGTTACTAATGTACATCATGAGTAATGGCATATTTTCAGAGGAAAAAACACAGAACTGGTAGCTTTACGTGAAACGGAAGCCCTCTAGATACCCCTAGAGCAAAGGGGAAACCAGATGCATGCTTTCCTGTGGACAGGTTGAATTTGTACATTTATTACTTACTTTGGTGCAAGAGATTTGGAGTTGTGGTACTAACGGGACCATGAACAGAGTTAGCTCATTAGCTCTATGCGTGGGACGGCATACAGGCCCATGAATAGCGCCCACCATTCTCTACAGCAGCGGTCCTCAACCTTTTGCACCTTATGCCCCACCCACCATTTTGTCAAAAAACCCTGGTCCCACCTTGACAAAAACAAAACCCCACAAAATTGCACTGTTCAAGGTATCTGTTGATTCATCTATTTGAAGTGCAAACAAGCGATTGTTGAGAAACACTGCTCTACAGGATACTCTCACATTTTCCTTGGTGAGCCAAAGCTTGGGCAGACAAGCCCAGTGCTGCCAACGATCCAGTTTCTTATCTGAGAATACTGATTTGATCCAAAAGTTTGGGTGGGAGCTCACAAAAGAAGTGATCCTAGCACCTCCATGAATCTAGCAGTACTAGACCGTAGCACATCTGACTGGGAGGGGCAGGGGGTCAGTTAGGATTTAGAAGGTGGCCAGGGTAGGTTATCGCAAAGAGCTAGCCCCAGCTGGTCTCACTGACCCTGAGAAGTAAAACAATCAGTGTCTAAATCCCAAATTATATCAGGAATGTTCTTGCATGTTAGATGCAAATCTCCTCTTCCTTTGGCTTGACTTCAGACTAACACAGGCAACTACCTCTTCTCTTGCATGTTCTGCCGCACAGTCTGTCTCTTTCTTAGGTCACTTTGCATCACACCTAGTGAGGCAGGCACTCTGTCCCAGTAGGCAACCATCGATCCTTTTGGATCCTGGTGTTGAATGGGAAAATCCTTAACTAAGCAAAGTGGGTCGCTAACCCTTGCAAGGACCCTACTGTGAAAGGGGTGGAGCCTCACCTCTGACTAACGGTAAGCCTACAGCCCAGCTCTAGTTAGAGAAATAATTAAATTAGCAATAAACTGGGAGACACACAAAGAAAGGGTAACAACAACAACTACATTCAATGGCCACAGGAATATAAACAACAACCCCATACAAACAGCAAGAGAGGGAACTGGAGAGCATAAGCAGTCTCTTCTAGGCAGCCAGTGGGTTCTGCACCAGTACCACTCACACACCAATCCGATCAACCCTGGCCGCTCCTCCAGCCACCACAACACCACGGGGATATGGGTCCCCTGGCCCAACATACACAACCTCAAGCACACGGAAAAGAGTTAGGCCTCCCAGGCCCTCACTCACTCCTGCAGGGTTGTCACTCCACTGTGTCCTTAGACCTGTGGCCTCCCAAGCCCTCCAGCCTTTGGCACATACTTACACAGTACAGGCTCCAGTTGCATGCTGGACCATGCCAGCCTTTGGCCTCCCAGGCCCTCCAGCCACAGCATTGCAAACCACCAAATCACCAGCACCCATATGCAAGAAATGGATCTGGTCCTTTTTATTGCCTCCAATCACACCACCTCTGTCTATCATACTTCAGACCAGCCAGCCTTCACTACCATCCGAATACCAATCACATCACTGCTTACCTCAGGGAAGGTACCATCCTAGCATTTGGCGCCAATGAAGTGACATAACACAGAACATATTGGACATGCTTAAAATTAAAAACTGTGTCATTACCTTGTGATGGTTCACAAATCCACAGACAGGAAGCTTTGTTTCTGTGGACCCATCGAGCGTGTGCCAACGTTAACCCGCCCAGGGGATGTGCTGGTCTGTGGCCAACAATGGGGGGGGGGGTGTGAGAGGTCCCCAGGACCTTTGGCATGTCTGCCTAGGCAGGAGTATGGAGGAGTGAAGGGTGCCCAGGCCTTTCATCCCTGCTTTAGCCCACCGAGGCAGAATCCAAGGAGTGTTTGCTTATTTGCCAGGCTCTCTTATTTCAACTCTTTGGCATGCTCACCTGTATTTACTGACATGCTGGAGACTGTTCAGTTCCAAAGCTCTTGAATTCACCTTCAACTTCAAGCTCTGAACTAGAGGACACTACTGATGTAATTTTACTGTAGCAGGGAGATGAAGTAATCTCTCAGAGGGAACACCACTTCATTAAGTCCTTGGCTCCTTCTCGCAAACTGCTTACCTGGATGCAGTCTATAATGGTGGGTAGATCATTAACTTTATCCACTATTGCAATGAGAACCAGCCTTTTAGTAGATGTGCTACAAACCCTCCCAGAGTACCACTCCAATCCTCTTCCTCTGCCTCATCTGCTGCTCTTATTTATTCTTTCTGCTCTGTGCTCCCTGCCTGACTCCCTGCTCTGCTTTCTGCTTCCTCTTGCTGCACTGCTTGTCCCGTCTGTGGTCTGTCATGACATGCACAGATGCTGCAGATGTCATTGATGGTGTAAATGATGGTGCAGGATAATGGAGAGTCAGTCCGTAAGTGCTGCTTCTTATTCCACTGGAGATGCATCTTTACCTAGATGTGTCAAGCAGCAGTGTTGAGAAAAGAAGAAACTGGTACTCCTATCTTGATCTTCTCCCTGCGGTCAAAGGATTTTTGGTAAGAAACCTGCATTGAGCCTTTACCAGTGATACTGCACCAACCCACAATATTTCTACTGTATAAAAGGTTATATATCGCCAAGTACATGAAATTGTTATCCTATCCCATGCAATGATCTTTTCTACAGAGAG
>JAGPOW010000261.1:16574642-16599506 GCA_030014935.1 Caiman crocodilus
CCCACTCCTATATATCCGACTGCTCAGCATTGAATGCCATGCTAACATACCTGTACTACTTCTGGTGCCCACGCTAGCTCATTTGGCAAGGCTGGGTGTCTCTGCGTTGTGCTGAAATGTGCTGTGTCCACATATCCATACTTCCACCTGAACCCCAGCTCTTGGGTTCAATGAGGCTGAGTGTCAGTCCCAGAATCGCTCCACAAGCCCCCCCTAGGAAAGACCAACAACTCTTACTCGTGATGAAGTGAACCTGATCTCTAAAGCAGAGCCTGTTCTATCTCTCGCATGAGTTTTCTTACCAAGTTCAAGGTGACTCACTCATGCCATAGTATGTGCTGCACTATGCCTATTAGGGCAATGCTAATCGCACGTTGTTTATGCATTCAAAACACAAAATCCAGCTACCGCAATGAACCTGAGTAGGTGGGTCTAGGCGTAAACAACTTTGTAATTTATGAAAATGAAACTGGCTTTTTTCCTCCTTCGTGCTAGTAGAAGCACAGAGTCCCATGCACTCTGCTTTGCAAGGTGGGCAGGCTCAGCATTGCAGCTCCCTAACTCTTATGCATCCTGCCACCTCATGGCAGTTACAACCCCAAATGCCTGTGCAAAGCAAAGTGAGAACAAGGTTGCTTTCATGGGGGCATAAAGCCAGCCAGCTGAGTGCGGAGGTGAAAAGAAAAATGCTGAAGAGAGGGGTCTGTCCCCTCTGCCTTTCTCCCAGTCCCACTCCCATAGGTCTTATGCAACCCTTTCCAATCAGGATTCACAGCCACATAGTCTCTCCTGAAGTCAGACACCGCAGGCAGCCCTTTCCTCAGGGCAGCCTTTTCCTCCACCCAGTCTTTTTCTCCAACAGCACTTACTCAGGATCAGGGAGACCTGGTTTGAATCCCTGCCTCTGCATTGGCAGGATATGAGCCTGCATTTCTCACGTCCCAGGGACCTGCTCTGCCTGCCAGACGACAGGAGTGCCGCAGCGTGCCGCAGCGGGTGTTTTGCTGTCTTCCCCACTGAAACTGTTCTGCTTTGTGTGGGATCGTCAAAGAGTCATTGGACCACAAAGAGAGATTGAAAGATGGCCATTACTATATAATCTAGTGGCTAAAGTACTCCATTCGGAAGATGAAGTCCTTACTCCAATGAATACTTAACTAGCAAAACACTGGCTAGAGCAGCAAGGCAGGGTGGAGAAACTTGTGATTTATTTCTGTCGTTCCTGCTAAACAGAGACTTGGTGAGTGGGCTTTTCAAAGGTGTTCGATGTTGCCTGAAGCCAAAGGGGAGTTTTATCCTTGACTTCCATGGCCGCAGAATTAGGCCAATGCTGAATGTATCTGGAAGTCCCTCCGTTCCTAGTGTGGAACCTCCTGCAAGCTCCGAGAAGAATGAAACGCTAGGAAAGAAAGTCTAGAAGCAATAGCATCATGGTTGTCCCTCCCTCAACATCAGCTCGGCTGCCTGGGATAGTGTGAAGTCAGCAATACCAAACACGAACACACCCCAAAAAGGGCTCTGAGAGAAAGAGTACAGTGAAACTCTGGCCTCAGTGACATTACTGCTGGGTGAAATGTTTCTTGCCTCATGGGAAGGGCAGCAACAGGCTTGGTTTTGAAAGCAGCCTTTTTTGACACAGGGTCTTGCGTTTCGTCTTGCTGTCACACTATGTTACCACATCACATAACATTGTGTGACATAACCAACGAGCCCTGTTGTAACCTGCCTCGGCCTGTCCCATCAGACTAGACCTGGGAAAGAAGTAGCTGCTCATTTTTCTAATGACAGTGCTTTAGGAATTTGACCAAAAGGTGCAAATCTTGCTGCTTTCCCCTCCCCAAAAATAAAACAGACAGTCGCACAGAACGAACAGGACCTGGCCCTTCCTGGCCGCCCTGTCTTGGAGCAGACAGAAGCGCCGCTCCTGGACAAAGGATGTTTCAGTAATTCCACAGCACATGATGCTATCTATAAAGCCACTGACAATGGAGTAATGTTCACATTAAGAAACAGGGCTGCCTGTTGAAACCTATCATTTCACAGTCAAGTATGAAATGCCAAGACTGAGGATACACCAGGGGGTCCCCCCCAGCAAGCGATCATGAAGGGAAACTAACATTTCCTAAGCTGGCATCAGGACATGTCGGCTCTAGCTAGCATTGCAATGGGACCTCAGCACTGCAGGGAAATCCCACTGCTCAGCCCCTTCCATCAGGGTGATCTTATCTGGAGAGGATGGCAAGACATTGCTCAACTGGCCTCTGAAACCTGGATGTTTGCCCTTCCAGTCCATCAAAAAGTCAGTGCATTCTGCAGATGGGCCTTTTTCAGAAGCCCAGATACCTGCAAGGGGCCTTTTTCAGAAGTCCTTTTCGGATGCTTGTTGTTCCCAGGGGATTTCCAACCTGTGGGACTGTGTCTGCTGGCAACAAGCTATATTTTGTCGTGCCACAAATTAAACATATTAAGCTGAATGACTGTCACTCCTCATCCCTCTCACCCACACACTGTGGACTTCCAAGTATGTGTCATTTTCACTGAAATGTTTAACAGCGCAGATCCCCTCTTTTTGGAAATTCAGCAAAAGGATCCAGGCACACCGCTCAGTCAGCAGTGTTTCAAAAAGCTTCCTGCTTGCAGAGCCAGGGGGAATTCGTCCTGGTGCAGCGTCAGCAAAAGGTGTATGCCCTCACTTGCACCTTCAAAATGCAGGTGGGCTTCATCCAGAAAAAAATTCGGTTGCCCCCTCTCCAAGCAAAATGGGGCTAAGACACAAACGTGGCTATATGGTGCAACTCCTTAACGCGGTGTCGGGAACGTGAGTTTGAGAGAGACTCCCTCTCTCTAGGACATCCCAGGGACAATAAAGGAGCAGAGACACACACTTCTTGGACTCAAAGCTTTTCAGCGCAGGTTAGACAAGCACTTGTCTAGGATGGGTGACTAGAAGTGATCTCGCCCTGAGCAGTCGGCTGGACTCAATGACGTCCCTGTGTCCCTTCCAGCTCTACTTCTCTGTGATCCTACGACCTTGCACTCACAGAAGGTGTGACAGAGAAAGCTGGGCAAAACCGGCGAGTATTTTTCTTCCCTTCTTGTGAGCTTCAGGAAAGATTGTGCTGGATGGACAAGCTCAGCCCAAGCTCCCTCAACAGGAACAGACGTCCGCGTCACCTCCAATTTAGGCTTGGGCCTCGGGGACATAACTGTGCTCATGGTGTCATGTGTCTATGAGGGGGAACCTGACAATGTAGCAAACCCACAGCAGAAGGGATTCTTCATGGTTTTAAATGTTCCTCGTTTGGGATGAAAGGACTATCTACAGGCTGTATTCCCACACTGCAGGTAGCAGGGTTTTCAGTGCCCTCCACTCCCATTACACTTTATTCTCTGCTTCCCTGGCACAGAGGAAGCCATGGCTGTCACAGAGCTGCCTTTGCCTCGGCCTGGCTCTGGCACACGTGACAACAACTGGAGCAGCACAAAGGAAGCAACGACCCACCGATTTCATCAGGAGTTGAGGCTATCTGGGGCATCAAAAGAGGCTCTCTGGCTTGCACTATTGATCCCAGTCTCGCATCATCATAAAGAGAAGGGAATTCACCATGTCTGTATCTGGCAGCTACCTAGTTATATAGCTGGAGGCACCAGTGAAGCAGTATGACTAATAAAAGCAGGGCCATTCATCTCTCTTGATGACAGCAACCGACAGAATTGCTACACACATTTCAGCTTATGTATTCTCAGGGAAAGAGCAGAGAGCTGCTTGATGATATGAATCTCTACAGGGATATATCTGCCACCTTTGCAACTGCAGTTACTCTCAGCAGGGGGGAAGCAATGACATTGTAAGAGAAGTACTGAGAGCGAAAACTTCGACAGAGCTTTTGTCTGGGTACAGACTGAACACAGGCTGGCGGATTGGGTATTGAATTCAAAGCCATTTTCTGCTTGGTTCTGTGTGGCTTGTGAATAACAGACATGAGTGGGAGCAGCTTGAGTGGAAAGATGCTGAAACTCCCTTTTGTTCTGGTTCCTGCGCTTCACAGAGCCGAATGGGCATCTTACTGAATGATTACCTGCCCTAGGACAGGAGCAAACCTTGCATCTGCAAATGTCACACAGCCCTTGGCCCCCAGCGATGCCTCCTTGGGTTACGATCTTGTCAGATCTCATAAGTGAAAACATCGCCCAAAGGCCTCCCAGCCCAGGACGATAAAGGACAAGTCTGGGTGATTCACAGGGTGGTGCCAGGCATTCTTCCCTCCATGAGTAATGCCCAAGCTTGGTATTAGATGAGCATGGTGCTGTATTCCTGATATGTCAACCCAAATCCCAGACTCCCTGTGCTCACGAATTATACCCTGACCCTGTTTGCTAGGGCAGGGATGCTAATGCAAGTGAACTGGCCAAATTCCAGGGTGGGTGCTATTTAGCTATCCATACCACTGCTCATTCGTTTGAATATGGGCGTGTTCTTTACTTCCTTGTACTCACTTCTTGTGACGTGGGTAGTTCAGCATAGCAAATGGTCTCCTCAGGAGGTCATACCCCATATCAGCATGTCCTCTTCTTTTTATTTGGCTTGCATGCTCCTTGGGAAAATGCTTTCCATTAAGATTCGTGTAACCATTGCTTAGCCTAAGAGGGCTCCAGTCTCTCTTGGGTTCTCTACGCTCTAATGTTATATCAATTATTAAAGCAATTAAATAGAGAATTTCTCTGGGCACTGAGAAGGAATGAATCTTAAAGTACGTTACATTTAATGTTTTTCATTCATTATTTCATTGTTATGAGCTGTTCTAAATGACCCTCAAGGTCCATTCCAACTCTATTTTTCTATAATAATCTCCTGGATGTTATTATCACAACAGATAAAGTGAATTATAAATGGACAAACATATAATTGAATTAAAACATATTTTATGCAAAGCTGAGAAAGCTTTGTGTGTGCACAACATGACACTAGACACAGGGATATTTTAGGGGCCTCTATAAAAGCATCTAAATGCTTGTGCTTTTCCACTAGCCTTCTCCATGTTGAATAAGACATTAACTGCGCCATCTCTGAAGGAAAGTGCAGAGAACAGATTACTCAGGGGGAAAAAAAGATCCCCTTTGGGTATAAAATACAATATTTTGAAATTTCTCCAAAATTTAAAAATCAAAACAAAACAACCAGGTCTCAGGTTGGTCAAAAAAGGGAGAAATTTATGTTGAATGTCTTCAATGCATTGTTGGTTGCTAGACCCCAGTCTCTTTGACCCACAAACCCAGGCTTATCTACTGAACCCTGATGCTTTGAAGGCAAAATTCGCTTCTATATTAACTGAGTATATTCGGTTTTTTTAAATCCTTCTTTCCCTTTTATTTCTTGAAACCTGGACACAGGACTACCGTTACTTCACAGTAGCTAGCACACCTACATATTGATTTTCTAGTACAAAATATTCCACTGCATGTTAACTGTAGCCTCAGCCCCTGTTCCACATCAGGCTTCCAGTGCCCTCAAGACCTCTCTACACTGTACGAAAATAACCACATATCTTGTTCTCATTAGAAAAAAAAGCAAGCTGTCATGATTCATGGGGAGTTCTCCCTCCACTAATCCTAATTGCAGATACATGAACAGTGGTAGGTCATGCCTTGACGCAGAAGCCTCTCTCATCTCCCTTCATGTGTGACTGTCCAAGTGACTGCTGATATCATCATCTTCTCTTTCCTATCCAGTGCCTCATTTGGTTGCTTCGTGCCCCACTTCTGCTCTATAAGCTGGGGTCCCTAGCAAGAGCACAACTCCCATGACACACTGCAGTTCCTAGACTCTAACAGGGTATCACAACAGTCCAACCAGAGTAGCAAGCACTATGCACATGGGCTATGTACCTCAGCCCTGCTGTTCAGCCCACAGAAGTTAGTGGAGACATGACTCACCTAGGCTAAAACTCACGTATGGCATTGGAGCAGCTCAGATGTTGACCCAACCCCAAGTGAGCTATTTCACTGCAATTTCCTATTAGCAAAAATATTCCAGCAGAGAATTCTCAACCTGCTCGAACTGAAATAAGGAAGTGTGGAGAGAAGCCAGCGGTGACATCAGTCGGATTACATGGTTACCTAGTAAGGGTTATTGCAAGGCATGATGAAATTACAGGAATGGTTTTTCTCTTCATTTCCTCTCATCCCTTTTTGGTCCTTTTTTCCATATTTATTTTTCCTTTGTGAACTCAAAAAACATCTCAGCTGAATACTTTTGGCTTGAGTTTGCTCTAGAAGGGTCCTCAAATAAGCTCCTGCAGACCAGCTCAAGGGCAGGGTGCTCCACGTGCAGAATGAAGCATGGAAGAAAATCCAAAGCAGTTCATAGGAAAAGAAGACAAATAGGGCATATGGACTGGCAGAGGCAGAGCCTGGCGCAAAAAGAAACAAGGCGAATAATTTGGGAGGCAGAGCGATAAGGATGTCCTTGAAGAGACGGGCAAGATGCTGAAATGACGTGCTGATGAAGACAGAGCAGGTGGAGTAATATGAAGTGATGGGAATTTAGCTAACTGGTTGGCGCTAATCTATGTCCACTCTTGGCAGCAGCATTTTGTGGTGGTTTGAAGGGCTGAAAGAGATAGGAAAGCCACGGAGGAGGAGGAGTAATCACTAACAGGAGATCTGTATCGATGAGAGTAGTGGTTGTTCACCACCTTTCTAGAACAGGCCTAGTGTTTCTGAGTATCACACACTAAGGGCACTGCCGAAATATCATGCTTATTATTAGCATCTGTGAAGTCTCGGTTTGCAAGATTTATCATAGTCAGGCTAATGTCAAATGATAAACAATCAGGCTCAGCCTTTGGGAAGAAATGGCCTGTGTTTAGCTGTGTACATTTGCAATGATTCATGAGATTGTCTGCAATTGCTTTAAAAATAGCACTTACGCAATTCAGGAGCTACTACTGAAATCCTGACATGATTGGGTCTTCCCCTCTTAGTCAGTCTCATTTCAATTAATTTCCATGCTGCCAAGAGAACTTCATAGAGAAAGACATAAACCTGAAAGAGGAACTGGGGCAGTTAGGAAATGCAATTAAAGGGAATCATCATTTCTTTGCAATTGTGATGAGGAAAGATTGCAGCTGTTATTCCCCCTGTAGAAGTGAAATGTGCAGACTCAACAAAAAAAGGGAGACACATCTGTAGAAACCTATTTTTTTTTCACAGAGATGATACATTTCTCTTTTCTTTCAAATCAGATGGGTAAATGGCTGGAAGGTACAGTGAAGCATGTGACCAGGGAAGAAACAGCTTTTCACCCGTTTTGTAATCAGGGCTATCTGATGCTTCATTTGCTTTTCTGTGGGGTTAGTTCTGCACTCCTTAGTCACACCGCTGGCACTTGCCCCTCTAATAGCCCCTTTGGCTTGAATAGGTGTAGTCAAGAAGGTGGATGTGAAATGTGTATAAAAGGGAGTAGAAGCTGATCCGTCAGTTAGATAGTTAAGCATGTGGTTTTTGGTTGATGCATTTGGATTCAACTACAAGTTCTTGTAAAGGTAACGCCTTTTAAACTTTAAAGTTTAAAGGCTAAAATATGAACATCTTGCTCACACTGGAAAAAAGTTACACCCATGAACTCCATCAACATCACTGGAGTTATCTGTGAGATGGACTGCTCCTGAGTGTAAGCAATAAGCACGGGAGTACATTTTTCCTTGAAATGGACTCAGCCTGACTCACTGCTGCACTCCTTTGGTTTTGTGGTGTTGAAAATCCACCAAGTTGAACTGGGGGAAAGCTGGAGTCACACAGGAGTGAGTAAGGCTGGCTTTCTTCCCCTCTGATACCCGCAGCTTCTTTTTTCAAGCTGACAGAAATCCAGATTAAATCAAAAAAGGTCTTTGGATACCCAGCGTACTTGAAAACTGGCCCCTTGAATTGTACTTTTCCAAAGTACCTAGGAATTTATGCTCATCGGTGTTTGGGAATGTGGCTTGAGAATTTAGTGGGCACTTCCGAAAATGCTGGCAGAAAGTTGGTCTCCTTAAAATAAGAGCACCCCAAATTCAGGTGTTATAGAAAACCAGGCATCAATCAGCAAAATCAAAGGCAGTAGTAGCAGCAAATTGGGCAAATCACATTGGACTGAACTATTAACACACGCAGCTCGCACAACTGGTACACAATTTTAGTCGTTAGCCTTGTCCCTTGTAGAGCTTCCCTCACTGAATACTCATTAGGCGGCTCTGTTTAAGTCACATCACACTGGACTTATGTGCTTTTAAACTTTATAGGAGCATAGGAAAGTAGGGCTGGCAGGGACCTAGTCCTCTAATCCAGCCCCTGCTCAAGAGAGGATCACCTTTGACTTCACCACTCCAGCCAAGTGTTTGTCTATCCCGCTCTTGGAAGTTTCCAAGGATGGAGTTTC
This sequence comes from Caiman crocodilus, assembly GCA_030014935.1. Taxonomy (NCBI): domain Eukaryota; kingdom Metazoa; phylum Chordata; order Crocodylia; family Alligatoridae; genus Caiman; species Caiman crocodilus. The sequence goes on from JAGPOW010000261.1 coordinate 16,583,062, forward strand.
CAGGTAGCCTGTTCCAGTGCCTGACCACCCTCATAGTCAGAAAACTTCTTTGAATCTCCAACCTAAATTGTCCCTGCTACAGTTTGAGGCCCTTGCTCTTACTCCTGTCCCCTACAGCCCATCTCCACCCTCTCCGTACTTATAGCAAATTAGGGCTGGAGGGGACCTCAGGAGGCACAAGTGACTGTGCCCCCTACTCAAAGCAGGACCATTCCCGACTAGATCATCCCAGCCAAATCTTTGTCTAGCTGTGTCTTAAAAACCTCCAAAGATGGAGAGTCCACCACCTCTCTGGGTAACCTGTTCCAGTGTTTTACTACCCTCCTTGTGAGAAAGTTTGTCCTAATATCTAACCTAAACTTCCTTGCTGCAACTTGAGACCATTGCTCTTTGTTCTGTCGTCTGCCACCACTAAGAACAGTTTAACAGGTAGTTGAAGGCTGCTATTAAATCCCCTCTCTGTCTCCTCTTCTCCAGACTAAATAAGCCCAGTTCCCTCAGCCTATCCTCAGAAGTCATGTCGCCCCAGCCCCCTCACCATTTTTATTGCCTTCCACTGGACTCCTTCCAATTTGCCCATATCCCTAATGGGGGGCCCAAAACTGGACACAGTACTCCAGATGTGGCCTCACCAGTGCTGCATAGAAGGGAAGATTCATGTCCCTTGATCTGCTAGTAATGGTCCTGCCAGCGCAGCCCAGTGTGCCATTAGCCTTCTTGGCAATAAGAGCACACTGTTGGCTCATATTCAGCTTAACCTCCAGGCCCTTTTCTGCAGGTATTCCGTTATCCAGTCCTGCCAGCCTTCTCTTCTGCAAGCTAAAGCTAGTTCTTTGAGCCTCTCATTGTCAGTCTGGTCCTCCAGGTCTCTAATCGTTTTTGTTGCTCTGCTTTGGACTGTTTCCAAACTGCCTACGTCCTTCTTGCAGTGTGAGATCTAAAACGTCCCCTGTTCTGAGCAGGCTGCAGCACAGGCTCCTTCCCTGGCCTTCCTGACACACTCCCTGATGAAAGGTGCTCTCTTTCTTACTCTTATAAGCCAAGTGCTCCAGTTTTCCAAGACAAATGATGCTTTTCCAGACTTCCCAGTAAGTGAAGCACACCCTTTCCCAGCGACCCAGGCTTGTGGCCACAGTGGATTGACAGGTCAGCTCTTTAGTGGCACATGATAACAAAAGCAAATACACACACAGGCATTGTCAGGGTTTCAAAACTCAATCACATTTTACTTTAGCTAATAAAAGACGTACACCCAGCCAGATAGAGTTAAGCACCCTGGTCACAGATTTTACTAGTTTCCTCACCGTACTCGAATGCACTTTAGCCATATGTCAAAGTCCTCTAAGGAATCCAGGGCTCCGCTCCTGTCCATGGCTTTTCCTATGAATCAATGGACTCTGTCTCCTATGAAGACAGCTTGCTTCTTCCTCAGCTGCAGAAAAGGGACCTTCTGCCAAGCAAGTACGCTCCTATGATGCTCTCTCCTGCCCCCAGCTACCTTTATGTCTAGGACTCCTCCTGAGTTTCTTTCAGTAGGTGTACACCTTTATTTAGAGTCAAATCTAAAGGCTGCCTTCAGCAAGCTCAAGCCACGTGAACTGGCCCTCTATGTCTATATTACCTTGTGGTGGCAAAACACACAAAGTACATAAGGGAAAACAAGCAGCGGGCTGTCTGCTTCCTAGAAGGGGTCTGCTCACGGACATTTCCCACTCATCTTCCTCAACGACGTCCTTCTAGAAATAAGTCTTCCTGCGACTTGTTGCTCCTTCGGTGCTTGGCTCTAATTACAGGTCACAGACAGCTAGCTCAGTACAGAAGGTCAGAGGCCCAGTACAGGATGTGGTGGGACATCCACTGGCAGACTTCCTAGGCTACGCTCTGCAGTGCTCAGATGAATACGGGACCCACTGTAGGGGTGTGGTAGGCTAAGGGATAGGATCAACTCTTGGACCCCGATACTCAGAAGAGATGCCAGGAGTCAGCTGGACTGCCATCTGAAGTGGAGCTACAGGTATGTAATACTGGCTACAGGGCAGATGTGGGGTTGAAATTAGGTAGTGATACAGATGCTGGTGTTTTCTAAGACACAGCACAAATACCCATTTCCTTTGCTCTCCTGTTTGGAGAGTCTCACTCCACAAACCCCAGAGAAGTTTGAAACAACTGATTTCACCTAGGATGCAATTACTCTCTTCTTCTTCCACAACAAGATACTATTCAGTTTTTTACTTTCTTCTAAAACTGGCTTATTCGGTTTCATGATAGACACAGCAGTGCCACTCCCTGAGTCCCATAGCACGAGGAGCATTAGGCAATGTGTGGGAAAACACCATCATACACTGTAGACAGAGACCCAAGATCATCATGTCTTATACAAAATATATTTCAAAACAATTTATGGAGCGAGATAACAAAATTACAGAGTCACAGCATCAGCTGCAATAAATCAGCAGAGCTTAACTGACTTCCCAGGCATTGTGCCAATTTGCAGAAACTGAGGACCTAGTCTCGCAAAAAAGGGGGAGTTCAAATGGAAGAGGTGCAGGGTAAAAAGAAAAAAGCCTTTCCTGATTACTTTGTTTCCCTTGTATTGGAATTTGGTGCTACTGAGATCCAGTTCCAGTGAATCAAAACTGCTAATTATCCAAAAAAAACCCCGCCAGGCAGGCTGTAGAAATGGAAGCTTCCTCACCCTCAACTCTCTGTGTCCTTGATAATGAAATGAAGGATGACCAGGGGCGGTCTTTGAACTCTTTGATGAGGCTCTCATTTAATGTCAACCAGGGAAGTGATTCACCAGTGGAAACTGGTTCACTGAGAAATTGCTCTTTCACTTAGGGAACAGAGCAGCGCTCAGATGGTAACAATTACCAAATCGGGCTTGATGCCCAATAGCAATTCAGAAGTGATGCTTTTCGTATCCCATAAATAAACTTCTTCTGTAGCCGAGTTCCATTCCAAAAAGATCTAAAATTGCATTTTAGAAAGCCTTGAGGATCACCAAGAGAAAGATAAGAAAAGCAGAAGAAATGGGCAGGATGGAAGGGAGAGTTCAGAGCAAGAAGTCCATCACCCAGCAGTTCATGCGACAATATGGCCGTACGGAAGACAAAATGATAGAGGACTTTTGTGTGTCACACACAATGCCCTTTTAATGAGCAAGGAAGTAAAAATCAATGGAGCAGCACATCTTAGATCTTCTCTTTTCAAATGAATCATGGACTTGTACTCAGTGAAGTTGCAAAAGGCCAGTAAAATAATCTGCCGCGTGCTCCAGGCAGTTCAGGAGTCTCTGGGTGAGTTCCAAATCCAAAGCAGTTTAGCTGCAAAGAAGACACTTAAGGATCCTCTGCACTGGGTTCAGAGCTGTCACCAGGCATTTTGGCACCTGGTACAAGTCCTGTGAAGAGCATCCTCCAACGTGCTGTTATGCAACTTCACTTTCCTTTGATTTGGTGCCTTCATGTGAGGGCCACCAGCGGCACTGCCCTTGCTACAATACTGATTAGGTTCTTAAGTCACTGGTGGGTGCTGGTCAAGGTGCTGGCCTTGTTCTATATTGCCCTAGCCCTGAGAAGTGTTCGGTTTCTCACAGATCCCTTCACCTCTCAGGCCATGCTTTGCGATATGGTTTGACGGTAGTTGTCTGACTGACCAATAATGAATCTCACAGTGAGGAAGTCTTCTTCCAAAATCCAGCTTCAATTCCCTTTTCTTCACTGCATGCCATTTCTCCCAGACACACACTCCTCTTGTCATATCCTTCTCTCTGCCACACTGCTGAGCTTCCCTTTACAATTCGGTATGAAATTATGAAAAAGTAATACAGGCACGGAGAACTCAGTGCAATGGAGATGAGCGTTCATGAGCTCAGCATGCCACAGGGATTCAAGCACTATCAGATAGTCCAAGTGGGTGAAGTGTTGGGGGCATCAGGATAAACCTGTGCTCCCCATATCATGGCTTACAGGAAACTAAAGCAAGGAAACCAAGGTAGACAAGAAGAGTCAAGTTCTTGTCTTGATGTTCCCTAATCTTGATGCTGCCTGGGGTCTGTTGCTTGCTCAGTATTTTTTCCCGTGGGCCAGTAAATATTGGAGACCACTAGTATAATGTTTTGTTCTTTCATCACAAAGATGCTGTGTAGACATGGCTTCCTGGGTCTGCTAAAGGGAATAATGCCAAGCTGTTATATAGCACATGGCATCCATTTATTTCAAATTACTTAAGAAAGAAGCTAGAGTGGGAAATGACTTGTCCTCGCTCGCATAGCACGCTAGCACCAGAAGAAACACTAGCACCTTGTCTGAGTCCCAGATCAGCAGCCTACCCACAGACCCACATTGCTCCTCTGTGAAAGACTAGAAAACTGCTGTCCTTGTCGTGTTAGTCATGCGGGCCTGCATGTAGCAATCAAACAGCTCAGAGATGTTTATGCAGAGCTATCACCATAATGTCTTGCTGCATTGAGCTGTGTAGCATTGATTGAGTTAAAAAAAATGGGGAAAGGAAAAAAAACAAAGATGAGGGTCAAGCCACAGAGTCTGGAAGACTCGAATCTGTCATATTGGAGAGGGCTATCTCTTCGAGCGCCCAGGACGGCAGTGCTAATCCGCACCACGCTTAAGAGTTGTCAAAGCAGGAAAGAAATACATTGCAGAGTAAGGCAAAAACTGCAGACTTGGCAATTACATGTGGTTGATGATCTTTCCATGACCTTTGAGCTGTATGCCTCATCTTTTATTTAAGATGAAGCTAGGGCTGCAGGGGTGGGTACGCAGCATGCATCTGTATCCATTTTTCTTGTGGGGACTTCAAGCATAATGTAGCTTTTTTAGGGTTGTGTTTCTAAGTATGAAGCCTTAACAGACACGAGAAGAGCAAGGGCATTTAAAGAAATGTGCGGGCCCCAAGTTTGGGTCCGCCTTGAAGTGCGTGGTTTCTAAAAGTGGAGTACACCAAAGAATTCGTCAGGGTGTCGATGGCCGTTCCTGAGTTTTCAGCTCTGTGAAAATGATGCTGTTTTTATAAATACGAGGCACAGACTTCTGAATGTGTCGGTTCGCTAGTCCACGCAACATACTTAGCTTGATGGGGCTCACCATACAACATCCAAGCCAGTGGACGTGAGTCCATCTGCTAGGACCATGGACCCTTTAGAGTCACTCTTCTGGGAGCTGTTTCTTCATTAAAAAAATGTAAATGATAGTAGCTGAAAGCAAACCACATAAAGCTTTGAGGCTTGTTTACAAACAACATACCTTTTTTAATGAACCCTACCAATACTGTTTCTAGTAAAATATTGACCTTTTGGGCAGTAAATATTTGTCCATTGCTCATTGCATGGAAACTTGGCGCCTTTGTTTATTCACATGCTGGGGCCAGCGTGGGCTGCTGCCGTGCATTTAATCCCTAACTACAGACCGTGATGCAGTCCCACTGCAGTCAGGGGCAACACTGCCATTCATTTCAGGAAGAGCAGAGCTCTTGGTCTCGTCCAAGGCCTCAAACTATGATCCAAAGTCAAAGGAAAGGTCTTCCTCCCCCACCCCACTGCTTTCTCTGGCATGCTGTACTTGCTGCATTGGGTGATGAGAGTGATTTAGTTTCGGAAGGGTTTGCTTTCACTTTTGATTAATTTCACCGGTTAAAAATCCTATCAGAGAATGGTTATGCCTGACTGGTTGATTGCAGCTGCTACAAGTGCAGCATCATTTTAATATTGACAGATATTCCACGCTCCCCCCGCCCCTCCCAACCTCATAATTTATTTGCATAGAGGTAGACATGGATTTGTGTCATTTATTCTGATACGTGGCTCCAACCAGGAGCAGCCACCTCAAAGTAGCGGGCCCACCTGCAGATGGGGGCACCTCTGACAAATCAATGTAAGCACCGAGCTCTATACACGAAGAAATCATTTCCCTCAAGTCCTCAAAGAAATTGCAGTTCCCTGGCAACAGCAAAATTTAAGCAAAACTTTTATTTTTCCCTCATGGCCCTCCTCCGCCCACACCATGACTTGCCTGCCACACAAATATCCCCGCTCCTTACCAGCCAGGGAAAAAAGGGTGCAGATGCCTTCCAGAGCGCCCTCCCCGCCACCTAACTCCGGTGGTTTCAGCCCGCGGGGAAACGAATTCTGCTCCGAAAGAGACCACGACTATTAGAAATGGCGAGCCAGGCTCTGCTCAGCCTCAGAGCCAAAGCCTCCCTGCACGAGGTGCTTTATCACCTGCATCCGCTCAAAAGCTAAGAGGCTAATGGTGGTAGAGAGAGAGCAGGCTGAAGAGATGAAGTGACTTGCTTGGGAGCACACGTCCCGTCACTAACAGAGCTAGGATTAGCAGCATCCATGGCTTAACTGGGGAGGGGGCGTGAATGGGCACCAACCATGAAAGAGCACCAGAATCCCCCTGGCAGCCCTGTGCCCAGTAGCACGTCTGGGCAGAAGTGAAGGGGGCACCAGGGACGGCTCCCAGGGAGCCCATGCCGCAGGGCTGCTGCTGCTGCTGCCTGCTCTGAGCTACAACAGCTGGAGCAGTGCCTTCAGCGCACATTTCTGCATCTCGGTGCAGAGAGCCTGAGCAGCTAAGACCTCCCTTCCCCTTATCCACCCTCCCACCTCCACCTACAGTGGACAGCATCCAGACACCCCTATACCAGCACTGAATGAGCTCTGAGCAGCACAGCCTCCTGACCCCAAATTCAGTGCCATTGAAGCCACAAGTTTTCCCTCCTCTGCTCTCCTACACACGTCGTTGTCATTTCTCCCTGACTCGCCACTTCTCCACACCCTGTTTCACTCAACACCATCTCGGGAACAGGCCAGATTTTTGCATTCCCTCACTGCTCAGGGTTTTCCCATCTTCCTGTGGAGCCCAAAGCTTCCCTTGTCCTCAGCAGGCTGCAACACAGTCTTCTTCTTTGGCCTTCCTGGCATACCTCCTATCATGTTGCTAGCCCAGGTCCACTGAGAATTGGAGGAAGGATCATGGAGGACCCAACCCTGCCATTCCTCTCTAGCCCAACTAAGAACAAACATCACCTAGTGTGGTTCCTCTCCCCAAGGGTGCAGTGGCAGAAACTGCAACAGGCAGGGCTATCTGTGACTGGGAAAAAGGGATTCAATCCCCTTAGTGAGGCATTGATGCTCAAGAGCATTTGTGAAATGGGGGTCCAGGAAGGGTGGTCATTCCTCCAGGGTGCAATCCTATGTGCACAGAAGGAGACAATCCCATTGTGCATAAAAGAGGGCAAAGGGGCCAAGAAGCCCTCTTGGCTGAACAGGGAAGTCCAGGAAAGCTTAAGAGCAAAGAAAGAGGTATACAGCCTGTGGAAACAGGAGGTAGCTACCAAGGAGGAGTATACCTCCCTGGCTTGCGCTTGCAGGGAAGCAGTTAGGAAAGCCAAAGCAGAATTAGAAGTTAGGCTGGTGACAAAAATTAAGGACACCAAAAAGTCCTTCTTCAGGTATATAGGGAGCAAAAGGAAGGCTCAGGGTAGCATAGGACCCATACAGGACAAACTAGGGCAACTGGTGGCAGAGAGGGGGGACAGAGCTGAGCTCTGCAATGAGTTCCTTGCATCTGTATTCCTAGACACAGACCAAGACAAATCTCCCAATTGGATCATAGATAGACACAGGAGGACACCAGCCCGCCAACTGTTAGCACAGACTTAGTGACGGGGCACTTGGAGGGGCTGGATGTGTTCAAATCAGCGAGCCCAGATGAACTTCATCCAAGGGTGCTGGAGGAATTGGCCAGTGTCATAGCAGAGCCACTGGCACGGCTGTTTGAGCACTCGTGGTGCTCCAGTCAGGTCCCAGAGGACTGGAAAGGGGCCAGTGTGGTCCCTATTTTCAAGAAGGGGTGGAGGGAGGCCAGTTAGTCTCACTTCTATGCTTGGGAAACTCTGGAAAAAATCATTAAGGATTACATTTGTGGGAGCCCAGCAGGGGAAATAATGCTGAAAGGAAATGAGCACAGGTTCATTGCAAGTAGATCCTGCCTGACTAATCTTGTTTCTTTCTATGACCAGGTCACAAAATGCTTAAACACAGGAGTCGAGGTACATGCCATCTACCTAGACTTGAAGAAGGCCTTTGATACAGTATCTCATCCTGTTCTCATATGTAAACTGACAGGCTGTGATGGAGATGATTACATGGTCAGGTGGGTGGCAAATTGGCTTAGGGGTCACATCCAGAGAGTGGGGGTGGATGGGTCGATATCAACCTGAAAGATGTGGCCAGTGGAGTCCCACAAGGCTTGGTCCTTGGACCAGTGCTATTCAATGTCTTCTTCAGTGACTTGGACGAGAGCGTGGAGAGCACCCTGTCCAAGTTTGCAGAAATACCAAATCATGGGGCAAAGATAACACAGCAGAGGGTAGGGGATGGATCCAGGTGGATCTGGACAGGTTGGAAAAATGGGCAGAATGAAATAGCATGCAGTTCAGCAAGGACAAATGCAAAGTGCTGCGCCTGGGCAAAAAGAAAGGGATCTTGGAGTCATAGTTGACTCCAAGATGAACATGAGCTGTCAATGTGACAAAGTGATCCACAAGGCTAACTGCACTTTATCATTCATTAGCAGATGTATGACAAACATGTCCAGGGAGGTGATGCTTCCCCTCCAGGAGGCGCTGGTCAGGCCGCAGTTGGAGTACTGCATCCAGTTTTGGGCGCCGCACTTCAAGAGGGATGAGGAGAATCTCGAGGGGGATCAGAGGAGGCCACTCATATGGGCAGAGGTCTGAGGACAAGGCCCTACGAGGAGAGGCTGAGGGACCTAGATCTCTTCAGCCTTCACAAGAGAGTGGAGGCATTTCCAGAGCCCAACTGGATCCGACTCTAACTCTTCTTCCCCGTCCCCCGCCATCCCATCCCACCCCCAATACCAAAAAGCGCCACAACCTCCTAGCTGTTAGAAAACAAGACCAACAGCTATACCTTCCTAATGGTCCAAGCAGATATCAAAACCTCCAGCTCCCCCCAACAACTACTACAGTAAAGTGATGTATTTTCAATTCTGAATTGTGGGAGGTAATGTGAGATACGCTGAACTGAATCTCCGTAAAGCCCTTGAGAAATGGTGTAGGATGCACTGGACCGTGGGGAGGGCGTGACAAAGGAAGATGGCGTAAGGGGAGGGCCTGGGCGGGCAGGCAGCACTGCAGAACGGGGAGATTCCTGATGCACAAGTTAGCTGGAACGCGCTGCAAAAAACAGAGGGTTTTGCCCTGCCTGCTTCAATAGCACCGTACTGTCAAAATGACTACCCCTCACAGCCATTGCTCGTGGGAACAGTGTCCAGTCATGACAGATTGATGGCTCTTCTGCAGGTGCCTGTGAGGAACAAGCAGTTTAATAGCTATACATCTTAGACTTCCAGCCCTTGCAGTTTCAGAATAATATATCTGCCCTAGTAGCAGTTTCCTATGAATCCTCTACTGATTACCTCTCTAGTTTATGGCCAGCTTGTAGAGGGGAACTGATATATTTTACCATGGGCCCTTTTAAATAGCTTCATTGTTCAAAACCAGCTTTTTTGCAATTTGTGCATCTTTTTAAAAGCATGAATGGACTTTCATGGCAGTCTGAATGAATCAATGATCAAGTGAATCGTCAGGCCTTGGGCTCCAAGCAGCCCTTCCTCTCTACCCTGTACTCAATTTTTTATTTCTCATCAGCACCTAACTTCCCTTCAGCTTTGCCCCTGATCCACAGACAATCTCTAGCAATCTTCCCCTTTCTGGCTGCTTATGGGATTTTATTTTCCAGAAGCATATTGCACCCCAAGGCAGGTTTATGGGGGAGGGATCAGTGTTTATCACCATCCCATGTTTCATTTAGTTGTAATCCATTACTAGTCCTTTGTGTGAAGCCATTTAGGTCAGTACCTGTTGCAATGGTGGTCTTGTAACGTTTGCTTGCAACCTTTTAGTTAAGCAACCTGATTGTGTTTGATGGAAATATCTTGAGTAAACAACATCTTATGTACATGGCCACTTGCTCAAGAGGTTGAATGTTGCATTACTCATTTGCACGTGGGGTGTTTTGAAAATAAAACCCAAAACACTGACTTCTTATCAGATAGCTTTTAACTCATTCAGGTTTGCCCAAGGCTATTCTGAAACTCCCTTTCTATGGTGCCTGTCCTCAAAGGAGTGCAGAGTGCTTTTAAATAGATAGCAAAGTCTCACAGCACCCTCCGAGATAGTCAGGTATGAACCAGATCCCAACCGAGTTGTTTGCAACCCATCTATCTAAAATCTCCCTCCCGTTTCAGGTGGATAAGGGACTCTTTTCCACTTCCTATCCTAAATCGTTGCTGTGGAATGTTAAATATTTGTCACAAATCACCCCCCAGCTGCTTGCTCCAACAATAGATAAAGTGTCCTCTCTGAACTGCTTGTGGTTTATAAGGTGCTTTGGGATTCTTCATAAAAATAGGAGTTTATACACACGTATGAGTTTTGCATCATTATTAGTAATAATTATCTTCATTTTATAGCCAGGCATACTGAGGCACAGCAAAGTTATGGCCCGGATTTTATACCTGAACCTTATTTTGGTGCTCCAAAAACAGATGCAGCTCACACTAAAGGCAGCTTTTAGAAATTTGACCCTGACGTGACCAGACAAAACCAGAGAGCTAATCACAGAGAGGTAAGATTAAGAACCACCCAGTAACTTGTTCCAAGCCACGCAGAGTTCACATACTTTCATATAAATCCTTCACTTCTGTAAGCCCAATATGGACTAAATTAGAGTAGAAAATATAGATGATTTAGGTGAATAACCAGTTATATTTAAAAGTCATAATTTGGTCACAGGGAAAAAAGGGTCTTGCTTGTCAGTCCAAGGCAAGATTTTGTATTAGTTTGATTAACATTGTCCCTTTCCTACACTAAGAGCTGTTAACCACTGGGATGATGTTTCAATACCAGTTTGAAACCATTTCTTTCTGTAACTCTGATTTGGTAGCCACAGCCCTACCTCAGTACCAGTGACTTTGCCCTCACTCTTTGAAATTCATGACCCCTCAGTGACCCAGGGACAAATTCCCAGCCCTAATTTATGACAATTCCTCCTCTCCTCCTCTCTCAGATTCTTAAGGGCTAGGGGCAGACATTATGCATAAACTGGATTAAGTGATCAGAAACTGGTTTCAGCCTGTAACAGTACAGATGTTCAATGCACATAAACTGGTTTGAAAATGGCTGAAACTGGTGTGAGATAAACCTGGTTGAATGAAGTATCAGATGTAACTGATTTGGGTCACACCAGTTTATGCAATGTCTGTCCCAGACCTCTCCTTGGTTTAAGTTAAACCAGACTCCCCCAGCATGCTCTCTGGGCTGAGCAGGGCTCTCTGCTCCACAGCAAGGCTGGCCCCTCCCCTCTGCTCCCTGGCTGGAGCCCTGATAAAATTGCAGGCATCTGCGTGGCTTCCCCCTGCTCCCCTTCCTTCCCTCATGCTAAGCAGGAATTCCCCTCCCCTCTGCCTTACACAGACACCTCTCAACATTAGCTAGCATACCACTTGCTGGCTACAGTCCGTGCTGTATGAGACCAGAGAAAGGGAGACAGGGCAGGCTCAGGGCTCTTTGGAGCTAATCAACAGGAAGTTGATAGTGTCGCTCCTTGGAAAAAACAGTTTAAGAAGAACTTGAACTCATGAGAAAGCCTTGTGTTTGGCTGAGGGGACGATTGTCCCAGGGACACCGGGGCTAGAGGGAAACCCCGGCCCAAAACCAAAGGAAACAAAAACACACACTTACCCCTTGCAGGAGTCAAGGGCAGCAGAGGCGCGCACGCCAGGAAACTACCCGTGCGGTTTATTAGCCGCGCTTACATTCAGCTGAGGCCGGGTGACTTCAGTGAGAGACGCCACCCGGCAGGAATAAAGTGCAGCCCTGGGGCACAGGAGGAGCGCTGCAGGAGAATGCGAAGCCCGGAGGGAAGCCTGAGGGCAGAAGCAGGCACCCTAAGGGTGTCTCTGCCTTGGGCAGGGTAAGCTGCAGCAGTGTCGGGATCGGTGAGAGCGGCAAGAGCCTCAGCCATGAGGTCTCCAGCTGCGGAGCCGACACAAGAGCTGGCAGGAGAGTGGGGACAGGAACCAGCGGTGAAGGAACCTGTGGAAGAGACGGCAGGGACACCGGTCAAGGAACCGGAGGGAGAGCCGGCAGTGACACCAGTGGAGGAACCGGTGGGAGACCTGGCAGGGATGCTGGGGAGGAAGCCCGCAGGAGCAACAGAATCTTGGGCCTCATAGTCCTCAGACCAGAACCCAGCTCAAGTCACTGAGTTGAACGGGTCGGGGATGAGGGAAGAGCCGAGGCAGGGCTGGTGATTAGAAGCTGAAAGATCTATGACTGAAGGTGGCGTTGGCCAGGGTGTAGAGGAGGTTGGAGCCCCGTGAGTGCCCGCCAAGGGCGTGTTGGCACTAGAGGCCATGGAGAGGGGGACCCCACCACTGAGGGTCCAGTTAAGACCGCGGCTGGCGAGTTCTGGGGGTCTGCCACCATCACCCAGGGCACCCTCTAGGGACCCTCCTGCGGGACCAGGGCAGATCTGGTCAGCTACCCGTGCAAAAGTAGCCCAGGAATGCCTTTTGGAGCAGAGGCGGGCACAACGTGGTGGCAAAGGTGGGATCATGGAGGACCCCAACCTTGCAACCTACGCCAGCATGCAGGCCATGGCTACCGGCCCCGCTGATGTCCTCAGACAGAACTTACAGGCTTTGACCCAGATCCTGAACTCTCAGCAACAAATGCTAGACTGGCAACAGGATTGGCTCCAACACAGTTTGGTGTCCTTCAAAATGCCTAAAGTGACTAAGGACGATGACCCAGAGGCGTATATTGAGGCGTTCAAGCGACACACCCTCATGACCAGGCTCAACAAGAGATATTGGGCCAGCCAGTTAGGAGCCTTAGTAGTTGGCAAGGCCCAAGCTACCTATCAGGCCCTCTCGAGGGATGACACCCAACACTATAAGCACGTGAAGGAAGCCATCCTATACAGATTGGAAATTAACTCCGAGCACTACTGTCACCAGTTCCGGGCCAAGAAGGGACCCAAGGCAAAACAACCGAGAGTGTTCCTGCAGCTTCTGCGGGATCTGCTGGATAAGTGGGTGAACCCAGCAGGGCAGGACAGAGAGGCATTCGCTGACCAGATTGTCCTTGAACAGTTTCAGAACGATTTAGAAGAGCGGACGCAACGCTTGGTCCAACAACATACCCCATGGACCTGTGAAGAAGCTCTAAAATTGGCCTAGGCTTTTACTGCCTCAGTAAAAGAGAGGAGAGGAGGAACCTGGGACCCTCAACGGCAGCCCCAAGAGACCTGGAGTGCAGGAGTCCGCCTGGTCGGGGGGGCTACCCGAGATACCGTGTGTTTCCGGTGCGGGCAGAAGGGCCATTTTTCTAGGGAATGCCTGAGCCAGGCAGCAGAACGCTGGATCCCAGATGACAGAGCAAGTGCCCCAACACAGAGGCAGAGAGGCCCAGAGCCCAGCGAGCCGATGGACTGCAGCTATGTGGTCGGAGGAGAGAACGTGATTTGGAGACATCCCGTTGTCAAGGCTTGGGTGGAAGGTCGCTCTGTGCGAGCTACCCTGGATTCAGGGTGTGCTCAATCTCTTGTCAGAGGAGGTTTGGTACAATCGCACGGCCGGCTCACCCCGTGAGAGTAGCCTGCCTCCATGGGGATGCCAAGCAGATCAAGCGCCAATGGGTCCGCCTACAGGTAATGGAGCACCAGGGAGAACTCCTGGTGGGAGGTGTGCCCCAGTTAGTGTGTGAGATGCTTCTGGGATGAAAATGGACACCAGTATACGATGTCCTGGATAGGGTGAGGGACACGGAAGTGGCCCGTAAGAAGATTCAGAACCAGGAGGGCTCATTGGGTGAGATCGAAGAAAACGAAGGGTTGGCCAACAAGACAGATGAATTGGACCTTAGAGACTTTACCAGTAGCCTCCTGTTCCAAGAAGCATAAAAGGAGGATCCAGAGATCGGGGCTCTCCGAGAGCAGGCCCAGAGTACCAGAGGGGCTTCAGTGTTATTGCCTGAAGGGCATCCCTGCTTCGAGGTAAGGAACCGTCTCCTTTACTGCCTGCAAGGGGACAGGGGAGAGGAGACCGAGGGCTTGCAGCTGGTAGTGGCCACCCAATTCCACCAGGCCATTTGGTGGTTGGTCCACAGGGGGACGTCTGGGCTGGGACAAGACCCTCGCAAGAATGAGCAGGTGTTTTTTTTGGCCTGGGATGGGGGAGGAAGTGGCCTGCCAATGTGCAGCGTGCCCCAACTGCCAAAAGATGAGAACCGAGCATCCTTCACGGGCACCCCTCCAACCCATGCCTGTTATCGACACCCCATTTTCAAGGCTAGCCTTACATGTCACAGGCCCACTTCCCTGCAGCAGCTCGGGCCACCAATACATCTTGGTCATTGTGGATTACGCCACCCGGTACTCGGAGGCAATCCCACTGCGAGCCGTAACCACCCCAAGTATTGCAGAAGAGCTAATAAGATGGATAGCCCGGGTGGGGATCCCGCAAGAGATACTAACAGATCAAGGAAAGAATTTCATGTCCGGGGTTTTGAGGGTGGTATGCCGGACCCTCCAAATAAAACAGCTCCGCGCCTCGGTTTACCATCCCCAAACCAATGGGTTGGTAGAACGCCTCAACGGGACAATAAAATGGGTATTGTGCAGGTGCATACAAGGGGACCCCCGGAAATGGGATCTCCTCCTTTCTCTAGTACTGTTCACTCTCAGGGACGCCCCCCAAGATCTCACAAAGTTCTCTCCATTCAAGCTAGTGTTGGGACATCGCCCTGCGGGGTCTCTTACAGGTCGTGAGAGAAGAGTGGGAGCAGGGAGAAGGACCCTCCTAGGAGCCAAAGACATATCAACAGGCATTCCAGCGGAGGATCAGGTTGGCCCGGACCTAGCTCCAGAAAACCTAAGAGAAGCCCAAACCCATCAAAAAGGCCAGTATAAACGCCTGGCCAAAGAGCGAGAATTCGAGCCGGGGCAAAGAGTCCTGATGCTGCTCCTCATGTCCACAAGCAAGCTTCTAACGCAGTGGCAAGGGCCGTTTGAAATTCTCCAACAGGTGGGACCAGTGGATTATGAGGTTCACAGGCCCGGACACCTTCGAGAAAAGCAAATTTACCATGTGACCCTCCTACGGGAATGGCGGGAGCCTGAAGGATGGGCAGCCTTTTCCAAGGCCAATAACGAGGACCTAGGACCCCAGGGGTTTAGAGAGAGGGACTGAACCCTCTCTGGAGGAAACCCGGGTTAGGAGAGGAGAGGAATTGTCCTCTGTTCAGCAGCGAGAGGCCTGAAGGTTGATAAACGAGTTCTGAGAAGTATCCCGCGAGGAACCCGGCTGGGTTCGGGGTTTGTGTCACATTATAAAAATGCCCCCTGGGGTAATAGTGAGGGAGAGGTGGCGACCCATCCCCCACCACCTCCTGGAAACCGTTCGCAAAGAGATTGATTCAATGTTGAGGCTAGGAGTCATTCGGCCTTCAAGAAGTCCCTGGAGGAGCCCGCTGGTGCCGGTGCATAAGCCTGACGGGTCTTTAAGGCTTTGTGTGGATTACAGACGATTGAATGCCATGGCAGTTTTCAACACATTCCCCATGCCCCATGTGGCAGCGCTGATAGAAAGGATAGGGGATGCCCATTATATATCCTTGACCTGGCAAAGGGATACTGGCAGATTCCAGTAGCCAAGGAAGACCGGCTGAAGACAGCGCTCGGCACCCCGTGGGGACTGTACGAATTCACTAGGATGCCCTTCGGATTACATGGTGCCGCTGCAATGCTCCAATGTCTAATGGACCAGATCCTGGCACCCCATGCCAAATACGCGGCGGCGTACATAGACGATATAGTCATATACTCCCAGACCTGGGAGCAGCAGAAGAGCACCCTTCGAGCCATCCTCGCAGAACTGAGGCACGCCGGCCTAACTGCAAACCCCCGAAAATGTGCCCTGGCCCAGAAAGAAACAAAATATTTAGGGTTCTTGGTTGGCAGAGGCACGATTAAACCCTTGGCTGACAAGGCAGAAACCATCCGCAACTTCACAGCCTCTCAAAACTGCTGCCAGCTACGGTCATTTTTAGGGCTAACCAATTATTACAGGCGATTTGTACCGCACTTTGCAGAGCTGGCAACACCCTTATCAGAGGCACTCAAAGGGCCGAAAACGGGGGCAGTAAAATGAACTAGAGGGATGGTGCAAAGTTTTGTCAGATTGAAAAGGGCATTGTGTGAAGATGTTATAATTCACACCCCTGACTTCCGAAAACCCTTTATTTTATAGACGGACGCCTCAGAGATGGCGGTGGGTGCTGTCCTCACCCAGGAAGAGGGGGAGAATGAAAGACCCATGGCATACGCAAGC
>JAGPOW010000261.1:16599606-16640028 GCA_030014935.1 Caiman crocodilus
TTTAGATACTACTTGATGGGCAGAGAGTTTAAACTGGTAACTGACCATGCCCCGCTGAGGTGGCTGAGTACAGCCAAGACCAATAATGCCCAGATTACCCAGTGGGCCTTGGCACTCCAACCATATAAATTCCACGTAATACACCGACCCAGAAAAAACAATACAGTGACGAACTACTTGTCCAGGTGTGGAGGCAAAAACCAGACCGGGAACCAAGGAGGTCAAGTAAAGGGACGGACCGACCTCACAGGTACGACCCGGATGGAAGAAGTGCCCCAAGGCATCTTAAGGGGAGGGTTATGTCACAGGGACACCAGGACTAGAGGGAAACCCTGGCCCAAAACCAAAGGAAACGAAAATGCATATTTATCCTTGGCAGGAGTTGAGGACAGCAGAGGCGTGCACGCCAGGAAACCACCCGAGCGGTTTATTAGCCCCACTTACATTCAGCTGAGGCCGGGTGACGTCAGTGAGAGATGCCAGCCGGTGGGAATAAAGTGCGGCCCTGGGGGCACAGGAGGAGCGCTGCAGGAGAACGCGAAGCCTGGAAGGAAGCCCGAGGGCGGAAGCAGGCACCCGCGGGGTCTCTCTGTCTTGGGCAGGGTAAGCTGCAGCAGCGTCAGGAGCAGTGAGAGCGGCGAGAGCTGCAGCCACGAGGACTCCAGCTGCAGAGCTGACACAAGAGCCGGTAGGAGAGCGGGAACGGGAACCAGCGGTGAAGGAACTGGTGGAAGAGCTGGCAGGGATGTCGGTGAGGGAGCCCGAGGGAAAGCCGGCAGGGCCACCGGTGAAGGAACCGATGGAAGAGCCGGCAGGGATGCTGGGGAGGAAGCCAGAGGGAGAGCTGGCGGGGATGCTGGGGAGGAAGCCAGAGGGAGAGCTGGCGGGGATGCTGGGGAGGAAGCCTGCAGGGACAACAGAATCTCGGGTCTCATAGTCCTCAGACCGGAACCCAGCTCAAGTCACTGAGCTGAGCGGGTCGGGGACGAGGGAAGAGCCGAGGTGGGGCCGGTAATTAGAAGCTGAAAGATCCACGACTGAAGGTGGCGTTGGCAGGGGTGTAGGGGAGGGTGGAGCCCTGTGAGTGCCCGCCAAGGGCGTGTTGGCACTGGAGGCCATGGAGAGGGGACCCCACCACTGAGGGTCCAGTCAAGACGGCAGCTGGTGAGTTCTGGGGGTCTGCCACTGTCACCCAGGGCACCCTCTAGGGACCCTCCTGCGTGACCGGGGCAGATCCGGTCAGCTACCCGCGCAAAAGTAGCCCGGGAACGCGTTTTGGAGCACAAGCGGGCACAATGATAAATGCTAACAATTCCCTGTGGAACTCCCTGCTGTATAAGCAGATCGGCAGGGGAGGGAAACCCCTCGCTAATCAGAGCGTCCTGCCGGGGCCTGGCCATGCCCCCCTCAGCTCAGTGCTATGGCAGGGAAGGGATGGTTGCTTTAGCACCCCGGCTTCTAGCCTGAGCCACTGCAGGCATGTGCCTGCATTTCTTCAGTCCAAAGGGGATATCTGCATGGTTACAAACCAGTTCAGCCTAGGCAGGTTAGACTAACCTGCAAAGATTGAATCAGTTCAGGCTCAGGCTTTCTGAATATCTGTCCCTAGCCACAGAGTCCAAGTTTTAACTTGGCAGCAATCTGTGTTCTTAGTGAAAAATGTAACAGCCCTAGAGCATGCCATCACATCCACCCACCCAGCTACACAAATCCCCAAAAATCAAAAGCCACCACAGAGATTAAAAAAAAAAAGATTCAGTGGGTCCTGTGACAACAATTCACCCTCAATTACACACAAGAGTCATATTTTCAAAAGAGGTCAAGACCAGATGTCCAAGTGCTCAGGACCCAGTAGTGACGCTTTCTTTTCAAAAGAGGCCCCATATTGGGTGATGAGATCTTTTTTTAAAATCTGGTCCATATGGCATACACAAACAACCCAAGCAAGCTCCCTGCATGCATGAGCAAGCATATGGGCTAAAATGTCCACTGAGGCATGTCACTTTTATATACTTAGTTATTTCATATAGATATAGATATCCTGGCACTCTGGTGAAGTGCCCAATGATTGGAAGAAGGCCAATGTGGTGCCTATCTTCAAGAAAGGGAGGAAAGTGGATCCAGCAAACTACCCATGAGCCTGACCTCTATCCTGGGGAAGGTCTTGGAAAAAATCATCAAGGAGGCCATTCTTAATGGACTGGCAGATGGCAACACCCTGAGAGACAGCCAGCATGGGTTCGCAGGTAGGTCATGCTTGACCAATCTCATTTCCTTTTATGACCAGGTGACCTATCACCTGGACAAGGGAGAAGAGATTGAGGTCATATATCTTGACTTTAAAAAAGCCTTCAATCTGGTATCCCATGATCACCTTTTGGCAAAACTGGCCAGTTGTGGCCTTGGCCATACCATGATCCACTGGCTGCAGAACTGGCTCCATGGTTGGACCCAGAGGGTGGTGGTTGATGGAAGGCAATCGTCATGGTGCCTACGATGGGGTCCCTCAAGGCTCTGTCCTTGGACCTATTTTGTTCAACCTCTTCATTAATGATGTGGACATTGGAGTCAGAAGCGGACGGGCCAAGTTCACCAATGATGCCAAACTCTGGGGTAAAACATCCACACCTAAGGACAGGGGGGTAATCCAGGCAGACCTTGACAGGCTCAGTAAATGGGAAGACAAGAACCTGATGGTGTTTAACACTGAAAAATGCAAGGTTCTCCACCTTGGGAGGAAAAACCTGCAGCTTATAGGCTTGGTAGTGCTACGCTGACTAGCACTATGGATGTGAGGGACTTGGGGGTCAGTACTGACCACAAGATGAACATGAGCCTGCAACGTGATGCGGTAGCCAGTAAAGTGAGCAAAACGCTGGCTTGCATCCATAGATGCTTCTCAAGTAAACCCTGGGACGTCATTCTCCCCTTGTACTCAGCCCTGGTGAGGCCGCAGCTGGAGTAGTGCATCCAGCTTTGGGCTCCACAATTCGAAAAGGATGTGGAGAAGCTTGAGAGAGTGCAGAGGAGAGCCACAAGCATGATCAGAGGTCAGGAAAACAGGCCTTATGATGAGAGGCTGAGACCCATGGGACTCTTCAGCCTGAAAAAGTGCAGGCTCAGGGGTGATCTGGTCGCCACCTATAAGTTTATCAGGGGTGTTCACGAGGAACAAAGGATGACAAGGTTGAACGGTTATAAACTCCTGCAAGACTGCTTCAGGCTGGACATAAGGAAGAAGTTCTTTACTGTCCGAGCCCCCAAGATCTGGAATGGCCTGCCACCGGACCTGGTTCAAGTACCTACTTAAACACCTTCAAGAGAAACCTGGATGTTTTTCTTGCTGGGGTCCTATGACCACAGCTGACTTCCTGCCCCTGGGGAAGGGGGCTGGACTCGATGGTCTTCTGAGGTCCCTTCCAGCCCAAATGTCTATGAAATCTATGAGATATATAAGGAGCTTGATCCGAGACCCTCTGGTGTCAATAGAAGTTCTCCCATGGGTTTCAGCAGGCTTGAGATGGAATACCTAAAATTACATATTAGAGTTAAAATGGATATTATTTGTATTCCAGTAGTGCCTGGAGTGCTAGTCAAGAACTACAACCCCACTGTAGTACAAAACAGTGTATGCACACAAAAGAAAATGGCCCTTGCTCCAAAGCACTTATCATTTAAGTATACTATTAAATGCACAATATGCTACTGCAGTCTGAATATACAGTTGACTATGTTATGCCTACTATTTAAAGTGTAGCACCTACCAGTGTTGCATCGATTACAATGCTGAACTCTAAGAGTATCTGCATTGCAGTCACTTTCAGCTTGGTAGTCTAGCCAAGCAGAATGGAGCTCAGAGCAAGCTGCAATAATTCAGTGAGATGCTACATAAAACTGAAGGGGTTAGCATGCTCTGGATTCTGCACAGCTGCTCCTGGCACCTGCGCTAGGTCAATTATATATAGCTTGGCTACGTCTGCACTACAGTACAGTCATAGTACTGACTGCAGCGTGCACACAGTCTAAATACCTGAAAGATGGTTAATGCATTTAGCTGAGGTAGCAAGTGCTGAGTTTTCAGTGTTACAAGACTAACCGAGTGTTTCAAGAGAGCTTTGAGATTTCTGACGTAAGTCACAGTTATTTCTGGTGCTATCAGGGCATCAGTGAATCAGTGCAGGCTTCTTTGTAACAGAGCAGGTTTTTTTAAAATACCACATAAAACAAGTTATGTATAAAGAAGCGATTTCCCCTTTACCATACCCACACAAAGGTTCCTGGCTGCTTTGTTTTCCCTGAAAGATTTAGTAGGAAGTTTGAAATTATTATGACTTTGTCTAGGAATGCTGTTGGGAACATTTTTTTTAAAGCTAAAATTGTAGTAAAGGGATGAGGGGGTGTCAGCAAAAATTGTAAAGGTCTCTTTCTCCCTCCTTCTATTTTTTTTTTTCAATAGTCAGGTTGTTACAATAAGAGTCCAGACCTCTGGGCCCTCTTCCTGACTCTCACAAAAGCTCGTTGTGTCACCTTGGGCTTGTCTGTGCTTCGCTTTCCCCAGCTGTATAATGGAGCAATGATACATCCTGACTTCAATAGGTTTGTGAGATGGTCTGTATACTGGCATAGAGCCTGGAGTCACCTGGATAGGAGAAATTTAGGATATTATTATGTAGTGATTGTTTTCTCACCATTTCTACACCAAGGTGACTGCACTAACTTCACTAAAGACTTCAGCCGGGATAATACAAAACTGTACGGTAGACAGGAGTCCCTTGTGCAGGGAGGGCACTTTCACGTGACTCTTTGGGCTGATCTGAGCTAAGCCCTTGCCTCTTTGATGTCCTCTGCTCCTCCCTAGTATTTTGGGAGGGATCAGAGCCCAGGCTAGAGCTGGCAGCTGTCATCCTGGCTGTCTTCCTGCTTCAAAGCCCTCTTCTGCTGCCACAGCCACTCAGTTGTATGTTTAATTAATCCCGGATTACAGCACATCAGACAGACAGCACAGAGCAGCTCTGGAGGTTGTTTATTGCACTCTTCATTCCAGGGCTCTGAGGAAGCTCGTAGTGGTCAAATGGCGACTAGTGAGAAACGCAGTGGGGCAAAGCCTACCAGATTGCCTGCCCCTGCCATACTTTGGATGTCTTTGCAATCAGGAAAGAGACAGGAAAAGTCTGGTTTCCTGATTTAACACTCACCAGAAGCCTGTGAACTCCATGATTCAGGGCTGCCTGAAAGCCCATTAGCATTTCCTCCTGATCTTACCCTGAGACAGGTTAAAAGCTGTCTGCTAACCGTGCCTGCTGAAGGACTGGAGGAGTACCATGAAATATGCCCCTCGGGTCACTGTGCCTGTGCAAGGAGCAATGGCAGCCAGCTCGACTCTACATGACTGTGGGGTCGCTGGATGTTACTCCTGGTCAGGGCCCTTACCTGGCACACGGCTGGTTGGTGGCAGTGGCCACACCTGGTGCTAATACTGATGTGACTAAGCAGCAGCCAGGACTGCAGTGCACAACTGCAGCTGATTGTCCCGGCTGATTGGATCTGAAGTATAGTGCAAAGCAAAACCAAACCCTAGCTGTACAGACAAGCTGGAAAGCATATGAAAGGGAAGGACTTGAGGTTATCACAGTAGAAGGGATAGACATCAGATCCACCTTTGAGTTAAAGGTGAATCTCTATTGCTATAGCATCTGTGACACCAGTTCTGAAACAGTGCTCTGCCACACAAACAGGCTAGCCAGTGCTAACATATAATAGCAGGTCTGCTGGTTCCTGACGCGGTAACCTCCTTCGCCTTCGCTTCGAGCAGTTGGAGGAAAGGCTGTGGTTGGCTTGGGGCATTGTTTTACCCTTGTCAAAGTCCAGCCAGTAGCATGTTCCTGGATTCCTAGAACGCAGGAAAAGGAAGTTGCAGCCTTGTTACACGCGGATTTTGATGAGGCACGCCAGTCTGTGGGACGCCAATCTCACAAGCCCATGCTGAGCCAGGTTCCTTTGGGCTCACCGAGCTTGCAAAGGGGTGACAAAAGGGTATAAGTGAACCAGCGCACAGGCTGTTACTGCTGGCGCATATGCCCACCCTGCTTTTCCTGGGATTAAAGGTGAAACACAGGAAATGTATTAATATCAGAGAGCTAAATAACAAGGGAAATGAATGATTCGTTCCATCTAAAATGGGTAACAACAACCAGTACAAACTTGGCCCATACGAGGACAACAGTAATCAATACATTACCAATTTACCAAGCCAGCCGACCAGCAGTTCAAGCAGGATCACGCAGGAGCTCTTCTTACCACCAAGAAGTCAGTCTAAGGTGGTCTCCTTTTCACCATGGAGGAGCCACCAAGAACAAGCACACAGATGTGTGGGCATGCCGCACACGCACAGATCCACTTGCTCTCACTCACTTGGTCCTGAAGTGATCACACACACTCACGCAGAACCAGAGCCACTCAGCCCCAGAGCGATCTGTCACACTCACTCAGACCTCCCAGGCACACTCAGGGACACTTCCTCTGGATGCTTTTATACCAATAGTCCCTGGAAACTCATTGCCTGTCCATCACACTTGTCAGCCGATGAGCCACTCTCACTTAGATCCATTTGCTGTTGGGCACAAGCTGTCGCTCACACTCCTCAGGAGCAAAGGCTCTATTTCCTGCCACTTTCTAAGGCACATCTACACACACTTCACAATTTTAAGTAGGTCACTTTTCTCAGAACGACCCTTAGCGTGCATACTTTTTACATCGTTATATGAATGACAACAAAGAGATTCTCCATTTACAGCCTGAGGACAGATGGGCCTGAAGTTGATTCCTTATTCCCAGTTCCAGGTTCTTTAGTTCCAGTTCCGGGTTCCTTTTTCAAAGCTCACCTTTACACAATTAAAAGTTGTTAGTAATGAATTATACATGCCTAAAGAGTCAGTAAATATACATTTCTGATTACATTCTAACAAAAAGGGTAAAATACCATGCATCAAGTACATAGCCTTGCATAAAAAAGTGAAATTAGGCTGGGATTATGGGGCAAGTTCCTATTCAAGTCACTGCAAACCACGCTTCTCCATTGCCAAGGGACACTTCTGAATAAGTCTGAGCAGGACGCTGCCTGCCCTGACGCTCGGTTTTCTCATGCCAGCCTGCCACCTCACACCCCCCAGACCTCTGTGTAATGTACATTGTCCCAAATAAGGAGCTGCATTTGGGCTGAGATTATGGGTGAAAGCCCTTTTCGGGTCACCCCAAACCATGTCTCTGTCATCAGGAGACTCTCCTGAAGAAGCCTGGACAAGGTCCTGCCCAACCTGAAACTCAGTTTGTGAGTGCCGGCCCGATAACTGACAGTCCTTCAGGTCTTTCTAATCAATGCATAGCCCCAAATAAGGAGCTGTGTTTGGGCTCGTATTATGGGGCAAAATCCTTTTCGGGTCACCCCAGACCATGTCTCTGCCACCTGAAGAAGACTGGGCAGAGTCCAGCCCAATCTGAAATGTGGTATGCGAGTGCCAACCAGACAACTGATAACCCCTGCAGCACTCGCCAGGCCCCAGACGTGGCCATGATGCTCCCTGGTGGCCATGCAGCCCCTGCCCCATTTTAGCTCTACAGGTACCGTCTCCTTTTCTCTCGCCTGCCAGACCTTGATGTGATTGCTTAATTTGTAAAAAAAAAGGGAAGCAGCCTGATAGTCTCCAAATGAACCTTCAACTCTCTGACAGCTGGCCGGGTCCCCCCTCCCAGACCCCACTGGTCTCAGCCTTGCCCCTCAAGTGATAGGTGAGCCTTCCTGACCCATTCATGCCCCCTGGTAAAGGCTAACTGTGTCATCTCTGACCTCTCCTGTAGTCACATGCATGTCTCACAGATGTTACTATCCAATCAATTTCCCTTGTTGGGGGTCTCAGCTTCCTCCCATTTTCTCTCACTGGGCCATCTAGCTAAGGCCCTCTGTGTTGGCCCTGGCTTCTGGCCTCCAGCTCTTTTCTTACCCTGCTCTATGCTGGGCCTTCTGGCCCCATCTCCACTGGGCTCTGGGCTTTCTGGCCCTTGTTTCAGCCCTCTCACATCTATTGGTCTCTGTCCCTGGTTTTTGCCCTTCTTGTTCTTCTATCCTCTCAGCCTCAGGCCTGCTATTGCCTGCTTGAGTCCTGTGCACTGCCCCTGGCAGGACTCTAGTCCTCTTGTGTTTCTCAGGCCCTAAATTACATTGTGCCCCTCAGGCATCCCACAGCAACCTCCTTATCACCCTTTGCTAATCATGTCCAATCCACTGGTTTAAAATTAAATGGAAATATAAACACACCAGCTACAACGAAGCTCTAGGGCCACTGGCCATAACACAACTCTAAGCTGACTGATCTATGACAAAGCCTTCCTCATCCTTGGTCCCAGCTGCTCCCAGGTATAGCAGCATCCCAGCCAGTTGTTCAGCTGCAGTCCTCTCCTTGCAGGACTCTTCTCCCGCAGCCTGAAGGGTCAGACTGACTGCTTTGCCACAGGCCCTGGGATCATATATTTCCTAAACCCAGCCTTCTTCTAGTCAGATTACCTGGCTGCAAATGTGCCCTTTACCATGATGGGCCATTTACTGCCCAGGCAGCTGTGTCTTCTTGCTGCCTTTCCTCTTACCGCTGGCCCCTGTTTGGTTGCCTGGGCTCTGAACTCAAAGCTCCCTGTTACACCATCATGCCTTCTTAATAAAGAGCTGTGTTTGGTCTGGGATTATTGATCAAAATCCGCTTCATGTTACCCCAAACAACACACCATCACTGAGGGACTCTCCTGAAAAAACCTTGGCAGGTCCTTGCTTGACCCAAAGCTCAGTTTCTGAGTGCCAGCCTGCCAGTAGATTCCATAGGCAATGCATAGGGAATGCACAGGGGTGCATGTGCACCCTTTGAGAGTGCTGGTGCCCCCCTGAAAGCAAGTGCACTCAGCTGAGATGATGGGCGGGGGGGCAGGTGGCATTCTGGTGCTGGTGCCCCTCCCACCCCCTCCCGAGAAGTGCCACTGGCACTTCCGGGCTCAGTGTCGAACTGCAGGGCCCCCCCACCCACTGCTGCCACTGCTGCAGCTGCCTGAGGACAGTCCCCACTTGGTCTGCCCTCGCCTTCAAAGCCCACGTCACCGCCTGCAGGCAGTTGCCATGCCCCCCAGCCTCAGGAGACGTGTCACCTGTGGCTGACTCCTACCCTGTACGGCCTGTATGTTGCTGTTCTGCCAGGCACTGGATGGCAATAAGAATGGCTGTGTACAGGTATAATAGTTTTTCATTGAGGTTACCACAGTTGGAGACCCAGGATTTCCTGTATTGGTTTGCCACTAACCATGACTGTGATCACTGTTGAGCTGCAGTTAAAGGCTAATAGTTAAGGTTTTGCTTAGGGTGTACCCTTGCTCCCTAGCCCAGCCATTTGGGAAGGAGTCTCACTCAGGATTGCTATCCAAGGGCTCTACCACCTGCACCAGCTTAGTAGTAAGTGTAAGTGTAAAGCCCTTATATCTGTAGTAAGTGCTGGGTAGGAAGGCTCCCCAATGTGAGGGACGCCTGTTGCTCACCAGTGTTAGGGGATGCCACCTTTCTCCTGGGGCTCTAACACCCATACCAAGCAAAGTAGCAAGGGCTGGGTAGGGAGGTGCGCGTAGGAGTTACTGTCACTGGGATGCTGGAGAGCGATGCGAGGGTGCAGTGCTAGGGAGTGCTGCTGTAGATGCTCTCTCCGGATGTCTCCACTGCTCCGTCCGCGCTCTCTGCCTCTACTCCATGGCGTTGGGAGTCTCTGTCATGTGGCAGGGTCTCTGTCACCCTGCTGGAGATCACTGCTGCTCGTCCAAACCTCCTGGAGTCTCTGTCACTCCTTCATGCCACTGCGGGTATCCATCACTCCTCCGTCCTGCCAGGGGTTTCTGCTGGTCCTCTTCATGCATCTTTTATGTCCTGCCCCGTATCCATGGCAGGCTCTGGGGTGTTTTTTCAGCTGTTTGAGTTGATTGAAGACATTGAGGGAGAGACTCCTGTCTGGAACCTCTCCTCTTTGCCCACACCTGTGCTGTGTACCAAAACTGAGGACCACCCCACCATCGATTATTGCATGGGTTACAATGGGGCTACCTTTTAGTCACTTTTGTATAACTTGGCATCAGCAACAGACATCATAAATTTGGAAGGGAGAGCTGGTAGAGACAAAATCTCTTCTGCCTTTTCTGCCTCTCACATTACACTCTCTCCACAGCCTTCTGCAGTTGTGCACTTGAACGTCAAACAGCGTAACCCAGGACTACAAACAGTAAAAGCAGGCCCTGCAAACCTGTGTACCCTCTGCATCCTAACTGAGGGTATGCAGATGAGGAACATACAAGTTTTCACTTTGGAATATAACTTCAGTCAAACATACAGAACATAATCAGGAATACATATATATAGAGAGAGAAAAATGGTTTCTTTAAATACTTATCACTATGAGCATGGATCCTATTTGAATAACGTCAGACTTCTTTGAATTATTCGACTTCCTGGTTCAGGTTTAAACCATGTTAAAATTACACTATGGTTTTTCTTCCTTGCTTTTTCTTATTAAAAATGCAGCAGGCTTCTCAGATAGAAACACAGGCCAACATGAGGATTTTTGGATAAGCACATCATGTCTTTTCAGTATGAATGTGTGAAGTTATTCAGTTATTCAGTTTGCGCCTGGTATTATTTTGTATTTATTTGTTGTTTAGTGAGGTAAAATAAAGCACATTGATTTAAATTGCTTTCTGACAGGAAACACCACCTTATATATTTTATTTCCTTCATTTTTTCTCATGGAAACATACGGTTTGTCTAGAAACCCATGCTGAGTCTTCCAAATTTAACTTGTTACTGTATTTACTGGAATCCAAGAGGAGGGTTTTTTCCCCCCCCCCTCATTCAACATGAGGAAAATATGCTTCGTCTTGGATCTGAGACCCAGCACTCCAGGATCAGGCAGTCGTAGAGGTCAGTGATCTGGTAGGGGATGGGGCAGCAGCTTGCAAGAGGATCAGGAAGCAGTGCACGTGGGGAATGGGGCAGCAGTGTGCGTGGGGATCAGGCAGCAGCATGTGCTCATGGTCGGGCAGGGGATCAGGCGGCAGCATGTGTTGGGGGACTGGCAACAGCAAACATGGGAGGATTAGAAAGCAGCATGAGTCACAGGTTGGAGCAGCAGCGCGCATGGGGAAGCGGGCAGGGGCTCAGGCAGCCGCCCACAGTGGGGTCAGAAGGCAGCAGATGTTGGGGATTGGGCAGCAGCAGGAGTGCACAGCTGCACGTGATGGGGGTCAGGTGGCAGTACAGGTTGGAAATCAGATATGGGGTGGGTGAACGGGGGGCCAGTCGTGAATTGTGGACCAGGGAACAGGTGGCAAGGCATAGATATGGAGGGCAAGTGGCAGGGGAGCAAGATACAGGGGTCAGGCTGCCTGACTCCCCCCACCCTCCACAGTTCAGGACAGAGTTAAGACAAACCTGCAATAATTAAATTGAGATTCTATACAGAGATAATTATAGAATTATAATCTGTTCTAATTTTCCATGTATGGAATTTACCTATTTGGGGTGATCATCCTACATTCAAGGCTATCTTGAATTCAGATAAATATGACCTTAATTGCAAAACTAAATTATCATCAGTGATGCATGTTAGTTCATCCAATAACATAACATAGGAGATAGATAGAACTGAAAAGCACAGTATTGGCACCACGAGCGGTGGGCGTAGTGACAGCAGTAGCCGACAGCATCTCCCTGTTTCACGAGACATTACAATTATGCCAAGAGATCAATCAACTCGCTGCACGTAATCTTCACTTGCACAATAAAGCAAAGCTGGAGTGACCTCTCCGGGACAGTCCCCGGATAGTGGGGAGATGTGTTTTGGTGTGATCCAGAAAGGATTTGGCCTCCTTTTCCCAGCCCTAAACCAACTCCTCATTCTCAGGAACATACATAGCAGACAGATCTGGGGCACTGTCAGTTGGCAGGCTGGCATGCAAAAGCGAGCTTCGGTCAGGCAGTGCCCTACCCACACTTCTTTGGGAGAGTCCCCTGGGGCTGGCGACATGTGTTTTGGGATGACCCGAGAATTTTCGCCCATAACCCCCACCCCAAATCAGCTCTTCGTTCAATGCTATGTAAATAGCACGCAGTTCCCAGGGGCCGTTTGGTGAGAAGCTGATGCAAAAACTAAGCTTCAGGTCAGCCAGGGGCCTCCCAGACTTCTTCAGGAGAGTCTCTAGGTGGTGATGATGTGTGTTTTGCGGTGACCAGAAAAGGATTTTGCCTGGTAATCCCAGGCCATACTCAGCTCTCAATACACGTAGCCCACGGGCTATGTAATTAATCAATGGTATGATTTTCTATTTTTTTAGTAAATATACATGTTTGATGAAAGTCTAACTCTTTAGCACGGTTAATTCATTACTAAGAACCTTTACGTCTGTAAAAATTAGTTTGAAAAAGGAACCAGGAACGGGGAATAAGGAACTGGTAATAAGGAACCAATTTTAGCCTCATGGGTCAGGAGGGGTCTGTGTGCACAGTGAGACAGGCTGGATAACAGCAGA
Organism: Caiman crocodilus; assembly: GCA_030014935.1. Classification (NCBI taxonomy): domain Eukaryota; kingdom Metazoa; phylum Chordata; order Crocodylia; family Alligatoridae; genus Caiman; species Caiman crocodilus. The sequence goes on from JAGPOW010000261.1 coordinate 16,612,204, forward strand.
AGCTGCTAGACAGAGATAGCAGTCTGGGACCGGGCTGTGTTGGGGTGGCCAGGCCATGGAGCGGGCAGTGGGGGTGCTGAGTGCCCAGCAGGGAAGCAGCTGGCTGCTGGCACCAGCAGCAGGAGCAAGATATAGCACAGCAGCCTGCAGGCAGGGGACATCTGCACTGACCCGAACATGTGAGGCGGGGCAAGACACTGTGGAAGGATCCTAACGAAGGATGAAGTGTAATGCAGACAAATGCACGGTGCTATACTTTGGGACGAATATTCGAAATACAAATGCAATGTGGGGGACACGTGGCTGGATGGCAGCACTGTGGAAAAATGACTTGGGAGTCTTGGTAGATCTCAGACTCAATATGAGCCTGCAGGGTGATGCAGCCGCATAAAAGGCTAATGTGATTTTGGGATGCGTTAATAGAAGCATCAGGTGCAGGACGTGGGAGATGATAGTGCCTCTCTACTCAGCACTGGTTAGGCCTTCTCTTGAGCAGTGCGTGCAGTTCTGGACTCCACATTTTAAAAAGGACACGGAAAAGTTAGAGAGGGTCCAAAGGCAGGCAACAAGGATGATCAAAAGCTTAGAAGACAAATCGTATGAGAAGAGATTGGGGAGCTAGGCATGTTCAGCTTGCAGAAAAGGCACTTAATAGGGGGCATGATACCAGTCTTCAAATACTGGGAGGTCTGCCATAAAGAAGCAGCAAGGCACCTTTTCTCTCTTGCTGCAGAGAGGAAGACGCGGATCAATGGCTTGTGCTTGCAGCAATGTAAGTTTAGTTTGGATATCTGGAAAAGCGTATTCACTGTCAGTATAGTGAGGCAGCGGAATAAACTGCTTAGGGAAGCTGTGGACTCTGCATTAGTGGTGGTGTTGAACTCTGACTGAGCTTGGAAGAGGCTGGACAGCCACTGGTCAGGGACGATCTAGGCATACCTATGTCTATTTTCTACCATGAGTATTTCCCATGCTTCTGGGTGTTGCTGGGTGCTACCTCCCTGCCGTCCCCGCTCCTGCTTCTTCTGCTTTATGGATCAGGGTGTTTCTATGTCTCCCCAGAGACATTGGGTGTTGGCTTCAGCTAAGGCAGGGACTTCAGGTTGGGTATGCTGCCTCTCCCACTAAGAGCAAAGCTGAAGGAACCTGTCTGCAGGGCCTTGCCCCTCTACGCAGGGTGAGCCCAATCACAGGATTTGGGGCCAGGAACAAATTTTGCCCCATGGGCAGATTGGTGGGTTTTGCCTTCCTCCATAGTAGGAGACTTGGCCCCTGGACCTCCTGAGAATATATTGACAGCATTTTATAGAAGCAGGACATTGGCTGCCATGGTTTCCCTGCTTTATCTGTGACAGGTTAGGATGTTAACCTATGTTGTGTCAGGTCTGAGTGTAGACTTATACAGAATGCAAATTATGGTTATAAGGGGTGGTTTGGACAGGCCTGATCCTGCCTCAGGCAGGGGGTTGGTGCAGATAACCTCTGGAGGTGCCTTCCAGCCCTTCCTCTCTATGACTCTCTGAGACATGATTGCCTCTACATCCCTCTCTCAGAGTGCCGCAAGGACAGAGCTAGAAACTCGTATGGGTTCCTAGCTGGCCCTGTCTTTTGCACCTGCAGGGTCTGACAGGCCCAGTAAATTAATTTTCTGCTACGCATTTAAAACTAGCGAATTGCCCATCAAGAATGATGGGGGGGGGGCAGTGATGGAGTGCAGCCACCCACCACCCCAACCAGAAGCAGGGAGGTGGGGGGCAAAGCTTGACCTGTCGTCCCCTCCATCCCCTCTGCCAGCAGCCCATGCTCCTGCTGCCCCTGCCCCATCCCCACCATCATGGCAGCGCCCCATGCTCTGATTGGTTGTTTCAGTAACCAATCGGAGTGCTGCACGAGTGTTACGGACAGACAGATGGACGAAGTCTTTTCATACATAAGAATTACTATCTGAGAATGAATGGGAGTCCAGGAGACAGTGGGGTTGCAGCTGTAGAGCCCAGTGGCTGGAGCTCGGGCAGTGGTGGTCTTGTTTCTCCCAGGATACAGAGCACGTCTGATGCCCTGGGGGAAGTTGGCGGGTACCACCTTGCTCACAAAGGGTTGTCCTCAGTATGGAGTATGTCCATATCGCTCTCGTGTAAACCTGCCGCTGGTGGAAGATAAAGTCCCACGGGCTGTCTTAGTGTTGGTGGGGAGAGATGTTTAGTGATGGCTGGCAACAAAAAGCTAATGGGACTAAGCCCCAACAACTTTCAGTTCAGTTTCCTCCCCCTTTCTTTTCTCTAAGCAGTGCTTATTCCTTTTCCCTCTTTTCTCCAAAAGCCAAGCAGAGGGTAGCATTAGCGAGCTGCAAGTGAAGCAGGGAAAGTGGAAGGGGGGGAAATACGGAGAAAGCAGGGTCTTTCATGTAGCACCTTCAGCTGACACCATAAGGGAGAGGGGCTCTCAGAAATGGCAGCCCCTGACCCCTAGAAAAGCTCTTTGTCCCACTGAGACAGCAGAGCAGTGCTGGGGTACGAGCACGCTCACAGACACCTCTGTGTCCTGCTCAGGGCAGCCCTGCCGGCACACGCTTCAGGAAGAGTGCAAGGTGCCAAAGGGGCAGCTGGCTGGGGCTGAGCGAGAGAAGGCCTGGCCTGCCAGTGATCCCAAGGAAGCAGCATGTGGGGCCTACGGCCTGGTGATGGGAAGCAAAAGGGGCTATCACCTGCTCAAAGGCGTAGGGTGGAAAAGGGAGCAGGCAGCCAGCAACCTGGCAAGAGAACAAGGAGGGAAGCAGAGGACCCTGTTACCTAACAAGGGCAGGGGGACGTGGTAGCAGATGCTGCTATTCATTTATTTCAAATTGGGAGGGGAAGGAACCAAATGAGCCATCCTGTTAGCTTTCTGGTACTCAGACATCATTTTCCTTCAGGAGACAGAAAAACATCAAAACACCAGCCCCATCCTTTATTTTGAACACCAGCCATCACTGATGAATGATGGTTGCATAACCTCTTCTGGGCAAAGACAGTGACCTCTTTGTATAGTTCCCAACATCTTCTGGGTACCAGTGGGAACAAAAACCAACAATATTATACATTCCCCATGGTCACTGCGTCAGACTGCAAAGAACTCCACGGTTACCTGAGAGACCGGAGCTCATTAGCAGAGAAAATCTATGAAGCAAGTTGAATTTTCAAGTCAGTAGTGAATTTATCACAAGAGACAGCAAAGTGGCATGTTATGAGAAAATACAAAATGAACGCATTTGCATGCATGATTTGTTTCGTTTTTCTTCTATTAAATGCTTAATGCGGTGCCTATTAAGTATTTAGTTCTTTTGTAAAGTGCTGCTTCTACTCCTTGGTGCTAGAAGTTGATATACACATTGGGAATAAAAGAGATTGTCAGTGTGGCTCAGAGGAAGACGTGCCACTTGCTGATGTGCAGTAATGTCATCAGCTGCACTATGTGTGGAAAAGGCACGTTATAAACAAGCAAAGTGAGTCCTCGTGGTTCAGTGAATGGAGCACCAGGCTGCAGTCGTGGACTCCTGTGCTGTAAATCCAGCTATGCTGCTGATTTGCTGTTTGGCCCTGAGCATGTAACTTTAGCCAAAAGTGTCAAATCTGAAAGCCTAAAGTTAAACCTCTAAATAACTATCTAAATGTTGAGCATACAAAACTCCCAGTGGTTTTCATAGCCTCCTAAAAAATCAAACTATTCTTAACTCTCTGCTGTTTCTCCCATCTAGGAATACCTACTCAGAGGGCCCACTTTGGACTGTCCACCCTTCCTTGCACTAGGAGCTGTACAAACACACAGTGAGAGATAAGCTCTGTCTAGGGAACCGTTCCTCTCAGAGTGTGTCTGCATTGCAGTAGGAAAGCGACCTAGCGTTCAGTGCATCAGGCTAACCACAGCAGCGCACAGCTTTGCGCAAGTTGACTTACCTGAAGTAGCTCTGCTCACTGTTAACTTCCCATTAACCATCACCGCCTTTTGGTATCTAGCATGGAGCCCATTTTTAATCCATTGAATGGGTGCCCTGTCAATTCTATATAATGCAAGCATGTAAATCAAATGTCATGTCGTACAGAGCCTTGGAGAAGTTCAAATACACGCTGTGAACCAGACCTGTAATCCCATCTGAAAAAAGACAATAGATTTATTGTCAAGAGTAACCTGCCATGAAACCACACTCACTGACATCCACTTTATTTTTGGCCTCTAATTCGTTGTTCATGGAGTCCTACATTAGCTGTTGCATGGTCCACCCCGGATCACTCAAGCTGTTGTCTTTGAGGTTACCCTTTGACCCTTTTTTACAGCCTGGAATTACACTGGCAGTTTTCCACACCTCCGAATTTTCCCCAGTTTTCAAAGAGTTGTTATTATTACAATGAACGGTATGGAAACCTCTTCAGCTAGTTCCTTTAAGACTCAAACACAGGGTGAGTTTAAAGTATTTAATTTTATCAGATGCTGCCTCACATCCTCCTTTGTTGCAGATGGCAAACTTTCTATTCCATCCACAATATCATGGGACAAATGCAGCCTCCTGCTTCATACTGCATACAGCATAGAAATATCTATTGAACATTTCTGGTGACTCTGCATCACTAGTTAAGATTTTACTGTTTGCATCTAGCAAAAGACTTACGTTGATCTTGGGGTTTGGGATTCTTAATATATTGTTAAAATGCCTTCTGATGATTTTTAGCCCTATTGGCCAGGAATATTTCACTGATTCTTTTGTCTTCCTTTCAGTCATGTACATTTTTAAGTTATAATTTGAATCATGCCATTTGCTTCCTCTTTTTTGCTATGCTTAATGCAATTTTTATGTTTTCTTGCTTTTTCACATCTCCTTTTACTCAGCATACCTGCATCCCAGCGTAGCTTTTTGCATGATAATAGAACTATGGCTTTTGAGGCCCCCAGTAGGATGGCTTTGAACAATATCCAACTTTTGTTAGCACTTTCTACTTTAGATCTGGGCTTCCAGTCAAGGAGCTCAACAATTTCCTGTTGAAAACTGGCCTTTCTGAAGTTCCAAAATATAATATTTATTGCAACATGTAATAATATATATATTATGTATCATATATGGCATATATTATATGGTTGGGGCCATAATCTGCTTGCACAAAAGAAATGATACTAGATCATAGTGACTGGTAGTTAGGCCACTGCTATTTTTTAGGCCAGTGATTAACTTCTGTTCCTCTGTCTAAATTAGATCTATTGAGTTAAACTGTTTTGGGTGCAAAATCTTGTGTACTATGATATTATTCTCTGTTTTCTATGGGGAGTTGAGTAGATGACCTCTGGAGGTCCCTTCCAGCCTTACTTTGCTAAAATTCTCTGATTATTTTTAGAACCTCTAAGAAAGTTTTGGACAGTAAATGTCCTCTCAAGTTGACGTCACCCATGATATCATAGTTTTGCTTCCTACACATTATGGACAGATATTTAAGTATCTACCTATTGCAATGGAGCTCACCCTTTTAAAGTGACAGGTGGGGTACCCACAATCCAGGTGGGCCACTGCTCCCATCCAGTACGGGGGACAGGGAGGGAGAGAAGTGCGGAGGGGAGATGGCTGACAATGGCAGAGGAAAGGAAGGAATAGAGATGGGGAAGGAGAGAGGAAGAGAGATTACCTACAGGCTACAGAGGAGATCAGTGGCATGGCACAGGGCAGGAAGGGGACATGCCAGGCCAAGCTGCTTGCTGCTGGTCCTCTGTGCCTGCTGCATCTGGCTCACAGAGCACCGCTATTCTAGTGTGTTCCCCAGTGAGATGAGGTGGTGCTGGATGCCCACTTGTATCCCAATTTCATTTTTTGTAAGCAGAAGGTAGCTCCATAACTTGCTTTTAAAAACCTATGGGATTACCCAAGAATAAACCTTTTGCTGGTGCTGACCCATACACTGTATAGGCTTCACATTTCGACATCCACAAAGATCCTAGTCCTCATTCAGATGCTCAGAAAGTACCAGATGTACTCTGTGTGGGGCAGAGAGGGGGAAAGCTATGGCATCAGTGGAGTCTGTCTCTGAACCTCTTACACTGATCAAAATATAGGGATGAGCCAAGTTGATGATATGCAACTGAAGTGAATCAAGTGCCTAGGGAAAGCTAATATCAACACAGGGGTACACCAGGTACACTTTACTGGTATGAGTGAGCGGAAACTGTTCTACACCCATACCAGAAGTTCGGCGCACAAAACGGGTCTGTACCCGTAGCAGAACAGGTCAGTGCACACAGACTGGTTCAAAACCGATGGAACCTAGTCTAAGATTTGCCTCCCTCCCCCCCAAAGGGCGAATGTGTGTTCTGGTCACTACCGATCTAAACTGCACCACTTACAGAAAACCATTTAGTGTTGATTGATCCACCTCAGGCTTTTGAATGGCTGTACCTAGCCAAGAGGAAGACAGTAGAAGCAGGCTAAGTGGATAGCCTTGCTATTCACCAGCCTCTACTCCCAGGCCTACTAAGCACAGTTTTTGGTCATGAGGCTTTCTTTACATGCTCTAGGATGAGTTGATGAGTGATCAGTTGATCACTTACCTGCTATTTGTATCCCAAATAATCAGAGATGGGGTATTGTGTAGTACACTAAACAGCTGCTCAGTCTTGTGCTTTTCCTAGTCTCTCAGGAGATAACGTTGTCTTAGGTTATGAACTTTGCACTTAGGTTTGTACAGCCGTCTTCTTGCCAGACTGCAGCTTTCTTCCTGAGCTAGAGAGGTCTGCAGGACAGTTTGTTTCATGCATGCACTCACATACACCCCCCACACACATCCTCTTTCTTCTGCTCTTTCGTCTCTCCGTGGCTGACATGGTTTACCCTGTAAAAATGAGGCCAGATGCCCTGCTGACGACACCATCACTGAGTTTTTGCCAAAAGCAAACGACGGCTGAACTTGGGTCACTGTGTCTGAACACATCCTGGAGAGGCAGGGAGCGCAGTGAAAACAAGTGAGCTATAGGCCCTGGTTCTCAGGGACAGGAACACAACCCTCACTTGCTGGCTCATAGCTCATCGGTTATTTCCACCTTTCTGACAGCATGAGGAACATCTGAGCTGCTCTCAGGTCCAGCCACAAAGCACTGGTTCACGGTGACGTGGATCCCAAAGCTCTGCTAACTTCTGTTTCTCTGTTCCATGCAACTTCTGGCTTTGTTCCAAGCAATTGCTGGCAACTGCCTCAGACGCCAGATTAGTTTTTTGGTATGCAAATGACTGCTGTCTTAATGGCCCAGATCTTATTTTTAATTCCAGATGTGTGAAAGATCAGCGTTATTCACTCCTCCCAGTAGCACAGTCAACAAGAGCATCAGATGCAGAAAACCAAGAGAGAGAAATATAATAAGGGATAAACATCTCCCCAGCTAGGGAACCTAGCTGCCTACAAAGGAGATTAAAAGGTTATCCTAGGTAAGAGAAGGCAAACAGAACAAACCTGTGGGCTTGTTTCCTTAGATACTTGACTGCAAGTGGAAGCATCTTTTAGAAGTTTCCACAGCCTCCGTGCCAAGGATGGTTATGAATCATTTGTGACAAATTTATCTGCAAAACGAGAATGAGTTTTTGCTGCACTTGTGTAGTTGATTTAGAAAGTAACATTATTTAGTGCGCCCTTCTCTGTCTGTGAAGGATAAAACCAGAAAGTTCTTTCATAAGGCAACCATTTCTTATGGAGAGCTACGTGTACAATATTTACCACACTGTTACCCATGGCATCCTTTTGTTTTTCTCACAGATTTTCTTTGTGGATATTTGGGCATATGCTCACAAGATTTTTCCTCCTTTGCTGGCTTAATTGTACTAGTACATACAAAACACCCTTTTATGACCCATTGCAATTTTGCTGGCCTCAGGGGGTAAAACTTTTTTCAGCTCCACCACAAAACTTAGTAAACTCCATTAAGTTTGTTTGTATAGTCATTCTTCAAAGACTATATAAAGAGAGCATGTGATTGCATGACCAGATGAAAGCTAGAAAGCTGCAGAGATCTCATATGGCTTGATCCATCCGTTTAGTGCACGGCTTTAGGCAAGTCACATAATCTTCTTATGCTTCAATCAAACTAGCTGCAAAGAACAGGTGAGAAGCAAATGTTAGATTGAGGGTTTTTTTCAGAATATATACATTTACCTAAGTGGATTTGGAATTTACTGATATAAATTAAGGTTATGGTGGCAAATACACTTGCTTATTATCAGTGACAACCTACAATATAAGGGCTGCAACCCTTTATTCAAGTGAGTAATTCTTAATCCTGTTGATGCCCTACATGGACAAGGATTGTTTATGTGAACAAAGAGATGTAGGTTTGGTCTTTAGGAGGCACTACAAGCATCAAGCTTCTCGCTTGATTTTTTAGCTAAGGGAATTCAACTCCAAATTCTGTTTTGCGGGGGGGTTTCTACAAAGGATTTCAACAGGTTTTTATTACTTCATCACTTGACATTTTAACAGATTTCATTTCATCCATCTTTTAGGATAGAGATGCAGCTACATAAGCAATGGCAGTGTCTGACGGCATATTTAATACACACAGGGCATGTCTACACATGCAATTCATGCGAAGCAGTAAACTCTGGAGCTTATTGCTCAGGAGTTCACTGCTCCTGGGTGTGCCATTTGAACATGCACCCAGGACTGCAGCACATTGAGCCAAGTCCAAGCAGCCCCAGCTGGCAGCGGATCCCGGAGGCCAGCCTCCGGGGTCCGTGTGCTGCACAGGGGATGGCTGGGCTACAAGGGTCCTTCAGTGTGAGACTAGCTGGCAGGCAGCCCTCCTCACTGAAGCACCCTTGTGCCCCAGCCAGAGTATTTTACTTGTATTTACAAGCACTATCCTGCTGCAGAGTAAATTAGTTTACCCCAGCCAAACTGGGGTACATGTGTAGATGCACAATGTTTACTTGGCTGGGGTGATCTAGTTGGGGATGGTCCTGCCTTGAGCAGAGGTTTGGACTGGATGTGACCTCCTGAGGTCCCTTCCAACCTTCATTTTCTGATTCTATACTGTGCAGCTAGTTAGTTTACTGTGCAGTAAATGTCTTGTGTAGACACACCCACAGAGATACAGACTGTAATATACTACACCAGCTGTTACAACTGGTTGGCATGAGCCCTGTTCAGCCCCATAATCTCTGTCATTGCCTCTAATTAGTAATGTATGTGGTGATTTCCTCCTTGAGGAATTTCCTATGGCACATAATTTCCTGCACGTGTTTTCTCTTTATACCTGTTTTGAGATGGAGACTACTGGAAAGGCATTCCTGATCCTAATCTGTATTGTAATCCTTTCTACAGACTGTGGGGTGGAGTGAGCAGTCTGTTTGCCTGACAATAGTAATATCTGAGACTGACTCTTTGCCCAGGTCACTGGAGAATTACACTGGTGGGTGGAGATCATGTTGAGTCACCGAAGGGGGAAGAAGTTATATGCTTCAACCTGAATATGCTATTTTCATTCATAAAGAAACCTACTAATTATTGCTTTCACATGGGATTTATCCAAAATCTAGCAAAGTTAATTGGAAGACACCAATTTGAGACTGCCCCAAATCATTGCAGGTACCATTCAAACACACAAAAATGGCACCCTGCACCCCAAAGGTCTGATATATAACTTAACATAAGGGCAGGAAAAATAGCAGGGAGCCATTAGTGCTGCCCAAAGGCCAACTGTGCACCTATGGCCCACTAGCAGCTGGCCCAGAGGTGCAGGAGGCTCTGCTGCAGTGCCCATACCACAGCCCAGGCAACCATACGGTCCCTACCTGGGTCTAGCAGGCAGGCAGCTAAGAGGCTGCAGGACCAAGGGGGCGGATGCTGTCGCAGATGGCAGCAGCCCCCACTGCTAGACTGCTGCAGTATGTAGAGGGTGCAGGGGCCTGCTAGGTTAGGGCTGCTTCAGCAGTCCAGCTGGCACAAGGAGTAGTGTTTCCAGATATCAACTGGTCAGGCCTCAGAAGCTCCTAAGGGCAAGTAGCCTTGAGTTACTTACCAGGGCAGCTTTTTACACTGCTGGGGCCAGTGCAGATACTGGCCTCTAGCTTCCCCTGCCTGCAGGTCCAGGAGGAGCTGGCCAGGGTCAGTTTGCCCCAAGTGGCATGACTGGCCCCACACTAAAGTGTATGTTCAGGCACATGTGCCTAGGCACAAATCTCCAGCACAAATTTGTGCCACTGCTTTTTGAGCTGCTGCAAGCACACGTGAGAAGAACACGTGAGAAGAACCAGAATAGCTGGGAACATCACGTTTGTATGGCATTGCTTCCAAGTCACTCTGTGCATGGTCCAACTGCAATCAAAATGAACAAGACTTTTTAAATTAACTTTAATGGTAGTTGGACCAGACTGTAAATACCAATCGTTTCTCAAGGAAAGCACACCAACTGCACAACATACATGTAAATCCAATAGACTTCTTTGTGTTTGAATAGATTCTGGCCAGATTTGTGCTCACCTATTAAAAGTAAAATAGCTTTTGTGTCACGCTTTTATTGATAAACCTTCAGTTGTTCTCAATATAGCAAAACATTAGCAAAAATAAATATTCATTAAAAACCTTTTGAAAAAAGACTAAACAGCAAAATAAAACAATCCTAAAATAAAAGAATGTAATGGGACTCTTGATACGTTTAAGCGTTGGCAAGATCAGGACCAAATTTTACAGCTGTCTGGGAAAAACACCAAGGCAAATTTGCCTCTTGGCCAGACTGGTTTAAATCCGGGGTACTGTGATGAGAAGCTATAGGGCCGCTTTAGATTTATGAAGTTACAATGAGAACAAAAGTTCGAACCAGCCTGATTACGAATTAAGACCCAAACTCAGCAAAGCACTTAAGCACATGTTTAATGAATCCCAATTTGGCACTACTGAATTGTGATCTGAGGTCTGCCTATGCCACTCCCGGGGCCCTGTACCAAGATAGACTGTGCCCACCCCAAGTGCTCTACCTGTTGAAGGGAGTTAATGGACCCACCTCTGCACAGGGCTGTGTCTGGGGAGAGGCAGGGCACACACAGCACCTCAGTACATTACCTCCAGTTCATCCTGTTTCAGTATGGTGCCGATTATCACCTCATCAGAGCAGCACTGATGGCTAAGTGGTCTGTCCTGAGATCTGAAAGTAAATGTCAGGATTAACAATCTCGGACTTTCTTTCATAAACCTTTCAGAAAAGGCACTCGGTTCCACTCAGGAAAAATAAAATCATTTCCCTCCTCCATAAACATATACTTAGTTTTGCCCAATGGGTTTAGCAAGGTAGCCAAAGATGTCATGGGGTCAGTGCTACCCTGGCTCCAGCTGGAAGCTGTCCTCGGCATTTCAGTAGCTGCCATCACATGATGTCACTGAGTATCCCGAGAGTCATGCATAGCAACTGCCTGACGGGTCTAATCCTAAATGGTGGTAATATCTTGTGCAAGGTTACAAGGCAGCACACGATGCGAAACCAAATGTCATCAAGCTCCAGCATTGCTGTCATGCCCTGCAGTCTGTTTGAAAGATTAGCAAATAGTTTTGTATCAAACTGTGAAGCTCAAAGACAGAAGGAAAACAACAAATAAAAAAACCAATTTGCTGAATTGGTGACATTTTTGGAGGCAAAGGGCTGATACAGAGAATCTTGCACCCTGTTTCACCTTTTGAAAGATACTCCTTGAAGTCATTTCCCCTGGGAATTGTCTTTCATGTGACAGAGAACATGGAAGACATAAGCTTCCACCACTGAGGGTAACAGTCACTACCTGCAAGCATGTATGCCCCCCTTCATTCCCCAAGGAGCTTTCAAAACAGGACTGAACTGGGACATGGGTGGTACCTAGTCTTTGCACTGGCCTTTTGCGCCTGGGAAAATTGCTCCTGCTTTGTGTAACTACCCAGTTCATTTCAGTAAAAGGAACTACTGAGCTGGCTCTGTGAATACAAGTCATCACTTTTGCATGGGCCTTCACAAATCCGCATCTGATGACGAGTGTGTAACAGCGTTCGACTTTGCACAAAGTGCTGATGCTGATAAAGACCCCAACAGCGGAAGCAACTTTAGTGAAATGTTGCTGGTTAATGCAGCACTTCTGACCCCAAGTTGTCCTCTTTTTCAGAGCTGTTTTAAAAGACTGTGCAGTCTGAACCATGTTTCCACTGATTTCAACAGGGGTTCTGCATACACTGTACAACAGAATTTGTCCCTCTGTCATTAGTCAGACTCTGCTGAACGAAAGCTGAGTAAGGGCTGCTGGGTTTCACCGAACATGTTACACTAATGAGCAGAATCAATGCCTGGTCATCACCACTGACTTCAGGAAAGTTAAGCTAGGGATGAGTTTGCTCTGCTATATGGGAGTTATAGTATACCATAATATAGACAATTATAGCATGGAGTACTATGCTATAACACAAAACCAGAAAATCTAGATACCTGCTGAGGATCAGAATACCACTAGTTTACACCTGAGACCTTCTTGGACAGGTTTTCTCCTGCACCAGGAGCTGATGAACAAAAGACAGACAGCTATCAGAGATTTACTGTACAGCCTCCTCTTTCAGCAAGCTGGTTTGTGAGTCCCCAAACCCTGGGTAAGCCCTAATTTACACTGGTGATGCATGATCCCTAAAAGACTATATGCCAGGTAAGAATCAGAGAAGCCCTGTGGGCATCCTACCCGTTCTCCCTTCCCCTGGCCTATCTCAGGCACTGCAGTGATCATTTGCATGTGAACCAGCATGACTGCTGTTACCCCAAGAGGTCCTTGTGCACTTTTAAACTTTAATAACTTAGGTTGTAAGTATGATAGAAACAATCTGTAAACGGCATTTAAAAGCAAATTTATGAAAGTTTTAGAACAACTAGAGTACACAATGCTAGACTTCAACATAACCACCATCCATCAAGATACAGTGCTCGATCTGATCTTCCAACTCCTTGAGAACGTTTCCAAGTTGCTCTTGAGTTAGTGCACTAATTGCATTGGTGATCCTAGCCCTAAGTCCCACCAAAGAACATGGTTTTGACAAGTAAGCTACACTTTGAACATTTCCCCATAAAAAAGAATTCCAGCGGTGACAGGCCAGGTGAACAAGGTGTCCATGCAATTGGGCCACGTCTGCCTACCCTCTTCTCTGGGAAAACGTCATTTAGGAACTGTCGTACTTTCAGAGCATAGTGGCACAGAGCTTCATCTTATTTAAGAATAAATTTGTTATTACTTATGAAGTCTAGCATTGTGTACTCTAGTTGTCTTAAAACTTTAATAAATTTTCTTTTAAATGCCGTTTACAGATTGTTTCTATTGTACCTACAACCTAAGTTATTTAAGTTTAAAAGTGCACAAGGACTTTATGAAGACCCTATATAAAATTCAATATAGATAGATATTAATGGCTGTAGTTCAAAAGAAGGATAACTACACATGACAGTGTAGAGTCTGCGTGCATGCAGATGTGTGTGTGTGCGCGCACCCCCCCCCCCACACGCACAAACCCCCACTGTAACATTTAGTTATCTTTCCTTTGAACCACTACAGGAGCTTGAACCATAACTACACCTACCTGCAAACTCCTCTTACCCTCAACTTTACTACTTCAATCTTAAGGATTTTAAGGACTGTGCATACATTTTTGCTTATCAACAGTTGCATAAACAACATTTTGCTTCTTCAGGTAGCTCTAACTCATTCTGTGGAGTCTGGACATATTTATTACAGATACATGTTTCAGTGAGTATTCATGTGATTGTCACCTTGGAAGTGCTCAGGATCCCAATGACCAATGTACTCTATGTACCACATCCAGCCTGGGGTACAACTAAGAAATCCTGCCTATTAGAGAGTTACTCATGCCAATTGTTTACCTATGCTGTAATAGTCCCTTTAAAAAGTACAGTTGTTAATTATGTGCTGTGTATCTTTGATAATCTACAGGCTATGCAGCAGTCTATTTATACAAGGCTCTAATAATTCATCACCAGCATTCTTTATTCACTTCCAGTTGTCCTGCTGACTTTAATGAGTTGTGAAAAATCACTTGTAGGTGCATGCTGTAGGTATAGGCATGCCAAATGAGGTGAGCACTTCATAGTCAGAGTGCTTTGCAAAACAGCTTAGCTCAGGCTTCAATCAAATGAGACATGCTGTACCCTCTTACAAAAGACTGATACCACTTCCCGCTTCCTAGACAAGTTAAAATCACCCATAGTATGAAACTTTCAAAACTGTGAAACAGAATCTTCCACAGGAGCTATATGTGTCTAGAGAGCTGGTTCCCTGAACAGAAATGGGAGTTTTTTCCTGCACCATCTCCCAGCTGTCCCAATGCCCAGGTAAGATTAGCACCTGGTTAGAGCAGCTGACTGATACCGAAGCTAAGCAAGACAGAGGTTGTATTGATAGGAAGAAGGGAATATTCTGAAAAACAGGGTAACACGGTTCTACCTTAATGGAAGGCCTCTGTCCTCCAGATACATGCTTTCTTCTCATATTTTCAATACTTCTCCCTCACTCCCATACTTTTTCCTCTATGTATTTTCCCAAGGCCACAACAAAGCTGAGGTATACATAAAAATGCATTGTAAGATATATGGGACATTCTTGTTTTCTGAAGGTTATTGAGTGCTTATTTGTCACTCCAGGCATCAAAATATCTTTCCAAATCTGGCCACTGCTTCTTGTACTGAATGCCCTGAAGCCCACATAGTCGAGGCAATCTCATGGCGCATAAAGAAGGGCTCCCCTGGCTGACAGTTCCCACCCCTTGCTTTGGGATACCGACCCCATGCTGTAGATTTCGAGAAGGCAAGGATTTACACAGGATTCACTCCAAAAGTTTTACCCATACAAACAGTCACTATCAGCAAATAGCAAGCACCAGCTGCTCCAGACATCTGTCATCCATCACTGATCAGGACCTCCTTCTACTTAGGCTGTAGCTAATCTTTAGCGATGGAGTAGGCTTACAGGAGCCAGAAGACTGCTTGACTGCTGGGTCTGTCCTAGGCCTTGAGCTCAGCCTCTTGGCCTGCTGTGCTTGTGTACCCCATGCTGCAGCCCACGTTGTCCTTTCTCTAACAGACAACCTATCCTCTGATCAGAGACAGCTAAAGTAGGAGAGAGATTTCTACCCAGTTCTCTAGCCAGCTGTGGTCTTGTAGCAGAAAAGCTAGTTTGTCCTATTTGCCCATGCCCAGCCAAGCAAGGCTCTTACGGCAGGGCCAGCACTTACGTCACTACAACTGACCTGTGGATTGAACGCTCCACACTGGGAGAAAAGCAGAATTGCTGTCTGTTGTGACAGGGACAGCTTTGAGTCACAGCGAAATGAAAACCTACATTCCTACAGGCACATAAGTGCCCAAATAGCTGTGAAGCTCTGGGCCTCAGCAGCTAGCGAGAAGGCCAAGCCCCTTCATTGGAACATGGACATCCATGCATTAATGATTTGCAGATTTGATTATCATAACACATTGGTCGGGGAATGCAGCCACTGACGTAGTGTAACATGTTGTGGGTGCTATTCCAAATCTAAGGCAGATTGGGGCAGTGAAAGGGGACAACTGTGAGGGAGCTAGCATGTCCCCTGGGCTCTCTGACTCAGAGCCAGCTGTAGAGAGTTACTCCTGCTCTGGGCAGAGTGGGATGCAGGTGAGGCCCGAGAGCTGCAGCAGCAGCAGCAGCATTACGTGATACAATATGGGCTTCCTGCATTCCAGCTGCTGCTGTTGTAGCATGGACACCTGTGGGGGGAAGCTAGTATAGGTACAGGGGGCAAGTGGGACATGAGCTCTGGGACTCAATTTGGAGGGGGCATCAGACTGGGGCCCCAGAGAACCTGTGCAGGCCAAGGCAGGGTTTGCAAGCAGCATATAGGGACCCCATTCTCCCCAGCTGCAGAAGCCGGAACCCATACCTGCACCACAGCAGCAGCAGCTGGAGCGCGGGGAGCTCACATCATCACGTAATGCCAGTGCTGCTGAGGTCAGGCTGTTGATGTGCTGCTGGTGGGGCACCTGGGAGGGCTGGGCAGGGCAGGGAGCTAAAGGAGGATGAGTAAACAGACCTGCTGCTCACCCAGGGCAGGGGGGAGCAACAGCAGAGAGGTTTCCTCTTTGAGCCCCTGCTCCCAGCCAACACCAGACAGGGCGGGGACAGCCAATGGGGAAGAGGGACAAAGAGAAGCAACTTGCCTGCTGCCTATGCAGTTCCCTGCCCAGGTTGGCACCCTGCAAACTGCTTCTCACAGCTGGTGGTTTTGGGCCATGGGAGGACACTGAGGAGCCAATAAGCAATTCATCCATTACTATAGCCTGTTGACCCAGGTGTGGGAGAGCCCCAAAGCTGCTTCTGCCCACAGGAAGTATCTACCTACCAGGTGCTGAGCTCAGCTGGAGCAGCAGCAGTGACAAGAATGGTAGGTGGTTTCTTCTTCCCTGCCCCTGCTTCCCCAGTGTCCTGCACCAGTCCAGCTGTACTTTGGCCTCTATCCTATGATGGTCTGAAGGGCAGCACTGGTAGCATCTGCCACACCCCTGCTTTCTGAACCCTGGATCCTCCCATGGAAACAAGGCTCTTTTTAGATCTTGAAAACTTTCTCACCCCATCCTACAATAGCTGCATTCATCTGGAACAACACAACCAAGTACCAGCATGAACCTTGAAAGAGCTGTCTCTGTGGCTTTTCTGTTCACTAAGAGACCAGCAGAATTCTCCTCCTCAGATGTTAGTGTACATTCCAGCTCTTCCCCAAAACGCTGGGGGAAAGGAGTTGGAGAAATGTTACTAAATCAGTAAATAATTCTGTCGGCAGTGGTGGTGAAGTTCCTCTAACAGCACGTTGGTGGAGAGAACTGTTACTTGCTGACTTGTTATTTTTCTGACAGCTATTCTGATGTTGGGACAGAGGCTCAGCTGATGTACATAGGTGGAGTCCCCTGGGACATTCAGGCATCCATTTACATACCAAGTGATACGATGCATAATCTAGTGCTGAGCATGTAATATATGGAGAGATGTGACAGTACTGCCAGTAGCAAGTGGTCAAAAATTATGAGTCAGCCTCCCCCTGCAAAATCATGAGATTGTCATACAAATGAAGCACTTTCAAAAATACAGGCTAGGCTTGTTCTATTTGCCTTCTGGCTTTCAAACGATCAGAGTGTACAAGGGTCATGTTTTCAAGCTTCTCTTTCTAACCCCAAGGTCAGAAGCTTTTTTGTATAAATGGAATTCACAGGACCTCACTTGACTGCAGTGGCCAGGGCTCTCCCAGATATTATTGAGAAACTCATGGACGTAGGAGTTGGGAAAACTGATAGCAAATTTTCCATTCTCCAGGCCCAAGTCTCATTGCTCTGCACTTTGTGCAGCTGTTTGCACTGGTAAAAACAAGCTTTTTGAGTGTCCTACATTCATGCTGCACTTGCTTTGTGCTGGTACAAATGACTCCACAAAGCATCAAGCAATGAAGAATCCAGCCACCTTGTCTTCCGATAAGACAAAGGAATTTAGTTTTAGTTTATGTTGAATGTATAAGCTTTCTGGGTGAAATCCCTACTCTCTGATGTTAATTGAGAGTGTTGGTATTTATTCTTCTGGGCAAAGACCTTGCCTTTCATGTTTTGCAGATTATAATTCATTCTTTAGGGCCAACTCAAACCTTGAGTATGCTCTAAAGTCTCACCTGGATAGCAAGTGCTAAATTCTGCTTGCCTTATATATTCAAGTAGTCTCCATAAGCCTTATTCTGCAACCCTTACTCACCATGAGTATTTACTCATGCAGGTGGTTTCCAAAAGACATGAACAGGATTTGATCCTGAGTTATTTGGGACTTTTCGCTCCTGGTCTGTTGCACTGCGAAATCTTTGAGCATTTAAACATCAACAGTTCTCACAAAAGTGACAAGCTGAGACTTGACATGACTATTATTTTACAACCCAACAATGGTTTTACATTCAAATACATTTATGGTTTTTGTGACTCATCTAAACATTTATGGATTTGTCACTAGTAAAAAGTACCATAAGCAAGGTAAAAAGTATTGTAAGCGAACACTTTGCTGCAGCAAGATACTGTCTAGCAGAGGTAACAGGGAGAGTCATTTTCTGTGGTGGCCGGAGCTATATTTGAGCTGTTAGGCAATGTCAGTTTTTGCATGCTACATTCCTTGGCTAATAGCCAATGTTATGTGTAATACTTTAGCCACACTGTTGTTACTTAATCCTTTCCTAATCTGCAATTTGCGCAAGAGGAGTAAAATCTAAGCAAAGCCACTGAGAACATCTCCACTAATAATTTATCAAGCTCAACTTTGGTTGTTGGCAAGGGACAGTAGCTAGTGAAGGAGAATATTTTCTCCACAATAGAGTTGTATAATAAACAAACAGGAGGTGCTGATTCATGATGCATTTATTTTCTGTCACCCACCCTCTGTGTCACCCTGGTATTTCTTAGAATGATAAGTCTGCAGATGAGCTCACACCACACCACCAAAGTATAGTTTCATCTCTTTCCGCAACTTACGCGCTAATTAGCCACAATTAATAATGGGAGCTGTGTGCAGAAATCCACACCCAGTATTACGAGACTAAATCCTTGCTGTACAACTAGCACGTTAATCATCTGCATTTCAGTACGAGAAGACGCAATCTGTGTGCCCCTGTACATAATCATGCAAGATACCATTCTGTATGCCAGCATTCCTGGAGAGGACAGCTCTCTTCCATCTCCCCCAACCTATAAGCTTAGTGCAAAGAAAAGCATTGCCTCTCACTCTTTGGATTTTATTTATTTTGGTCCTCTGTCCACTGCCTGCTGTTGTTAGAAACATGATTGCTTCATACAGTTATGTTAATGTTTGTATTTGACAGAATGTAATTGATACTTCTGCTGCTACAGCTTCAAAGCCAAATTAGGAAGCAAAGTGCTGCACATCAGTTTGTTTATCTGGTAAATACTGTAAATAAGCACATACAGTGCAGAGCAACTATGGGGTTTTCTCTGAAGCATTTTCTAGGTGGCTGGTTTCATTATTATTTCTTGCTACAAACTAATGGCTTCAAGGATTGTAATTTTGTGGTGAACTGTAATCCAGGCTGAAACATGACAGAAGGATTTCAATCTAAAGACAAATATTTGATGAGCTATAGAAGTCATATAAAGAAAAATATTGCAGATTTTACAGCATTTTTAATCACCAATAGTTTAAAGAGAGACTTAATTTGACAGAGGAATTTGGCAGCAGATGAGTTTGGAGCATGGCTTTATGCACACTGGATAAACAGAGCAGTTTTTAAAGAGTTAATGCATTTTATAAGTGTCTTTTATGAAAAAAATGTTTGAAAATGATTTGCATAACAGGCTTGTACAGAATGTATATATGCAATACCATGCTAAACATTTTTTTTTTTGCCATGGAAAAATAAGAGCATGATTTTTTTCTTTTTTTTTTTTTACAAATCCATTTTTGCATAAAATATAATCTGACTGGAGACCCTGCAGAACAGATTTAACACTGACTGAATAATGAGGGTTTTTAACATTGTTCCTCTGTTCTTGACTCAATCCATGAAAGCAGAACTACAGAAAAAGCACATTAAACAACTTTACAACTTAATCATGCAGAATGAATTTTAAGCTTGTACATTTCTGTATAACAACCCCACTCTTCAGTTGCTAACACAATTGTGCAAAAGTGTTTTAAACCAAGATTAGGACTCTCATGAAATCAACTCACTTTAAAAAAATGAAATTGTATTAAACTTGTCCAAGTGTGTCTACATATAGCATGAGAAATATCACCTGCCTCTTCACTTACTCAGGAACAGGTGGCTGGGCTAAGACGTTTTAACCTTAACTCTGAGTTTGCAGTCCTTTCCCCATGTTAGCCAAAGGATTAAGCTGATTCTCTTTGCTCTTACAGAAAAAAAAAAGCAAAACACGTTGTCATGAGGCCCAAAACAAAAACTCAGCACCACTTTAGAACTGAAAAAGTAATCTTAAAAATAATACTCTAATAAACTGAAAAAACCCCAGCCTTCAAATTCCCAGGAGTGATGGGAACATTGCTTTGGGTTTCAGTTGCATGGAGCACTGAACAACCACAATTTCACATGTACACAGTAGATAGTCAATGAAAACTGAACACTGTCTGCATCTCAGAGGAGCCTTCTGATCCTGCAGGTTCAGGACTAAAGCAATGACAAGTCAAGAAAAATAATCTTGCCCCATAAGGTCACCAAACCCCCACAAAAACAAAAGCTTCATCTTGCATAAATAAAAGTTCTCACACTCACCACAACAGTTTTAGTCACCTACTGGGTCTTTCAACATGCCCTGAAACTTCTTGGTCTGAAACTGTGAGGTTTCCAAGTCATACCAATTTATTTGAATTTCTGAATGGATGTTGCACTACAATCCCTAAAACGCCACAAACGGGTGTTTCCAGATACCTCCACCATGTGTGCTTATTTTAATTGCACTGCAGTATAATAAATGGCCAGACTTTAGCTTAATAAGGCAATTTAGTTGTAGGCAAAAAATTAGGTCCAAAGGCTTTCAAGCCTTTACCAAAGCACAAGTCTCCAGCAAGCATTTGATAAAGGTGCATCAGGGCTTTTGTCCAAGATATAACTCATGGTAGGGTTGTAGGTAATTTAATCACACTACCTAGGTAGTATGTGCATACACATACACAACTCCAACAAAAATAACTTCAGTTAAGTAACTTGAGAATTTTGGTGTGACGTACGCTCACAAGGAAAATATGCTCACCACATGCAAAACCAGCTTCTCAGGATGGAGAGCAAAGGTGCAATTAAAGTTAAGAGAAGTTCTCCTGCATCGACCAATTACCTACAAACCTTTTCTTCAATTTCCTCTCAAAAAAACCAAAACAAAACAAAACACCACAGTAAAAGCTGCTGCAGTTTGACACAGGCAGAGTGCACCTAACAGAAGCATGAGCTTCAGTGAACATATTTAAATTGCAAGCACAAAGTTAAATATGAGGCAAGTTATAAATAAAAATCAAGATCCCTTTCTTCCTCTCCCCTTTATCACGATGACCTCACCATTCCTTGGTGGGTTATAAGGACAGCTCTTTCCTCCCCCCGGAAGGTACATTCTATATCCTTGATGCGGTTGCTATTTATAGCCCTCCTCTTGAAGTCAACCAAGAAAAGCAACTCTCTATATTTTTATTTCCTGTTAATAGGAGCACAAGACATTTTCTGCATTGCCAGTAGGGAATAGAAATAATGACTCCTGGCTTTGCTTCGTAACTGAATTGCTGTCCCCTTGGGCACGTTAATAAAACGCACATTCTAAAAGCAGCCTCCATTCTGGGCTGCTCTGTTTTAGGCCATGAGGATCCAATTTTCCATTGCCTTGCACATTGTGTAGCCATGTCCACAGGTGCAGAATGACAGCATTCTGATGGGGTAGCATTTACACCCAGTGTGCACAAATATACATGAACACACACATTGCACGGCAATGGGAATTTGGGTCCTTATTTCCAAGATTGAATATCCAAAACCTGACACAGTCAAAATTAGCACCTGCTATTGCAAATTGGAAACTTAATCTTTTGCCTCAGTTTCCCCATTAACAAAAATGAATGCACTTCATAGGGCTTTGGTGACATTGAATGAATTACTAACCCCTGCTCACCCTTTCCTCAAGACCCTAGGTGAAAGAAACTAGGAGGCATACCTTGTAGTCCTTATTCAGCAGTCCCTGAAGTTTACAGAAATGTTAAGTGAGGACTGCAGAGTCTGGTGCCAAGCAAACAGCATCATCTCCTGTATGACCAAACAGGCACAAGCGGCATAAGTTAAATATGCATCTTTGAGATCAAAACATGTTTCAAAATCTGATCTATTAGCAACAAAAAACAAGGAAACTGAACCTGCAGATAGCAAATAAATAAATAAAAAAATTGAAAACATGCATTTATGAAACCAGGTTTATTAAAACTTGCCAACAAGTCAGACTTTAACATCCAGGTTTCCACATATATACATATTTACAGGTTGGACATAGTGTTTTTACCTTTTGTGGCAGACTTGGCCACCCATATATACACAATTTACTTTTATTAAGGTTTAAAACTGTATCACAGATACAAAATGTCAAGCAATCATGAGAGCTTTAGTGCAACAGAGGTACTTTGCCCTTCTCTAATGCTCATGATTCTGTCAAGTTAGTATTGCCAACAATAATTCACATTAAACTGATCTTTGACACCTCTGTTATTAGGACATACAAAGTACAGCCAAAAAAACCCCCAAAACAGTAAGGTATGTACAAAGTACACAGTACATGAGGTATACATGGCATTCTCACAATGCATGGTGGTACTGTAGCTTGCCATGGGTTAGCCCTTTCAAACTGCATTGTTACTGTGCAGTGTCGTTGATGTACAGCAGTCATTCACATATTCAACTCATTTGCTTTGAGAACCTTTTATACATCATATTTCAACCACGTACTTAAATGCAAATTAGTATTTCTGTACATAATCAACTAGGTACACACATGAAACAAAGCAGAAATCTTAGGCAGACCTGGATCTACTTATCCCCAACCCAGGAAGCTAATGATTTTGATGAATTCATTATCCACGTACATCTGACATATTACCAGTCATCATGCAAAAAAACAACAAAAACACCCCACAAAACAACTGTAGCCAGAGGCAGACTGAATGGTCATTAGCAATATTAGAGGTTTCTTTTAAATTAACCCTGCTCTTGTACAGGATTTTAAATCCAGGAGATACAAAGACTTGAAGAACTGAGCCCACAGGTAAACAGAAGTGTTTACATTCGGTGTCTGAGATTTTTCTTGTCTTTGATTTCCCAGATGAGGTGCGACAACCTGGACAAATGTCTTGGTACACAGCTATGTACTGGGCATCCTCAGAATTAAAAAGGGCTCTGACTACGTGAAAAGTACATCCAGGGTAGACAATTTCACAGGATATGCATGGCTAAGCTTAAATGCATTAAAAATAATTTTACTGTTCCGGAAGATGATATTACATGACATAATCATGTATTTCCTTCTCCTCAAAGGGACGCTGGGTTAGCCCGCCCAATGCAAGAGTATTAATATGCGTTTCTTTTATGGATTAATAGCTTCAACTATCTGCTGCTAGTAGGTTCTACTTGACAACTGAGCAGGTAGCTGGACTTGGTAGATTAAGACTCCTCCTGCCATTAAAGTGCACTTACAGCCAGAAAATTAGTCTATAAAATAGGCATCATGGTGTCCCACCATGGTTCCCCTTTTACTGATTTCCATGTCAGATTTACTCAGTTTATGAGACCATGAAGTCTTTCTGCCTCCCCTCAGTTGTTTCACTGTCAAGACTGTATACTCCACTTCACTGCTGTGGAGTAAAGGAGGGAACCAAGCTGCTCATTTTCTGTCTCTTACATCAGGAGCAATAAGACTGCAGTCAAATTTCAGCTGGCAAGTTTCTCATTGATGGAGATCATATGATGTACGAGGCAGAACAGAGACCAGCTGGCTTTTCCACAGCTGCATTGTCTCTGCAGTACAACCAGTAACTACTTGCCATCCAAATAAGTAGATACGATTCCTTACGGACACAGGGAGCAAATCCAGGGAGCACTTGCCATTTCTGTTTTCTGTTGGGGTGTTGGGGGTTTTTTTGTTGTTTTTTGTGTGTGGTTTTTTAAACAGTCACTTTTCTGACCATAATGGCACTTTCAGCATGCTGTGCATCAGTAACATGGAAAAAATGAAACCCTGAAAAGATGCCATGAGTGAGAATGGTGAGGTTTTTGAGGCTTTTGAGACTAACAGAAGAAGGAACTCATATCATCGCTGTCTCCATGAAATTCTGGAACAATTTGATCAGAACTTCCTATATCCTGGTCAGCGTATCCAGGTTCCAAAACAGCTTCAAACCAAGGATGAAGCAAGATCTCTGGAGCTGTGAGTCTTTCAGATGGTTCCCGTCTCAGTAGGCTGCGGATGAGGCACCTGGCTTTGGGAGAGACATAGTCAGGAATACAGAACTGTCCACGGCGGATTTTAGAAAAGAGAGTGCTGGGATCCGAGTCATGGAAGGGATAGCGTCCTACGAGGAGGGTATACAGCATTACTCCTAAACTCCAAACATCAGCTGATTTTCCAGAGTAGGTCCCTGTGGTGTTTAAGATCTCAGGGCTGACATATGCTGGACAACCATGTTTATCTGACAGAGCATCATCTTCCCCTTTGATTATGTGAGTGTCTTCTAGGCTTTCAAGTCTCAGTTGAGTCCTGAGGAATGAAGAAACAGAATTTATAGGTTAAACAACTGTTTTAATAAGCATCATAGAGCTAAGTTTAATAAAATGAGGCTACTACTACAGTCAGCTGCAGTTCATCTTGTACTAGCATGACCAAAGAGAGAGGAAGCCAGTTGTGAATGCTGAACAGAGGACCTCATATGGCTACCCCAAACCTGATCCAAATGTAATAAAAAGTACACCAATGTGTATTCAGGTTAGCAATCTATGGTAAACATTACCAGCTATAGGGAAATGTTAATACAATACATTTCTACAACTATAGCATTATTGCAGTTAATGAAATATTAGGCTACTGATGTATATACCAAGTTTTCTTCGGCATAGGCTGAACTATAACAATGACAGTTAATTTACTGCAATGTTACGTATGTATTACTATGTCCAGCTCTAACTTTGGGTTTTAAAATCATGAAGTCGTACAGAGTGTGCACAAAGTCCAGATCCCGTTTACATACGTAATGGTAATTAATCCTCCTGTCTGTTTATACATCTTTCCTAGATAGCACCATTAATACATTCAGGGAAAAAACTTTCCTGCAAGTACCGGCTCATCCTAGAGCTCTATACTGATTATGTTAAATAGGAAGATTTTGCATTAGTTGAAGAGTAAAGTGATGGCCCTTTGAGGGCTCTGTCCTGCCTTCCAGCTTACTGGTGTGTAAATATGTTAACTGCAGTGTGTCCTCAATGTGACCTCCTGTTGTAATGTAAAATACCCATTGGTTCTGTAAACGGAAAATATGACTCAACCTATATTGTTGGCCTTTGATTGGCTGCAGTAGCACTAAAACTCTGCACCTGTGCTTGTTAGACTAACAGAGTCTGCCTTGCATTGCTTAACCCTCTTGTTGCCAAATGTGACGCATATGACATTAGCCTGTGCAATGAGTATTTCCAAATTAGCAAGACTATGTGCAATCTAACATTTCAGCAAGTGTTTCATCTGATTATGGGCGGGAAAAGCTGAAACAGTTTCCTTCAAGGGAATTACTGTTTTGAAGGCATACAAGCATTTTTTCTCGCTTTCCTTTTCCAATTTATTTCTCTTTTTTTAAAGCTAGTGATCAAGTACTTGTCACCTCTTATACAATAATGAACTAAAACACAAAAAAGTACTAAACAAGCTAATTTTTAAATTAATGGTCTTTTGCTATATTAATACTGCCCTTAGTATAAAAGTGAAATTTTTAAGTGTTCTTTCCATTATTAATGCTGCTTGCTTACAACAAACTTTACGAGGTAAATTAAGCAGTCCTTTTCAGCTGAGGTGACTAACTCGCTCCATCTCTTCAGCTTTGTTTACAGTGAATAGTAATACCAGAGCAGCGAGCACTGCAGAAGGACATTTGTCCAAACTTTCTCCCTCCCTCCCATCTGTGTTAAAACACAAGTATTTCCACTGACTTAAGTTCTGTAAATCTCATTTTTACACATCTGCGTTTTGGGCTGAACATGACCAGTCACAGTGTCCTCTCCCTATAACCACTTCAAATAGCCCATGTCACATTTTTGTATTTTCAGTGTCAAATGTACATTTCCTCTAGGACAACTCCCAGACAATCTTTACTACGTTTGAACCCGTGATTCACACAGTCTCATCTACTTTAGTACAACTTTAGGGCTTTGCACAGGGACATAAGTCAACCTACAGAGGCCCAGGAATAGCACCGGGATCTGAATGATACATTCCTCCCCTACTTCAAAACCAGAAGTGTTTCCTTTTGTAGCATAACACTTTAACCCATCTCAATTTTTGCTTGTGCCTTTTATTCATTTCACTTTAAGTCTCATGAAAAACCTGATTTCAACACTCAATACCAAACCAAGCTCAAAGTCATCTTTTTGCATGCCAAAGTGCCCCCGTTCCCAACTCCCCTCTGCTGAGCTGCTGCCGAATTGGACAGAAACCTACTCCAGTAAACACACAGGGAAGCGCCAAGTAAAAATAAATACATACGTATCAGAGCTGTGACACACGGTGGGTGCATAAGGAAATATTGTGCACAACACATGTATTGTAAGGCAAGAGCTGGTATATCATCCTATTTCCACCTCCTTACAGCATTTGCCTCAAACATGGTTGTTTTAATTCTAGCCCTCCCTGACGTTTTTACAAAAAACCTCATTAACTTGGACAGATTCCACGACTCAAAAAGGGCTCTCTCTTCCCAGCCCTCCTCAAAGGCAGACCTGAAATCACATCTCACCTCTCCTCGTTAGAAAAGACAAATTTCCTGAGCTTGAGGTCACCTAGCACGATGGCCGATTGATGGCAGTGAGCTACAGCGGAGACGATCTGCTTGAAGAGCCTGGCAGCCTCCTCTTCTCGCAGCCGTTTGCAGCTTCTCACATAGGAGTGCATGTCCCCAAAGTCCTTCTCAAAGAAGACGTAGGCCTTGGTCTCCCCCAAAATCACGTCGACTATGCCAGTGATATTCCTATGCGATGGCAGCTGGATATAAGGTCGGATCTTGTCCTGGTAGTGTTTGAGAGGGAACACCTGTAAAGATGAGTAAAAAAAAGGACACTCTCCATTAGCCGGGGTGCTGAAGCCAGTTTCCCTTGTAGCACCTTCCTCTAGATAACACAGTGAGGACAGGAAGAAAAGTCCCAGCCCTCCACACCAGCCGGAGAGATGCATTCAAATCCTGCCGATGCAAAAACCCCAAACGTCCCCAACTGCTTTGTGGTCAGCTTTGCCCAGGGGTGCCTGCACTGGGACTGAGTAGACTGAGGGCTTGCAGGGACGGGCGGGCAGGAGCCGAGGAGAGGGCTGTGTGACAGTGCTCTGGGGTTACTCACACCCGAGCCCTGCCTGGAAACACGGACACAGAAGGTTCTCACGAGCGGGCTGGGTGACACCCGCACTGACAACCCCAGGGCTCCTCAAACCCCATCCCAAAAAGGGCTCGGTGTGCGGCGGGCAGCAGGTGGCAGCAGCCGCCCGAGCCCGGGGAACGGGGTTCACACGTGAGGGGAAACTTCGCAGCGGCGGAGGGTGGGGTGTAGAACGTTGGGGGGACGGAACCCGGGGACCAACGGCCGCGCCAACGGCCGCGCCGGGCGCCTGCGGGAGGAGGAGGGAGAGGGCCCGGCCTGACCCACCTTGCAGCGCAGCTCGCGGCCGGCGTGGATGTGCAGCGCCCGCGACGCGTGGTCCCGGCCGGGCAGCGGCAGCAGCAGGTATCCGGCCAGCAGGCAGGGCCCGGGGCCGGGCCCGGGCCCGGAGCCAGGCGCGGGCGGGCAGGGCGAGCCGGGCGCGCTGAGGCAGTCCGGGGCGGCGGCGGCGGCGGGGAGGGGGTCCGGACCGAGCCGCGGGCACTTGGGCACGTCGTCGGGCGGCGGCGGCGGGGGGCGCTTGGCCGGAGCGAGGCGGCAACGGGCGGCCGGCGGCAGGAGCGGCCCGGGGCGGCGCATGGGGGCGGCGGCGGCGGCTCCGAGCGGCCCGGTGGGGAGCGGCGAGTGCGGCCGTCGCCTGCGCCTCCTG
>JAGPOW010000261.1:16640128-16701761 GCA_030014935.1 Caiman crocodilus
CTCGCCGGGGCCGGGCCGACCTGGCCCCGCCCCGGCCCCGGCCCCGCCCCCGGGCGTGGCCCCGGCACCCGGCACCCGGCGCCCGCCCCGGAGCGGGAGGCGGAAAGGGGAACAGCGGGAGCAGAAAGCAGAGTAGCAGGAGGAGTAACAGCGGATGGGGCAGAGAGGATGCGACACAGGCGGCCGAGCAGCAGAGGCTGAGCGTGGGCTGGGAGCAGAAAGCGGAGCAGTAGATCGGGCGTGGGCAGGAGCAGATGAAGAAGGGAGCAGAAAGCAGAGCAGTGAGCGGGGCAGAAAGCAGAGTCGCAGCTAAGGCAGGGAGCACAGAGTAGGGAACAGCAGAGCGGACAGGCAGCGCACGGCAGGGAGTAGGAAACGGAGCCGCAGATCAGGTACAGGAATTCAAGTGGCAGCAGGGAGACGACAGGGCTAAATGACAGCGCACCTCCCAAAACCGCTGCCCCCCGGGGCATCGCAGAGAGCGGCCGGCGGAACCGCACCGAGTCGGCTGCCTGGGTGACCCTCCCTCACGGTTGTGTCCTGCCTGCACCGAGGCATTTAAGGTGGTGGCCATTTCCTCCTCACGGCAGCACGTGCAGCTGGGGATGACAGTGTCACTGCACTTCCCCCACTGTGGCGTTATATGCAGCTCTCATTTTATAGTCCCAGTTCTGACCACAGCCACACGTTGGGTTAGCATTGGCTCATTTTTGATACAAGCTGAGACCTGCCCTTCCATTTTTACAGGTGCAGTTAGTTCTTACTTACAGACATTATGCTTGCAGCATGAATTTGCAGGTGCCACATTAAAGTCCTTTCACTACCTGACTTGCGAGTGCAGCCTGGAAGTTTGAGGTGGAAAAACGCCCGACATAACTGAACCAGCACGTGAGAAAATGCAGCATCTCTAAAAGTGGCTGCAATGTTTTATTCTTCAGCAGTGTATGCAGCTGGGAAATGTTGCCAGAAATGTCAAATGCCTGTGCCTTACGAGCCAGCATAATCAAGTCCTTAAGTTTCTAGGCTTCTCCATCCTTGGAAAGTACATCTGTGGATTTGGGGGCCTGGGATGGAGACCCTGTCATCTCCAAGTCCTTGGTCACTTAGGATTGGAAGAGGGGACCTGCAAGATGGTGTTCAATAGATGGTCTTGGAAAAAAGCTTTCCAGACACAAAAATGGTTCTTGGAGAAAGCAAAGAACCCTGAGCCCTGATCCCCACGCTACTGCTCAGTGTCTGATGAAGCGAGCTTCAGCTCAAAAACATGTGCTATGCTTCCCCCCACCTTGGTTAGTCTATAAAATGCAAATCTACCCTGCCTTATTCCCAATCTCTATGACTGAAGGCTAAATCCACATATGGTTT
The DNA here is from genome assembly GCA_030014935.1 of Caiman crocodilus. Lineage (NCBI taxonomy): Eukaryota > Metazoa > Chordata > Crocodylia > Alligatoridae > Caiman > Caiman crocodilus. The sequence continues at coordinate 16,641,494 of JAGPOW010000261.1, forward strand.
TAAGGACTGTGAGGCACAGTATCACAGTACTACGATTCCACCCTGGGGTTGAGGTCTCCTGCCACTTGGGATTCTCAGCTGAAACCGTCTGTGGTGTTAGGTGCTTCAGTTAGGTCAGGCCTTTCACACCCCAGGGAGCCTCCCCCCCTCCTGTTTATTGTATGGCTAGAGCACTCAGCAGAGGGACAAGAAACACAGATCTTGCTCCTCCTGCTGTGGAGTCAGGATTTGAAGCCACAGCTCCCACGAGAGCTTGCAGGGACTCTAGCAGGGAATGCTCTAATTCTTTCTGGCTGAAGTTGTTCCACTTTGTAATATTTATTCCTTAAATATTCTTTGGACCAGGAAGAGCATCATAGTCTCATGATTTTAAGCCTTCAGCTGGGAGACTAGGATTCCAGTCTCCACTTCAATTAAACATAGGTGCCTGAAGCAGTTTTAAAAGCAGAATTTGGGTACTTCCAGAGTTAGGCAGCAGCTGGGTGAATATTTTTAAGCTCCCAGTGGTGCCTAATGTGGCAGCAAGGACTGATGTGCCTGTGTGGGTGTAGCACTGTGTGTTTGTCTATCACAGACATAATTATATGGTACAGGGGAAATATTTCAATGTTGGTGGATTTGGTTTGTGCTACCCTGAAGCCCAGCAATGGAAGGCAACCTGAACCAAGGGCTGCAGAACGAAAGAAAACCCTGGCATGGCCAGACATCCCAAAAAGTTGAAACTCCCCAAACCTGTTATAATGATTTAAAAAAAAATATAAAGCAATTTCTCTAAAGTGGACCAATGCACGCATCTAAGTTTTTGCTCAGGTTGAAGGTATGGAGCACAAGAAACAGGTAGCACACACACATCTACATCCCCTCACATAAACCCCCAACAGAAACCACTGGCATGCGACATGTATCACCAGGAATGCAGATCTGTACAGATGATGCTTGGAGAACTGGAATTTTTTCCTTCCTACACTCAATCTTTTTCTCCTTTTGGCTGTTTCACCTGGCCTCTTATTTTTCCTAATTGCTCCTGTTCTTTCTTTTCCCCCAACTATTTTCCTCAACAATGGGAGAATTATTTATTTACTTTTAATAAGGAGGCTACAGATGTGCACTATGGAGATGTTTGTGCCTGGCTGTGATGGTAGAAAAAGCTAATTCAGATAGAGTTGCTATTGCTTACAGTTACACGGTAATACATTTCTCCTCAGTTGCACTTCCAAACCACTATTCAGTATTAGTGTTTCTTCTCCCTGCTATTCCGTGTTTGCAAATACTCATGAAAACCAGTTAGTATTGCTTATTGCTTTACAGAATTTATATTTACAGTATTCATATGCAAGTACCTGGGCTTTTGTGTATGATGGGACTATTCACTGGATTATTCTTTTTAAAGAGTTTCAGTTTTTCTGTCAGGTCATGGGAACTACACCTTACAAAGTAATGCTACAAACATGTTGCATTTGTCCCAGGATAAGCTATTTTAACCTGGGACTATGTGCAGTCGTTCAGATGTCCATGCTCATTGTCCCAGGATAAATCCTAAAAATGTGCATGGGACAAGAAATATTAACAGTTTATACTGGGACATCGCAAAATGCATTTAAATGGTTATCCTGTGATTGCATCATTGAATCAAAGGCTGAAAAGTGGCAGTGCATTCAGCTGCTTACTAAAACCTGATTGGAAGTGAGATGTGTGTGCATGCCAATCTTAGGATATATCTGTTCTAGGACAAACACAGGCACAACTTGTCCAGAGGCAAATGCAATGCATCTTCCTATTCCAAGTGACCAATTGCACCTTGTGAATAGCAAATACCCAAACTGAACAGCTTGCAAACCACATGCAGGCTGAAAATTGTGGCTGTAAATTATTAATAAATAGATTTTCCGAATAGGATTAGTTCACAAATTATTTGCAAATGAAAAAAGGAGCAACATATGTTCTCATCAGAGAGTTTAGCCAGCTGTAGTTTTGACAGAATTCTTCAGCAGGAAGAAAAATCTAAATGTGCTATTTACACATATGCAAATTCTTTGTAATCTAGTGGGGAGATTTGGATAGCAAAACAATGTGCCTATCATCTGTTAGGCTGTTTGTTCAATTAGTGTAATATTGTAGATTTTTACTGAGCTTCGTCTATTTAAACAGAATGATGCAGAAGAACTAGCTAAGGTCTCTTCTGTCTCATAAATCTCTGTGAGTCTAAGAATGCAGGTATTTTTTGAGGTTCTTAATAGATAACCACACTGCAGAATGATACATGCCTTCAGCTACTTTCAGTGTATTTTAAGAAACACATGAAACTGCTAGATGACTCATAGCATAGCAGTCCCATTAATGCATTTGAACATAAAAAGCGTATGTCAAAAAAGGGTTTTCCCAGGGGCTCGATTTTCCCTTTTTACAGGAATATGATTCTATTAAAGGGCTTTGGATTGTTTATAAGCAATGCACCTTCTCTTTCAAAATATGCTAGTTTATTTTCACTATTTTCTGGATGAAATATGCCTATCTGACAATCAGATTTTTTTTCTAATTCTTGGCCTTTTCCAGATTTCATTTGGTTTGTAGGATTTTGCTTGAGGAGAGAGAACTTTCTGTATCAGCAACAATGTAATGCAATATGATATTTTTGGCAGGGAGGGTCAATATGCATACGAACATTTTACACATGAACAATAACTTTAATCCATCCAGTGGTGTATGTTCACATATATACTGGTCATTTTAGATGCTAGTCAGGCAGTCAAAGGCACATCTATTTATGTTAATGTTTGCAGAATTTACATTTACCGCATTCACATGTGAACATGTGGGATTTTGTGTATGACGATGATGATGATGAAGAGGAGGAGGACTATTCACCGTGGGTCACTCTTTTTGAAGAGTTTCAGTTTTTCTATCAGGTCAGGGAAACTATAGCTTGCACAAGAGGTCTGGATACATGAGGCAAGTTAAAGATTTTAACCAACAGCTAAGGCATGCTCATGCCTTTGACCCCAATCCTGGAAAGCAGTTCAGTCAGAACTGTACAGAGCAGCACTGGGCTCTATAATTCTGTTAAGGAGAGAGACTTTATTGAGCACCCATTTGATTTGATTACTAGAACTCTTCTCCTTCCTTTCTCCTATGCCCCTTTATTGCTTCTTGTGACCTGCATTTGCACAGATCAGTGCAAATTTGCAGATCAGTCCTTAGTCTTGCAAACAGCCCATACCAACAAATGCAACTGCATCAGAATTAAACCTCAGACTTGCAAGGACTTATGCCTGTAGGCAAGACCCAGGCAGACACCCTTGGCCACCTAAAATGGTACTTGGATGCCTAATTCCAAAAATTGTTTCAAGGAACACCTGTTTGGTAGCTAGCTAACCTTGGAGGTACCTACATTCATTCAGCAACCTGACATAAGCTTCAGGCTATGCACATGACTGTCCCAGTCAGAGCAGGCAGGTGCCACTTCCTCCTAAATCTCTTGAGGTGTATTAGGTGTCTTTAAAGCACACTCAACACACACCAGCAACAGTGAATTCATCAGAAAACCCAGCATTCACAGCAAGTGATGGCAGTACCCAGCTTTTGGACAGTAGCATACTGCTTATAGTACTGACCTAGGACATGAGAAACCTGGTACACAGGCCTTCTTCAGCCAGAGGGGAGTTAAAACCACATCTCCCACATTTCAAGAGAGTTCTTACCACCAGGCTATAAGACTGTTGGGATAGGGATGCCCTCTATGCCTCTTATTGAAGCTGGGGCTGTGGGGAAGCCAAAAGTTAAAGAGTTAAGGGGCTAGGAGAACAAATAAGAAAGAACATTGGGCCCCCTCTACAGAAATAAAATGGACAAATTGGAGAAAGTCCCGTGGAGGGCAACAAAAATGGTTAGGGGGCTAGGGCACATGACTTCTGAGGAGATGATGAGGGGACTGGACTTATTTAGTCTAGACAGAAGAAGACTTAGGGAGGGTTTAATAGCAGCCTTCAACTAGCTGAAGGGGGGTTCCAAAGAGGATGGAGCTGAACTCAGTGGTGGCAGAGGACAGAACAAGGAACGATGGTCTGAAGTTGCAGCAAGGAACGTTTAGGTTAGACATTAGGAAAAACTCTCATGAGAAGGGTAGTTAAACACTGGAACAGGTTACTTAGAGAGGGTGTGGAATCTCCATCCTTGGGGGTTTTTAAGAGCCGGTTAGACAAAGCATTGGCTGGGATGATCTAGTTGGGGCTGGTCTTGCTTTGAGCAGGAAGTTGTAGTAGATGACCTCCTGAGATCCCTTTGAATTCTGATGTTCCATGATGCTATGTAGCCTGGAGGTTCTCCGAATAGTCCTTAAGAAGAGCCTAAGACAGCAACAGCTTAGTGACAGCTCGCTGAGCAGGACTGTATTTTCCCGGTGGGGTATACGGAGCGATGACATAAGAAACATCTCTTTGCTGTGGTATTCTGAGCAATGAGATGTCTCAGGCACATGTAGGGTGAAGAAGCAGAACTCTAGCAAACAGATTCTGATTTTTTAAAGGAGGGTACATGACTGACTGACTGACTAAAAACCTGTCAGGCAGCATCTAAAAGCAGTCATAAAACCAGAAATAAAAGCAGCATTCCCAGAAATCTGTTGGCCCTGAAGTCTGCAATAATTTGCAAGTGCTCCTATGTCACATGTTGTTCTTCACACACCATTCATTTGAATTCCTCTCATGCTTAGTCATTTGAACAGACCCCTGCTGTCAGGCTCACAAGCTACCAGCGAAGTCCACTGCTAGGCAAGAAATACCATCACCTGCTGCTACGGCTGAGAAGCACATTGCTAAGCCGGTTCATTCAACAGTGAACACTGACACACCTTTTAATGCTTTCTTAACCCCCAGCTTGGTGTAATCTGCAAACTTGCTGAGGGTGCACTCCATCCCATTTCCCAGGTTGTTGTCATAACTCCTTTTCTATAGGTTAAATTGATACAAAGGAACTACAAGTTCTGTACCCCCTCTGCACACGCATACAGCAAGCCATCAGGATAGCGGGGAGCATTTGCGGATGGGTCACATGAGTGGCTTTGGTGGTCCTTAATGCCCCTCTGTTCCTCTATTGTAGGGTGGGTAGGGGCAAAATATGAAGATACTCCAGGACTGTTGCAGTTGGCAGCAGAGGCTAAATTGGTCCCAAATAGGCCAGTGATGAATTTAACTCCAACTGCATCTATGACAACTCCCAATCAATGTATGTAATGCTTTGCATCTCAAGATGCGTAATACTGGATACCACATCAGTACCAGTGCATTTGAAAACTGAAGAGGTTACTATTAGGAAAAGATGCTGACTTTATGAATTCGTTTTGCAGCCTGAGCCCTGGAGTAATTAAATGCTATTATGAGCCAGACATATAAGTTTGTGTGCTCAAATAGGGGCATCTGTGCACCAAAACTTGTCATGCATGACTTTTGCAAATGCACAGCATTATGATTGGCTAGCCCCACTCTGCAATGGACACTTACGGACAGTCCTAGCTCCAGCAGGGTCACAGTCCAAGGGCATTACCTGTCTTTCAGGATTGAATCCTGCCCTGAGAGAGGTCATTAGCAGAACACAGCAGCTATCTGAACAGGAGCACCTAGCATGGCTTGCAGCCAACTTGGAGATTTTACTGACCAGTGAATGCCTGAGCTGAGTGCTGGGAGAGGCCTGGCTAGCAAAGTGGGTTCAGAACAGTGACAAGGTGGGGAAGGTTCTTTCTGTCACAACCCAAATCAAGTAAGTGTCCCTGACACAATAGACTACCCCTCCGTATGATTGGCATTGAAACCACCCCTCCGTATGATTGGCATTGTTCTAAATTTGGTATGTTCCACCTAATTAAGTATTCCTACTTGGCAAATTTTCATTGGCTATTCTAAAAGTATAAAAGTCTGCACAGTTTCCGCCCAAGTTGGAGAGGAGAGAATTCTGACCACATTGCAGAAAAGACCTTGCAGAGCTCTGAGCACGCTGCAAAGAGCTCTGAGCACGTGGCAGGGTAAATTTGGCAGACTGATTACCCACCAACAGCTCCTCATCAGCGACCTCCCGACATACCCCTTCCCTGTGTGCTTTCGTCTGTACACTCAATGCGGTAATCCAAACTGTAACTACGCAAGTGAGCATACAGCCTGCGTCGCGGCCACCAGTGGCATAAAAGTAAAATCTATTTTAAAACCAGTATGCTGTTTCACCTCTCCATCCTCCAGCCTGCCTGACGTCCATTTAGTTTACCACCGATCCCCTCGGCCGGCTCTGACCGGTCGGCCGGCCGAGACACTTTCAAACACACCAATGAGTAGAATTTTTCTCTATGTATTTTTATTAAAATACTTGTTCTCTGCTTCGGGGTTTATCTTTTCTGGCTTTGTTTCTTGCACTGGCGAGATTCCGACTAAGAATGTAGAGATTTGCCCAGTTATCAGTGCTGCCTCTAGCCCTCCCCTTCCCTCTTGTGTTATTTTATTTCTTTACAGGAATTTCTGTCATGTAGCATTCATACGCCCGCTTATCTGGGTCTCATCCTCTCTGCCCTCACCTACATGCTTCTATGATGGATCAGTCTTATATCTACAGACACTCAAAAACTGTTTCAAGCAAACCGAGTCCCCACTTCCTTTAACTAGAATAGCTTTAGACAATGAGTATTCCACAACCACCTCTCCCTCTCTCTTCTCAGATGCTTGAGACACATTATTAAAGTAACCAGATCTGTCTCATGGGATTCCCAGGGTAAAGCTTAATTAGACCAGGCCGCTTAAGTGTTATAAATATCCTATCTGTCAATGGAAGAAATGAAAAAAAACCCAGTAGTTATCAGCCATAAAAGCTGCACCATACAAATGTTTTAGCTACTATTAAACTGCCAGGCAAAACCAGAAGTAAAATATCTTTCCTTTTACATTTTGCTTCATGCTTTGGGATGATGATTTAACCAGTAATAGTTTTAAAGAATCAGTAAATTAAATGCAGCAAAAATGCTATATTCCACTATGGGTGTGTCACACTCACCTGTGCGCATGGGCTGGACGCTGATGTGGCAATGGTAGTGGGGCAGGCAACAGCATGAGGTTAAAGCAGCCATTGCTTTACTCCCCACGGTTGACATGTCTCCAATAGGGCTCTAAGCCCCACATTTTGGAGGTGGGTCACACCCCCATTCATCCTGCCTACAATTCCCAGTCACAGTAAGAGCACATGAGCCAGATGATATGGCTCTATGGGCTGGATCTTGCCTTCATGCTGTACATCTGACACCCCTGCTTTATTACATTGGCCATTTTGTGGTCCCATTTGTAAGAATTCGTGAAGGTCGAACAATTGTGAATTCACAGTTTGTTCAGTAACCTTTGGGTGAGGGTGAGAAAGACCATGGCTTCTTCTAAAACAGAAAAGGGCCTGGCCTGCAAGTCATAACTCAACATCCCTGACCAGCCTGAAACTTTACACAAGTACCAGGAATGAATAACAGATTTTATGCAGAAACACAATTTGAAGTACATTAGAGGAAAATAAACTGAAATCCTAAAACTGAAGTGGTAATGACATTCTGGTGTGGTCCCATGAGCCTTCCTAGAAGTGCTAGGGATAGTATTGGCAGGAAATCTGAATAGTCGCTTGTGGAAAGATAATTGTTATCAAATTAAAATGATGCAGAGTGTTATGAATGGTATCTTCTGACTTTGCTTGCTCCTTTCTTTTTTTGAAGCATGAAGGCTTCTTCTATTATTTGATGTCTCTTTGAATGCTCAGATTGGAAGTTCAGGTTTTAAACCTCAAATCTTATTTTTGCTTCAAAAGTCAATTGCATAAGTTAACTGAATGAGTGTCACTCCATTTTCCTTGCAGCCAAGATGGTATTATTCGTATTGAAATCGCAAGCACAAACTTCCTCTGGTATAGTCCCTGTGCAATTTAATTTGCATGGATGCTTTCAGCCTTTCCTTTTTGCTTTTTTGGAATGACATGAACAGAGTCAGTTAGAGCAAGCTGCCTATTTCAGGATCTGATCCTGTAAAGACTTACACACACCCCATAGCTTTAAGCACTGAGTGAAATACTGTCCCTTCAAATCCTGTACCCATTGAACTGAACAGCAAAGTTCCTATTGACTTCAGGGGATATAGCATTTCAGCCAATAAGCAGTCCCTTTGAAGACAATGAAACTATTCATGCTGCATATAGCTAAACACATGCATGAGTCTTTACCATCTTTTCCTGTAATTTGTCTGCTTAGTACTCACTCTATCACCATTTACCTTTGGTATTTATTGAATGGTGACTCAGAATCTGGTGGCAGTCTCCCATCTGGACGTATGATTCCTTTCTGAGGATTTAGAAAAGATTCTGTCTTTGATTATAGTATTAAAATATTTTCGTAATAATTCATATTTTGTAAGCATATTTTGAATATTATTTTCTCACAGCTAGATCCTATTTCATCTATTAGACATCCAAACACCCCTTACATTTCTCAGTGTAAGGTTATTCTATTCACCTGAGTCCCTGAAAAACTGGTAACACATCTGCTTTTGTAGCATGTCTTCCTCGTAGCCTTCAGACTATGTCACAAGAACTGTTGAGGAGGAACAGGACCCACCCATTTTTTGCATTAAAGGTTTTCAGATGCTTCAGTAAAGTGGAATAGGGTTTGTACTAATACTCAATGGCTAGGTACAGATGGTCAAAAAAGCCTGAGGCTTAATCAATTCAATCTTTGCAGGTCAGTCTAAGATCCACAGATTAAATTAAAACAGAAGTGAACAGATATTTTACCTTTGATACAGGATATGCAGCCACATGCCTGCAGTGGCTCAGGCCAGAAGCCAGGAGGCACTAGAGCACGGCTCTCTGTCTGTATGTTCACTTCCTCTTCCCGTTGCCCCTAAGGATTTGCAGTCCAGAATTACACCAGCAGGACCCTGCAGGGTTGCTCATCACTTCTTCTTCCTGCTTCCAGGTGCCTCTAGGATTTGTAGTCCACAGTTGCAGCCAGCAGTATGTTTGAGTGGGGGAAGGGGTGTTTAACCTCCACTCTCTGGCTCCAGACCCTAGCTAGGGTTTGCTTGGGTGGGAGGCAGTCCCCTGCCCTGCAGACTGAGCTGTATTCCCAGCTGGGTTTGCCCCCACCGCCCGCCGTTAGCCAGTACTCACTACTCCAGCTAGGAAACAGAGGGGTGGATAGGGCCAGCCCTGCTCTCTGGAGCAGACAGCCCAGCAGAGCCCAGAGCTGGAAAGCATGCTGGGGGACTGTGATTTAACTTGAACCAAGAAGGGGTTTGAGACAGAAGTTTTATAAATCAGTTTGACCCAAATCAGTTAAGCCTGATACTATATTCAATCAGGTTTATCTTAAACCAGATTCAGTCACTTTGAAACTGGTTTATGTGAACTGAGCTTCTGTTCTGTTACAGGTTTAAACCAGTTTTTTGTGTAACTTATGTCTCTAGTTATAACATCCACACAGATGCCTAGTAAGCAAAATAGGAGCCATCCCACAGAGTTTACATACAATAGTTTGGTACTCGAACAAGGGCCAAATTCAGTTTGGTCTCAGGGGCAACTACTTGTATGTGTCCCAGCACCTAAAATCTAAGCATCTTGGCCCAGGAGAGCAATCCAATTGGGCCAGATTTAGGTGCCTGGGATCTCTGCACAGTCAGTGGGGAACCTTTATATAGAAAATGGAAAGAGGTGTTGTCTCTAAAGAACAATGCAGAAAGCCTGAAGGCTCCTAAGGGCAGTGAGAACTCCCTTCTCACTTCACAGCAGGGTCCCCAATCACCAGGGGACAGCCTCCTGTTGATGGCACTCCCCTGGGAGAAGGGAGTCCTGGTTCCTGGTCCTTGCTGTCAGGCTTATTTTTGTTACCCAATGAATCTCTAATGCAACCTACACAGAGTCCTAGCAGGATTGGAACCTAGGACTCATCCCCATCCATGGAAGCACATAACCACTGACTTGCACAGGCAGGCTCCCTCTTGCTCTCTCTATCCCACTGTTGGCTGCCAGTGGCTCAGCTTCAACGGGAGAAGGAGAGTGCCCTTACTTAGCCTATTCTATAGCTAGGTGGTTGTAGAAGGCAGTGTGAGAACTAGGTTCAAATCCCATCACAGCTTGCAAAAGCCTGGAATGGAGGTCTCCAGCATCAGCAGAACTGTGATTGCCCAGCACTTTTTGGGTGAGTGCTCTCACCATTGTTATTTTTAGCTGAATTCAAAACAGTCAGCATGAATTAAGTGTGCTCAAAGTAGTGTTAGGGATTGGGTCTCTCCTCCCAGCATCAAAATGGACTGCAGTGGAGCTTAAGAACAGCTATGTTCCTATATGATCAAACCAGTTGCTTCTACATGGAGTCTAGGTGTCTATAGAAAGTTTTAGACCAAAATGAAGGCATCGCTCAAGCCTGCTGAGTTTTGCGGCTTGCAGAGCAGGACCAAATTGGATCATTCTGTGGAACTCAGGTGCTTAAATCCTGCCCGAGTCCTACTTAGGCACTTCTGAAGCTAGACTGGATTGGGTTCTACATTTGTACTGGGAACAGGACACCACCTATTTAAAAATTACTGACTAAAGAATAAAAGGAAAAAAGCACAGGACTCTTATAGTTGTGCTGCTCTGACAGTGTGTGGGGAGAGGCTTTTTAATTACAGCAGCTCCGAGAGCCATGCTAATTAAAGTTCCCAAACCGTTACGTGTATTAGCATCCCCATGCTGAAAAATGGTGGTAGGGTGCTTTGAACTAAAGTTCATCAATTAATCAAGTCTGCTCTGACATGCTGTAATTACAGCACATAGGAACAGCCTCCCTGCACATGTATTGGCACTCACAGTTCTGTAACTCTTTTTATTTAGAGACACCTCAGCAGAAAGATGCCCTTCAATTTAAACTACTGTATGTTACCATTACTGAAATGGAGCTATGAAATGGAGCTACAAAGAGAGAACATAGCTCTACAAACCACCATAAGACCGGTCAGCAAGTCTTTGCCTACTGAAGGAGATATACATAAACTTAAAACTAAAATAAAATTTAGTTAGGCAAACAGTAAATTCCCAAGTTAACATATCAGCCACGATACCAGGGCTTGTAACCTCTACTGTGGAATGACATAAAATATTAACGACCACAGACAGTTCAAACCTCTCTGACATTTCATCAGGAAGTAGCAACTGCAACAGGATACTACCTGTATGAAGCCATTATTATGACAATAAATAGGAAGAATTACACATAAAAGACTTACATCTACTGAGTTACACATACCACTTCCTGCAGCACCTGTATTTGCTATGAGCATTTCCAAGGAAGCTCTGTCCTGGTATTTTTTAATCTTCCAAGCTGTATGAGATCACAGCCTAAGAGTGGTAATAAGGAATATGTCTGTAGTTCAGAGGAAACTGTGCTCCTTTTAACACAAGTATGCAGATATTTTATATCTCTGCAACAAGATCCTGCATAATTCAAAAATACACTTCATGAACTCCACTTACTTGAAAAGGATTAATGAATGGACCCCCTGGGGTACCAGGGGCAGCATGGCCCAGGCAGGCATCCTGGCCACAGGCATCTGGAGCAGGCAGTGTGCACCTCTTGCTCTCCAGCTGGGCCAGGGTCAGGTGCTAGGGGAAGGCATAGGGCTCCGTGCAGGTGACAGCAGCTTCCCAGGGCCCTCTGCTGCCATAAGGCACCATGGGTAGCCCTGCTTCTGCTCCCTCCTGCCATAGGTGAGTGGAACAGCCTCACCCTACCCGGGCCAGCAGAGGGATGGGTGGGCAGCAGGGCGTGGCACAGGGCCCATGCCCCCCCATCCCCACTAGCTGGCCCTGGCTCATCCCACGGCACTGGTGGACTACAGCCCCAGCGGTGTGACGCCCAGTGGATGGAAGCACCAGGCTGGGCCAGGGCTGCCTTTACCTCAGCGGCATTCACATCTCCTGGCTCACCTTGAACATGCCAAAGACGCCAGGCAGATCCAGCCGCAGCCCCCTGGCAGGTGTAGAGGGAACCTGCCCTTGCCTGTTGAAGAGCCCCCAGTTTTCTGTTTGCCCAGGGCCCCAGTAAATCTTAAAACATCACTGTTCAGAGGTAGTCCCTAAGTTTAAAGTGGGGAATTCTGTTTAATTGGAGAATCTTTCCAAGAGCAAGAACTTCAAGGCACCACTGAAACCAGTACTGCAGGACTTCTTTTGCCTGTTTTTTTAGACTAGACTTTCCTAGAAGTACTTGAGGCTTGGTCCCAATGACTGTAGTAAGTGAAAGGTGCTCAGCACCTCTCAGAGTCAAACCCTTGGCACACAGATCCCTTCCTTTCTTCGTGGACCAGGTTTGAAAGCACATACTTTTAGGACATCTCATTATCAAAAAAGGCCCAAATTTGATTCTCTTTCCCCACATTACTTGATGTCAAACCATGAGATAAAAATACTGTGATTCTTTAAAATGTGCATTTTTACATATATCTTAAGGCCAAAACAGATTAAGATTTGAAACTTAAATTGCAGTTAAGTTTCCATTTCTATGAATCATAGGGATCAGCTTATTCATAACAAGCACTTCATTCTTATGTTTTAATTCTTTGAGGCTATTTTCTACTAAGGGTGGGGGGGGGAGGAATATTTCTGCATAACCCAGACCACATCAGAATACGTGGCTTACTGACTTTGCCTTTTCTATTAAATTATTCCAAAATGAAAGCAGAAAGAACAATTAATAACACCTCCTGCCATGTTTATGCAACAGCCTGAATTCCTTGTGAGCTGTAGACTGCAGTTCTGGGCTGCACTCTGGCTACTCCGGGCAGCTCCCCCAGCACCAACCAGCTCTGAGCATTGTGAGCCAGAAGCCAAGAGAATTCTCTTTGTGCAGGAATGCACTGGAGCTGCCATCAGGTGTTCTTCTGCCACCCTGCTCATCTCACAAGTCACATGAACACGACCAGGATGCATCCACAATGAGCTCTTGGTATTGTTGACAGATGGTGTATGTTAGAATGGTCTTCAGGGTGCTCTAACCTACATCTAGGGAATATCCCAGTGCCTAGCAGTGTCCTGATTGGGAAAGTGCAAAAGGCACCCCTACACCTGACTTACACAGTGGTGCCAAGTGCTGATCAAGCTTTTACTATTGCAATACCCATTAGAACATTATGGGTAAGTATCAACAGAAATAGTGAACCATCCATTTTATACCCATCCCTCAAAAGAAATAGAGAACTATTCTCATTCTACTCATAACTCATTCTACACCATAAAGGGCAAAGACTAGCTCTCAGTATTGCTCAGCAGAGTTCAATAACAACACTGAGAAATTCACTGATCCCATTAGGAGCTCTAGGCATGTGATCAAATGGCATTGGTTGAGATCAACCACACAGCTCAGAGAATGGAAGTCACCCAAAGACAGCAATTAGTGTAGGCAATCTGTTTTAGCAATGGGAAAGCTATGTAATGTATAATTGATTTTTCTCATATTTATATATTGTGGTCAGTAGTCCCAATGTGTTTTGATCACATATAATTCAGGTCACTGCTATTACAGTGAGGTCCTGGCTATCCTTATAAAGAGGTTTCTCAAATTATAAGAGCAACCAGCATCAGTATAAATATAAATATTTCTAAAGACATCATCTGTAATGGCCATTAAAGGGAGGAAGATATCACTCCCAGCATTTTCCATTTACTTTGCTTGAAAAGTGAAAGGATTTCAGAATTTATAGGCCATGTTTATACTTGCTATTCAAGTTTCCTAACTGCACAGACACTGCCCTACCCAAGCTAAGGGAGGAAAAGAAAGGAAAATCAGCCATTGTGAGGCAAGAATGTGCCCATTCAAAAATACTTTCCACTTAACTGTGCAAGTGGGTGCTGAATCGCTTGTTTTCCTTAAATGCTGTGTTTCAGGTTTGCTTTGCTATTTTTCACATCTCTAGCTGCCTAACTCAGGCATTTTACATATCATATGTTAAGTACCTGACCCAGAGGTAGCATGAGCACCTGCTACTCCTACTAAGGTTTCCCACATCTCTGGATCTAGACCAAACTCCTTCAAAGTCTGGGAAACAAATGTAATTGAGAGAGTGATCCCTAGTTAAGAAGCACCCACTGGAACATAAATGTGTTGAACCGATGAAGAATATCAGTGTATTACTATGTTAATGGGACAAGACCAGAGCAAACCAGATCATACTCCAGTGCATATTAGAACTAGGTATACCCTGCCACTGGCCTCCATTTTTTTGCACATAAATTATTCAGAGTACAATTCTGAAACTGTAATTTATATTTCTGAAGGGTCAAAATTCCTTCTCTGCAGACACATGCACGGATTTAGACATCTACTTGACCTACACTTGGGTTGATAAGTTGTTAACTTCAACAATTTTGCATCAGAAAGAAGAGGCCTGATGAATGCCAGGGTTAAAGCTAGGCCCATAAAGCTCAGTGGTTATGCAACAGTGGTCATGCGAGCAAATCAAAAACATTTCTACAGACTTTCAAATCAGTATTCCCCAGAGATTTTTGTCTTTTTCAGAGTGCCATAGGCAATCTAACCACGATCAAAAATGACAGGAAAAAGGTAAGACAGTTCAGGGATTCAGGGCAGTCACTTCCCCATTTATTTTAAAATATTATAGCTTAAGGCCTTTATTGCAGTGTTTGACTGAAATTTTCTTCCTAAGTGTAAAGACTTAAGTTTTCAAGAGACCTAGTGATTCTGATTGCCTAAAATGAAGTACATGCCAGGGGCTTGATTTGCAGAAAGATCAGTACTCCCCAATTTTGATAGTCAGGGCTTCTAAACAAGCATCAGTTTGGACTTCCAGAAACAAAGGCACTTACAATCATCAGTCACCTATGCAAATGTAGGCCAGCATGCTTTCTGCATATCATGGAGAATTACACAGACTTCATGGGAAATTTCTGTAAAGTGCTGTATATGTGGGAAGCATTCTGTTAATGGCAAGTTTTAGCTCTTATTTTAGGTTTGAAATCCATTTTTAGATGAATATGCATTAATTATGCAATTACACCTTGAATACAGAGCAGATGAAGAACTATTTGAATTACGTCCCTATGAATAGTGTCACTAACACATACACACATATTGTCACTAACATATATACACACACACTAACACAGTATAACATATGTTCTCATATCTGCTAACTATACACTTCAAGGGGGACTTGCTATGTAGTTATTATCTAGGCACTTCGTGGCTGAAACCTGTTTTGTTAATAAACCTATTCCTTTCACCTAAAACTTTAATGTGAACCTACTTGGGATTTCTACATTCAATCAATCTCAAAGAAATGCCTTTACACACCAGAAGCAGAGCAGAAATAAGGGCCAGAGTCTGCAATTAATAATGGGAATTGGGAAAGATCCTCAGATGTGACTAGTCATTTTGCCTTCTCAAATTCAGGATGCAGATGTTCAGCCCTGAGGAAGCCCTAGGTGTACACCCAAAACAGGAGACATACAATTTATTTGAGAATATCTTGGCCATTGAGCCTCCTACCACAGACCCACTGACTACAGAGATTTTACCGGGACTGCTTCCAGTAGTAATCATGACACTTGGTATTGGTAGGATTGGGCTTTAAATTTGTAGGTCTAGAATACTTACAAAATGAGCAGTCTGGCAAGCAAAGTTAGATTTTGCAAAATATTTTATTGTTAAAATGCAGGATTTTAGAGTCTTGGGGAAGAGGAGGAAGCAAGTTAAACTGGAATGCCTTATACTTGGCAGTTTAAAAGAATGCTTTCAGTTACAGCTGAGACCTTCAACTTTGCCTGCAAATGAAACACTTTAAATAACAATCAGTTACACAACCTGCTTACAAGCAGCAGCTTATCTCACAAGACCTTTAGTTACAAATTTTCTTTGTGGCAACAGCATATCCAGCTGACTTCTACAATGTTGACCGGCTTTGTTTATTCTGACTATCAATCCTTCTTTTAAGTGCTTCATCTGGAACAAGATCTGATTTTTTTACATCAGAATGGACACAGCCAATCTTAGGGCAGCTGTTAAAAAGGAGAGAAAGACTCTAATAAAATACATCTGTCATATGAAAGTAGTCTTTGCTGTCTCCCTTCCAACTTCTCCACCCCTCCAAATTCACTTTCTATCAGATACTTGCTGAATCTTCTCCTTCAAAGAAAAAAATCTCTGCTGGAAAAAGAATCTAATTAAACAGGTGGGAATGGATGGCTCAAACAAAGGAATGTGATGAAATATTCAACCTTTCAGCTGTAGGTCACTGACTTAATTCTGGCATGAGTTGCCTGTGGAAGTGATGAACAGGAATATTGTTGACTGCATTCCTTGTATTTTATATCTGAAAGTCATGTGGTTTCGACAGGGAAAGATATTCAGTGATTCAAGGTCGTTCTTCATGGGTGGTAGAACCCAAAATGTACAGCAGATACCCATAGTTAAAACATGAGAGCTCTCACTTTTCTTGGAGCTCTGTTTTTTTAGGATGTGACAGGGAACTGGAAGTCAGCACTTGGAACTTCACCCATTCGCCTTGGGCAAATCACCAAATCACTTCATACGTCAATCCTCCAATCTATGAAATGATTAAAATAGTACCTTGCCTGCTAAAAGCTTTGTGAGGATTAACTAATTATCAAGTGCCTCGAAGCCTCCTATAAACATCTTTTGTAAACACGAGCTACTAGCAGAGCCTCCACAGCAGTGGAAGGCACAGGGACAGGTGTCAGGGATGCCATGCTGAGATACTCTAAGGTGCAGTCAAATTGATCTTGGCAGAAAAGCCTGTCTGTGGGCAAGTCAGGTGACTGGATTATGCACAGCCAATGGCCTGTGAAGTGCATCAATCAGATGCAGAGGCCTCAGAACATAAGTACAAAAAACATGTGCATGCTGTAGCCAGTACTACAACCCCTTGCCTAGTTATGTCTGTAGCTCTAGGATGAGGATGGAAGAGGATTCAGTCTCCCATTCCTTTCTCCCTCTCAGCTGTTTGCTGCTCCCCTGACACAGACCACTACTTTGGGTTTTGACTCAAGAGTTCAGGAGTTTGCCCGTAAACCATGGTAAAGATATTGTTTTTCCTCTGAATATGGCTGTCACGAATGCAAATGGAAATGTCCCCACTGGAGATGGGGACCTTAGGGATAAAATGGAATAGGATCCCCAGACTGTGACTTTTCAAAAAATGACTCTATCTGTCAGAAAAATGTTGGAATTACATAACAACTTGGCTCACTTAAACCTACATATAGATGTGGAACCAAGAGTTGAGGGTAGATTGCCCACAAAACTTTCTAAATTGAATTACAGCAAAACCTCATTATTACTCATCTATACTTCTTATGTTCTATGAGATTATGTCAGAAAAAACAAATAAAGAACTATAAAAAAATTATGTGAATGTTGAAAAGTAACTACACTCAGAAATACCAGAACTGAGGTTGCACCTACATTCTTAATTATTGCATTTTCTAACTTCTTGATTCCCATCAATGATAATGTGCTTTCAAAGTGTGATTTTTGTGTTTACATTTCTTGGTCTCTCTAGATGTGAAATAGAAGACCCTCAGTCCCCAAACCAGTCTCTTCCATTCTGATATTATACCCAGTAGCTCCTACTCTCAGGTGCAGGAATCTTGCTCAGTCCTTGCATCCTTGGGAAGGAGCACACACAGCCATTCTGTGGACATAGCGTGCGAGCAGGACAACATGCTTTCTGAAGAATTGTGGTGCTGTTCTTTACCCTAAAAGTGTATGCAAACTGCAGTCTTCCTGAGCACAAAGCTTGGCTAAGTTTGGGTGAATGTTCACAGGTCAACAAAAGGGCCATCCCTGATGGCAGTTACAAATGGGGTGACCCCTTGTAAGTCCCCACTCAAAAGTATGAGAAGCTCTAGGGTTTTCAGTGTAAAGATGTTTTTAAGAGATGTTCTGATTAAAGTTCAAAACAAAACCAAACAAAACCAAAAACATCAGCTTAAGTTAGAAACCTGGCAAGGAAAATTTTGAGTATATCAGTAAAATTTTGGTAGAAGTTTTAAGTGTCTAGAGAGAGGGCCCTATGATGGAAAGCGACAGGTAATTTTAACTCCAGATGATACTATCAACCCTGCCTGTAGTAAAAAAAAGTTACTGCAGTTGGTAAGTCCGGTATAACTCATTCTTCTTTTTGAACATTTTTCCTTTTCCTTAACAGTTTATGATTTTCCATATTATTAGCTTTCTCTTATTATCCTGAGAAAGAGAAATCTTCAATAGGGATTACATTGCAATCTTCTTTGCTCATGTTTGTAAAGGAGCAAGTTTATTTATTTTTTTTTAACAATGACTCTCAGTTTCAAAACCACATAATACAGTATAACCTCAAATCCAGCATGATCAGGACAAAGCCCCTGCAGGAAGTTAAAAAATTCTGGTTTTATAAAACTGGAGCGGTGGCTGGTCACGGACTGCAGAGGAGGGAGGCACGTAAGAGCGACTGGTCCCGGAGCGGCAGCCACACATGGAATGGGGTGCTGGATGCTCACGTGCAAGCTTCCCCCTCTACATCTGGAGGAGCTGGAGGGGGCGGGGAGAGAGAAGAGAGCTTAAAAACTGCCAGATTTTTAAGAATTCTGTATTTTTGATATCCAGATTTATGAGGTTATACTGCAGTAAAAAATGAACTAAACTTTTGGAAGTGAATGTTTCTCTCTGTTGTTGATGGCTTTTTTAGATCTTAGTTATTCCACTGTGCAGGGGTACTTCCTCACATGCTTCCTGAACATTTCCTTAGATATTCCTTTCCTTTTAAAAAGTTATGCTCCATGTGTACTGTGCTAATAAGGAGACTGAATTGAGGCAACCTAAGTAATACTTCCTTCAGCCCTGCCAACATAAATGTTTCCTAGAAGTGAAGTAAGATTCTACTTACACAACAAGGCAAGTCATTTTCCACCCATTCTTGCTAGCTTACCGTGCTTTTTTCTTTTTCTGTTCTTGTCTTTGGATAATTTTTAATATGGCTTCTTCTTCATAAGTATGGCCACAGACTTTATTTTGAACTGGCCTCTTCATTTCCATCTGCAATCAATAAGACTATTTCACTGACCTGATTATGATCTTAAATACACAGTCTCAGAATTATTATGGGACACAGACTAATTCAGTTAGTTTCGCTAGTTCAGTTTCACTAGTTTCAGTGTAAAGAATCAGATCATATTTATAACCCTTCTTTCTTTCTAGCTAATTTAACGTATGCTTTTATGATCCAGTTGTATTGTTACAATCATCCATGCCTCTCTGTAGTAGAAAGGGATCAGCACTGTACTATTTCTAAGTGGAAAAAGTGCTCTCCTCTGGCAACATATGATTTTACAGGATAAACTGCATTATAGTAGAGAGGTTTTGTTTCAGGAAAAGTAGCTCAGCTACAACAAGACATAAAATGATGTTGCCTGGTTTCTAGAAATCCATATACATTTACAACAAATAAGTATGTTTTATATGCAGGAATAAAAGATGACAGTCACTAGGAAGAACCAGTAAAGTAATGAGAAAGTCTTTTACATGGTAGTAATGGCATACCTGTGTGATAGGACAAAGAAATTTCATCTGACTTTGAGTTACTGTAATATCTTCATCAATTTGTTCAATGGCCTCATCAGCATCTGTTTGAAGACCAACTACAATGAAGAACAACATTACAATTATTGATTTAATTCAACATCTAAAGAAAGAGTCACAGATTTTGTTTAGTTTTTTAATCAGCATTTGCCAAACATGGTCTCATAGTGGTGTTTGAGATGACAAAAAATTTCCTTGCACTGTTGCTTGGATGGGAAACTACTGCAAAAGTTCTGCTTTCTGTGGGCAAATGTGGATTTTAAATGGTGACTCCTATAAACATAATTAATATGCAGTACTAAGCAAGGGAAAAGTGGAAGTTTATTTCAGCAAGTTCTACATGGTAAAGGAATTTGTTACTTCTGTTAAAACCTCAGTGGGCACATTTACATGTGCTATTAATTCAAAGTTGGCTCACTGCACTGTAAAAGTACTGCACAGTAAGCCTACAGGGGAACATGTCTGCACATGCTCCCTCTTGGAAGATTTGCTCCCAATGGGAGCCACCTAGTACAGGGATGCTCCATCCCTACTTGGCCTCCCTGCAGGAGGGGGAGCTCCCGGCTCCCCCCAACCCCCTGCTAGCCTGGGGGCTGGCAAGGGGTATAGGGTGGTCCCAATGGGCATGGGGCTGGGAGAGCTCAGCTGTCTCCTGGCCCCATGCACATTGGGAGGGGACCTGATGTGCACAGAGCCAGGAGAGAGCTGCTCTCACAGCAAGCAGAGTTCTCCTGGCCCTGTGCATATCTGGACACAGCTGCTAGCAAGCCCCCTGCTGGGCAGGATTCCCAGCCCCTGCTTGCTCCCTAGGGAGCTGGCTGTTCTGGGGGACAAGCAAGGGCTGGATTTCCAGACCCTACTCACTTCCCAGAGGAGAGGAGGGATAGGACAGAGAGCTCCCCAGTCATGGCCCTGATCAGCTCCCTGCTCCTGGGGGAGCCAACAAGTTCCAGCACCAGGACCGTAGACAGACAGCTCCCTGTCCTGCATGGCCCCCTGCTGCCTAGGCTGATCGGGAACAAATTTGCTTTTGGCCAGTGTCTACACGTTATACTGCACAGTATTTAGTACACAGCTATTTTACTACCTGTATGTATAGGTAGTAGCTTACTGCACAGTAGACTAATTTACTGCATAGTAAATGTGAGCACTTGTAGATGGTGATGCTTTACTGCGCAGCAGACTAATCTACTGTGCAGTAAAGCGCCCCGTGTAGACACATCCAGCACATCCTAAAACAGGGAGACAACATATATTCTCACCTCAAAGTAAATTCAGATCAACACCAGTCATTTTAATGGGTTTTCCCAGCTGTAATTTATGAGAGAATGATAGGTATGGCTGTTCAGTAGTCATTCCCTCCTACATTAATAAAAAGTCTGTTCAGTTTTATTCAACTCTGTTCACACATCTTAGCAGAAATTAAACAGCCCATTTTCTTAAAGCAACATGCATCTTCACAATTGATATGAATAAGTCCAAGATGAACTTTCAAATAGGCTAACACATCTATTTTCTATGTATAAATAGGTTAAAAATTATTGACCCACATACATGGTAATTAAGTTTATGCAAAAATCCCACTCCTGGTATTAGCTCTACTGTAGCTGCTCAAACCCCGTTTACTGCTCTATGCCCCTGTTTCCCCACTACTCAGTCAAGTGGGACCTTTAGAGATCTATGGCATTTTTACATGTGCTCCTGACATGGCACTGGGAACTTTTAATTAGTAAGCCACACTAATTAAAAGCACCCAGTGCACAAGTTCCCAATGCGGCATTAGCAGCACAGCGCATTTCCGTGCTGAGAAAATGGTGGTGTGCTTCGAACTAAAGCACACTGAACATGTTTTAGTTCAAAGCGCACTGCTCCCATTTTCTCAGTGCAGAGGCGTGCTATGCCACTAATACACGTGACATGCAAAGCTGCCACAGTGCGTCAATTAATGTGCTCCAGCAGTCTTAATTAATCAAGTCTGCTCTAACGTGCTGGATTTCCATGCATGATGTTCCTTAGCTCCTGGCATGGATCTCTAGTGTCACTAAAGGATAGTTATATTGAGATGGCATTCAACTGTTTTCAATTTACAGGCACTGGATCAAGTAAACCCCAATCCCAGCTCCACCTTCCAATGCAAAACTTCTTGTTCCGGTACATTTCTCTCTTGTGCATCTTTCCTCCTCCTCTTCCTCCCTGCCCTAAATTGCTCACTCTCCCTTCCAACTGGCAACCCACAAAGAGCTTCTAAAGTGGCTGTAGGATGATTGTGATATAAAGACTTATTTGGGCTAGCATCCAAGATACTTTTTATTCTGGCAAGCATCTTTGTTAAGGAGGCTTCACTTGCCCAAATGCTAGAAGTATAGCAAATAAAAGGGAGAGAGAATTATCAACAAAACAAACTGGTAAGTTTTACTTGCAAGAATGTTTACAAATACCTTTCTGATATTTTGGCATAGGCAAATACTAAAGGTAAAGACTGAGAGGGATCCACCTAATGATGTGTAAATACAGAACTGGATAGCACAGAGAAAGCAGGGACCTATCATAGTTTACTATTTCAAAGTTTTTCTTCATATGCAACTTTTGGAAATTAACATACAAAATTAAGCACAGAATCAGCATTTTTTATTTTGTGGAAAGCACAACAAACTGTCTTGTGAAAACTGGAGGGTAAGAATCTTTAAAAAAAACAAACAGTTTTCTCAATATGACACAACAGGTAAATTCTGAAATAGGAATCAAGTAAAACAGCCAGCTTCAGCAATATGCAAAACTTCAACAACCAAAAATGCCAAATAGAATCCTTTATCTAAGTACAGCATTGATTCTTTACCTACAAGCTATGCCAGTGAAGCACAATAGGTACAGATTTTCCCATAAAAGCAATGTTCCTGCAAATGTTGGCACAATAAAGCTTTGATCTTTCTTGCAGAAAACATCTGGAAGGTTACACTTTTGTAGGCTGCATTTTGTTCCAGTTCAAGAACCTGGCATACATTAGATGTTCCAGCACATGATGTCTATAGCAATCAAATCAGAATGCCGCAGGGTTGCAGATGAGCTGCAGGATAAATAATTGCTAATTGAGGAAAATCTTTTCATTGCTGATGATGTTTGGATACCAAAGGAGCTGGAAAAGGCTCTGAAGCTTAGATTATGTATTACATAGTTTTACAAAAATAGTCCTCATAAAACTTCAAACAAAAGACTTTGGTCAATAATTTTAAACCCAGGTGTCTAAGGTTAGGCAATTAAGAGGTTTAAATTGTAAAGGCACCAAAGGATGCAACTCACCAAGAAACTCAGACATCTTAAACAAGACTTTGGGGACATTAAGATGCTTACGTTTGAAATACTGATTCACTGAAACTGCACTTAGTCAAATGAGACTTTCTAGGTAGGTTCCCAAGTTTCTGCCAGAAAACCTCTTTAGCTATCTAACAGTCAGCTACTGTTTATGGCCAGAGGTGCCACTGTCTTGAAAAAGCCAACTCTTTAGATGCTTGTGGCCATTTAGAATTCCACAGATTGCCATTCACTGAAAAGAGCAATCTATCCACCTGCACGTTAAAGGAGATCTTAGACCTGATCTTGGGGGTCGGACTTGAAGATCTGTTCAGGTCCCTTCCGACCCTAGAAACTATGAAACCAGGGGAGGGCAATTATTTTGGCTGGAGGGTCACTTAATGAGTTTTGGGGACCAGTTGAAGAGCACATCCATCTCCCTCTGCTCCACTCCCCTCTCTTTTTTGCTCTGTCCCCCTCCCTCCAAAACCTGGTTGGAGCTGTAGTTTTCCAGGAGCCCCGAAGCTCAGCTGTGGACCCAGATGGAGATTTCCACTGTGGTGGGAAGCAGCGTCAACTGTGGGTGCAGCCAGCAGGGTCTGGAGCCCCAACGAGGAACCTGCCAGCAGGGTCACAGCTGACAGTATCACCCCCTGGCATGGCAGAAGCTTCTGCTTGGGTCCAGAACTGATGCTGCCAGGAGGCACCAGGTTGGGGATATGGGTAGGAATTTCTACTGCACCAGTAGTGTGGCAGAACTGTCATCAGAGCTCCTGAATGTGCTGCCAGTGGCATCCACAGCCGATGCCACCAGCCATCTGCCGCAGCTGAAGCCCGCACCCAGGTCCACAACTGAAGCTGCTGCGTCAAGGTTCATGCTGCTAGGTGGAAGCAGTCCCTCCCACCCGCGGCACCATGCAGCACCAGAACCAGAAGCCGCCAGTGGGTGAGATCCAATGAGTTGGTGGCCATTCACCCATGGACTAGACTGAATCTGTTGGCGAACCAGATCCGACCCACAGGCTGGATTTTGCCCACCTCTGTCTTAGATGCCTAAGTCTAAGTGGGATTACAGGGAGTGAATGGGAGCCCCACCCTAGCATCTAACTTGGAGCTGAAAGAGGGCACCAAAGTACTGGACAGAGGGACTGCAGACAAACTCCTCTCTTTAGTATTTCTTAATGGCTAGCACAGGCATCCCCCATTCAAGATGCTAAGTACTACAAATCACCTTTTCGGCCACGTCAGTGTTTTCATTTAAAGTTCAGGAGCTTAGGTACCTAACTTGCAGAATCGCAGAAGAATTGGTCTGGAATGGACCTCGGGAGGTCTCCTACTCTACCCCCTGCTCTGTCTGATTCATTCCAGTCAAATCTCTATCTAACCTGGTCTTAAAAACTTCCAGGGATAGAGACTCCATAGCCTCTCTACATAATCTTACAAATTCACAAACTCAGGCCTGTGAAGTTCATTCCCAGAGGTGGGCACCTAAATATAGGCTGCCAGAAAGTTCAGAGCTATCACCCCTAATTCCTTTGTGTGAGTGTCACCTTGGACCCTTCAGCTCCCATTGACTTCAAAGAGATTTAGAAGAACTCATCACTTACGAAAAACAGGCTGCTCTTTGTCTAAATATGAATAATAATTCTAGAGTCTAGGTTTAGGTACCCAAGGCATTTTTACATGTGCTCCAGGGATTGGGGGGGAGGGGCACTCTAATTAAAGCACCTGCAGTGACTTGTGTATCAGTGTCCCCACACTTCAAAATGGCAGCACAGGTGCTTTAACTAAAGTTTGTGCAACAAACTTTAATATAAGCACCCCTGCCACCACCACGAAGCTTGGGGACACTGATGCATGAGACACAGAGGGTGGCTGGAGCACTCTCCAGCAGATTCGATTAATTGAGTCTGCTCCAAAACAGTGTAATTAGAGTGCATTGGAGCAGCCTTCCCACACGACTACAGGCACCCCAGGTTTGAAATTTAGTATGAATCTGGCAGAGCGACTGGACTCCTCATAGCCTGGACCTACAGTTCTTTGTGAACTCACAAGCATTTTAATCCTTGCTCCTACTCTGAATCTGGCTTTAGATCTTTCAGGCTCATGTTTGTACAGTACCTACCACAAAGGGACCCTGGCCTCTTGGTGTTAGCCCATTACAAATAGTGATAACAAAGAACTTTTTAAAATGTGTTCTGGAAGCATTCCTACCAATGCCATGCCCAATCTATATTTTTCACAGCAGTTATTGTACCAGTACAGTTAGGTAAGCAGCAGACTTTTAGCATAAACTGAATATGCTCCCCAGAGATATGCTGACACTCCTGAGTGCTTTGGACTATGGAAGAAGTGAGGAAATTAGGCTTTTCTGGTGACAGCAAATCCTGTAGAGATCACACAGGAGAACAGACACAATTTTTGTGATCTTGACCACATACAGACCCTGGATTAGTTAGGAAGGCAGATGTTCTAAGCCATGGATCTGTTCCTGCACATTCTTACTGATACTAACATCTTCATTCACCAGTAAGGGATTATTCACCAAGGACAATGTGTACAAAGGCTTCTAGGAGATGGGGACCTAGGTCAGTAAGTGTATCTGACTTTTCTGCATGGAGAAGAAAAAAAAATTCCAGGTCATGCATATTTCAGTTAAACCATTTTTCTGTAATTGGGCTTTGTTTGTCAATTAGTACCATGTGAAGAAATACAAACACTGACATGAGCAACTGAAATGCACCCATATACTCTACATTTAGAGCTCTGAGAGATCATATTTAAAGAGTTTTAAGATGTCAAGTGTTTCTACCCTGGCTCTTATTACTACAGAAATCTGTAATGAGTTTCTCATTAATACTACATACTGTACCTTGCTATTTAAGATGTAATTTGTGCAGCCTATTAGTGCCCAGAATGGCATTACAATGCAGTGTCAAAGTCACTATTTTTGGTTAAGACAGTATAATGAGTTTGACAACTGCACATGTTTTTGATGTATTCAATTTTAATTCAAGGCAACTAGTAGGGTATGTTATATTTTTGTGACTTATTTCATCTTTCAAAAATAGTTAATTTCAGTTAAATAAGCTTTTCTCAACATCTTGGAAAGCCTGGCAAAGCTCATATTTTTCACAAATAGGGAAACCACAGCACAGGCATTAACTATGTCCAAGTTTACATTAAGTGTATAGTACACAAGCAATAACATTTTCCATCTGATCACATGCTTAGTAAACAATTAACTTTAGCAGTTCATTTTTTCCACACTGCAAACCATTTCCTTTCACATGTAAATAACCTTCTCAAATTCCTAGCACATATTAGTAGAGTGAAACTTCACTAATTTATTCCTTACTAATTCAGTCCCTCATCAAAATTCACTCATACAAAAAGTGGTGCCTCTGAACCTTCTCAAGGAAGGTTCAATCATAAAGTCTCAGAAGCTGTATAAACTCATATTACTAAGACTTCATTATTTTGGCATATCTGTTTACAAGTCATGGGGATGAGTGCTATAGAAAACTGTAATTTAAAGAAAACCAAAACTACCATCAGAAATAAAGTAAGAGAAATTTTGTGTTAGATTGTTCATTCTTTATTTTTTGTGTTTGTTCAATCACATGCTAAACCTGTAAAATTCAAACACATGCACAAGGTTTCTTCCAGTCAAAATTACAGAATGTAATATAATGGCAAAGGCTGTTTTTAAAACAGCACAAGCCCAACTAGAATATGGTCTGGGCTCACAGGTTTGCTTCTAAGGCCCCAGCTCCTAGAAGAACATGATTTTTTTTGTTTATCTAAAAATTAGGCTTAATAATGTGCAGGGAACCTTGAAAACCTGTTTTGAGTGTAGTTGATTTAGAGACACCTGTCCGCATCTGCAGGCAGCCAGAAACAAGAACTCTGAAAGGGGATAATCTGCTATAGTTATCTCGATAGCAAGTTACCACAACTGGATGGCTTGGAAGATATGGTATATGGTAGGAAGAGGGCAACACGCACAGTCTTTCACCCCACTGGAGCAGATATTGTTAGTTTATGTGCTATGAGGGACCCATGTTGCCACTCCTACCTTGGTAGGGAAAAAGAGGTCTCTGCAGTCTATTCTAAGGGGAGAAGGGTGACAATGCTACTGTTGCATGCCACTGTAAGCTTGCCTTCTGACTGCTGCTGCTTATTCCAGTGAGAGGTGGGACTTGTTGCTGCTTCGAGAAGGACAGAGTGCCTGTTTGTCACTCTTGATTCTTTAGGGGTAGGAGGTTTGCTCTGCTGCTCCAAACAGAGCATGGTGATACACATACAGAGGTACCAGCTTCTCTTAATCCAGTTCTGGGTATAAGATACACTGTAAGCTTCAGTACCCTCGATGCTTTTTGCCTTTATGGCATTTTTCTCCTTCACAAAAGGGCTATGAAGGCTCTGATCCTTTTAGTCAATTGGTAACGTTAAGCATGCATGTAAGCTGTTGCAGGTTGGAGCCTAGACAGAAAAGGTCTCGACTCCAAAGAGCGAGAGAACTTGACTACAAAGGGTCCAGTGTATTGTTGGTTTGATAGAAATAGCAGCAACTGGGCCTGGCTGGGAAAACTCCAAGACAAGCATAAGGAAGGGCTAACAAAATGCCAGGGCACTTGCCAGCTGGATAAAGAAAGCAGCAGGAGGTGGGGGCAGGCTGAGTGCCATTCACACCAGCAGCAGATTCACTAGTTGCCTTGAATCTGTAAATCATATAGGGGCTACTGAATTGGCCAGTATGAAGAGAATCCCTGTAATCGGAGGAGAAAGGGATAATGAACACAGCAAAAAACTGAGTTCAAGTTAGATCATTTTAACTAAAGGCAAATTAATCAGCTAGTGGAAAGTCTTGATATAATACTCTATCCATCTTCTCCATTTGTACTTCAGTTAATTTGCAAAGAACAGAGCAGTCTCACTGGTAGTTAACATATATCTAAAATGTGTATGTTTATATACAGCTAAACAGAACCTCAAACACTTCAGTGCGGCACACCACATCTCTATACATTTAAGCAATTGTGCATTTAGAGTCTTACTAGTTTTACATTCTAGTGTGTTAGAAAATGGTGACAGATCTTTTACTGAATAAGTAAACTTGCTCATGATTTTTGTCACACAGTAACATTAAAAGAATAAGTAGCATTTCATTAAACACAACACAGTGCATAAAATGTATTTTTTTTATAAACAAAACAGTCTTAAATGTTTCAAATAAAGAAACTTCTCTGTGAATTTGAAAATGAAGTCAAAAAGTAAAAGGAACTACAAAGTAGGAGACTGAGCTCAGTCAGGAACTGTAACACTAAAAATTGCTAGATATATTCTCAAACCTGACTGAGTTGCTACGAGGGAAATGGAATAGATCCAATTGACATTTGCCACACAAGTACACTGCTGAAAAAGCCAAAGGGTAACTCCCAGTTTGAATGGGTTGCCTGTCTATCCATCAGTGCTTTGAACAAAAAAGTCTGTGATAACTGAGAAAGAAAAGTTTGGGTCTGAGCATTACAGTGAGTCAAGTAATTTAGATACAGTTATCTTTGATAGAAAGGCCAGTAATACTTCAATTTGCTTTGAAATATGCCAACAGAGGCTGCAGGATACAGTTTAATTTGTCTTTTAAGAGAAGAAATAAGGTGAGCAATCTATAAATGCAGTCAGAGAGAATTTAAAGGCTTTTGACTTTTGCCAGGAGGCAAGCAACAGTTTGGTTTGCCAACCCAGCCAAACTAGGCTTTGTAGTAAAACATGTCCCAATCTGACTACTTTACTGGTGTTGCAATATACACTTTGATTTGAGAAAGGTGGTTTATAACACATTTTAGAGCCTTGCAACTGCAAATCTGGGTGCAGATTTTTTTTGTGGGGTTTTTTTCAGTGAAATGTCTGGAAAAAGAACTCCAAACCAACCTGCCTCTTCCAGGTGTGGAACTGGAAAAGACAGAAACTGACATCAGCAGCTGCCTCTGAAATTACCTCTATATGCCATTAAACCCACAACAAAGGACAGTGTACTTGACCGCTTAATGAAGCATTTAACCACTAAGCTACAAGCCTGTTAGGATACATTGTTCCCAATGGAAACAGTCTTCTCCTTTGATCTTATGTTGCTATGGTAGTAGAAATCA
Source organism: Caiman crocodilus (assembly GCA_030014935.1). NCBI lineage: Eukaryota > Metazoa > Chordata > Crocodylia > Alligatoridae > Caiman > Caiman crocodilus. Next base: position 16,670,561 of record JAGPOW010000261.1, read on the forward strand.
TGTCAGTTTTTTGCAATGACCTTAATGAAAACAAGTCCGTACCCCAGGATCTAGATCCAAATGCAATGGCACATGGGTTACTCAAATGTAAGTGAAAATGAAAAAAAAACACTTTACACAAAATACAAATCATCTACAAAACAATTAAGAAAACTAACTGTGAGTTATTCAGTCAAAAATTCCATGGATTTCTTCTAGGAACATCTATAAAAACTTCAATACACTACTCAAAGTCAATTATAAAATTTGATTTCTTTCAAAGCAATGAAAAAAATGCTTTGGATATACAGTTTCTCTAGATATGAATTTTTAAAAAGGATAATTAATTATGAATCTGCAATTCAGTCATTTGGAAGGCCTACAGAGACACACAAATCTGGCTGCAAGACACTTTCTCATGGCCTTCAAAACTCAGTACGAGGAGTCAGTGTGTCAAAACTGGGAGGAATGACAGTAATTCTTTACTCCAAAAGCTTGGGATGTTTGGAATGAAAACTGTCTTGGAGGATGTTGGGCTTGCCTATTAAGCACTGATAGGTTCCAATGAACCATCCTTTATGGAAAACTTGAGCAAATTGGATTTCTCTGTCTTAATACGACGGTCTTATGGACCTGCCATTTTTAGCTAAAAAATAACTTACGCAGCACAGGCCTGCTGAAAATAATCACATTTATAACCAAATTACCTTGGAGACCTGGAAATTGTAAGTCTTCATTGATGACTTACAATTATGTATTATTTATTAAGTACTTTATTAAATACTTATTAAGTATGACTAGGAGAAGTCTTACACACCATGACACAGGAAAAGGAAGACAGACTTACTGGAACATTCATTACCATGAACCTCCCCTCCATGACATCAGGCTTTGTCACAGACCTCAGAAGAGAAGATTCCTATTGTTGCGATCTTCTACTGTTCAACCCACTATGAACTGAAGAAGTGCTCCTTGGAAACTACATAGAATATGAGTTCTCTTTTCTATGCTCAGAAAACATTTCATTTACCAGAGATTTGAGGCAGAAAGTGAACTTACTCATGGGAGAGGAAGAAAGTAGTCATCTCAAATACACAGAAGTGGTTGTAAAGGACATGGGGGGGAATATTCACCACTTCATTAGAAGATGAACTTTCCATTACACAGAGGAAGGGGTATAGGATGTCACTGATGCAATGCCCATCTCCACAGGGAAGCTACGGTGAAACGGTGAGGGCACGAGTTTAAGATTCAGTATAGCTCATACACATATTGTGTGGAACTTCTTATTCTGCACTAAAAGGTTTTGGTAGTGTGGTATAAAAGTGTCCACAGAAGGATCTGGGAGTAACAGCAACTTGGAGTATGTTAGGGAGTAAGTACTTGGACACTCCACTTGATGACCTACATACAAACCACTTCTGAACAATCCATGACACACTTGCACGTTCTGAATGATCAGTTCACAAACACACACCTCCCCCACCACCTTATCAGCAAGAAAATGTTTTTCAGATCTTGGCACTTACATTCTCCAAAGTAATTTTCCCAATGCACATGTGCCATCACCAAAGTCATTTCCTCACTGCCAACGTGCCATCACCGAGGCTTGTAGGCCAAAACTGCCTCAACACAAGAGATGGTCAAAAATCTTCTGATGAAATATTTTTCTTTTGGAAAATGTTGATTTAACAGAACTGAAATGTCTGAACATCTGAAACAGCTGGATGCTATCAAAAATTTAGATGGAAACCAGGAAGGGAGGCTCACAGGCTGGCCAGCCTACTTACCTAGTTTCCAGCCAGCAAATCAGGAAAGCTGAGTGGCAGTCCACCCTCTGCCTGGCTCACCAGCAGACCAATGAGAGAGCTAGGCAGCCCATCTGCCCACCATACAACTATAGAGCCAACTAGCCAGCAAGATCCCAGCCAAGGAGGAGGTGCAGCCTAGCTCCCCAGCTACTTGTGGGGAGGGGCAGCTGGCCCACAGTGAAGCCAGGCAGTCAGCTCCCCAGCTGACTGTCTCTCTGTGGCTGGCTCTTCATCTGCCCAGCCAGCCTTCCAGCTTGCAGGCCCCCATGCAGATTTCTCTGTTTTGCTGGAAGTTGTGGGATGCTGATACTTCATTCTAATGCAGAGGAATTTCCTATAAAATAGAAATTACCTGACTGGACACATACCCAAAATGGCTATAAAAAAGTGTTCTGGGTGATAATGACCACAAAAATATGATAAGAAAGTGGGGTACATTTGTATGTGTACTTTGTGTGCTGGTGGGGATAACTTATTTCAGAGACTGGCCAGGGTATAATTAGAGAATCACAGAGAAGTAGGCCTACAACGGACCTCGAAGATCATCTAGGCATGTGGGTGCCAACATTTGTTGGCAGGCATGCCACAAATTAGTCTCATACCCTCCCTCACTACCACTCTGATCCTTTTCCTTTCCTTGATCTGCTACTCTGGTTTCTGCTCCCATGCCATATCTAGGGGTCTGCTGCCTCCCCTACCTGCCACATGCTGCACACAGAGGTTGCCAGTGCCACCGGTTGGCCAGCCCTGATCTAGTCCAATTCCCAGACTCAAGGCAAATTCTGGAGTGCCTGCAGCACCCCCCGGCCTCCTGCCAGCGCTGCTGCCCATCCCAAGTGCAGCCTGGCCCAGGCCCCTGGTGGGCAGAGCCCAGTGCTGTCCCGGTCCCAGCCCGCCCTGCACCCAAATCTGGGGGCATGCCCCCCCTGCCCTTTTGGGGTGTGTATGGCTCAGTCTGGCTATGCAGTGCCTGCCCCTGCCCCACTCCCTTCCTCCCCACAGGGGTCTAGGGGGGAAAAGGGCTGGTGGGAAGGGGGCTTCAGCCACTCCAGAATTTGCTGTAGTCTCCCCTAACTCCCCTCCTAGTACTGCCACCACCTGCCCCAAACCCAGTTCAGTCCAGCCCAGCCCTGTTGGGAAAAGCTCGGTGCCACCCTGGCCCACCCCACCCCATGCAGATCTGGGACACATACACCCCATGCCCTCCCAGGTGCGAACACCAGTGGGAGCTACTCCTCCCCCTGCCTCGCATCCCCTGGACAAGCTGCTCACAGCTCTGCCCCACAACCTGCCCCAGCCCCACTCCCTCTGGCACCATGGACGCCTCAATCTGCCACTCCTTAAAAACAAGAAAAAAAACCATAAGGGGGTATAGGAGCTGAAACTTTGAGTCAGAAGGGGTACACTTATTTAAAAAGCTTGAAAACCCCTTTTCTATACCAAAGGCATCCCTTCATCCCCATATCATTCATGGAAGCCCCTTTCCTGCATCTCACTGTACTCCAGAATCACTGCAGGGAGGAGGGGCCCAGTCAAACTCACCAAACCAGTACTGCCCAGCCTTTTCAGTCTGGGGCCAGCTGAGTGGTACCAGGTCCATCTGTGGGTCAGATCCAATCTGGGGGCCTGATGCAGCTATGTGGGAATGGCTTAGCCAGGGCCAATTCAGCCACGTGGGGCTTGGAAATTGGGTGGTGGGAGAGTGGTGGGAGTGTTAACACCATCCAATTTCCAACACCACCAAATTTCCAGACCTGTTGGAAGGATGACATAGCTCCATGGGCTGGATGTGGCCTACAAGCTGGGGGTTGAGCACCTCAGCAGCAAAAAATGAAGGAGGGAATGCAATAGTTATCACAGTGGCCATTTTAGGACATTCATCTTGTTCACTTTTCTCCCCTGGACCAGAGGATGTCCCCGGACCTTCCCAGCAATTATCACAGGTAATGGAGGAAACAGCAAGGCCAAAGTAGGTTCCAGAAAAGGTGCGACTCATGCAGAGATCCCAACATCCTCTACAAGACTAGCTGTACTGTCAGAAATTTTACTATCCTAAGTGCAGGCAATGACTGCCAGTTGTCCATACCTAGGAAGAATCTTCTAATCCTACCTCCTTTGGTAGAAAGGCAGGGAGAAACAGCCAACAGAGGCCCTCCCAGGCTCCAGAAAGATACAGGGGAAACAGAAGTCTGTCCAAGTCCTCTTATCCTACTGCGCAATATCTTTCCATGTCTGGAATACTGTATCTCTCTCCATCAGTTTTTGTATGTACCTACACAGCCTTTCTCTCTATAGTGCCTGAGCACCTAGAAATTAACCATTTGTGGAATAACAGTCCCTAGCACTTTCATCTCAAAGCACTTTATGTAAGAAAGTTATGAAAGAACATGTATGCATGTTATTGGAAAAGAGATATGCGAACATGCTTGGGAATGATATGTCTACTGTCATCCAGGAAAACAGTCATAGAACAAGGAACTAATAAACTCAGGCCCCTAAGGTCCAGACCAGGGGTCTATCCACTTAACACTGCCCCCCCATAATGCACACAGGCAACGAACAGAATTTTCAAATACATTCTGAGCGCACACATCGACTGCATAACAGGGTGGATAAAAATCAACAATTTTTTTAAAATAAAACCCCCAGATTTTTCTATTTAATTCAGATTTGTATTATTGAATCATAGTTTTTATTTTTAAGATCCTTTTAAAATAAAATTAAAACACTCTTTATGTAGGTTTATTTATGTTAAAACTCAAAGACTTCTAATTATATACTATTTGAGACAATACATTCATTTAACCTTCTTAGAAAAGTTTTTTAAATAGGTCACAACAGGCCATGGACTATATTCGGGGAGCAATCTTACGGGGTTCCCAGAGGCTCGTCTATAGATTAGTAAAGATTAAAGAAACCCACCCTATTTCCAGTGGGACTCTAGAGGATCCCATTAAGCATCTCTGGTGCTTACTTTCAGCTCTCAAGCTGTAGATTTGTATCCACAGATAATATCCTTGTTAACAGCAGTATATGGAGATGAGAGATAACAGACCTGATTATCTACCCATCAGCCCTCTTGTCTCTCTGCACTTTGAGAGAAAGGTAAGATCTTAACTATGTGTACACAAATTTGCAAAGTTTCAGGAAGTTAGTGAATAGAGGACTGTTGGGAGTGGAGTAGATCTGGGTAAGGAAAAGGAGTCTGCAGATAAATGCAAGGAGAGAGGGGTAGTAGAACAAATGAGAAACATTTTGAGCAGAATATTCCAATAGTCTCAAGGGATAAGTTTCTGAGTATAGCCTTTCCATTGATTTGAGATCTAGAGAGGGAAAAGTATGGTAGAAGGGAAAACCTATCATGGCAGCAGGGTTGCCAGATCATAAAAGAGAGAAGAAATCAAAGATAAGAAGAAATCTAGAAGAAAGTGTAGAAAGTCCCAAGCTAATAACATATGGCTGCAGTGTTCATTTGATATCCTCCTAATGTAGTGTCGCATGGCAAAAATATCCCTCAAATATCCACAATTAATCTAGTGAATTGGAGATAGCTCACCTCCCAGTGACTTCACAAGTATCTGCTTCAATCAGCTTTGGTAAATAAAATTATGAAATAATTCAATTTTCTGATGTAGCTGCAATACTAATCTGAAAAAAATATCAAAATAAATTACTGCTTTAAAATGTATGTAGTGTGTCTTCTAACAATGAAACCTACATCTGTCTCTCAGTTCTGAATAATATGTATTCAAATTATATCAAACAACAAGAATGCACTTTTTGTAGAAAAGTGATTAAAATTGAGGCTTCCTGATGAGTGATTTAAATCATAATTTAAATTGATTTGATTTAAATCAAATCCATCCTGATACTAAAGGCAACAAAAGCAACAGAAACTAGTGCAGCCTTCTAATTGCACAACAGCCAGGTTTATTTCCTACAACTTAAGTCATGCTCTGAGATAGCGTAAAGAACATGTGATTTCTTTTTTACAGTAGCAAATAATATTTTTAAATGGTGTTTCCTGAAACTGAAATGCATGGGAAATGACAGGACATATTGGTTTTTCATGTCATATTTTAAAAAGTTAGGAAATAAACCTCACAGATCATTAAAAGACAAGAGGAACTTACAGATATACTATTGCTCAAACATAAAACTACGAAGTTTTCACTTAGGTAAAGACAAGAGCTGTGATTATTTTGTGCATCTGTGGAATACAACTTCTGGATATAGTAAGCCTATGCAAAGTGACAAAAGCCTTTGCTATTACAATCTCTATTAGGCTGCTTACAAACTGAAATAAAACTCATTCTTCTCAATTTGTCTAACACCCTTCAACAGAATCATAGAAAAGTAGGGTTAAGAAGGGGCCTCAGGAGTTGGTATGGTCCAAACCTCTCCTCAAGGTAAGATCATCCTATAAAAATAGCACAGAGTCCTATGAAGCTAAATGCAGTATCATCATTACTTAAAAACATCTGTACAATTTTTTTTCAACCTCCCCTTACATCACAAGGCAAATTAGACTTTTTGAACAGCAGTTGGTAAAAAAAAAATGTATAACTAAAACCCAGAATTATAGATGTCCATAGTATATAACTGCCCTCTCCTGCTGATTCTAATTAACAGTTCCCTTTAGACCTGATCAATATTACATTCTCAACATTTCTCAGCTTGTACATTTTGTCTCCCCAGTGGTTTACCAATGTGTCCTTGCTAATGCAGTACATCCTTTGTAAATTGTTATTACTGCTATACTTGTCACTTGCATTGTACTGCCCGCATTTCAAACTTAATCCTGCAAATCTCTGCAGGGTACAGAACAGCAGGCAATGTATTAAGTGGCAGTGCTCAAGCGCAAGTATGTGTGGAGCTCCAGGAGGGCTGAGTACTTGGCACAGCCTTCCAAAGTCTCAAAGCTCTGTCATATCTACCCTTTTTAACCCAACCAGGTGAGAAAAAGAGCAGAGTTATCAGATGGAAATAAAGATCTTGAACCTTCTCAGCAGAAGTGTGAAGTATTGTCTGTGTAAGCCATGGCAAGATCAGATGAGCAGGACAGGGAGTACAAATGAAGCTCATACTGCATTAATGTTTAAGATGATGCAATATTATTCTGGCCTCATAAAGAGACTAAGAGAGGAGTACATATCTTAGGGGTGGGTAAATAAACAAGCTATCACATGCCAAGTTTGAACATGAGCGACTGGTGCCTCCTGAATCTGGGGAGGCACCTGCAGAAGTTGCTGATGGTATGGGTCCTGTCACAGGGGGCACCAGCCCTACCAACAGCATCAGTGTTAGCCATCAGGGCGGGCACCAGCCCCGTCAAGGGTGCACACGCACCCCCAATCACTCGCCTCTGAGTTAGAAGGTGTGTTTACACAGCACATAGATTACACCATGGCAGCTGCTGGCATGCATGATATTCCTCAGCACAAAGAAAGGGGGGCAAGCTGCCTCACATTCACTGTGTGCAGCCAGCAATCCCCAAAGCATAGCTGGCACGCTGTAAGTGCACACACCAGCACGGCCTCCCGAGACTCTGTTTGGCTAAGTACAGACAGTCAAAAAGCCGAAGGCTAAATCAATTCAGGTTAGTCGAAACTTCAGAGATTAAACTAAGAAACAACTGGACAGACATTCACTTTTGATTCAGAAAATACAGCCACATGCCTATAGTGGCTCAGGCCAGAAGTGGGGGGAGGGGTGGGGCACTAGAGCATAGCTCTCTGGCATATAGTCAGCATGGGCTGTGTGTTTGTTTCCTCTTTCTGCTGCTCCTGAGGTCTCTGGGTTTTCCAGTCCAGAATCCTATGAGCATGACTCTGCAGGGTTGCTCATCACTTCCTCTTCTTGCTTCCAGGTGCATCGGGGATTTGTAGTCCATAGTCACAGCCAACAGTAAGTTTTTAGCAGGACAAGGAAGCTCTGTACTTGGGGGAAGGGAAGTTTAACCCCCTCCCTTCCCCCAGCTGGGGTTTTGCCTTTGGGGGGTAGTCCCTGCTGCTCCCTTCCCCCCTCCAACCCTTTTCTCCTGGAGCAGACAGCGCAGCCAGGGCTGAAAATCATGCTGGGATTTTGGGGGACTGTGATTTAACTTAAACCAGGAAGGGACCTGGGACAGAAGTTTCATAAACTAGTTTGACCCATATCAGTTAAGTCTGATACTACATTCAACCAGGTTTATTTTGAAACTGGTTTATGTGCACTGAGCTTCTAATATGTTACAGGTTTAAACCAGTTTCTGATCACTTAGACCAGTTGATATGTAACTTCAGACCCTAGCATTTATGTGCCCACACTTTTGGTCCCACCAGGTTCAGTGCCAACGGGATAGTTAGCAATGCACTGGTGTAACTTGAAGCTATTTCCCCATTAATGCACTATTGGGTATTCTTGCATTTGCTGTCGCATTCATCAGTCCTTGCTTGTTCTCATACATTCAGTACATTAGTGCTTTCATATACACAAATTGATTAAAATTCACCTAAGTGAAGTAATCAATTAAAAGAGTGTGAAAACATCCACTAAGCAAGTGAAATAAAAAGGAAAGCAATGAGGCCACACTTTCCATGGTGTCAGCATTTCACAGGAGTGAGGTCAATGCTGATAGCAACTGAGGCATAACTGGCTTGGCAACACTCCTCCTAAAGCAGCAATCAGGGCATCAAAACATAATCTGAATACAGGCTTTTGCTAGTTATGTCATGCGACTGTTTCCCAGGTTGGTATAGGCAATCACGATTCATTCCCTTGGCCTACTGATGTGTTTTTTTCTATACAACTGATGCAAAACTAATTTACAGTGTGAATAATGCGTGATAAAGCTTTATATGCAAAATGCATGGCAATTGTGAGGCATAAGGATCTCCAACAAAATCCCTGGATAAAGCAGCTTAACAGGCAACACAGCTAGAAGAAGGACTCTGAGGTTTAAAAGTCATAAATTACATCTGTATGTGCTTTAAAATGCACAAAACAAAAGTCACAGACAAAAGATAAGAAAAATGCTTTCTTCACAACAAAACAATCTGAACCCTATCAAGACTTCTGAGAGCAGTCTTTCCAGCTCACTCCAACGTTGGTGTTGTACAACCTTCCAGTCTTGAAAAGGAAGAGACGTGTTGAATCAAAGTGGCTCTGCAGAGAACTCATGCTCAGAGAATGGGCAGGTTTGCAAAATGGGACTGAGTCATGTGTCTACTTTGTAAACATGCAGAGTTTTCATTTCAAAATGTCTATTGCCAAGGTGCTGTCCTACAAAGTGTAAGAGAACAGTCACTCTGTCCTATTACACACACAAGGATGTGAGGAGACAGAAAAACACAATCATTTATCAGATAAAGAGTTTCCTGTGAACCCGAAAGCTTCCTTAATAACTATTCTCCAACTATTTGGGTTGGTCTAATAAAAGATATTAAATTCACCAAGGAACCTTGTTTCCCTGTGAAGAGGCACTTTCCAATTATGTATTCTTGGGTTACTACACCATGTCCCTGTCTTACGCAGCACAGAGCTACAAACTGAGCTTGATTATCATGGACAGCACTGATCTGGAATTCAGGAATGTTATGTAGTGGGTCCAGGAAAGCGGTACTTTTCTCTGAAGTGAGAAGGCCCTCAGGCCTCTGCCAGCAGTGTTACACCACTCAGAGGTGTTGTAAGAACATGGCAGAAGTGCAAGCAGCATTGGCAATCATAGCAAGTGCTGGGAATCGGAGAAAGAATATGGTGTAAGGGGGGGAAGGAAAAAAACAGGACCTAGCTTCACAAATTAGAAAGCTACTATCCCAAATTAGCAAACAATAAATTCATAAGCATATAAAAGATTACAAAATAGCCAACATGGATTTGCCAGAATAAATTATGTCACACTGATCTATGATTTCCTCCCTTGACAGGATACTCAGCTAAGTGAATAAGGAGGAAATACCAAATGTGCTATGTCTTATCTGCTGGAAGACTTCTGAAGGTGTTTCACACCACATTTTCAGAAACAAACTAGAGAAACATGATCCAGGGGAAATTACTATAAGGTGAATGCACAACCATTTCAAAACAGCCCTCAAAGAGTACTCACCAGTGAGCTGCTAACAAACTGCAGTGCACCTCAAGGAGGGCTCCAAAGGGATCTATTGTGGGTCCAGTTCAACTCAATTATTTGTTTTGATGACCTAGAGACTCTGCTTACAAAGTCTGGGCGTGAAAAAAAAAAAAAAAAAAAAAAAAAAAAAAAAATCACATTCTGGGACATATTAACAAGAGTGTTATATATGAGGCATGAGAGGCAATTACTCTGCTCTGTTGGGTGCTAGTGAGTCTTCAGCTAAAGTAGCATGTCAAATTTTGGGCATGACACTTTAAAAAGGATGTAGACTAACTGGGAGTCCAGAGGAGAGCATTAAGATAAGAGGCTTACAAAATATTGGAAAAGTTGAAAGAATTTGGTTTGTTTAGTCTTGGAAGGAGAAGTTTAAGTGTTGATGTCACAAGAGGCTTTCCATATAACAGGATGACAATCAGTTGTTCTTAATGCTGACTACGGGTAGGACAATAAGAAAATGGCCTAATTTGCAGCAAGGAAGGTTTAGATTACATTGTGAAAAAAACTAATTGTAAGCATAGTGTAGAGTGGAACAGGTTACCTAGGGAGGCTGTTACTTACAGAGACTTTTAAGAAAAGGTAAGATAGACATCTGAAATGGTCAGTGAAGGTCTATGTAAACTTGGTATACCTTGGAGCAGGGAGACTAAATGACATTGCAAGGTCCCTTCCTACACTATGTTTCTATAACTCTCAGGGCAGGCAGTTTTGTACATGTAGGTAAATGGTTCCCAACCTTTTTTATACTGTAGACCAGCACAGGAGTGGGAGGGGGCACATGGAGCCAGCTGCCTCCCTCCAGAGGTTGCCCTGCTTTAACCCCACACATGACTGCCAGCAGTGAAAGCTGCTCGCCCAGGTGGACAGACAGGGGTCCAAGCAGGGTGCTCATGCCACAACCCAGCAGTCAATCCTTCGCAGCATGGTAGTACACCACGGCCTGGGGGTTGGGAACTTCTGGTGTAGGTGATGTAGCCTAAGGAGGGTCTTCATGGAAGAGTGCAGTGAGGAAGACAGGCAGGGAAACTGGGTGAAAAACTCAGGGTGATGAGCAGAGAGAGATATTAATTTCAAAGGGAGAATTAAGGGAATAAAGAAAGGAAGAAAGAAAACAAGAAGAAAACCGAAAAGGAGACAAAATGGAGAAAAATGGCAACAAGAGGAAGAAGCAAAGAAATAAACAAACGGAAGCAGGTCCATCCTGCCAGAAACAGGCCTTTGTGTCACTTGGAGGCAGGTGACGATGCACATAGCAGGAAGGGCAGGAAGTGACCAAGGACAGTCAAATCACCACAGCCAAAGAAAGAGTTGGAAGGAAAAGAATGTCTCCTGTTATTACATTGCATCAAGACAGTAGTTATTTCCCGCTTGGGGCTGCAGGTCTTCCCTGCCACCCAGATCTGAAGGAATACAAATGCTGCAGTCCAGAGTTTCAATGTATCCTGACACATTGCATGTGCTGTTATTGCTGTAACGGCAATGCCTAAAGGCCATGACTGAGATCAGGCACCACTGTCCTAACCACTACAAATGCTCAGTAAGCGGCAGTTCCCTGCCCTAAAGAGTGGCAGTCTAAACAACCAGGGCAGACGAAGGATGACATATCATCATTCTTATTTACCAACGAGGTATTGAGGCGCAGGAAGATTAACAGTCAGATTTTCAAAGGAGTTCAGTCCATTTGCTGCTGGACTTTTTTTGAAAACATAGCAGCCGCTGAATACTGAGCTATTCTGAAAACAGCTCAGACTGTGGATGCTAAGTAGTATTCCTCTATTGTGTTAACTCACTGTGAGGAAAAATCTCATACCAGAAGAAGCTTCAAAAACACAATAAATCTTTAAAGTGCAGCCAGTACCTTTCAGGACATTCAGTACAGCACTCTAACACCACACAAACAGGGATTTCAAACTTCAGTTCTCTGTCTTTTATTTTTCTTTGAGGAGATGTGTGCTTTTTTCCTTCTTGTACTTGAAGAGAGACACTGGAGAACTGCTTATTTTTGCTACAATAATATTTTTCCTCTATTTGCACTATGCCTTTGACCCATACAAATATTTTTCCAGTGACAAATGTGGAAAGGAAAAGGATGCCTACAGAGTGCAAACTCCTGAAAAGCAGCAAAGACAACCTCTTGAAGGAGGAGTGGCAAATGCTTTCTATTGCTTATTATTAGAGCCTGTCTCTAAGCTGAAAGAGCTGTTTAAAGTGGCTGCCTTGCTAATGCAATCACACAGCATATGATTTTCTCAGTACGTGTGTATAGGCAGTTGCTTCAGGGCCTCTCTCTGCAGCTACTGTGGAGCATCTCAGCCATACTGACTTTAATGGCCCACATGTTTTTTTGGGAATGCTTAAGCTGCACAGATTTCTCCTGGCCTTGGCAACTGTCACAGCTGTGAATACTTCACAATGCTTCACAACTTCCCAGATCTGAAGACATCCCTTGCAGACCCTCTGCAGGAGAACATCCACAGCCCCACCTCAAGGATACACTTGAAGAACCGGTGTTGTAGGGAAGACGTAGCAAAGCATAACAGACATGAAATAGCACAACTAACTCCCCGTACGCTGCAGCATATTCTTTTAGCACCCTGCTAAAACCAGAGTATGACAATATTTTGCCAGATGGTAGTCTGTATGTCCACATCCTATTGAAGTCTGAGCTGCCTATACACCTAGGCTAAGGACAGAAGTTACACATATACCGGTTTACATGATCAGAAACTGGTTTCAATCTGTAATAGAATGGAAGCTCAGTGCATGTAAACCACTTTCAAAATGGCTGAAACTGGTTTAAGATAAACCTGGTTCAATGTAGTATCAGACTTAACTGATTTGGGTTGAACCAGTTTATGAAACTTCTGTCCCAGGTCCCTTCCTAGTTCAAGTTAAATCAGAGTCCCCCAGCATCCCAGCATGCTTTCCAGCCCTTGGCTGTGCTGTGCTGTCTGCTCCAGAGAGCAGGGCTGGTCCTGCCCCTCTGCTCCCGAGCTGGAGCAGTGAGGTCTAGCTGACAAGAGCGGAGGGAGAAGGGCAAGCCTGGCTAGGGATACAGCTCAGTTGGGGGCGGGGGGGAACTGCCCCCCCAAAGCAAACCCCATCTGGGATCTGGGGCCAGGGAGGGGAGCTAAATACTCCTTCCCCTGCTCAAATTTACTGCAGGTTGCAACTATGGACTACAAATCCCAGAGGCACCTGGAAGCAGGAAGAAAAAGTGATGAGCAACCCTGTAGGGTCCTGCTGCTGTAATTCTGAATTGCAATCTCAGAGACCTTGGGGGCAGCAGGAAGAGGAAGTAAATACACAGCCAGAGAGCCATGTACTAGCGCCCCTTGACTTCTGGCCTGAACCACTGCAGGCACATGGCTGCATTTCCTGAATCAAAGGTAAATGTCTATTCAAGTCTGCTTCAATTTAATCTCTGCAGTTTAGACTAACCTGCAAAGACTGAATTGATTTAGCCTTGGACTTTTTGACTGTCTGTACTTAGCCCTAAAGGCTGAATGAGTTAGCTTGGTTGGGGTGCTCTGCATTGCAGAGGATCAGGTCAGTGCCTTTGAAAGGACTTACACTCGTCTCCTAGCAGGTGTGGGTGACTGGAGATTTAAGAACGGAGGAGTTGAGGGGATCATTGGCCGCGTCAATACAAGATGCTGACTGTGCAGTAGCTCGTTACTACAGTGCAGCAGTAATGAGCTACTGCTCAGTCAGCATCACCAAAAAGGCTGTTCAGGGATGCTACAGCACAGAAACTCTGGTTACTTCACAGTCATTTAATATTTGTGTTTGTAAGTACTAACTGCAATTACTAAATGCCTGTGCAGTAACACTGTCAGCATCTTGTGTAGACGTGGGCACTGCTGCCTCTCTTTTTTGCTCCTAACAGAAGAGCAACTTTCCCTTCTGTTGGCTTAAGCAACAACAGTCCCTTGTATCTCATGTAGCAACTCTGCCAACTGCTTCAACCTACTTTTACCACTGATAACAATCACTAACAATCAGTACACCACAGTGAGAAATCAGAATTTCTGTCTCATGGGAAATCCTAACATCTCCACCTCTATTTTTGTCCCAAATGATTGTAAAAGATCAAAGTACTGACATTTTTCAGGGAATGAAACCAAATAAACTTTTTGTCAAAATGTTTTTCCCATTTTTTGATCAAAGTGAAATATACTGAGATTTTTAAGTCGAAACATTTCATTTCATTTTTTTTTTTTGCTTCAAACCAATTTAAATTCAGTTGTATTCCATTCCTTGTGTTAACTGCAGTTAATGTGCCTATGCCCTCATTCTTTATGGGCCCAGCTCCATATCTTATGATGACACACTGTATTCCTGCAACTCCTATAATACCCTCTACAACTTGGTCAGAGTGGAGGTGACAGGATATAACTAGCCCAGTCTAACGAGGAGATGGGGCACAAAGAACCCAAACTGCAACTCCTGTATAGAACCATAAAATCATATACTTGGAAGGGACCTCAAGTGCATGGGTGTAGGATTGTTACAGAGATGCTTGTCCAACATCTTCTTGAAACCTCCATTGAAAAAAAGATTCCTCAGTTTCCTTAGGCTGTTTGCTTCCTTGTCCTCCTGTTTAAACGGTTAAGGTAATATAGCACAATTGGCAGATAGTTCCATCAAATCTGAAGCCAAACATTTCCAATCTACCAAACAAATCTCATTGCCTTGGGTCAAACCAAACTCATACAAAATATTTCAATAACATTTTTCCTGACCAAAAAAAAAAAATCCCATAGAAAATTTCAGTTTTGCAAGAAACTGTTTTCCATCAAAATAATCTGACAGAAAATCCCTGACTAGCTGTCATTCTAGGCAACAATCCCCACTAACTAAATTACTGTTGGCATTGCTCCCCTTAATAAATTATAACACATTAGTATGGATCCAATAAGGGCTTAAGAGAAAGCATGTTACCTTCAATCTGCTAGTATTTTTATGTATCGTCTAGTCTGAGTCTCATCTACTCCACAATGCTACAGGTGCTGATGAATCCAAACTATGTCACAAATGTTGTAAAAGCAATTAAATTCTAATTTAAAACACGCCCTTCTATTTGTGAAGAAAACTTTCCAACTGTGCCCTGAATGGAAAGCAAGTGCAGAATTGTTTTCCTTGATCCTCAGAGAAGGTAGGTATGAGAAAGACAGAAATGTCAAAGGAATGTGAATGCTGAGGCTAGTTACGTCATTTTAAATATCAAAATTGGTAACTATTTCAGTGCTGATCAGTTTAGCCAACACTAAGCTAAAGTACATCATCACTCCTGGCTGTGGTAGTAGATACAAAGAAGTGATGCATTGTAGTACAGCAGAGGTGGTTGCTGACCAGGATTGCCTGGATGGGGAACATGGTGGTGTTCTACACACCCCTTCTCAATATTTAAAGTTACTTCAAACCTCAACCACAAGAATGAGTTAAAAAAAGGAAAGAAAAAAAAAGTGCCAAAACCCCAAACCACTTCCCTCTAGCCAGGGTGTTAAAAGTCCCACTGTTCCCAATCCTAGCTGCCAAAAGTTTTTACAATACAAAAATATGCAGCACATGCCACATTTAGATACAGTGGAAAATGAATGGAATATCTACAGGTGACAAAATAAGCCAGCTGAACTGTGCTTGCCGTTTTCAGCATTTGTATTCCCCTGAATCTGCTAAGTTCACTGCACCAATGTGTCAGAGAAACTGCACAGAATCGCAGGTTTGCTTCATACTGAGCACTTCAGGCCTCAACTAACATTTCATGACCTCCTGGCGTGGAACATTTAGCTATGCAGTTTGAAACATGTACTTTTGTTGCAAGTGGACAGGGAATAAAGACAAGGAATATGGACCTTTTACTTCAGTGCTCCAACATGTTTTCCATGACTAGGTCTCAAAGATAAACAAAACAGTTCAATACATCACAAAGAGCATATGAAAACAAATGGAATAGTCACCTGGCTTCCCCCTCACTCCAGTCATCTGAATGCATCATTATCCTCCTGTTACAAACTCTCTTTTTATAACAACAGATTTAGTCTTCATTACTCTGTACACTTTTCAAAATGGTCTTATTTGAATCACTTCCTAGATGCCTAACCTTCACAAGCAAACAAGGCCTCACGCACTTATGCCACAGATCCTACCACTAATGTTCCCCTCCCTTTTCTTTCCTGTCACACTCAACCCTTTTTTCAATATAACCACGTTTTTTCTTACAGCCTGAAAAAGTATCATTTAGTATAAGAGCTCTAGCTTCAGGCCTTTAGTTTTCATTAAATTCCTCTTCTAGGCTATCTCCAGAACATCCCTAGTTGTGTTGCTTCCTTTTGTTTCTCTGACTTTCTCAGCCTTCTGGAGTCTACTGGCTTTCTGTGTTTTGAGGTCTCTGCCAAGATCACAAATAACTCCTTTCCATTCCACTATTGGCTTCATATCTTCCACTATGCTGCCCTCAACACTCAATTCTCTGTTCCTTATTCATCTGCCAAATGTCTCCATTTGATGTCTTATTATTATTTGCATCACTTCAGTACACAGAGACTCCAGCCAGGTCAGAGTGCTTCTGCACTAAGTTCTAAAAAGATGTATGGTAAGAGACAAATTTTATCCCAAAGTATTTAGAAATCTCATTTGATGCAAGTTTTACCAGGCAGATAAAGCACCAACTTTGGGGTTTTGTTTTTTTTTTTACCCTGGGAGATCCCAAGGTCAAAAGCCATCCCCTCCCACACTGCTACACTACAGTGAGAATAGCTAAATGTCTGGTCTGTGGTGCCACAGATGTGTCTGTGGCACCACAAACCGCATGGCTACACTCGTTTGGACATGGGCAGTGAGGAAACACCATAAAGGTCCACAAGGATAAATCCTCATTAGAGCCTGCTCTTCCAGACATCTCATTTAGCTTACTCTTTGAACACACAATCCCTCCCACACCCTATACTCGAACAGTTGTCTGATCTTGTCAATGTTAGACTGAAAACACTTTGGGGCAGGAAATGCATTTTCCTGTACAGAAGATCAAAATCATTTTCATAAATTACTCCATCTATGTGTTGTAACAGGTAAAAGTGCATGCTTTGCCAAAGCAGAATGACCCAAAACCAGTAGGCTGGCTGGCCGGAGCCATGCTCCAGCTGCCAGTCAGACTCCAAGTGGCAGGATTGGTGCTGCTGTAGCCCCAGGAGGCCCCCAGGAACCCAGGTAAGGCTGCTCCTGGTACTCTCCTGGGGCATGTGAGATGTTAAGTTCAAGCCCCCTCAGTCTAAAGATGGCCTAGAATATAGGTCTCCCATTTCCTGGCAATGCTGAGCTGCTGGGAGCCCTCACCAACAAGTGTCCCTGTGCCCATCTCCCTGCCCAAGTCATGCCTGCACCTTGCAACTTCCCAGGGCAGCACAAAGTTTGTTTAACTCTCCCCCCGGCCCTGGGGCATACAGCAGAGCAGCTGCGCATGCCCTGCTGCTGTCCTGGGTCAGCCTGATGCTGCCTCCCCTGAAGAAGGTTTTCCCTGCACTCATATCACTGCTTCTCCTAGCTCCACTGCTCCCTGCCTGCAGCATGCACACAGCTTCTAGCGGCTGGGAAGCTACACCGGGACTGGACATCTGCAAAATGTGCTCCTGCCATCATCACCACTTTTCCCATTATCCCTTTCAGGTATAAGAGTGAAGTGTGCCGCCAACTTTAATCCAGAAGCAAAGCATGCCCCAGATATCAAGTCTGGGAAACACTGATCTAACATAGGTTATTCTGTGAAAGGGAGGCACTGGCTACTCTTCACCCGCTGTGTTCGCAAGTGAAAACAGACAGGAGTCCTGTGCTTTGTACTAAACTTACTGCACTCTCTTTGCAAACTAGATGTGCTCTTTGGGTGCCTAACAGATAAGGGTCTCATGCAGACTGTAGGTGCCTCCCAGGTCTAATCTGAATTCCAATAAGAGTTGGGCAGGAATCAGGCAGCTAACTTCTGTGTATCTGTAAAGAGCTGGATAATTGTATGGCAGTATAGGAATTAATTGAAGTAAGTTGAGTAGCATGCATACTGAAACCTTTTCAATAAGTATCAAATATAAATTGTTTGAGGGGAGATCTTTAACATAAAAGAAATACTGGAAATCTTTGGAGTGAATTTAAAATGAATGCTTAAAACCAAAACTGGTGAAATCTTGATTTAGCAGACAGTTTAAGGACTATTACAAATCTTGGCAGATGTATAACTTTGAATATTCTGATTTCTTCCAATTATATCTTACCAGCAAGGGGTCATCTGGAAACAGAATGAAGTCCATCATGAAGACGGACATTTTTGGTTGACAGGAAGTTTCAATCATTTGATGTTTGGTACACTGAGGCTATGTAAATGTGTTGCACCACATATGCTTTTAAATTACCTGCAGCATATGTGCTGACACAGTAGTAGATCTTACAACATTCATCATTTGATTACTCAGTATTTCATTTTTGGGAACTATGATTAGGCATAAAGGATTCTGCTTTACACCCAATATTTCCTTTTCTAATGAAAGTTGCTCCATTGCCAATAAAATCAGAAAAGGACCGTTCATTTTTGCATTAGCACAGCAATTTAATATAATGTATGCAAGGATTTCTTGGTAGGTATACTACTACAGCAGCATGGCCTGTTGTATTGAAGGATCTCCCGGAGCACAGAGCTCATTACAGGATGAAGGCCTACGTCTGCATGTGCTACCACCATGGCTCCTAGTGCGTGACAGGAATTTTTTCTGGTCTGTTGACCTGAAAGAAATTCAGATCAAAGGGATTCCAGAAATACTGAGACACAGCCTATCTGTGCACTGAGAATCAACCAACCCAGGAGAGGGGAGGGGTAAATTAAGTATTTTTTGAATGAAGCACAATTTTTATAAGAAATGCCTTCGTGAAATCTTAAAGTAAATACAGCAGTACTCAGGCTCTGCTAGCAGTCACCAGTACAAATCCCTAAGGAAAGGAAGACAAATAGACTTTAAGACAGTTCTGTGCACAAGAATCAAACAGTGATAATATCTGAAGCAATGTGTTTAAACTGTGGCAAAGCAGATTTAGACTAAACCTCTGGGGGGAAAAAATTCCTAACTTTAAGAACTGTAGGACAAAGGAAGAAGCTGCCTCGGGGAAGCTGTGGAATCTCCTTCCTTGGATGTTTTATAGAAGAGGCTGGGCAGGCCCGTCCCTGGGCTGATTAGGGAGCAGCACCTCCTGCATATGCTTAGGACTGGAGTCTCACTGAATCTATGACTCTTAAGCTAGATATAAACCTTTAACCACAGAACCACCGACACGTGCAGGTTCAGACCTTGAAGGCTGCCTCGCAGACACAGTTCCATGCAGAATAACCTGCAGGATCAAGCTCATTTTTGTTCAAAACTCTAAACCAAGTTACAGCACATATTATGAAAATATATTATAATACATATTATGTCTGGTACTGCAGGCACCGGATTTTAAATGAAATCCCAGTTCACAGCAAACATATTATACTTCCTTGAGAGGCCAAAGGATACTAATAATGCACAAAAAAATTCCAAACCATGCCGCCAAACAACTATGAGCAACTTAAACCAAAATTTGATCTGAAATGATGAAAACCCACTTATATGAGGCCAGCATCAGACCTAAGGAGTTGTGCAACTGTAGCTACTGTTACACAAATAGATTTGTGGAAATGCAGAGTTATTAGCATTCTGCAAATAAGGAAACCTTATAGTCAAAACATTATCTTACAAGTTAAGTGAAATACTAAAAAAGGAATAGGTTCAGGCAGGTCTTAAATTCAGGGCTTTTTTTCCTTCTGTGAAACAGAAAAAAAAGAAATGTCAGTGACTGAATGGGTAGGCGGGCCTCCTTGTGAAATGAATCAGACTTTTCTTTTAGTTTTAACGAAAGTCTTGCTTCAAGCATGACCTATAATTACCTTTTGTTGTAAATGGATATCCAGTGCAAGCCGTGTTTATCATCCAATACAATTTATGGGTTTAGCTAATTTGAAAGTTATGATGGCCCTCTTGGAGGCTACTGACTACCACCTGGAGCTCTCTCGGAGCATGTCTGTGAAAGGGAAGGAGCTGGAAAATAGGAAAGTCTGGTGATGTGGGATCTGGAATGGTCTTTGCTTTGGACACAGAGAACAAATGATTATTTGCAGGAGTGCAGAGATCAGTGGAATGCTACATATTGTGTACATGGAAATAAATACTTAGGCTCTGCCCCATAATCAGAGTTTCTTTCTGAGATGCCCTCAAGAGTTTCTCAACTAAGACAGACAAATCAACTCAAACTGTCTTCTGTCTGATCACAGAACCATAGGAAAGTTGGGCTGGAAGAAATCTCACCAGGTCACCTAGTCCAGCCCCCTGGCTTAAGACCAGATCATACCTGACTAAACCACCCCGGCCAAGTGTCTGTCTAACCTGGGGTGGGCAATTATTTTGGGTGGAGGACCGCTTGCTGAGTTTTGGCAAGCCATCAAGGGCCTCATGACAGGCAGCCAGGGGAAATAGAAAGTAATTTTCTTAATTTTTTAGGGGGCCTGCAGGCTGGATAAAATGGCCTGGCGGGCCGCATCTTGCCCACCCCTGCTCTAACCTGCTCTTGAAAAATTCCAGGGATGGAGGTTACACAACTTCTCTAGGCAGCCTGGTCCAATGCTTGGCTACCTCCAGAGTCAGAAAGTTCCTCCTAATTTCTAACCTCAATTTCCTCTGCTTCTATTTGAAGCCATTGCTCATAGTCCTGTTCCCTACAGCCACAGAGAAAAGTTTATCTTTCTGCTCTTTAGAATCTCCTGTCAGGTACTCGAAAACTGTTATCAAATTCCACCTCAATCTTATCTTCCAGACTAAATAATCCTGTTTTATTCATCTTTTCCTCATAAATCATGTAGACAAAATCCCAAAGCAAAGGCTTAACAGGGCCAGCTATTACTGCTGTACCCGAGTGCCTTTCATGTGCCTTCCAAAAGGGATGCAAGTGCCTGGCCATCCAAATTCAAGACAATTCACAGTCCTGAGTCAGGTGTCTAGGTTATCTATCCGAGGAGAGTTTGATGCCTGGGAACAGGATCTACAACAGCCTGTATGCTCTTCTGAGACTCTTCCTGGATTGAGATGCATAAGTCCTTTCTTTCAGAAAACGAGGCATCGGGTCTCATTTTCAAAACAAGGTGCAGGGTAGGAGTGGTGGTGCTACTTGGCTACAGCACTCACACAAAGTGAGGGAGATTTCGTTTACTACTTTCGTCTGAGCAGATCTGAAACCACATCTTCCATCTCACAAGAGAATGCTTATGGAGAATGCTATAAGCATTAGGCTATACAACTTTTTGAGGTGGGGCTTTGTTCTTGATGCCTCTCAAAAGCAGTCCCACTTTCAGGTAACGATTACATAGTCACTGATCCAAAGACCACACAGAAAGTGAAGGAGCAGGAGTCTCTTAGTTTCATGACTAGGACTCACCTAAAAGGGTGGAGTCCTAGGTTGTAGCTCCTGCCCCACTCAACACATGAAGCGAGATAAGGAAATGCTGAATAGTGAACTCCAGACTTCCCCCTTCAGGCAAGTACCATAACCACAAAGCTGCAGAGTCACTCTCTCTGTCCTAATGATTATTTAATTGGTACGTGCAAAGTGCTCAGCTTCAACAGGAAGCCCTGTAGTCCTCCAGTCTGTTTAGTCGGTTGTCCCGGCAGGTAAGAGATGAGGTTTCAGTCCTCAAAGGAGAGTAGGGGCAGAGGGGAGGGAAGTCTCCTACATCCTGGGAAATGCTCTAACCTCTGAGCCATGGGATAAAAGTGACACAATACAGGTTTGTCTTGCCGTTTGTTGTGCAGAACCTGATCTTTAGGTGTGCTCTGAGAATGACTACCAGAATGAACCCCGCAGGCACTATATGCAGAAGACTGCCTAGTTTGTTAATCCTGACAGAAACAAGTGTATAATAGGTGCCAAAGCTCTCAGCCCTGTCAGGGTGGAAACCATTCTGGATGTGACAAAAAGCAGAATTTTTAGCACCTTGGGAACTTTGATGTTGAAAACTTAGATGCCTATGGATGCTAGGAACCTTGAGTGTTAGGTAACAGATAAGCAAGGGGTTTTCAGGCTTGAACTTAACCACTTACAGTACATATTAAGCAGGACAGAGCAAGATTCCCTAGTGCAGCAGTTCTCAACCTTTTTTGTATCAGGACCCATTTGTAAACATTGATGGTCAGTCCCAACTCAATGGCACAGAGAGCTCTTGACAGCCTGCAAGGGAAAAGCCACAGTTTCCCACATTTTTCTTCTTTAAAAGACAATCCATTTTTAAAAAGATAATCTCTTTTCAAAGTTTGTTTGTGACCCTCCCATATATTCTTGCGACCCACTTTTGAGTCACAACCCACAGGTTGAGAAACACTGCCCTACTGAACTAAAGGCAGTTTCTGTCACTTCTCCCTCTTTTCAGTAACAATGCTGATTGATAAGCTTGGGCTCCTTTAGTTATTTGCAGGTAGCATGATAAAAAAGCAGATTACAAAAAGAAAAAAACATAGCATCAAAGGTGTTTATCCAGCAATATACTCACTTAGAAAGTTGCTGTGGAAAATACCCAAAGATTAGTTATAGTAATTGCCTCCTTGGTATTGATTACTTTACTGAATTCTTTTCTTTCATGATTACAAGGATACCGATATGTACTAAATAAAACATTCTTCCACACTTTGTGGGGATTTCTTGCTCTACATGTGTAAGGAATGTTTGCTTGAAGTGGTTCGTGAAGTTGCAATCTTCAAACCTCCTCTTAGGAAGGCTTAGTTAGCATGTAAGTAGAGACAGACCCTCTGGAGAAAGCCAGAAAAAAAAGCAAATTTTACAAAGTTTATCTACAGGACAGTATTAATTTAGCATTGTTTCTCTCTTCATATTCCTTCATTAAGTGATCTCAGCAACTTGCATGGCTTCAACTACCAATTCTGTCTTTGACTCATAAACTTATCTTTCTATTTCTGACCTGAATCTCTCTATTCAGTCCCATCTCTTTGCTTTCTTTGGCACTTTCCTGTGGATACCCCACTATGAACCATTAGCATATGCTTAACATAGCCAAAATTTGATTTTGTGCCACATCCTATAATTCAGCCAAGTTTTACACAGCAGAGGACCAAAAAAGGGGAAAGATGGGAACCAAACCCCTTCTGGCTACCTTTACAATCCCCCCAGCTCAGGACCAATCAACTGCCAATTAAAAGTCAGAGAAGCCAAATTTCTTTAATTGTCCACCCCTAGATGCATCTGTGCTACAGTCACTTCTGAGATACCCTGCTTCTACCCCGTGGCTGGGCTCTGTTTTGCCATGGTTACTGGTACCCATACTAGCTAGTTTGAAGTCATTCTTGTAACTTTAGTGTAGACATAGTCATTGTTGAGAAAGCCACTATCTTGTGATTTAGGCCTACAATCTAGCTGTCCTTGATGCCCATCTGTGAGCTCAACCAATGGCAACCTAATGGAGAAAGGGAAATGAGAATGAGAGATTTCCTCTCTCATCTATCTGCCAAGTGTATATGGATAATAGAGTCAGCAGGGTGAGGAAACAAGCAACAAGTGCACTGCAAAGACAGAAAACCTGAGGAACTGGGCCTAGCATTTTAAAGTCTGGCTGCCCAAAGTTGGCCTCCTAAACCAATGTTTTGGCCCCAAAACAAAAGTGGCCTGATTCTCAGTATTGAACACTCATAATCTTTTGCCTTAAGTTCTGTATGTACTCAGTACTTCTGAAAAAAACAGGGCACTGCTATATTCAAGTGTCAACATAGGCATGCAAGCAGTGAATGCCACAGTGGTGAATATGCCTATCTTTCAGGAAACAGCATCATCAATTATCTCATGCACTGAGTAGAATCTTTTGTTAAAACCAGTCATCAAATTAAAACACCAGTTCTCTGTACTCCCAAAAGCTGTTCTCTGTACTCATATGAACATATTATCTTCTCAACACTAAGTCACTTTGTAGCAGAAGCTGTAGCATTTCACACGCCCATGGAAAGAACCAAACATACCTTTCTCCTTTCATAAATCAACATTTTCACAAGAACAAGACAAATCCTTCCTGCTGAAGAATCAGTAAGGGCAAGAAATAAACATGGAGATTAGAAAACAGCAGTATTCTCTAAAGACATAATGAAGCCATGCATGTCATTTAAGTTTAGTCAATCTCTTCCAGAATCCTTGGAGGCAATGAAGTCAAGGTTAACGCACAGTTTTGCTCTGTTACTGGCTATGTGACTCTTCCTTGTAAAATGGAAACCTGACCTCCAGATTCTGCACAGGTTACTGAGGTTTTCCAACCAAGCATCTGTAAATAGCTGTTGACATCAAGAAAGCGTCTCCAACCTTTCCAGCAAACAAGCCACATCTGAAATATAATCCTGATATTCTTTGTCTTCCTCTAAAAGTGAATTCCATATATGTATGCAGCTTTTTAAAAATACTTTCCCTCCTTCCAAATGTATGGAGATGCTGACATGTGAAATCTGGATCTTGTATCTTGCTGGGATAAAACATATTGTGCTATATTTTACATTCTATTTCTAATACCAGTCCTAATTTATCTTGATACTAACCTTGAGACTCAGACTGCAACATTTGGGCAAATAAAAACAAACTCAGCTTGATTTACACACCTCAGCTTTCCAAATGGAATAGTAAGGCTCCAATAAGAGACAGAATAGAAACAATCCAACAACAATATAAAAGACAGTTATAAACATAATGCAAATATGTGAATTTTGAGAGTGACTGCAAGCTGAGGCACAAAATCCTTCTCACAGGGGGTATTCTACACATGCTCAGGAGTTGACTAATTAGGTCTGCAGTAAAGCATCACCATCCACATGTGCAGCACTATTAGGCCAGAGTAAACTGCAGAAAGTCCTCAACTTAAGATGTTTGAGTTACAATAAACGGCACTCACGGCGCTTATAAACTGACACCCAGTTTTGACTTTCTGATTTCAGTTTCGACTTTAAGACACTTGATCGGACATGACGCCATGCCAGCAAACAAGTTCACTGAGTTGCCCACCTCCCTGGAGAACATCTCTCCAAGCTTCCTTTGACACTTTCTTTAAGAAAGCAGACAAGACTCCAGAAAAACCTGCAGCCAAGACTGCTGAGAAGACTCCAGCCAAGAACCCTTCAAAAAGTCCAGAAAAGTCACCTCAAGTCCTTCCAAATCAATATGATTGCTATTTGCAATATAAATACATTAATGTAGTTATATCAATCATCTATAACTGACTGAGTACAAAATTCTGGGGTATTTTTGGTGAAAATAGGGTATTGGGTGTTGGTTCAGGAACCAATCCCGCATTTATAACATTTTTCCTATGGAAAAATTGGTTCTGAGTTACGTTTCGACTTAAGATGCAGTTTTCGGGAGCAATTGTGTTGTAAGTTCGAGGACTGCCTGTAATCAACTCTGCCATTGGACAGCACTGCCCAACACAAGTACTATCCTATAGCAGGGTTATTTAGCACACCACAACACACATGTAGGCAATGACCAGGGCTGGCTGGGACACTACAGTGTGGGGGATGCCTGCTGGCTAGCCCCACATTATGGCACTCTTGTGTCCTGACCAGCTCCTCTGCAGCACACTGAGCCAGGGCGGAGCAACTCCAGGTTGGCATGCTGACCCCCCAGGCTCTGCCAACTCTGGCTGCGCTGCCTCAGCTCAATGTGCTGCGTTTCCAGACCCACATGCAAACACTACATCCAGGAACAATAAACTCCTCCATGAACTGCGCCAGAGTTTATTCAGCTGCAATAATAGCAAGTATAGATGTGCTCATAGACTGCATGCACTCAGGAGTGGCATTTGGGGTTAAGGCTTTAAGACTACGTTATAGTTTTACTTCTGCATACCACCACACAACTTTGTGTCCTTGGGTAAATCAATTCATTTCTCTGATAGCTGACGTAGTATGGAGATCAAAATATTTTTCTACATTACTGGGGTATTATGAAGCTTTGCAGAAATGCTGGGATTATGTGGGTCAAAATTACTTAGATCAAAATAGCATAAGAAGTAGCTCTGCAATAACAAGAAAATATAAGAAAAGGATGTTTTTATCTGTGAGCCCAGAATTACAGAAAATAAAACAATAGAATCATTCAGACAAATCAACAGCCCAGCTACTTGGTTTTAAGATTTGTTATTAAGAACAAGGAGCTTTATCCCTATGTCACTGTTATCACTGGAAAGACGACCACTGATCTGAATGAGTTTTAGCTCATGCTCAACAGTTAAGAGGGAAATCTGCAGAGAAAATAAAATATTTTTGCTATACTTTTACAATGGTCAGCTAAAAATATCTAGGGTGCTTCATAGATTTTCAATATTCTCCCTTGTTTGTACTTAATGATTTTTCCTCAGAGAATCGTCTTTCTTCTTCTGGACACTTTATCTGGCTGAGCTCAGCAAGACCATGGAATTGCTTTCTTTTGCTGCATGCATGTGCCAGTCAGAAAATACAGAATGGAAGTTAGGTTTGATTTAAACAAGCCTCTCAGCTTCTCCAGGGCTTTCTTGGCTATGTAATAACACTGTACACTGACTGAACGTGTTATATGGGTCCACTGCATATCACACTGGATTAGTTTGCCCAATAGTGCATTAGTTTTCCCTGTAGTGACTGTGTAAAATGAAACCCAATAAGCTTGAGATCCATTGACTGAGAGGTCCCATTCATATAGAGTGCCTCTATATGATATAATTTAGATTTTTCAGTTTAAAAAATATGTGGAATGTTACACACAAAACAACATTAATAGATTCGTAGACATTTGGGCTGGAAGGGACCCTGGAGGATCACTGAGTCCAGCCCCCTGCCCCTGGGGCAGGAAGTCAGCAGGGATCATAGGATCCCACCAAGATAAGCATCCAAATGTGTCTCGAAGGTGTTCAAAGTGGGTGCTTGAACCGCCTCCAGCAGCAGTCTATTCCAAGCATTATGTTTCAAAGTCAAGCACTTAGAAGTTACAGAGATGGCAACATTGCAGGAGTCCCAGAAATCCTAAATCAGTCCCGGTATATGCATGCATTATGATACAGTTTTTAATTACAGGATCATATGTAATTACAATTTTCCATACATCCACTGCCTTGTTCAGTACACAGGATGGCCTGAGCTCTGAGAACGAGTAAGTGAAGAGACTCAATTGAGGCTCTTGCACACTAGATTCTGCTGCATGAAACTTGGATGCCCCAAAAGCTAGAGATCTTAGTGCTTCCAGGCTAATATACACAACTGAGAACTTGGCAGTCCTAAAAGCCCTTTCTGCTCCGCAACTTCCAGGCCCCTCTCTGTGTGGAAGGAAGCCTACCTGTTCTTGAGTCAGGCCCTCAGGGCTTCCAGGCTCCCTGACAGATATGGCTGAAAACAAAGGACTCCCCAACAGTCCCTGACTTCTTCAAAGCAGTCTAGACATCCCTCTCAAAGGACAGTTATGGAAAAACTCCGAGGGGCAGCCAGCTGCTTACCATGTGTTTGTTGTTTTATTTTGTTTAAAATATGACAAACCCAAGTGCTAAGTTTTCTTGGATTTTCCTTTTGAGGGCCACTGACAGGCATTCATTTAAATGTGTGATGGGATTAGATCTCCGATCCCAACAACTGCTCCTTCCACCATGCTGTACATGCAAGGCAGGACACAATTCTGAGATCCTGCCTTGCCTCGCACCAACAAGCGGAAAGCTGTGTATTGCCAGTGAAGCTGTGCAGCCCCAGGGCTGAGACCACTGATGTGCCAATGAGCAGGCCCAGCCTTGGGGCTCCAGTGCAGTCTTGAACAATTCTGATGTGACCCCACAATTGGGACCACCAAACAGCTGATTTCAGGCCCAGGACTGCACTGGAGTCTTTGGTGGGGACCACACAGAAGTGTGGGATATGCTCTGGCACGGTCCTGGGGTTGAGACCACCTATCATCTGAGGCCTCAGAACCGTTCCAAACCGTTCCACACCCTGGTGAAGTCCCAGCACATTGCCCGCATGTGCAGTTTGAGGTGGGATGGAAACCAGACACAAAATTATGTCACGTGTTTTGTGGAATAATTTTGCAGTTTATTCCCCTTTTTATCGTGCTATTAATTGCATGAACATGTGTGGCTGGATCACTATTTAAGATGGAATTAACTGGTTACTCATGGCTTAATTGTAACTTCTGTCAGGGGCCCAGGAGAAATTTCTAAGTTTCTTTTTTCTAACCCAGATCAGAATGCAAAACCCTGTACTGGAACAATGCAGTTTTCTATAGCAAAGAAAATTCCAATTTCCAGTTCACTCTAATCACAATAGATGAGTCAGGAGGCTCAATTAAAGCTGCACACGCAAATTGAATTATGCTATTTCCTACATTTAGGTGCTTAGCTTCAACACAGTTTTTGCTACTGTGTACAGACTGGGGTGAGGGGGTAGGCTGGAGGCTTACAGGTAGAAGGGGAAAGGGTGGAGTGCATTTAAATTTCTTTACGAGTTTCATGTAACTATTTGTGACACACCAAATGACTCATTTCGTGACTTGAATAAAAGCTTACAAAATGCCACTGACCTTATATGTTGCTGAAATAATGATGAATAAACTCACCATAGCTTCCTCACATCCCTAAAAGGAAAGATATGCTATTCACAGTACTCCCTTCATGGCAGCTCAATAGTTCTATTTCAATTTTATTAAATTAAAACATTAAGCCTTTTTTTAAAAAGCTTTCAGAATATCTCCCTGTACCAGTTAGAAGCCTGAAGCCAGTTTTGGCTGTCACCTCAAATTCCCATTGGAAACTTGGGGGAAACCCTGAATAGTTTTGATAAACATCTGTTTTACGAAAGAGTGTCTTAATGCTCCTTATATGAAACATTACAGTTTACAGGAAAGAAAGGGAAATTCCCTCTAAGAATTACACAACACATACTGATTATAAACTATAGCAAGTGTATGTTATCAGCTGATCTGAGCTTTCAAGAGGCCGAGAAGCGATGCATTCTTATTCCTACCTAAGGATGCATTCTTATTTCAGTTTCTGCTGACCATATTTATCACAAAGACAAAATTTCAACAATTTGTATTCAGCACCAGTGCCAAAACCCAATAATATAGCTAGCTCACATTCATAAGAATTTCCTGGTTCTATTATGGAACAGAATGTATATGTACAAGATAAAGCCAAGATCTATTTAAAATACCAGGCACAGGATAGGACATCACTGAAAGCTAATCAGATTTTTTTTCTTCAGCACATTAGAAAACTAACTTCCACTTATGAAAATGTGTGACAAACTAAGTTCCAGAAAGTTATATTTCTGTTCTTTGAAACATATATCCTCCATGTATAACAGAAACTCAGGAGCAGTTATCTTCATTACATCTCCTTGTATGAGGTTGTTTTCAGCAAAAGTAAATCAGAAAAGCAGGAAAAGGCAAAAGTGTATTGTGTAAATATGGTCTCTTCATACAGTTGGAATTTATTTTTTTCTAATGCTATGACTACATAATCAGATACCTTTACTCAAAACAGCATCATATGCAATACCCCATCACTGATTAACTTTGTCCAAACATAATTCCATTCATATTTATCCATCTATATATCTACTTGACTTTGAAAGAAAAGTCTTTCACAACAGCAAGTATGATTAAATATTTCCGTCTTAAACTGTTGGTACAATGCCATTTCATTCTGAAAAATCATGAGTGTGTGTCACTTTTTAAACTGCTGCTTGACAGTACCTGATATTGTCTTCTTTCACAAACACTAGCAATTAAAAAGATACCCCATAAATCTTCAAAATATTCTTAAATGCCACAAGCTTGCCAGCAATAACTTTATCCATTCTGCACAGCCAACAGAAACTTCCTTTCCATTCGTGTTTCTCACTGCTCTGTGTTTCATTCTGGTGCCAAGCAAGTATCCTAATGCTGTATACCACATTTCCATCAATTATAAAAACCCAAACATCTTAGAAAATCTCCCATGAGTTTAGAATGCACCCGTGACACTAGGCATACCTGCTCCTCTCTTTGTTAATAATACTGCAAAACATCTTTATAACATTTTTTTAAACACCACAGGGAATCTGCTCTTCTGCAACAAAGAGAAATACGGGAACAACTACATTTCATTTCTTCCTGCAATTTTAAATGTTGCCTTATTTCAAATTTTTTGTTGTAAAACCCCAAATAAATCCACATAACAGTTTTGCTGTGTTCACCACAAGAGCCCACTTGGAAGGCACACACAGGAGTGTGACAGGGGGCCACCCTGGGGCCGGGTCTCACACTGGCCTGGCCACCTGTCTAAATAGGGCAGTCTGCCCAGTCTTGCCTGTCACAAGTTGCTGTTCCACGAAAACTGGTGTATAAATACAGGAGGCTGCCCACTTTATTGTCCCAACGCCAGGGGGCACTGTACATGACTCTGACCTTTCCTTATTGTGTCCTATGCCTCGCGGATGGCATCCTTGAGTTGCTCTATGCTCTGGCTCATGGCTGAGCCAACCTCAGCCTCTTGCTAGGTCTCATACATTCATCCTTTCACTCTGCCCCATCGAGCCTCATTCATGCTGCACAGCCAACCCCTCTCCAACTGGGCCACCTGCCCTGCTCCCTTGAGTGACTGCGTAGGCCATCAGGCTTGCCTACTCACACTCCTTGGCCGGCCGGTGCACAGCCTCTCGGGCCCTCTCGCAACTCTCATCTGAACAGTGATCCACCAACTCACCTGGCCCTGGGTGGAGCTCTGACCCAAGCTCCTCTCTGAGTAACTCGGCACTCTGGCTCCCTCATTAGGGCCCACTACTCACCTTTTTGACCCAAATATGGCCTCACCACATCTGAGGGCTTACCAGGGTCTCTCTGACACAACACTCTGCCTCACCATGTCTGAGGACTTACGGAGTCTTGGCCTCTAGCCCAACTGCAGCCTCAGGCATCTATAGACCTTCCTTGGCCTAACTGCCCCCTCCTTGGGGCTTCAACTCATGATTTCCTTTAGGGGCTTCTAACTATGTCCTCTCACCAGAGCCTTCATTTATGCCCTCTTGCTAGGGCCTTCTACATATGCCCCGCTCACTGGGGTCATAGTATCATAGTGTCTAGAGTCGGAAGGGACCTGGGCAGATCATCTAGTCCAACCCCCTGCCCCGGCAGGAAAGAGCACCGGGGTCAGATGACCCCGGCAAGGTGCTCATCTAACTTCCTCTTAAAAATCCCCAGGCTAGGAGCCTGTACC
>JAGPOW010000261.1:16701861-16719971 GCA_030014935.1 Caiman crocodilus
CCCAACGATCCTCCTTAACTTGTTGAAGTCAGCCCTCCTAAAGTCTAGGGCTGTCGCCCTACTGTGACCCTTTGCCACCTTACGCTGGATGGTGAATTCGGGTCTCCGGGGTCTTGCACCCCACGGGGCTCAGGTGTCCAGAGACGTGCCTGGCCCCACACCAGGATGAGGGGATGAGGTTTTAAGGTGCCCCTACCCACCTTTCACTGGGGAGGTAACTGGCCTGGCATTTCTGGAGGACTGTCTCACCATGGACAGCCGCCCCAGACCACCCTTCCCTGGCAGGGTGCAGTTTTTGGTCGTACCCAGGACCAAGTGGGTCTACCTGTCCTGGTCTAGTTCCCTCACTGGAGTTCCTGGATGATGCTTGTGGGCTCTCTCTTTCCTTGGGCCCAGCTCTCACTCTGACCCCGTTCGGATTTCATAACAGTCTGCTTGCTGGCTGACTCCTACCCTCTTTGGCTGTGGTGTCCCCCTACACTGAAGGACCTTCAGCCCTTGTAGGCTCTGGCCCCGCTTCCAGGCCAGTCAGGGTGCCAGATAGCTCACCATGGCCCTGGCCTGCCCATCGTGTTGGGCTTACTTGCTCTTTGGCTTTGTGGCCCTGGCCCTCTTGCACTGGCCAGTGCGGGGGATCAGAAAGTCGGCCTAGCAGCTGCTGACCCCTATACTCCAGAGAGATCCCTCCTGGGTCCTACCATAGAGCCCTCACCCTAATCCAGGTTGGCCTAGCATTCCCTCAATGCTACCTGAGGCCTAGCTCAACTGGCCTCCCCCGAAGCCCTGGCTTTGCCCCAGCCAGATCTATTCTGGGGCTTGTCTGGCCCGTTTGTGGGCCTACAAGCTGCTAGCCCCATGCCTAGGCTAGGCCTTGCTCTTACTAGGCTCTAGCCTTCTTCCTGGTGCTCAGGACCCCACTGGGTCCCCTAGGAACCTCCTTCCTTCCCCACAGTTCCTCCCTTACCTCCAAAGTGTTGTGAGCAGTCACTCAGCTCAGTGTTGTTGTTCCCCAGCTGCTTGCAGCAGACTGCTGCCCCAGACCTGACAGCCTGGATCTAAAATGACCACCTCACCCGGGCTGGCCCACACCTGCCAGCTGCCTGCTCTCAGCCTTAAAGTGGCAGGCACCCAAAGGTGCACTGCCACTTTCATAATACTTGTGAATAGTTAATAGAATATCTGTCCAACTTTGATAAAGCTATAATTTTTTAGTGAAGAGTGTTAGATTTTTAATAATGATGATGCTCAACTATTTATAATGAATTGTTTGCTCATCATTCCTGTTTCAGTTTGGTATTTTTTTTTGTTTCAAATTCTTCTGTATCTTTCCCTCCAACATACCTATATTGGCTTTTCTGCAACAAAACTTGTTAACTGTTTTTTCTTTCTATTATCTTTTCAATTTCATTACCAGCTTCTTTTTTAACCTTAGTCTTGCATACTCTCTCAGAAAAAAAAATATTTTTATTGCTTATCCTGTAAGTATACATTTTTTCTGCTAATTTCTGTGATGAAATCATAAAAAATAATCAGTATAAATGAAACTAAGGTGACATAAGAAAAAAGTGTCAGTTTCATCAATACATTTGTACTATCTAAAGCGGTCAGAAGAGTGTTTTTTTTACATATTCTATTTATGCCATTATTGTTGCAATCAAATTGTATTTAATAGAGGTGCACCAATACATATTGGTTCAGTACCAAATAATGAAAATTGACAGTATCAGAATTGGCTTTTTTTGGCTGATGTGGCCAATAATGTCACCGATAAATGCCCTGTGCACGTGAGCAGCTGCAGCACAGCACACAGGTGGCCAGGAGAGCAGCTGGAAAGCATGGACAGCAGCTGGGTCCACTTGGTAAGTCTGTTGTGAGGGAAGGGACGCACATGTGTGTGTGTGTGTGTGGGGGGAACAGACTGAGGCCCCAGGGGTGACGGAGGGAGTGGAACTGGGGCAGGAGTAGGCTCTGCATAGCTGGGGCACCGCACAGGATGAAGCTGTGAGTGGCTTATCTGGGGAGTGTGTGAAGGGGGTGGTGGCTCCCACTGCTGCATGCACACCAGGAGGGCCTGGGGTGGGGGGCGTGTGCCCCCAGATCTGTGCACAGGGTGAGGGTGGGCTGCTGCTGTAGGCTGGGGCAGCACCAGGCTCTTCCTGGCAGGGGGGTTGTGTCAGGGCTGTGCTGAAGGCAGGCAATGGTAGTTATGGGAAGGGGCAGGCTATGGTGAATTCTGGAGTGCCTGCAGGCTACCCCCCCCCCCATAGCCCTGCTCCCCGTGCCACCATTGCCTGCCCCAAGCACAGCCCAGGCCCTCACTGGGAAGAGCTTGGCACTGCACCAATAACCCTCCCCCCTCCCCCCGAGTGGCAGCCCGCCCTTGTCCCATGTGCAGATCCATGGGCACATGCTCCCCATGCCATCCCAGGGTGCATGCAGCAGCAGGAGCTCTCCTTGCCCAAGCTGTTGCAGCACCTGCCCCAGCCCCGCTCCCTCCCTCACCATGGGGGCCTTGATCTGCCCCCCACATCCTTTCCCTCCCTCCTTGCCCCTTTTCCCACATCAGACTTAACAGCCAGACACTGCTCTCTGTGCTGCCTGGCTGCATATTGGCAACTGGATTGTTATCAGCTGATATGTCTTGTTCAAAATCGGTTGTCAGTATCAGCCAAAAACATTTCCATCAGTGCATCCTTAGTACTTAACCTTTTGAATATGGAGTTTCCTGCATTTTATCTACTATTGATCAGAATCCACACAGATCTCAAGATGCAAGGCTAGTATTGTATTTCTTGTAATGCAGGTAGGGAGACTGAGGGTATGTGTAAATGTCTGCTGCACCCTGTCTATGTTTAGGCAGCCTACTTTAAGCTACCTAAATATAGACCAGGAGCAGCATATGCAACTGTTTGCTGCTGCCAGGAGCTGCACAGGCAGCACAATGCAAGTAACCTGGAGTCGGGGAAGTGGCTGGTGGGTCTATGGGGGAGGGGGAAGGTTTGCCCAGTGAGGGCAAGGGTGGTTGAGTGTGTATGAAGGGAGCAGATTGGGAGGCTAAAAACAGCCTGGTCAGCATTTGGGAATGGGGGAAAAGGTGGAGGGAGGAGTAGCACAACCCCAGGGCTGGGGCAAGAGGGTGGATTTCTCGGGGGCTGTGGTGGGAATGTGTTCAGAAGACTGAGTTAACCCTTTCCTAGTTCAGACTAATCCTTTCTCAATCTAAGTTAGTGCACTTCTTGAGGTAAACTGACTTGGATTGGGTATACCATTTATTAGCCAAATTAACCCCTCTGAAGACCTGCCTGATTGAGCATTTAGATAGACCTAACCCTGAATCGGTCACTGTTATTATAATGCCTGTACGTGCCCTGAGGCACAAAAAGGAACTGTTACATGTAGGTAACTAGACTTTTAGTCCAGTCTTTCTAGGACACACTACAACTCATTATTTGGCTCCATACATCTCTATTTGGAATAATGCAGCTGAGTATCAAAACAATCTTCCAGACAGTCTTCCAATAATATTTTTTTCTTTTAATCTTAAAAAAACTTGTCTCTTCTGAAGACTAAATCTCATATGTGTATGTTAAGACGCTTTTTTTTAAGAATATGATTACATATTGTTTTTTCCATAAGAATGAAGGCTTCTGACTCATTCAGTGCTCAAGCTGGTGCTCAGTGAATAGACATATAGACAATATTTCATTGTATTCTTTTGAATCAATGCATATCTCAGTGACTTTTTTACTGCATACCATGAAAACCAGAATAACAGAATTAATCATTTTCTCACTGAATTTTCAATTTTTTCTTGTTGGCACAATATCAGAGTGCTTCAGAATTAATTAATAATTCTACAACACTAATTAGCGATAAAGTAGCATTGTTGTAATTGCTAATTCTGGAAGGAAGAGAAAGATTTTCTGCTATGTTAAAATAACAAAGGCCTGCCCCAAGGATGTCTGTGATCCCACCCCCCCTCCAGTGCCTACTCAATTCCCTTGCTTTACCCTGACCCTCCCCTTCGGTTCTCCTGCCATGCCCTGATATACTTATACTTTTTAAAAAAGGGGAGACTGTCCGGGGATTCCCAAGGAGCACATCTGCTCCTGGCCTACTCTTGGGTCTTAGTCTGATATGATTCTGATTTTGAGCCCAGCCTGACTCCCATTTATAGGTACCTACTCCCCACTGGGTGCCAGACCTTCTCTGCTCCCATCTCTGTTCTACTCTCAGGTACCTGGACCCAAAATGGTCCTTTTTCCCACTTTCACGCACGCTTTAGTCCTGCTCCCAGGCCTCTGGCCCTCTCCACCCTGTTCCCAAGCTCTGGCCCTGATCCTAGGTCTGTTGTTATTTAGGAGCTGCGGCCATGGTGTTCACGACATGTTCTCACAGCAGTCTCCAGAGCCCAACTGCCTGCTCAGCTCAGGGCCTGGGCTTATATACATCCTATGCCCAGCCCCCTACTGGGTTATATAGCTCCTGATGGTCTCCTGCCACCCCTGCAGCCTGCCTGCTCTTTACGTAGCAGAAGCACCAAGCTTCCTGCTACAGTTGAGTCAAAATGAGCTAGGTTACAAGATGAAGTGCATCTTAGTAGAAAGAGCACTGGACTAGTCAAGTAACCTGCTGGTTCCTCTTTGTAGCTCAGTCTCCCTAATTGTATTATGAAGAACATGATACTGGCGTACCTCGGACACACTTTGAGATCTGCATGAATTCTGACTATTAGTAGATAAACCACAGGGAGCTTTCAGTAAATCTGGATTATTCTTTAAATCATGAGTGGATGTGTTACAAAAAATATGGTCAAGTCCAAGGGTACACAACCTTTTTGTCTGGTGAGCTGGATGGGTGGTGCCAGGTCTTTCCACAGGCCAGATCCAGTTGGTAGGCTCAAACTGTTATGCAGGGCTGATGCATCAGAGGCCTGATCCAGCCACAGAGGGGTGCATAGCCTGACCCTGATGCATCAGCTGGAGAGGTGGGGGAGATGGATAGGGAGTGGCTTGACCCCAATCCAAATGCAGGGTGGGCTTGACCCTGATCCTGTTGCACAGCACTAGCCCAAGCAGGACTGGATCTGGCCACATGAAGTGTCCACCTCTCCTCCTCTGCCAAATTTTCTGACTCACGGAGATCCCCATAGGCCAAATGCCATGTCTTTGTGGACCAAAGGTTGAGCACCCCTGGTTTAGTCTTAACAATTTTATGTTCAGGGGAGTCCTTCAGCCAGCATTACACAGGATGTCAGGCTAGATGATCATAATGGTCGCTTTTGGCCATATTATCTATTAGTCCATATAGTTATGAAATCTGCATAATAGAAATTGAAACACAAAGAGGAATGCCAAGATTGTTGTGTTTACTAATTTTGGGTGCCCAGCTTGAGACTCGTTGTATTCAGAGTACTTACTATTTTCTACTGCATTTTACAGGCTTAGAGTGAAGCTCCAAGACCTCCCTCTTCTTCATAATTTAATGAAGGGGTTGAGGGCTAGTGATGATAATTCTCAGTTTAGTTGGGATCTTTGCGTTCTTAATTCTTTTGCACATTTGGTCTTGGCTATATCAAACTAGGCAACCAAAAAATGAGAAATGTCCTCTCCTCAGCCCCAGTCAGCCATGTAAAAGCTTAGCTTAAATACCTATTTCACTATCATATGGGAGTTGTGTGGCAGAAGCAAAAAAGACAGAACTGGGGGGAAGAATCAAAGCAGCTTAATATGCGCCTTGACATAGGTGTTGCCCTACCTAAATTTTGAGTGCTTGCCTCAGGAGGACAATTCAGAATCTCTACAGAGTATCTATACAGTCATTGAAGGACAATTTATAATTAGGAACCTACTGAAATTGTGATTTTGTGGAAATCCAGCATTGCCTACAAAACTCAGGCAATGCCTGTGAAATCTGTGGGGAAAAAAACTTGCCGAAAATAAGTGGCACTGGGGCCCAGGGAGAAGGGGTGAGGGGGGATGCCATCACAAAGAAGCATCTGAGATGGCTGCCACCCCTGCCCCTGCCTACTGACCAACTGAGAAACTGCCCATCATGTGGCCCCACCCCACCACCAATTGGTGGTGAGGGGCAGCACCACATGACAGATAGCCCTTGCAAGCAATTGGTGGTGAGGGTTGGGCTTGTACGACAGATAACCTTTGCAACCAATCAGCGGTGAGGGCCACCAAGGCCCTGAGGTGTGTTCGTTGGGGGACAGGTGGGTATCCCAGCAGAACTGGGGGGGCAAGAGGGCTCCAGGCCAAAAGAGAGCCCTACTTACCTCCCATAGAGCCAGAGGAGAGGCGTACGGCAAAACCATCGGTGAAAGTGATTATCCGCATGTGTATCCAGCTGCGGCCAAGCAGCGTGAGCGGGAGACACTGCCTGGGAGACATAAAAAGTGGCCCCGACGAGACAGAGGGGTGGCTGATGCGTGGAGGCAGGAGCGAAGAGCCCTCACTCAGAGGCAATCAACCACTGCGCCTGGCAGCATGGAAAGCTGAGGGCAGAGCTAGGAGAGGCTCTGATGCTGACAGCAGAGCCGGCAAGGAAGCCAGCTGCATCATCAGTAGCAAAGCTGACAAGGAAGCCGGCTGCAACATTAGCAGCAGAGCCGGCAGGGAAGCTGTTTGCAATGCCAGCAGCAGAGTCAGCTGGAGGACCAGCAGTGCTGGCAGCTGCAGAGGCAGCAGTGAAGGTGGGACTACGCTGACGGGGGAACCAGCAGCAGCACCCCCTGGAGGATCTGGAGAAGAGGTAATAGAGGGGTGGATTCAATAGGGCCTCGTCAGGCCACATCAACGGGCGGATGAAGACCTGAAGCAGGGCTGAACATGGGACCATCACGGCCCACTGCCACCCTGGGAAGGGCGGGGCTTCAATACCCCAGTGGGTGAGCCGCCTGGGCGGTAGAACCTGAGCCCAGGGCGAACCACGTGGCCCAGAGGCCAGATGAACCCTTGCGGGCCTCCTGGCCCCTTAGCTTAGGAACTTCGGTTAGCTCGGTGGTAAGACAGGCACATAACGTCACAAGGTGATTAGTTTAGAATGACAGGGAGCCTTACTGGAAGGACCAGACCAGATGTCCTCGCAGACCATATACTGGGCCCGAAGACCTTGGCACGCAGCAGGCGAGCCATGGGCAGGAGTTAGGTAAGAGCTGAAGATACCAAAAAGGGGCCCGAAGGTCGGCAACCCAAGGTGGTTAGTGGCCGGGGTGTAGGGGAGGTTGGACCCTGTAATTGCCCATCGGAAGGCACAATGACCCTGGAGGCTGCCCCAAGGGGGAACCCCTCACTGAGGTGACATCCCAAGTCATGGCAGGCAAGTTAAGGGGACCCCCTGACATCAGCAGGGGTAGCCTGTGGGGTCCACCAATGAGCCTAGGACAGATACATCGCTAGTCTGGGTGAAGGCTGCACGGGAGCGCCTAATTGAACGGAGGCAGGCACAGTGGGCCACCACGGTCATCCTATGAAAACAGCTGCCAGACCTGCAATCTCCCGACAAAATTGGCTGTCCACCTCCTTGAGTTGGGCAAAACCTTATTCCAATCTTTAGGAATGTTATCCAGTCCAGTCAGACTCTAGAGGCACCTGCATGCAATTCAGGTTTGCATTTCTGGGTGCACTACATAGAAAATCTGGCACTGTTTCTCTAGGACAGCATTCAGCTACTTTAGCCACAACTCCTTTGCTTTATTAACTGCACACCTTCAGTTCTTCCATCATATAAGGCCAGGGTGTTACAGAGAACCACCTCCTTTAACACATAACTCTTATTCATTC
The DNA here is from genome assembly GCA_030014935.1 of Caiman crocodilus. NCBI lineage: Eukaryota > Metazoa > Chordata > Crocodylia > Alligatoridae > Caiman > Caiman crocodilus. The sequence goes on from JAGPOW010000261.1 coordinate 16,709,652, forward strand.
CTTAATTATTATCCATATCACATACTCAATGAGTGGAGGGACAGACTCCATTTATTTTTTTCCTTTTTCTTCCAGAAAAAAAACACTTTGTTGGAGTGATTTTTAAAATCCCAGCAGAAAATCCAAACCATATTAAATATACATAATAAAGTTGGCACATCTAATAAAAAGAAAGTAGAGCCATACCAAACCCAATGAATGTCAAGACAAAACCAAAACAGACATAGAAAGCCCACAAGTAAATTAAGTACCAGAGTTGACTACTACTACCATACTCTGCAAACCATCCCACTGCTCTCAGTTAAAATCCTAAGGTAAAGTACTTCTCACAGGGAGTACAGGAGACTGAATGCAACCCTACACATTCACATATCTAAGTCATGTAGATATCTCAGTTAAAAGTTTATAGCGAGTGTCCAGACTAAAGAGAGAGAATCTTTTCACATGTTCAGAAACATAACTAGTGGCTTGAACTCTTCATTTATGGCCAAGGAGATAAAAGATTTAGTGAGAATAAGGGTTGCAAGGACATATAAAATGATGAAGAAAATAAACCATATGGGGGAGAGGGGGAGGGAAGTCGTCACACTGGGATGCAAAAAGAGCAATCTCTATTGATTTTGTAGAGAAACAGCCCATGTCAAGTAGCATAAAACCAGATTATCAGCTCAGAAGGCAGATAAATTTACAGCTTTCCAATTTGAGTTCACTTACTTCCAGATCATTAGAGCATCTACTAAAAATACAGAAAGGACCTGAAACTCAGCTTCTAAGCATTTGTGAAATGACATTGCTATGAAGCCTGCTAAAAATGAGTAAATGGCACATGACAGCACTTGGTTTCTCTATTTTCAAAGCTTGTGAATCTACTGAATAAATTCAAACTAAGAAATTATAATCAGGGTTGAGTACATCTGCAGATAAATCATTAGAGGGTGCTTTTTGCCTTATAAGATCTAGTGTTAGATTTTTTATTTATCATTTTTCCCTTAGCCCAAAGCACTGCTCCAAACTAGAACCTAGGAATTTCCTGATTTAGAAAGGCACTTTAATGCATCTAAATACAAGCGACTACATTCACTAGCTGAATCAAGGCCTATTCAAGATGGAATTTATTCCTTTTGTACGTAAATGATTTATAGGTTGTTTAGAAAGGAAACATTCATTTTCTTACGCTCCTCTTTTCTCTCCAAACATCATAGGCTTCATGTAATATTTGAGGAGTTGCTTAATCACTTTCTACCTCGGTTCCTGATTTGTAAAACTAGGATTCTATTTCCTTTCTCCCACGCTTTGTTTTCTATTTAGACTGAAAGCTCTTATTTCCCACTATGTATATATACAGTACCTAGCATGATAGGCCTCAGTCTTGGTTGGTTGCGTTCTGCAGGTGCTACAATACATATGAAAATGCCATAATGCCTATGAGTACAGGGAGCACACAACTGTAAAAGCATATCTAGGGAAAAAGGAACTTGAGAAAAAACACAATAGGAACAACAACAGAATCACTCAGCAGAAAAACTGAAAACAATATTAAGGATTTGTGCAAACAGCAAAACTAAGTTTATTGGCCTTAGCTCCAACAGAAATATTTGTGTGGATATAAGAATGAAGATACCAGCTGGACTACCAAAATATACAAGACTGATGGTATAATTAGAATAATTGCTAAAACATTAAATTTCCTAAAATTGTTTCCAAACTCTTTAATTAATTGAGTTGTTCAATTATTTCTTGTAGTCTGTTGTTTTCATTTCACTCTTAAGTGTTTTAGAAAACAACATATTAAGTGTTATGTTTGCCACTTTATAATCCTCCAAAGTCTCCCATAATATAGTGAACTTTAAAGAATGTCAGGTAAAGGTTCACTTATCTCCATGCCAATTTCCTTTAAAACTTGTGACTCAGCATGTCATCTGAAAGCAATTACTCTGTGTACTTTAAGTGCATTTAACTTTCATAACCAAGTCTTAGCTGCATTCTATATAGCTTGCTTGTATAAGAGCTATCACTGACCCGAAGGTGGTCATTACCCTGCTTGCTGCTCGGGGTACATGCATGTGCACACATGCACGCCTCTCTCCCCACACTCCTTTCCATACAAGCAAAAACTCTGCTTAAACTTGCTTTTTATCAACTATAAAAATGTTTTTAAACATTGTTATCAAGAGGTCCAATGTAAGGTGCAATTTGCCTTATATTTCTTACTTTTACTACTGATCTTCCAATGACAATTTTTAAATAGTTTTTGCTTCTTAATTTTTTCATATTGTTGTCACAGATTAAGGTTTTCAGATGTGACTCCAGTTTTCAAATGTGATTCTGGCTCATACATATGGGCCTCATTTTCGGATGCTGAAGGTCCACCCCTCCTGAATATCAAGCCATTAAACTTATCTCCAGCTGGACATTAGCCTTCCATCTCAAAAATGAGATCCAAAAATTATCAGTCTCTTACCTAACCTAAAGAATGCACTGCCTTCTGCTATCCTGCCCAATTCACTCTAGATCATTAATTTACCACTTTTTTCTGATTGGATCATTAGGAACCTCTTTCCAGTATGAAAATTAATTATTTATTTCTACTCTTGTTTTCAGGCTCTCATCCTATGTTTAGTTTCTTCACAAAAAAAAAAAAATGCTAGGCAAAAGAAAGGGGTAGGACTTGATTTGCTAAGTCTTACAAAGGCTTTATCTACTATCATTTCATGTTTTGTGCTGTGTCTAGCAACAGACTAGAAATCAATTCTACGGTGATACACAGACTTATTGAAAAAAACTTCCTTGTCCAGGAGCTTCAGCATTTAACTTGTTCACTTCCTGAATGGGAACACTGTAAAGGTTCTGCCCTGAAAACTTCATCGATTTCAGCAAAGTGTCATTCTGAGACATTTGTTTGCTAAGGGTCAGGTTCAGTCATTCTTACTCACGGTGAGTGATGGATTTTGGAAGGGTTACTTGTGGAGGAAGATATTACTCAGCATGACTAAAGGTGGCACAAGTTGACCCTAGGTATCTTTAAATGTTTGCAGGGAAATTCATTCATAACCTTCCAATAAAAAAAACAAGATGACATACAAGTGGTTAAATCTGGGACTCAGGAGAACAAGGTTTATTTTTCTCTTCTGAAATCTTGGGCAAATTACTTGTGCCCAGATCCATCAAGGTATTTTTAAGCTCCTAACTTCTACCAAAATCCATGGGAGGGAGGCACTGAAATATGTTTGTGGATTTGAGCCTTAGCCTCATTAGGCTTTTTGCCCAATTGGAGAATGGGGATAATTGTTTCCCTCCCCCTGATAGGGGATTTCTAAAGATAAATATGTTATAGAGTAGTGGTATTTAACCTTTTAGCTTGGTGGACCAGGTGAGTGGTGTGGGAGTGGCCCCTGGGCTAGATCAAGCCCTGTGCACCAGGATTAGACACTGGGATGATGAGATTGGGCTCCAGGAGCCGGCACTATCCCCTCCTGTCAGAATTGTGCCCTGGGGACCTGGAACCAGCCTCCACATGCCAGGATTAGATCTTGGGCTCTGGTGTTACCCTCTCCCAACCCTGTGCTCTGGTATCAGGTGCCCATTACACCACACAGGGCCAAGGGCTCACCATGGGTCTGAAAATGTGGCAGCAAGGAAATGGTGGCACCGCTCTCCTGTTGCCAAGTTTCTGGATCCATGCATAGCCCTGAGGACTGGATAACATGGCACTGCGGGCTGGATTTGGTCCATGGGCCGGAGAATATTAATGATCTGAAGTGAACCAGAAAAAAAAAAAGCAGAAGGTACTGAGTACTGTGAAGTATAAGGGCTCTTAGTGGATATTAGACATAGGTACAGTGAGAAACAACCTAAGGAAAGACATACCAGCTCCAGTATCCAAAAGTTTCTCTCTACATTATTTTTATGTGTTGTTTCATTGGTCCAGCAAACTAATTATAATAAATCAGTATGACTCCAGAATAATCTGACTCCTAACAGCATTACTGTTGTAGAAGGCAGAAAGATCACCAAGAAGGGAATGTCAGCGTCACAAGGATTATCAAAAGGAATAAGCATTGTTTATTTTTGAAACAGAATCCAAGATTTTATGTCAAAATATTACTGTCAGTAAGTTCCACACATTTGATTTATCACCATTTCGTGCTGCTCCCATATAAACTTCCTTTTCCAGCAGGCATGTAGTCAAAATGACATTTAGTCTTCCAACAGCTTGCTAGTGGAAGCTATTTATAGTAAATATTTACTGATAGTTGAACAGAAAAATAAAATTGTATACATGACAATAATTTGGAAGCTACTGATCTAATTCAGTTGGATCAACATTTTAGTACAGGAGCTACAATAAAAGACAGAACTATGTTATGACTCACGTTTCCTTTATTTTTAGAATGTCTTACGCTGCATTGCTGACTGAGACTTGTGAATCTACACTGAAGTTACTTCCTAGAATCTCACAGAGACGTGATGCTTAGCGAGAGATTTTTGTAACTCATATAAGCTTACTGCTGAAGTTAACTATCACATTGGCTATGAAAAAGTTCCCTTTCTATGAACTCTCTTATTTATGAAAGCTGATTTTGTAGTTTGATCAGCTTATTTTCAGGTTGTAAATTTTAAGTCATTATGAAAACATCAGAAATATAGATACTGGGCAGAATCTGGAAGCCTCAAAATTTCACCTTTTTCTAGAAAGAAATGTATAATATGTATACACATCTTATGTATATTTTATTCATAAGCTTAATGGCATACAATGGGATTTACCTTTCTGGGTGCCAAATTAACCAGAACTATGAATTAAATAGGATCCACTCTTTCACAGTAGCAAATTAAGATCATATCTAGAATGCAGCATAATCACGCTGGGCAACAGAACCCTCAGTCATGATGTGCTGCTCCAGGCATGCTGCTGTGCAGCTGAGCTCATGTGGTATCAAGGGTGAGTTAACTGGTACTACTCAGGGACAGTGTCCATGAGTATGCCCTCTGCACCATGCATGAATCACAGAGGATGAGGACTGGAAGGGATCTCCAGATGTCATCTAGTCCAACCTCCTGCTTGAGACAGAATCATCCCTAGCCAAACCACAATCTAAACTCTACAAAAGAGTACCATCAACCCCAACACAACACAGAACAAACACCCTTACCTGCCACAGCTAAAGTAGGTGAAACACAGCAGCCAACTTCTTGCTTCTATGAAACATTGTCAATACATGCACCATACCTCATGTTACAAAGGAAAACAAAAATCCTCTGTACCAATCTGACCATGAGGTAATTTTTTTCCTGATCACAAATATGGCAATTGAGTATGGAGGAGCAATGGAGCAGCAAGACCCTCTAGCCAGGAACCTCTGGCTTTGGAGGAGCATTGGCACACCCCAGTCAAAGTCCCCCATTTGGGCTGTAGCCAACACTCAATGCCTCTAAGAAAGACTTAAAAACACCCTGACATTTGTAGCAGAAAAGGCACCAACAAAACCCAGAAGGATGGGAAATACCCAGAGCAGAACACAGGCAAAACTATTCCTAGATCATCAACAACCCGTGGCTGTTCAACCTCTTTTTGAACACCTTGCGATGGAGAGTTTCTATACAGTCTTCCACTGCCTCATTGTTCTAAATGTGAAGAAATTTTTCTGGTTATCCAATCTAAATTTCCTTTGCTGAAACTTCAAACTATTGGTCCACATCTTCCTCTCTACAACAAGAGAAAAAAAGAAGCCTTCCCTCTTTATGGCAGGCTTTCAAGTACTTAAAGACTGTTATCATGTCCCCTGTTAAGTGACTGTTCTGCAAGCTGAACATGCCTAGCTCCCCAGCCTCTCCTCATATGACTTGCCTTCCAAGCTTTCAATCATCTTCGTTGCCTACCCCTGGACCCTCTCTAACTTTTCCGTGTCCTTTTTAAAAGGTGGAGCCCAGAACTACACACAGTACTCCAGATGAGACCTAACCAGTACCAAGTAAGGAGGCAGTATCACCTTCCTCGTTTTGCACCTAATGTTTCTATTGATGCATTTCAAAACCATATTCACCTTTTGTGAGGCTGCATCACGCTGCAGATTCATATGAAGTCTGGGATCTACCAAGACTGCAAAGTCCTCCTTTTCCATAGTGCTGCCATCCAGCCAGGTGTCACCAATTTTATATTTGTATTTTTGATTATTTCTCCTCAGGCGTAGCATCTTGCATTTGTCTGCACTGAACTTCATCGTGTTAGAGCTAGTCCAACTTTCCACTCTGTTGAGATCCTTCTGAATTCCACTCACATCCTCTGAGATGTTCCCAGTTTTTCCCAGTTTCACGTATTCTGCAAAATTAGTTAAGATGCTTTCTATGTCAGCATCCAAACTGTCAATAAACACGTTAAACAGCACCAGGTACAAGACAGACCCTTGTGGGACTCTATGCAAAACTCCTGCATTCTGACATGGACCCATTAATAATTAACCTTTGTTTCCATGGATCCAGTTATCTATCCACCTTGTAGTAATTTTATCTAACCCACATCTATCAAATTTATAAGAAGCTTTTGTGGGACGTTGTTAAAAGCCTTTCTGAAGTCCAGATACGCTATATCCACAGCATTCCTTTCTTCCACCCAGATAGTTACTTTGTCAAAAAAGGATATCAAGTCTGTTTGACACAATTTGCATTTCATAAATCCATGCTGGCTGCCTGTGACCAGCCTTTCCTCCTCCAGATGCTTGCAAATAGTTTTCCATAGGCTATAGCTCCAGTAACTTCCTAGGTATTGAGGAGAGGCTAACTGGTCTATAGTTTTCTGGGTCCTCCTTTTTGCTTTTTTTGAAGACAGAGCATTACATTGGCTCTTTTTCAGTCTTCTGGTACCTGGCTCATCCCACAACTTCATGACAATCCCTGCCAAGGGCTCTGAGATATCCTCTACCAGCACCTTCAGTACCCTGGAATGAAATTCATCCAGCCCTGCTGACCTGAATTCATTCAAACTCAACAAAACCTCTCTGTCTCTTTTGTCATCTTCTACCTCAGCTTGCCCTCTTCCTTATCCAGATAATCCTTATTCGGTGTTTGGCTGCAGTTTAATTTTTTAGTGAAGACTGAGACAAAGTAGGTGTTGAGTAGCTCTGTCTTCTTCACATCTTTAGTTAGGAGTTCCCCCTGACTTGCTAAGAGAGGACCCACAGCTTCCGGTGGTTGTTCTCATCTGGCCAGCATACTTACATAACCTCTTCTTGCTGTCCTAAACCTTCTTTCCCAGATGCAGGTTGTTCTTTATCTTTGCCTTACTGATTTAATCCCTCCAGGCTCTTGCTGTTTCCTGGTACGTTTCCTTGGTGACCTGCCCATTCTTCCATTGCCTGTGTGCTTTCCTTTTGCATTTGAGGCATTTTAAAAGCTCCTTGTGTAGCCACATTGGTTTCTTGCCATTCTTCTTTGCTTCCATTGTCTTGGGACAGTTTATAGTTGAGCTTCCAATACTGTGCCCTTTAGAAGTTCCTAGACCTCCTGGGTGCCCTTATCCTTCAATCCTCTCTCCCAGGAGAGAGGGTACTCCTGGGAAGGGATGGCATCCACCTTACAAGGAAAGGTAAGTCCATGTTCATGGCCATTCTGGCCAATCTTCTGGACAGGGCTTTAAACTAATATTGCGTGGGGGACAGGGATACACAAATTCAAACATGTCCAGGGACCAACATACAAGTAAGCCCTGTAGATAGGGGCACTGGGAAAGCCACTTTTGCAGGGGCTGAGGGAATAGTTTGCCATCAGCAGGACAGGAACACGGGGGCCTCAGTAGGAGGACTCAGGTGCCTATATACTAGTGGGTTTTATGATCTAGTAGGGATTATGGAGACCTGGTGGAACTCCATACATGACTGGAGCGTATCTATAGAGGGCTACACTCTGCACAGAAGTGGTTGGGTAGGGAAGAAAGGTGGAGGCGTTGCTCTCTATGTGAAAGAGTAGTATACTTCCTTGGAGGCCAACACCAACTCCAAAAATGGACAGCTTGAAACCCTCTGGGTCAAGCTGCAGGGTGCGGTGGGGGGCACAGTGAGAGAGACCTAACTGTAGGTGTATACTACAGACCAGGGAGAGGAATTCGATCTGGAGTTCACCCAAGAATCGACTGAGGTCACGCATGCACGACATGGTCATCATGGGCGATTTTAATTATCCAGACATCTCCTGGGAGGAACACTCGGCCAAGCTGGATCGATCGCAATCCTTCCTGAGGAGCTCTTTCTGACTCAGGAGGTGCATGGGCCAACCAGAGGTGACGCTCTGCTAGACTTGGTCCTGGCCAAAGGAGACAACCTCGAGACCAACTTAAATATAGAGGAAGTCTAGGCAACAGTGACGATGAAACAATCATGTTCACTGTCCAATGTAAGGCAGACAAATCGGATCGCAGGACTGAAGTTTTAGACTTCAAAAATGCAGATTTCAACAAGCTTAGGTCACTAATAGGGCAAATGCTACAGGACCAGGGACCAAAGGTGAAAGATGTGCACAAGGAGCAGTTGTTCTTTAAGGACATGATACTTGAAGCACAAAGGAAGTCCATTTCCATGTGAAGAAAAGGTAACAGGTGGTCTGGGAAGCCCTCTTGGCTAAACAGGGAAATCACAGTCCTCTTAAGAAAGAGGTGTATAAACAATGGAAGCTCTGGGTGGGCCCCAAGAAAGACTATTCCACGATGGCTCACATTGGCAGGGAACAGATAAGACAGGCTACAGTGGTGACCAAACTTAGATTAGCAGTGGGAATCAAGAACAACAAGGTGGTCTTCTTTAGGTACATAGGGAACAGGAGGAAAAAAATGGGAATGTGGAGCTACTGCTCAACAACTCAGGAGAGCTGGTTAGCGGTACCCAGGAGAAAGCTGAACACCTGAATGACTACTTTGCCTTTGTCTTTCACCAGACCAAGGGAAAAACCATGTCAGTTAAAGAAGAGAATGAGCACAGTAGGAATAATTGCCTTCCTACTATTGCCGTAGAATTGGTATATGACCAATTGAAAAAAAAAGAGACATATACAAGTCAGTGAGACCAGATGATCTTCATCCGGGAGTGTCAAAGGAGATGGTCAAAGTCATTCCGGAACCCCTGGTGAAACTCTTCCACAACTCATGGTGTTTTGGAGAAGTTCCTGAGGCCTGGATGAGAGACAATGTTGTGCCCATCCACAAGAAGGGCAGAAGGGAGGACCTGGGTAACTATAGGCCAATAAGCTTCACTTCCATCCTAGGGAAAATCCTAGAAAAGTTCATCAAGGAGTCTATTTGCAATAAGCTTGCAGAAGGTAAGATTCTGGATGACAGCCAGCATGGCTTCATCATGGGCAGGTCTTGCCTTACCAACCTCATCTCCTATAACCAGGTAACTCACCACATGGACATGAGAGAGAAGGTTGATATTGTATACCTTGACTTTCAAAAGGCCTTTGATCTAGTATCCCACAATGTCCTCATGAGAAATTTGAAGGATTGTAGGCTTAACTCCAAGACAGTCAGGTGAGTGAGAAACTGGCTGCAGGATAGGACCCAAAGAGTCTTAGTGAACAGATCTGTCTCATCCTGGCAAGAAGTGTGCAGGGGTGTCCCACAGGGATCAGTGCTTGGGTCCAATACTTTTCAAAATCTTTATTAATGATTTGAATGTGGGGATGAAGAGCTCACTGCCCAAGTCTGCGGATGACACCAAGTTATGAGGAAGTGTGGTAATGCTTGAAGATAGCTCCAACAACTTGTGGCTGTTATTCCTTGTTATCCCGGGGGGCACTAGGGGAAACAAGGTCTCCCCCAACCCCTTCTGGTCCCCCCTAGTGAGTTTATAGATAGTCACAAGGTCCCCCCCTCAGCCTTCTCTTGTGAAAGTTGAACAGGTTCAGGTCCCATAGCCTCTCATTGTAGGGTCTGCCCTGCTGTCCCTGGATCATGCGGGTGGCCCTCCTCTAGAGCCTCTCAATGTTGTCCCCTCTTGAAGTGGGGTGCCCAGAACTGGACACAGAACTCCAGCTGCGGCCTGACCAGTGTCATGTAGAGGGAGAGGATCACCTCCTTGGACCTACTTGAGATGCACCTGTGGATGCACGATCAGGTACGGTTAGCCCTGCCAACCATGACCTCGTATTGTTGGCCCATGTTCATCTTGGAGTCAATGATGACTCCAAGATCCCTTTCTGCCTCCGTGCTCTCAAGAAGGAAGTTTCCCATCTTACAAGTGTGCTGCTGGTTACTACTGCCCAAGTGCAGCACTCTGCACTTGTCAGTATTGAAACGCATCCTGTTTTTGTTAGCCCACCCCTGCAACCTATCCA
>JAGPOW010000261.1:16720071-16769372 GCA_030014935.1 Caiman crocodilus
GCTGCTGGTTACTACTGCCCAAGTGCAGCACTCTGCACTTGTCAGTATTGAAACGCATCCTGTTTTTGTTAGCCCACCCCTGCAACCTATCCAGGTCTTGCTGCAGTCTTTCCCTCTCTACTAGCGTGTCCACCTCTCCCCATATTTTGGTATCATCAGCAAATTTGAATAGGTTGCTTTTCACACCGTTGTCCAAATCACTGATAAAGAAATTGAACAGCGCAGACCCAAGGACCGAGCCGTGGGGGACCCGCTGCCCACTTCCCTCCAGGTCGATTATGACCCATCCACTGCCACCCTCTAAGTACAACCCTTCAGCCAATTTGCAATCCATCTGACCATGTAGGCATTGATGCCACAGTTGCCTAGTTTTTTGATGAGGATGGAGTGGTCGACAGTGTCAAAGGCCTTGCTGAAGTCCAGAAAGACTACATCCATGGTGACACCTGCATCCAATGCTTTTGTGACCTGATCGTAAAAGGCAATCAGGTTGGTCTGACATGACCTGACCCTAATGAAACCATGCTCATTGCCCTTAAGCATCATCCCCAATGCCAGCCCATCACAGATGTGCTCCTTGATGATCTTCTCAAAGCGTTTCCCCACGATTGAGGTAAGACTGACGGGCCTATAGTTGCCCGGGTCCCCTCTCCTCCCTTTTTTTAAAGATGGGGACCATGCTGGCTATCTTTCAATCATCTGGCACCTGGCCCAAGCACCACGAGTACTCGTAAAGCCGTGCCAAGGGCCCTGCAATAACCCCTGCTGGCTCCCTCAACACCCTGAGGTGGAGAGCATCCGGACCTGCACTCTAACCCAGACCTCCTCAAACTTAGGCCTGGAGGCGTTCCCCTTAAGTCCCTCTTGAATCACGGTGGGGGAGTCCTGGTCCATGCACAAGAAAATGGAGGTGAAGAATTTGTTAAAGAGGTCTGCCTTCTCCTCTGGCGCAATCACCAGATTGTCCAGCGTATCTGTAAGTTGGGCAGATCGAAACCTGATGAAGTTCAACATTGAGAAATATAAAGTGCTTCACCTTGGGACGAGCAACCCCCAACACACCTAAAGGCTTGGCGCACCAAACTGACTAGCGCCATGGATGAAAGGGACCCAGGGTTAATAATAGACCACTATATAAATATGAGCCATCAGTACGATGCTGTAGCCAGTAGGGCAAATAATACTCTCGCATGCATCAGTCAATGCAAAACCAAGAAGGTGATTCTTCCATTCTACTTGGCACTGGTGAGACCCTAGCTGGAGTGCTGAGTCCAGTTCTGGGCACCGCACTTTACCAAGGACGTGGACAAGCTTTAAATAATCCAAAGAAAAGCCACCTGTATGATCAGATTCTTAAAAGGCAAGCCTTATGAGGAAAGGCTGAGGGATCTGGGACTCCTCAGCCTGAGGAAAAGAAGGCTAAAAGGGGACCTGGTAGCAAATTACCATTACGTTGAGGGAGTTTATCAGGGGCTCAGTGAGCAACTTTTCACTAGGGCACTTGAGGGCAAAACCAGGAGTAATTGCCACAAACATATGACAGATCGATTCAGGCTCAACATCACAAAAAACTTTTTCCAAGTCAGGCTGTCCAGACTGTGGAATAAGCTCCCTCCAGAGGTGGTGCAGTCACCTACCCTGGAAATCTTCAAGAAGAGGCTAAACAGTCACCCTGCTGGGGTCATCTGACCCCCAGTTATCTTTTCTGCTTGGTGCAGGGGCTGGACCCGATGATCTTCCGAGGTCCAGTCCAACCTTACAATCTATGAATCTATCCTCTCTTGGCAGCATGCCTATTAACAACCTTAATCATCCTTGCGTTGGATGAAATCCTCCTTTTGAAATCTAATATCCTAATTTTGCTGACCTTTTCCAGGTCAGGAGGCAGTATGTACAAAGCTGCATAATGTGTCTTAGGGAGGAAGCCACTGCCCTGTGCTATAAATCTGTGGTTAAGACCTAGCCTAAGAGTGCTGCCTCGTGGCAATGCAATCCTTCATTTTATCATGTACTTTTAGCACTCTAACTTGTTTTCCTTATATAATTGTCAGTTTAACAAATTTCATATTAATTGTCTCAGGTCAGTAAAGTTGTGATAAACCAAATGATTTAAGATATCATAGGAGGATTCTCAAATAGCAGTTGGAGCATGAATGCACACACCTCTCAAAATGAAGTTAAAGACGATCAAGTGTTAAGAACATGGTGATGGGCGCCAGAACAAAAGCCAAAATGAGGTAGAAATACAACTGGCTAATGTCAAGTTCCTCAAAGGTTTTTATAAATCAACAATGCAATTTTATGATGTGGAAGATTACCTGTAAACAACTAATGTAAAGCATCAACGTAGGAATATTATGTTCATAAGTCTGCCCAAACAGGTGAACAGTTTACCAGCAATGGAAAAGCCAACTTACTCTGAGTGCTACCAGCAATGGTAGCACTCAGAGTAAGTTAAAACAATCAAGTCTGTTTCATGGGAAGATATGCTGATATGATCACAAGTAAAATAAAAGCACAGACTATCCAAACTGAGCAGCTAGAAAATGGGTCATATTACATCCAGCTCAGGGAGGAGAGGGGAGGGGTGGAGGTTTCTTGAGAAAGGGAAGGTTGTAAAAGATACTGAAATTCTTAATTTGGTTCCATTACTTGTGAACAATGCTCTGAATAAACAACAAGACAAAGGTGGAAGAAACCTCCTTGTACCAATGACCTTTACTCAGCAGTAAAATTTAAATTTTCCCAGGGCTGAGAAAAGGTAGCTCCAACACAGGCAGTTGATATTATCATCTAATCATTTCTTCATTGCAGATGCTGAACTTTCAGGTTTTCCTAAGCAGAGAGAGACACGTGTATTTCACCAGCATACTGATGAGGCTCTTTTCTGCATTCAAAGTGGTATCTCCAAATGTGGAAGACTGTGTATGGCACTTCAAAATGCTTGAAAATAACATAGCTATCTGTCAGCACTTATTGAAGCCTTTCTCAGAGATACGGGAAAGAACAGTTCTTGATCCAGCAACAGTGTCTTTTATTCACCCAAGAAATAATCCATGGTCAAAAGCTTTTTATATGTCCAGCACGACTACTATAGACAGTTGACCTAGATCTAAAAGTAACAGGATTTTACTTGTAACCCTAATGTATGTGGGAGTAAAACCAAAGGAAAAACAGCCTTAGGCTGAAAGCTTTCAAAATGTCACTGTGTCCAAGGAACCGAATAACTAAAATGCACTCTGTCCTCTACTTCAGAAAGGGAAGTTTATAGACAATGAATGAAATCCTGACTTCACAGAAATGCTCCACTGAGTTCAATGGCACTAGGATTTTACCTTTGCTAGTTAACTGTTAGGTGCAGTAGGATCGAATATACTGGGTGATACTTGACACCAGCAGTAACAGCAGACCAGGACAAAGCAACTTTCGAGTTCTTTGGCATTCCTTTCCAGCCCAGCCACAGAAAGGTATAGCAGTTCCCTGGATATGAGAGTTGCACTTAATGCAAAAGAGCAGAATAGGAGTCTTTCCACTTCCACTGTTGTTTGGAAGGGAGATTCCCCAAAATGGTTGTTCTACTTTTCCAAACTTTGAACTTTCCAGATTTCCTGAACCAACACTGACAGACAGAATCTAGTTTCACAGTTTTTCCCTTCAGAAACATTTTTTCAGCCAGGAAAGAACCTGTCATCAGGTGTACCCATGGCATCCTTGGCGTATCCTCAGATCCCATTTTCACACAGGCTCTGTGATTCCATCTGAAGAAGGCAGCAGGCTTTGAAGAAAAGCAGTACTGAAATTAGCGGTAAGCAGCCCTGAAAAGAGGGTGCTGTCCCTTTAAAATCAAGTGTATAGTCCCACCTGCCCCTTAGTGCTCTGGAGGCTCAGGGACCTTCTGTAGGTCACAGCATAGAGAGGTAAATAGTAGGCCTGAGAGTCTAAAACATGATTACGTAAAAGGGTTTCAACAACCCATAAGAGTGGCCCAACGTTTACGTACGCTCATAACATCATTTCACCTACTAAGCTCCATGTTTTACAGTACAGTAAAATTACTTCCTCAATTAGTAAACAAATGGGCATTCATCTTTGCTGCTTGCATCAAGAATCTGTTTATGCTATGAATTCATTTAGTTAACATGAGACCAAAGGATTCATTAATAAGGGTGGAGAACACTAACAGAAAAAAGTTGAATGCTCTACTACCGTGTCAACAGCTGGACTTCAGCACAGGTTTATTTTGATTACAGAAAAATGTTGTTTCACAGAGCAATGTTTTAAGATCTAAAACATTTTCACCTCTTCTATGCAACTGGAAAGGAATAAAGAAATTTTAGTTGTTATCATCCTTGTTTGTTTGTATCCTAGTAGTACTCACAATATTCAAGAAACTTTGCTGGGTTTGAACATAGTCCCTGTCAAGAGAGCTTATAAGTAAAGCTGTACTGAAAAAAAAATCCAGCTTACAGAAAATTAATCTAAGTCTTATTGTTTCAACTAATGGGCTTATTCACAACTTAATAAAATGAGACTAATGTGTATAGTACACTGCAAGGATGGTAAAGCCATAACTAATCCTACATACATGCAAAAAGAAGACTATTTCTGATGAACAAACACTGCAAATAGTCTCTCTCACACTTCATATTCCACCAAGTATTTCAACTGTAAGCTGAGTGGAGCAGGGACCTGTCATTTTTAATTAGTCTACAAAACTCTGTGTACATGTATGATAACTCAAATACCCACTTAAGAATCTCTTTTCCTTATTTTACTATTTCTAATGAGTGGTTTCAACCCTATTTACCCCATGTTTTCAGTGAAAAAGGCAGAAATGAAAAAGTAAGAAATCTTCAATTTCAGGGACATTACACTGACAACTTTGACTCAATTTCACTTGTTCAGTATGTCTATTCCTATTTTACACTAGTATAAATGATAGACTCATAAGGCCATGGTCTCATAAGACACATTCAGCAACCTCCTTTCTATTAAGGTCGTATGAACTATCCAATACCTAATATAGCTTTCAGAGATGCTGCCCTTGTCCTACAGTTTTTAATCAAAGCTAAGTCCTTTCACAATTGTTAACACCTGTAAATATTTGTTAAACCAATAGGTTGTCTAATAAGATATCTGCCTGGGGACTACAGTGTAACCAGTCACTGGAGAGCTGTGTGTTTGATGAACTGGGGATATTTTCTTCTTGGAAGGACGAGACAAAAACACCAAAGCCTCTAAAATACAATGCAATACAGATTAAAAAACAAAAACAAACCCTTCGGCTTCCCCATACTCATTGAAACATTTGAAAAATTAACCCTTGAAGATTAAAAAAAAAAAAGAGAGACAGAGATCTCTTTTATGTTCCATTTGCTCAAATTCTTTCAAGAGGCACTTCTGACTTAGCCGCCAGCTGAAAGAAAAACACTCTGTACTTTGTTACAATACTCTGGATATGTAGCATTAAAAGAAACAGAAACCCAAAATGCACACACACATTTCAGTAAATTTGGTCCTAAGTGTAATGCTGCCTGCAAAAAAAATGCTGCGTTCTATTCCTAACGCCTGGACTATAAGTCTGTTGACCCTTTTCATATATTAGTTACCTCAATTTTTGGAACAGAAAAGTAACTAAAATAATCAAACCACAATCTGTCCGTGGCAAAGATATTTTCTTCTGATGTTGCAAAGAGGATAAAATAGTATATACCAAATATAGGGTAGAGACAGCCCTTTGATGTGCAGGTAAACCCATTATTGCTTATCTTGTGAAATCAGCTCCCAACATAATTTAACCTCCAGACTGATTTAGACTCAGCATATTAGACACTGTTCTAATTTATGGAAGGACAGGCCTCCCACTCCTTATCCACTAAGCATACTCCAACTTCAGAACCATTCTTTCCTAAGGAATTTCTGCATTCATTGAGTCGCTGATACTCTTTCTGTGCAGAATTATTGTACCAGTTATTTGAGTTAGGTCCCAGATATGTGCACTTTCCAAAAAGGGCTGCATGTCCTCAATTTCCCTATGCATACCTGTCACTCTCAGTACTGTCGGGCAAACAAATACTTGCCATGTGCAGATACATTTTTAAAAAACAACTCATCTGCAAGTCCATTCCACTCTGGCAGGAACAATTTTGGAGGGAAATATTTTGATGAAGGCAGAATTCTGTACCAAAGGGCTGAGCCATAGCTGAGATGACAGTAAAATATATACTGAAGTATGCTGCTTTATTTTAACTACATTCTCCTCCCCAAAATAATGAAATTCTGAACAGTGTCTGATATTAATCTTATAATGCACTTTGCTGTGGAAAATATACATTGATTTTTTAAAAACAAATATTAAAATACAGCTATTATTTTGCAAAAGTTTTGATAGAAATATATGCTTTGCAGAACACAACATCAATATAGTAACAGGTGCACAAACACCACTTTGCAAAACCCATATAATAAGATAGGGCTGCCTTCAAGGTCCTGCAATGAAAGGCCCCATTCCCTTTAAAGCACATGGCTTTAAAGAACGGACCACTCACATACAGGACTGTGGTCTAAGATACCCATATACCACAAGAATTGCCACAGTACAGAAGGAAAACCCCCATGAACTGCATACTACTAGTTATGACATATCACCCTTCCTCTCCTATTTTCTACACGGAAAATCCTCAAACAATTGCAACCCATACTAGAAGAAGATCCAATTCTTAAAAATATCTTCCCAAAACCACCCATCCTAGCCTTTAAACAAGCACTGAACCTCGCTAACCTCATCACCAGAAGCAAACTTCCTACAGCCCAAAACACACCAAATGGACCCAGACCATGTCAGAACAAAACATGCAAAACCTGCCAACATATCTCCACCACCCTCACAATTACCACACCCCACAGCAAACTATCAGCATTCCTGGATCTTACAGCTGCACTTCCAGAAATGTTATATATTTTGTCCAATGCACCCAATACCTGGATTGAAAATATGTAGGAGAGACCAAACAACAACTGTGCACCAGAATGAATGCACCCTGAAAATCTATCAAAGACAAGAATACCCAATTGCCTGTGGGGGCACATTTCTCACAACATAGCCACACTCTCCAATCTCTCAGTTTTAATCCCCAAAGAAAATTTACAAAACCTACAAACTTCACTTCATCAGTCTCCAGGATAATAAAAATCATGGACTAAAAAAAGACACTGGATTTATGACACATTATAGACATCGGAGTCCCCAGGTAACCTCTCTACTATTTACTAGCTACATTCATTCCTCTCCTCCCCCCACCCTCCAGATTATCTCTCACCCACTGACTCCTCAATTTACATCTTCACAGACTGCCTTTCTTGCATGCAGACCAGCCTCTGGCATCTTTACTTTTCACTGGATCAAGGTCCCGTTCTGTCAAGAACCACGTGGAAGCTAAAATGTAGCAGCCTCTCCACGATAAAAGAAATCATGCGCAGGTGTCTTCCATGAAAATGGCTTTAGCACATTTTTCAAGCCCCTTCAGCAATGAGCTACTGACAAGGCAGAATTGAGAAGCCAGGAAGCTCCTAGTCATGAACTGGCATGAAGCCAGCAGTTACAAGAAGGTTATCTAAAACTCGGACAAGGCAGGAGTGCAATTTGGCAGCTGTATGTATGACTCGGCAGCCCTTTTTAGGATCTGCTCTGCTCACCCCACATGGGAAAAGGGCTAGAAAAGGTGCCCTAAATATAGTCTGCATACCCACCCTTTTCCTGACTGGGTAACCATGTCCAATGGGATCACCTTTACTGTGGTCGAACTCAAAGACACACTATCATTTTTGGGAACATTAAGGCCCTCCTGGACCATCCTAATAGAGAGTGCCAAGCCACCGTCATGGCTCAAGAACTCAAGCAACACAACACTGAGATCGCTGCACTGAGTAAGATCTGGCAAGTGGGAGATGGTCAGCTCAAAGAACAAGGAGGCGGCTATACCCTCTTCTGGAAGGGAAAACAGGAAGGAGAACACCAAATGTATGGAGTTGGCTTTGCCATTGAGAATGAATTCATAAACCAACTCGACGAGATCCCTATAGGACTCAATGACCACCTCACGGCTCTCCATCAAAAACTGACAGGGAGCCAATACACCACTATCATCAGCACATATGCCTCAATTTTGATACTGCCAATGAAACCAAGGAGAAATTCTATGCCAACCCTGACCAAATCCTCTGATATTCCAGAGGGAGACAGACTTACTAGGCTTCGTGATTTCAACACCAGTGAGAAGTAACTTGAATCCCTCGAATGCAACCATTGGCAAGGAAGGAGTGGGACAAGTCAACTCCAATGGCATCCTCCTCTTGACCAAATACATTGAACATGGTCTCACCATCACCAACAACATCACCATCAGGAACATCAACACCACCAGAAAAACAGGTACAAGACACTGTGGCAACACCTGCAAGCTAAGCATTGGTGCTTGACTGACTATGCCATTGTTCATGCCCAGGATCGCAAAGATGTCTGCATCACTCAAGCTATGCTAGGAGCTACTGATTGCTGAACTGATCCCCAACTCTTTCACTCAGCTATGGTTCCCAAATGACAGCTGCAGCAGAACCAATGCTGATGGAAGGTCAACATTGAAGGACTCACTGTCAGTGGTCTCTTGAAGTCAAGGATGACATCTTTTAGGTTTGATGGGTCCTCAGATGACTGAGGAGCTTGATTCTGGATGCACATGTTCTTCAGCAATGGGGGCATGTTGTTGTGCAGGGGAGTGAGATTCACAGCCTTGGCTTGGTTGTCTTCTCCTTCCTCCATCACTGTCATTCCACATTGGTATAAGTCGTTGGGCCTCGAAGTGGCGTGCACCTTGGTGGACCAGCTGGCGTCATGCCAAACAGTTAGCAGTTTGCTCCTCCCAGCTGTTGGTTCCAATGCCTCTGTAGCTGACAGCAGCGATGTCAATGTTGTCCCTTGCTAGCTCCTGAGCCACGATGGCAGTTCGTCTTTCTGGGCAATCATTCTTTGGGTTGAATATTCTCACATTCCAAGTTCCAAAGTTTAGCTTTTTCTTATTTTTAACCACAGGAATGGTGTTCCCACTGGGTTCAGTTTCCCAGCCAGGAGGGCTAGGACAGCTTATTTGGGGGGCACCTTTTCTACCCCCCTCCTCATCAGGGGGAGCAGAGCCCTAAAAAGGGCTGCTCCGTCGTGGATGCAGCTGCTGAAGGACATCCCGTCCTGACGCAGGTGCCCAACGACCATTGTGCATTCCCTACCTATGCACAGATTCTTGGCTGGGGGCCTTCAGGTATCACAGCCCTGCCCCCGTTGCCAATCTTCAATCACCACATGGCTTTTGGACCTGACAGAAGCCTGTGCATGTCTAGCATGGGGACTCCGGTGCTCAGCTGGGTCCACAGGGTCTTGAAGGATGGTGTCCGGGTTTAGTGGCATGGCAAACGACAATGAATGGGGCCACTTCTCTCTTGCAGCTTTCTTCTGCCTTCACAGGGCCACAGCCTTCCTCCACCTGCTCCGCTGTTGAGGACTTTGTGGATCGTTTGTTGTCTGGAACCGTCCTCTCAACCTTACTGCCATGGGTAGCCCTACCAGAAGCGTGAGCTACAGACAGCATCGCTCTCAGGGTCATTGGGACATGAAAGCCTCTCCACCACAACAAGGTGACGATCCTCGGAGAGGCAAAGGACTCAAGGACTAAATCAAATGACAATTCTTCCACCAGTGCCTCAATGAAAAACTGGTGAATTCTAATCAGCAACAATAGGAGAATATTAGCAGCACTTGGGGTGCCTTTAAGTACACTGTCATCAGCATCTGCAGTTAGGTTCTCTACCAGGAAACATTAAGACTGGTTTGATAAGAATGACCACGAGATCCAAGAGTTGATCAACCGCAAGAGTAAGGTCTTTTGTGCTTGGCAAAATGACATCAACTCCAAGCAAAAGAAATCGAAACACCAACAAGCCAAGGCAGAGGTGCAAAGGAGGACCCACAATATGAAGAACAGATGGTGCGAAGACAAGGTGAAGGAAATTCAACATCTCGCTGACATCCACAACGTGTGTGGTTTTTTTAGTGCCACCAAAACTATTCATAGTCTGAGCACTCAGGGACCAACCCCCTTTAGACCTAGGGATGGAAGAGACCTACCTAATCAATAAAAAGGGAGTCATCAATGCCTGCAGGAAGAAGCATTTTTAAGACCTTCTCAATCAAGACCGTTTTGATAACTATTCTCAATTCCATCCTCCACCACGCAGTCAGAGACAATCTCAGAATGCCCCCCAACCCTTGATGAGGTGAAGAAAGCCATCAAGCAGATGAAGAATGACAAAGCACATGGAATCCCTGCTGAAATCTTCAGGCAGGGGGGAGAGGAGCTTATATCACAGCTCCACGCTCTCATCTTAAGGATCTGGAATGATGAGGAAATCCCAGATGACTTCAGGGATACCATAATCATGCAATCTTCAAGAACCGAGACAGGTTCAACTGTGCAAATTACAGAGTTCATTTTATTTATCTTGCCTATCAGGTTCTGACAAGGTAGAGTGCCTGAATGGGATTCTAGGGTGAGCACTCGGGGCCATTGTTAGCTATTTCCTCCCAAGCCACCTATGATGCCTAATTTTCAGGCTTGGGCACATATGGAATAGGCAGGGCTGGTTCTCTGGGCTCACTCCATAGGCCACAGAGACATACCCTTATCGTTCCATCTGGAAATGGGAATAACAGCATTCCCCTATCTTAGAGGGGTGTTGAGAGTATGCAATGCTCAACTGTCACAGCAACACTGAATGTATAAATACTTAAAATTAGATTAAGGGTAGAGCTAAAAGCTCAAATTCAAGCAAATTAATTGGGGGAGGGGGCAGGGACTGATTGTGCAATGGCTGATGTACAGTAGTTGTTAGTTTTAACACACAGGCTGCCTCAGTTTAGCTTTCACTTACGAAAGGATCATTGCAGGCATACAAACATTATGTACAAACTGTTTCATGGTAGGTCCCTGACTTCAGCTAATCTGCTTTCATTTGTTAATTTTTCCATGCAGGAAGACAGTGATAAAACAAACACTCTGAAACTTTAAGTTTTGGACAGTAGCACATACATCAATCACTCACTATTTAATTCTTGCCCAATCAATCTCAAAATCAAACACCACAGAAAACACCACATTCATTTTAAAAGTAATTCCAACCTCTTTATCTGAGGGGTCATAAGGTATTTATGATGTTCCTCACTCTGTGGGCCAAAGCATATCCTGGCTTCTGCAAAGCATGCTTTGGATGGGACAGGTGCCAACCTGTGCAGCAGCCAACCACAGAAACTCCTACATGGGGAAGAAAGTCACAGGGAAGGAAGAGAGGACTATGAATTTTGTTAATGTAACGTAGAAGCTGCAGCTTGAGAGCTGTCCAAAGCCTACTGTTACACTTTAATGAACCTTCAAAGGGGACAAAATCCCAGATCACATTTGCAGTCAGGTTAGCTGTATTCTCTTTGAGTGAATTCTCAGTTTCCACAGGGGATGTATAACAAGAAAAAGAAGCTCCCTATGTACCCAGGTAAGACAAGCTAGACTGCAGCCCCATAGTCAGAGGAGAAATATTCCCAGAGATTTTAATTACAAAAGTTTAGTTAGCTACTTGCAGATTGACATAGTGCCTAAGCAGACCGATATTCTCTAGATTCTGTCATAACTGTGGATGTGGGAAAAAAAGGGTTCTTTGCTTTCAGCTCAGCATGTCCCTGTGCCAAGCACAGCACATGCTCAGAAGAGGAGTTGCATCAGTTTGACCTGGCTTGCCGTGTCTGTACAGATCGCACACTTCAGTGGGGCTTCTTGGCGCTTTTATCTAATACCTGATGGAATTAGTTATTAGCTAAAATAATTGAATCAGTTATTAGAAAAAGGCACCAAAAAGCCCTGCTGAAGCATGTGATCTGTACAGATGTTAGGTGAGCTGAGTCAAACTGATGCAGCTCCTCTTTCAGTAAAAAGTGCCGTACTTTTTCCCCATGTACGTCAGCAGCCTAGATTAATACCTATCAAAAACTTATAGCTACATTATGCTCAGCTCAATTGCTCTAGCAGATGTTTTGTGTTTACTAAAAAAGTGGAATACAGCATATATTGCATTTTTTATTATTAATGCGTTTGGTAGCACTTCCCACTAAGTTTGTCCAGTTTTTCTCATTGTAGGACCCTGAAACTGGGACTGGAATCTACAGGGTAGAATAAGAAGGGGAAACTGAAACAGGGGTTTGGGGTGAGGATGAGACTGAGACTGACTGGGCAAAGAGATCAGTGCTGGGAGTCAGGGGGAGACGGGACTAGTTAGAAAACAAGACAGACGGAGGATCAACAGCCGAAGGAGGGAGCAGAGAGGAAAGGGAAAAAACAAACCAGGTAAGAAGCTGAGGTTTAGGGATCAAACAGGGACTAATTGAGAAAAAAAGACAGGGAGTAGAACCCAAGGGATGGAGACTGGGAGTGTGCTGAGATAGGCAAAATATTGCGGGAGGAAAGAACAAGCCAGGTTTTGGTGAAAGAACAAGGAATAAGAGAGTGCATAATGGGTACCAGCTAAGCAAGGAAACTGGGAACAATAATTTGGGAGAATGGAGAACTGTGAAAAGCTGTGAAAGGAGACTGGGATGGGGAATTTGGAGATGTCAGACCAGAAATTCTTGGACGAGGGGACAAGTACAAGAAGCCTAAGGAGTAAAGACCACAACTGATAAGGTGAGGAAAACTGGGCTAGGATTAGAAGCCAAGACTGGGGTAGTGACAAGACAGAGAGGGATGGACTAAAAGAGATCACCCTTGGGAATAAAAGGTGGAAGAGCCTGTGCTCACAAGCAACTCTCTTTGAAAGCCTAAAATTGAGCCTAACATTCCAACGTCTCACCAGCTTTCTGCTCTCAGCTAATATTTGTTAAACCCAATAACAAAGCATTTCAGCCACCTGTAGTGCTGGTCCATGTGGAGGATAACAACCTATTACTTCTGTTAGTTATTCTGCCATCTCAAGTGTCAGAAACCTGCAAGGTGGATCTGAAGGTTCCAAGTCCCACAAATGAATCATGTTGGTGCCAATACAATTCTTCACAATGGAAATGATAAGTCATGGTGCTGCACAAACAGAAAGCAGTGTCTCATGACTAAAGAAGTCAAAAGCTTTTCTGCATTCATGCAGTTACAACTGAAGTTCACTGGAATGGTGTTTTGTAAAACAAGGTGTTTTTGATTGACTAGAATATACGGACTCAAAATCTGCACCCAAAACTAAGACCTTAATCTCCCTGTGCCTCAGCTTCCCCTTTGTTACTTGATCATCTCCTAGTAATATAAAACATGTTAGTTAATGCTTGTGACCTGTGTAGCTACTATACTATTGACCATCATAAAAAGTCCATGTAAAAACTGGTATTTCTATATTAAAAAGAAGGTTCTAAAAGTAAATAAGAAACCAACTTTTACTTTTGTATTTATACAGAACCAGCAGAGTGGGGTGCTAGTCCATAACCAGCACTCTGCAGTGCTAAAGTAATATAAATAATAATGATTATAAATTACAGAGCCCTTTTTTCTACAATGGGGAGAAAGCAAAATATTGAACATTCATCTTGTTGGAAAAAAACTTTGCAGTTGTGTAACTAAAGATGGTATGTTAATAAACACACATACAGGAACTGAATTAAAGTTATAAAGTCCATCTTAATTCTGTCATTTCCTAACCTTGAGGGCTCGACTTTCCAACTATTGATTGTGAACTTGTAGCACACTTTTTCCTGTGTGTATATTTGGATATGCGTGTGTGTGTGTGTGCACGCATGCGCATGCATACACACACATTAGAAGCAGACAAAGATACAGTATGTGTGTGTGGATAGAAGCATATACAGATGATGAGCAGATGTGTTCCTGCTAAAACCATAAGAACACTATTCAAACCGTTAAATAATGAAAAGTCATTAAATAATGAAATTAGCAAATTTGGTTGTAATATACATGGCATTCATGGACAGCAGGTTGAAAACCAGTATTTTCCAATTCTTTTGAACCTAAACTAAGCTTAAAGACAACAAATGACGATAGTTCAAACAAAAGCTGATTTTGTTTAATGAATTAACCATGGAGGTATTGTGAAAGCATTGTGCAACCAAATGCTAAGCTAATTATTGTGAGATCAAATAACTGTTTCCATAGTTACTGCATAGTGTTTTCCATAACCACTTTTATCTCTTCAATAAATCTTTGTGATGCAATAAATATAAAAAGTGTACTGTAACATGACTATAATATTTTGGATGGCATTTAGTTATGATTGACCTGTCACTGTGGTTCTGTTCTCTTATTTGTCAGAGGACAATAAAAGCTTAGTATTTGCTTTACTTAACATAGGAACAGCTGTGGTTACTGTTCCCTGCTGCTGTGTAGTAACTCAAGTAGCTGGTGGTCCTTTCCTATATTTATCAGTAAGTTGAGACAAATGCATTTGTGCTGGTTGTTCTCATAATTAAAGCTTTCTTTTTTAAAAAATCCCTCTATTCTAGCTTTTCTTCCTATTATTATTAAAAAATACTTTTCTATACTGCACGTCAGACAACACTGTGAACTAGAATAACTGAAAAAAAATAAAAAGAACTACTCAGGAGTCAGATTTTAACAAAGCAAATATGAAGGCCAATATGAAAAAACATGGGTTACTGCAGTACTGTAAGGGCAGTGGGTGTGGTTTAATTCCTTAGACACGCTTGAGGGTCTGGAATCTAATACATATCAGGTTATATATAGGTTATAGCAGCAACAGATGGCTTTTGCAAAGTTGTTTTGAATGGCAGGTTATAAACACATTATAACTGTAGTGATACTGATAAGAGTTTCAATTTCAGTCAGCAACAGGCAGGGTCTAGAGAAGCATATTTTATTTAAACAAACACTGTCTGATTAGTGTTTCCAAAATATTTTTTTATGGGTTTTCAGTTTGTGGGAAATTTTGTAATATCACAATTTCCCATAAGCCAGAAATGGTTGGGAAACAATATGAATCCAAAACATTTTCATTATCAAGATTGTACTTAAAGCTAAATTAAACAAATCTGCAGATTTGCTGTAACAATTAAGAAGGTTTTTTCCAGGGTTTCATTCATACAAGCTGTGTGGTACTCTTTTTAGTTTTAACTAGTGCAACCCAATACGATTTTTTTTTTCCATCTGTCATGTATGCAGCAGATCAATCCACCAAAAGACCTTGTCACTGCTTAGTTTGAGCAAGTGAGATGGGGAGGATGAAGCAATGGTTAAAACCACTCCCTGACAGTGCACTGATTCCTGGCTGCTGGAATAGCACTGGGGGAAATCCTGAAATCTTAATTCAGGGCAAATGAGAATTTTGCCTGGGAAGGAAGAGGAGGAGCAGGGCTGGAGGAGAACAGAATCAGAATCTAATTTTAATGCAAGATCAGTAAAAGGTAACTGCATACACTTATATTCTCTCTCTCTGTTGTGCGTGCATGCAAATACACACACATCCACCCTTACCATGTAACACATTGGAAAAGAGGAGACAAGTGAAAGGGTAAATGTCATCAGCCCATGTTAGCAGAGAAGGGACACCTGCATTTTCTAACTTCTGTCATTCAGTCATGTGTCTTGTTGGATTCTTAGCCTGAACTCAACTATCCAGGTGTCTGCATGGTCAAGGGCTCCTTTTATTATCTGCTCTTGACCAGAAGGCTGGGTCATTTTCTATCAGATGCAGACCTTGCCACTGTGATCAGTCTTAGCTTTACTGATGTTAGACTGCAGCATGCTCAATGGATCTCTGAGAAATTCTCCCAGATATATGCCACAGGTGCCTATTTATTAATAAACTTCTTGGTGCTGGCAACATATTTTCCATTATACTCTGTGAGGTTTGTTTGTTTTCCTTTGTTTTTTTGAACTTACAGGTATAATTGTAGATGCAATTTTCTGAAACTTGAAATTTACCTCAGAGGTAACCTCTCTTGGCTGCAGTAGTAGACACCAGCTGAGACTACTCTTCTACATAAATGGAAAATATTCTTCAATTACGTAAAACTCATACTCTTCAAGCTATTACATAAAACTCATACAAAATAATTTCCTCCTAATGCTTTCCTACTATTTTGCTTATTTCCTCACTTGATTAACTTCTAACCACATGTAGATGTGTTCCCTGACCTATTTTCAAAGCTAATTAATCCCTAAATCCTCCTTTTATGCAACCTTGAAGGATTAGGTATTGGTCATGAAAAAAAGCCTGCATTTGCTGAGACTGAAAGAAAAATCAATGGCTTTAATATGGTCCATTGATTAAATTCCATTAATAAAATGCTGGCTCTTGTCACAAGGAAATAAATAGCCAAACTAACATAATTAGAGATACGTGACATAAGCTTTTGCCTATAGCGGAGATCACAACATTTCTACCTGAGGTCTAGTCAGGAATATAACAAGGTTGTTTGTATATAAAACAATCCTTAAATTTGCACAGAAGTATTGTTATAATTACATAACAGTTATATTGCATAGATTGGAGTCTTCTGTGTTAGATACTGCACAGAGAATGACAATCTTTACCCTAGAGCATGCAACCTATAAGACAAGGCAGACCAGCTGGATGAGACACCTGGGTTGGTTAGGGGTGGTAGCAAAGACAGGACAATACAAATAACAAGATATACACAATTCTTAGCCAGTCAGGAGCAGTAATGACAACATACCATCTGCCATGGCACTATTAGACTGCAGTATTCTACATGCACCACGATTTAACTGCAGTACTCTGCATGCTTCATGATGGACTAGAGTTCTGAAGAGATTTTTGGAGGAACAGAATACCTCGTACTGGTGCTTGTTTCATTCTTGGTGGGTTAATACACCATAAAATGTAGATGCTCATGGAAGAAGGTAGACAACTGGGGTGGGGGGCAATGGTATGGGAAGGCTGGCGCTTATCAGGCATGTAATCAGGTAACAGGTCAGAAAGGTAAGGTAGGGATAATTGTGATATACTCTAAATGAACATGCAGTTGCTTTGCTTGAATAAGTGAAAGAAGAAGAACCAATGAAGGGACTTAAAGAAGACTAGAAGACTTAGGCCTCATTTACGCTGCATTTCTGCTAAGCCCCAGGACAGTAGCTGAGAAGCAAGGCCTGAGAGTCAGTAGGACATAGTTTGAAAGTAGAAATGAAGTATCTAAACACAATAACCAAGTTGTGTTTTTTAAAGAAAGAAGTACAGTAATATAGAGCTTTATGTTTCAGGAATATGTCAACTTGTAAATAATGAGGCTAGGAGAAAATAGTTTCTATGAGCATTTTAGTTTGTAATTGTCCCTCCTGAGTTTCCTTATAACTGCCCAGAAGCATTTGTGGTTGGCGTGTCAGTAATAGGATACCGGACTAGATGGGCCACTGGTTTCAACTATACTGGCAAGTCCAATTTTCTTGTTGCTTTAACAGTAGGAAATAGACAGGCCTTATGAAATCCTTTTAAAAATGCATTGAGAACCCCTCAATCAATGAAAAAACAAAACCTAGATTCTTGTTCCCTAGCCAACTCGCATGAAGAACCAGAAATTCCATATTCTACTATTTGCAAGCCACGGGGGTTAGATAGTCTTTTCTTTTCCTCCCTAACTTAGCAAAGGCAGAGGGTTAAACTTTCATGAAATTCAGAACAAGCAAAGCCAATAATTATAGTGTTACAACATATCTGCCAGATGTAGTGATGGCAAAAACACTGTATTTTGTTATTCATAATACTTTCTGTAAATAATTTTTTATGTACTGAAATAGATTTTTTTCTGGCTAAGCAGCCATCTCTCTGAACACTGAACTTTAGGTGTTGATATTACAAAATTCTGAGAGGTGAGGAAAGTCCTTTAAATCCAAATGCCAAACTACAATTTCTGTGTCTGCATTAATCGAATTACAGAATGAGAACAATAATCATGAATTTAACTAACAATGGAAAACATAAAAATGCTCTTCAAAATGTTGGAAATGAACTGCAGAGATGAAATCACATGCAAGAAATGCATAGCCCTCCACCACAGCTAATAAATATTATGCAAAATATGCTCATATGCAAAATATACTTCTAAGATGAAAACAGTTTATTGTAGAGATCAAGAAGATTGTACATAAAATGTTAAACAAAAACCAAAAACAAGCCTTTTACTAATCTTTTTCTAAATTTTGGATGGGTTCTTGGATCCTTCTTCCTTTGAAGATAGTCTCTGGGATGCCACTCTGCCCTGCCTTTTGTCTGGGTAATGGGAAATGAATTAATATACCTGCTGGTTGCCAGTCTGCTTTGCTAAGTATTGTGCTGTATTGCCTGCTAGGGACTATCTTGTTCAGAAAGGCATAAACTCCCACAGACTTTTGGTATTCCTGCTCTCTGCAAGTCTATTCTTAGAATTTGACAAAGTAGATTGTTATCTACAAAGCTTACATCACCCTCAACAGGTTAGTCTCCCATGTGCTACCCTGACAGAGCTAACTACTTTCTCCACTAAACAAAGAGAACATTAAACAGCTCCCAACATAGATTTCAGAAAATGGAAAAAAAAACACTTACAGTACAGCAAGAGGCCATAATGTATCACTGAAAAGTCAGCTAGACTCAAGAAAAATCACTAAATATTTGGGCATGAGGCTGGGTCCATAGGGAGTAATACCTTTATATGTAATATCCATATCTACAGAGGTATAGATATGAATATAATGTAATGTATGATATGCCTTAACAACATTAGAGAAAGAGAGGGATTTAGGCTTCCATAAATCGACTTTAAAACTTAAAAAAACACTATAATAAATATATTTAATAAAACAACCACAACATTCACAGAGGTGTACGCAATTTAAACTCCCATTTCTGTGACTCTCAAGGTAGACTCTGAATGTTCAAATTAGAAAGTATGCATTTCTGATAGGATTTAAATATAGATGGCTATTTAAAATTCAAGTATCAAATTAAATGACCCAAAAGCCAGTAGGTAAACTCTGCATTCATGAGATATAAAATTTAGGATTAAGAAATTACATTTGGTTGACTTTTATTTTTTAATGTAACCATCAAAAATGACTATTTATATTCTGTATTGCTACTGTGGATAACTCTGTAAAATGGCTGCATCTTAAAAGGTAAAAAGCATTTCTACATAAGAAATTCCTCATGTTTCATTATGATACTTGGCTAAAAATGCCACAAACTGATTTAAAAAAAAAGGTTTTTTTTTAAAGATAGCTGTTAATGCTATTCTCAACAAAACCTGTGGTTTCTTGGTTTTTGCGGTTTTTTTTAAGATGAAAAAGATTAAGTTTATAATCTATACTCCTGAAGCAACAATTGCTATGTTTAGATATTCTCATATGATGATAATAAGTTAGGCATTTAAAAATATGCAAGTACACTAAGCAAAAACGGCAAAACTTTGATATTTAAAACCAGGCACCCTACTGTTTACTAGTCCAAATTTAAGTTAAAAAAACCCACTTCTTCCCTGAAAGGTCACTGTACTGCAATAGGACATAGTAAGCAATTGTGAAATTAAGCCCTCCAGAACCTGGTTGCAACTGGAATGTGACCATTGTTGTGCAATGGAGTTTGTCACCATCATATGAAAAAGCCATTGGGAAATAAATCTCTTGTTTACCTGCTAACCACTTGATAGCTATCAACTGATTCACTTACTGTAGTACATTTCTAAACTGAGAAACTAAATATTTAAAAAGTGTTAACATGCCATCATTTTCTCTTTAAAATATTCTATTTAAGCGATTTTGGAATAACCTTCACATATCTCATATCTTCTATTTCTATCCTCCATGCGTTATTGCAAAGAAACTTAACATATTAATAGGTTCTTTGGTTTCTGAGAATTTGATGATTCTTACTGCTTGTTTTCACCCTGAAAGTACAGTAATGACTATGTGCAGGATATCAGATGATGTGTTAATTATGTTCATATCTCACACTTAGATTTAACTTAAAAATCAGCAACAAGCAGCAGGTGTAAATTAACACACAAAATCCTTTTTTACTTGTATACAAAGCCCATTGCTCTGAGTACATTTCACAGAACGTGAGACAAACATTCATTGCCTGGAAACCTGAGGAATTTGAGCTGCGTTCTTCCCCTGCCATAAGCAACATAGCCAAGGTTTTCAATAAAGGGTGGGGTCAGGAATTACTACTAAATCTATAGCTACCGGCCAAAAGTAAGGTGTTGAATTTAGATACAGAAACATGAATTTAGGAGCCCAAGATTAAAAACCTCAGTCACCAAAAGATGTTTTTCACTCCTTTCTCAATGAACACCAGATAGATTGTGCACTACCTATAAGAGTTTCCAACTAGGAGATTTTCCAATTTGCAAAACTTACCAAACATTTCTATGTAGTTACTGTTAAAAACATTTAACGAAAGGCAGCTTTCTTTCCAAATACTCTTGTGATTACATGAAACCTCCAAACCCCTCTAAGGCAGCGATTCCCAGCCCGGGAGCTGTGGCAACCTGGGGTGCTTTGAGATCCTTTTAAGCACACTGCAGGATGCCGCCCCCAGCGAGTGCATCTATATGTATGCTTTACTGTGGAGTCGACTAATTCACTGCACAATAAAGCATCAGTCTACCCATGTACTCGTATTAGGGCATGGTAAAATAATTAACTCTGCCGTAAAATAGCACTGTTGGGACCGTACTATCTTAGGGCAGAGTCATTAATTGTGATCAAACGCACATGTAAACGAAGACCACAGGGCACAAATTATGCCCAGTCAGCAGAGGAGTCAGACCCACAGCTCCTGCCAGACCCTCCAGTGCTCAAAGCTGCCACCTGAGCTAGGGATAGATATTCAAAAAGCCTGAACCTGAACTGATAAAATCATTCCATGTTAGCCTAACCTGACTAGGCTACATCAGTTTGTAACTTCTCAAGACATCCCAGACATGCAGGCACATGCTGCAGTGGCTCAGGATAGAAGCCAAGGGGTGCTAGAGCAGCCCTCCCTTTCCTTCCACAGAACTGAGCTGAGAAGGGTGTGGCCAGGCCCTGGCAGGATGCTCTAATTAGCCCAGCAGGGAATTGATAACAATGTTTATCACCCGTAACTCAGTGTTTATTACCTCATTAAGAAAACAGAGGGACATTACCAGCTACCTGTTGATTCTGCCTTTGTCCCATGTGCCACAGCAAACACTGTAGCCAGCATGTGGTCTGCCAGCTAACAGAGAGGCACCTCACAGCAAGGAAGAGGGGAGGGCAGAATTCCTGCTTAGCAGGGAGTGGCATGGGGAAGGACAGGGAGCAACCTGCAGTCTCTGCTGAGCTCCAGTCAGGGAGCAGAGGGGATGGGGCCAGTCCTGCTGTGGAGCAGAGAGCCCTGCCCAGCTGAGAGAGCATGCTGGGATGCTGGGGGTGTCTGGTTTAACTTACACCAGCAAGAGATCTGGGACAGATACTGTATAAACCAGTTTGACCCAAATCAGTTAAGCCTGATACTACATTGAACCAGATTTATCTCAAACCAGTTTCAGCCATTTTCAAACTGGTTTATGTACACTGAACATCAGTTCTGTTGCATGTTGAAACCAGTTTCTGATCACTTAATCTGGTTTATGTGTATTGTCTGTCCCTAGCCTTGGAGCCCAGGGCCCACCCCCTGCGAACCCTGCCAGCCTGGAGCTGCTCCACCCCAGCTCAAATTGCTGTCAGAGCAGTGTACTCTGGCGCAAACAGCTCCAGAGTTTATTGTGTCGTGTTAATTGCATGTGTAGATGCACCCAGTGTTATCACTGTTAGGCATGCAAACAAAAATCACAAGATAAACCCAGAGGCATTTTGCCCTGTCGTGACCTTTTTGAGTTCTTTGCAACGGAATTGCTCTTTCTTTTTTCTTCTTCTTTTTTTTAGTAAAAAATGAGTGAAAACTAAGAGCTGGCATTTTCCAAGGGGTGCCTCAAGTCTATCAAGGGGTTCCTTGAACCTAAAAAGACTGAGAAACACTGCTCTAAAGGAAAGCATTTTTTGCTATGACGGGTGTTTTCTAGCTTAGATTTTTATGATTTATCTTTGGCCTCCAATAAACATCAGTCCCAGATGGAAGATTTTATGAGGAAATTGCTTACCAAGAGGCCTTAGGTATAAACAAAACAGGTAGGTAAGATGACATGGTGGTTCAGGTTTCTGAACAGAAAGCTGACAGCTAACCCAGAACAAGCCATTTTAACATGTTGTCTCCTATTTTCAGTGTTTTCTTGTGGGAAAATGACCGACCCACAAGCCAATGATTCTACTACTGGATCTTGTACAAATCTGATTATAAATAGTACTATGAACTTCAAGTAAACCTCAAGTAACAGAAACTACTCATGAAATTAAAGGCTTGTGGAATCAAGCGCTCAATCAACAGGAATTGGTTGGTTCCATAAATAGAGACATGGAAATAAATACTAATGGTAGACAATATTTTCACACTATTTATAGCCCATATTATGAGTTCCAAAAATTCCTTTGTAGTACGCACAGAATTCCTGGCTGTAGGTTAAGTCTCTGTCTATTGTATAGGAGTTGAAAGTTCCTTAGATACAACAGATCTGATCACATCACTTTGAAATGCAAATCAAGGTGCTTTCATGCTGTATTGGCAATACTGAAGTTTTGTGTGTAACCACAGAATATATTTTGTCAATGGCAATTTCCCCATGCCCTTCAGAATGCCACAGCCCTGCTGGTTATACGTCATACAGGCATACCTGAAGGGCACATGGGAATACAGGAAAGGAAGGAGACTGGGAAGTCATCCTAAATGTTTGCGTTGGTTTGATTGCCAAAGCTTTTCTGAACACTGTATATATTGCCTCCTGCTTTGCCATAGGTGTATATTTCTGTTTCGCTGGTTCATAATATCACACGCTATTTTGGATTCCAAACTGGGTAGGGAAGTAAAGGAGCTAATTTCACAATAATTTGATTCAGACAGCTCTTCATTTGTAATTTAAATTAGATGTGTATAAATTCATCCTGACTTCAATTC
Source organism: Caiman crocodilus (assembly GCA_030014935.1). Taxonomy (NCBI): domain Eukaryota; kingdom Metazoa; phylum Chordata; order Crocodylia; family Alligatoridae; genus Caiman; species Caiman crocodilus. Next base: position 16,743,181 of record JAGPOW010000261.1, read on the forward strand.
AATGCATTTTTTTTATGTATTTATGGAACAGGCTTTGTGACAGTGATCACATTTAATACCCAACTACATAGGTCCTGTGAGGCTGCAAAGGGATGGAGAAAGAAACGCAGCATTTTTTCTTTCTGTGCCACTGCATGAAGTGGGGCTTATACAATACAGTCCCTGCTCATGCCTGCTCCAGTTTACTCAATCGTTCCTTTTCCATAGGTAGGAGAAATCCCAGTCCCTGCCCCAGGTTGCAGTGTGCATGAGGGGGAGGGGTATATTTTAAAAGACACCATCTTGCCATTCATATAAATTAACATATTTTTATATTCTTCATAGCTTTAGAGGTGTGGCTGAGATACAGTATATAGGAACAGTGTATACAGTCAATTTGAAAGAACTGTTAAATAGCAGATGGTCTGAGTAAGTACCAAAATCTTTTCAAGAACAGTGCTTCATTGCATTCACGATCAAGGAGTTAAGATTTTGGAAAAATCAGTCCCTGTCCTGTACCACCCAAGACAACACAGTTCTTCCTTATTCTGGGTATAGGGCAGTACTGTGGCATTATTTCCAGCGGTGGCCTCTCTATCTCACCACAGTTTGGTGAACAACACCATTTGGCTGTATTTCAGTAAAATCCACTGGACAGCAATGCATGGAGGTACACTGTACGTTTCAAGCAGGTGCTCTGGGAGTGTGCGGTACTCCTGTATTTATGCTGTTGCGATACTGCATTTCTGTGCTAGAACAACTGCATAACAACAAACACTACTTAGGATGCCATTTGTTAGGTTTTAACAGGCCTTTTCTATTTCTGGCTTCAGACTCACTATAATGAGAGAGAAGGACAATTTCAAGAAAAGGTCACTGAAGTGCAACACAAAAACTTTAGCTAAAGGCTATGTATTTCTGTAAGAGATTGGACCCTTTAGCATATTGATGGATACAGCACACGCTCCATACCGTGTACACATTCTATTATAGAGTGAAGAGCTATGATGCCTTGGTTATGCAATCACACAGAACTGAGAGATCTCCTTTGTGCAGGCTACTGAGATTTTATTAGTATTTTAACCTGGTTTCGGCATCTTCTTCACAGAGATGCAAAGGATGATGTGCTGACAACATGAAGGAATTCTTTCTTTCTTCGGGGGAATTTCCCTCCCCTCAGTAGAAAGGGGAGGGAAATTGAGCTCTTTTGAAAACTCATTTTTGTGAAAACTGTTCAGTGTTTTAACATCTTATTATCCATTTGCACTTTAAGGCAATACTTAGGACCCATTTTTGCATGTAAATGCGAGCAGAATTTGACCCTTACAAAATATTTCAGTTTGTCTTTTCACGTTTGCCTCGGCAAAGCTGCTTTTGCTTTCAGGCATTCCTTGCCACTCCTGTCCATCCAAATGAAATCAGCCGATCAGCTATAAGATTTCCCACAGCTATCCAGTATGCTATCCACTCTCTTAGTCAGATACCAAATACCATACTTAGGGTGTACCTATGAAACAGAGTCCAATTGGTACACCATTGCCTCATTTCGTCTGCCTCTTACAGTCAACAAACTTCTCATTCTAAAAATCTTTGCCAACCAAAAAGATGAGGTTCACAAACTACAGAAGTGCTCAGTCTTAAACATTCTCATTTTTTATGCCTTTACTGAAAAAGAGAAGATCAGTTGGACAGCATGTTAATGTGTTTAAAAGGTGTTACATAACCTGAATAAAGAGCTTTAACTTTTAACATCCATGCAATCATTTTGTTATTTCAGCTAAAGGATAGTTCTCAGAATCCATTCTTTCCAGCATCTCCAAGAAAAATAATCTTTTGTTTCACCATTTTCTGATTCATTTGACTTTGAAAGAAAAATAAACACGCTGCTGTGTTTAATATTGTTGCACAAGAGAATTCACAAGAATGAAATGTGTTCAGAGTTCCTAGAAAAAATGTAGCAACGCAGGCTGCCAGCTTGTTCAATGTCAAGCTCCAGGCATATAGCAGGACTAGCAGTAAATGACTCATAGTGAGTCACGCTTAAGCTATTTTTGCTTTTAAAGTACTGCCAGGCACTGTGTTAATATTCAACCCAGAGTAAATTTAGCAATGCAAGAAAACAAGTGTTTCCATGGTTGCTCCTTCACAATGTTTATGGTATATATGCAACCATTAGGCAAAGGAATTAAGCCAAATAAATTATATGGAAATGTTCCTCTTTCATTTACAACTGAAGTTTGATACATTGGGTATTGTGACTCACTGAGCTATTAGTTTTTCTAGCTCTAGCAAAAATGTAAAGCAACAGCTAGCGTACCACTACTAGTACTTTTTAGAGTACCACTAAAGTACTGTTAATATTGAATAACTGCTACTTTCTTCTAAATTGCTGCTTTTACTATATGCCAGTATAATAAAATGACCTGTCTATAGCATACTGTCATATGAATGATTTTGTTCTGAAAAGAAAATGAAAAGGATTTATCACTTTGAACCACAAAAAAATGTATTAATGTAGAAAACTACATAACCTCTCTTTCAGTGCAGAGAAAGACTGCCAAGAACTCACTGGGTGAAATTAGATACCTCAGTCGCAGGTAACACATGTTCTGTGGCATGGGGAGTCCCTAAAGAGGAATGAGCAGGTAAGTAATCTGAAGAAGAGGATTGCAAGGGGGGAGGGGAAATGGGAACTTTTGTGGACTCATCTGAAAAGGGAAAGCAGCTGCAGAAAAACGGGAAAGGATGCTGATTCAGTTGGGTTAAATGAGGGAAGTGGTAAGGGAGTACAGGGGGGCTGGAAAATTTCTCCCCAAAACATAGCGAAGGTGCTAACAAATATTTAGGTGAGTAATTTCAATGAGACTATTTATGTGCATATAATCAGGTAAATGCTTCCAAGATTGGAATCCAGCTATCTGGGAGATGTGTGACAGCCCAGGTCTCACCAGAAGCTTTTAGAGGGGGAAAAAACGGTTTTCTTCCAGGTTACTGGGAAAAAACAATAAGGGTAGCAATAGGTGCTAAAGAAAATACTAAAATAGGTGGCTAGATAGTTTACTTTGCCCACACTAATAATGAACTTGCCACACAATTATATATGATCACTTGGTATGTTTTCTTGTTTTGTATTTTAATCAGTGACTTACTCATTAGACTTAAATTGCAATAATTATTTTCAGCACTGAGCCTAATAAAACAACCACACTGGTACTCAATTTTCCTCAGTAAAAAACCCTTCTTTAACTCTGTTCATGACTTGCACGCCATTATAAGTTGATACACTGGAAATATTTTTTTTTCCTGGTTTCTTGCATGTAAATGAGTCAAAAAAATAACTGTGTACAATGCCTAATCAAAAGCCCACTGAAGTCTACGCAAAGATTTTTACTGACTCAGTGAGTTTTGGATCAGGCTTATAAAATTCCAGATGAGAGTTGAGGGAAACATCTATATTTTTTTCACTTGAAATACTGTTAACCAAGTTACAGCAATATGAAGAAAAATTACTGATCTTCCTAAAGACACCTCATTCTTGAGAAAATGTTAAACTGAAAAGAAACCACCCTTTACTCCAGTTTACTTAATTTGACACTTTCAAGAGGGAAATGAAACAACTGAGATATTAAAAACTGTGTTAAGTGGTCAATACACATGCCTGGTAACTATTTCTCATATGAAAGACATTAGAAGATGTTTATTAGGCTCACAGTGTGTCCTCAATACAGAGAAATTAAATCTTTAGGTGATTTAGCAAAAATCCCACCAGTTTCAGAAGCGATGTCAATTTTCACTAGCTGGTCCAACATGTGTTACTGAATAGATTGGAACAATACTGAGACACACTAGTCTATAAGAAAGAGGACATTTCAAGAACTTCAGATATACAAAGAGATCTTCCTTTTCCCTGGATCTATGTGAAGTTATTATATGGTGTGCTACTGACATGTACCAATGGGTTGCCATCAGTTGCTTGATCTTACATCAGCTTTCTTGTCATGCCTGAAAAACCCCATGAGTTGTAGTGCTCAACACAAATGCCTGCAATGGAGTTCCCAGGAATTCTTCCTCTTTCCTTTTCAGTTTGGTCATAAATAAAAGGTATCAAAAGAAGCAAGCAATCACATAAAGAACAATGAAAAACAATACTCTTTCTGGGCAAGAGGGCATCCCTCCATGCGGCAGTGAAAATGAAAACTGTAAATAAAAACAAATTTGCTAACCATACAGGTGAATAGATTTTTTCTTCATTGGCTTCCATTTCATTAGTAGAAACAAATAGTGAAACTCAATAACCACGATCCTGAAATTTTGTAGCCTTCATCATATGTGCTCCATTCCTTCCTTACTGTTTGTCAGCTGTGCACATTCTACCCCGTCTAAAATTTACAGTGTAAGATCTATGAGAAAGGAATGGCATCTCTGTGACTTCTGAAATGTCAAGGAAAATTATACTGAATTGTGCAGTACAAGTTATTCTCTTGACTACTGTATGTACTTGATCCCAAGATGTTTTCAAATTTAAGATGAGTACTCAATAATTAGATTCTATATATGGAAAATTATAAATTTGTTATAATTTTCCAACATGTAAAATACAATTGTGGGAGAATAGCCTTACATTCGTTCACCCAAAGCAGTGGCAAGGGCCTAAGGACCACACCCCCATCCCTTGCCTCCCCTGTCCCTTAACCCCCACCTGCCTGTGCCCCCCTGCCACTTGTCCCCTCTGCCACCTGCCCCCCCATATCATTTGCCCCCGCTTTTCCTCCAGCCCCATGTCCCCCATACCACTGACTGTACGTCCTGCCACCTACAGCCCCCACCTGGCTCCTGCCATGCCTGTGCCTGGTCCCTTGCTGCCTGCTCCTCTGTATCAACCTTCCCATGCCAAAGCTAACCACACTTTATCATGCATCAGCAGATGCATGACACACAGAACCGAAGAGGTGATACTTCCCCTCTATGCAGCAGTGGTCAGACCGCAGTTGGAGTACTGCATCCAGTTTTGGGCACCGTGCTTCAAGAAAGCTGTTGATAGACTTGAGAGAGTCCAGAGGAGGGCCACTCGTATGGTAAGGAGGAGAGACTCAGGGACCTAGACATCTTTAGCCTCTGCAAGAGACAGCTGAGGTGATCTTGTGGCTGCCTACAAATCCGTTAGGGGGATGCAGCAAGGGATCAGAGATGCTTTGTTCGCCAGGGCGCCTCTTGGGGTAACAAGTAACAATGGTCACAAACTGACAGGGAGCAGATTTAGGCTAGATATCAGGAAAAACTTCTTCATGGTAACGGTGGCCAAAATTTGGAATGGGCTTCCAAGGGAGGTGGTGCTCTCCCCTACCTTGGGGGGTTTTAAGAGAAGGCTGGATAGGCATCTGGCCAGGGTTATCTTTTTCTTGCCTAGGCAGGGGGTTGGACTTGATGATCTATTGAGGTCCCTTCTGACCCTAGCATCTATGAATCTATATCTGTGCCTGTTCCCTCCTCCCCCCCACCAATGTCTGACCTCTTCCCCCTTGTTTCTCCATACCTATTACCATGGCTGAAGCCACAGCTCACCAGCCACCTGCCCAGGCTGGTACTTGAACCTAAAGTAAGGCTTTTTCTCCCCATGTTGATAGGAAAAAACACCTCATCTTGGATTCAAGTAAATACAATATTTAGAACATCAGAAAAAAGAAAATGTTTAGTATTGTCATCTTCACATATTTGCATTAACGTCATGCTTAAGAGCTCCAGTTAATTCAAAAAACTTAAATGGGAACTGACGCCACTGACAATGTTTAAGGAAAGAAATCACATTTTTCTTAGTGTTTTGCATGGGGTGATAGAGAGTCATATTTTGCAGCCTCCCAAAGTTTTCAGAAATTAAGAGGCAACCTCTGGCATCTATTTTTATGTATATTACTCATCTGAAATTTATAAAACATTTCTGATGAGTCCAAACATGGTCACAAGACATGTGATTTTGAAATACTCCATGTTGCATAAATGGATTAGTGTATAGTCAAGAAATATGGGAACAGACTGAACTGAACTAAACAGGGGGAAGAACTACTCAAGCAAAAGGACAATGCTGGCAAAAAAAATCAATGGGCAAACACAAGCCACAAATCAATTTAGGCTGGAAATTAGAAAAATGTTTCTAACTAATGCAGGAGTGACATTTTGGAATGGACTTCCAATAGGAGACCTGGGGGCAAAAACTCAACTAGTTACAAGTATGCAAACCGAATGTTATGATGTGGTTTTCTACAGTAACAAGGGGCTTCACAACCTGGAAGTTACTTCCAGTTCTGTGTTCTATACTTCTACGATTAGCAAAAATGTATTGAATACCACCAGCACTCTCAGCAGTCACCTAGGGGGGATGGCTCAAGAGAGGAATTCTTATTGTACATTTAAAGCTGACATATTTGTTCTTTATATAAAAGACACACTCATTTCCCCTCCTCTTCAGATACATGTTCAGTGCTGGTCTGACAGTTCTGAAGACTTGAGCTGGCCTGAAAATGAGATTTTTGTTCTGTGAAAAATTTCACAACAGAATGAAATCAAGTCCTTTCAAAATACATGTGGGTGGGTAGGGAGTAGAAGGGGTGGGAGGGAAAGTGCCCTGTTCCAAAATAACCATCATCTCAGTGATGGTGACAGTCACTCAGGATGCAAAAGACCCAGGTTCAAGTTGCAGCTGTGCTTGATACAGATGTCTCTCACATCAGTGCTCTGCCACAGGGCTAGAGTCAGGCTCTCCCTGCATCTCTTTTGTCAGAGCTGGTCCCATTCATATGAATGATATATTAATTGGGAACTGATAGAGACTAGAGCCACAGACTGGTGGTTGGGCAGTTACCAAAAAGACCCAGGTTGCCTAAAAGACCCCCAGACTGAAACAGGAAGAACAGGAATAGAATCGGATTCTCCTGTATTCCAAGAGACTCTTTAGGGCTTGGTCTCTTTCATTTTGATCACAAATTCTATCCTAGACTGAAGATACCTTCCCAAAAAGTTTTGTTCAAACAAGCACATTTCTTCAAAAAGTTCTGCTTTTGACCATGTTTAACTGAAAAATTCCCAAACAGTTCTACTGGAGACTGAAGCTCTCTGTTAATCTATTGAGTATGGCCAACAACTTGAGCTTTTATCTACTTTGTTCTGCCATCGTACTTCATCAGTGACTTAGAGAGACAAGAGTTCATACTCTATAGTGAATACTATCACTGATGTTTTGGCTAGGATTGGAAACCTGATTGCAAATCCAATAATGCAATTTTGTTATATGGATGCCTGTTTCAAGCTCTTCCAGTGCCCATGTTACTATGGTATCTAAACATCTCACCGTCTTTAATGTGTCTGTCCTGACAACGACTCTGGGAAATAGGGTAAGTGATATTATCCCCATTTCACAGAATGGAAACAGAGACAAAAAGACACCATGTCCAGACAAGTGCAGCTGTGTGGTACATGGTGACGTTTGCGGCACCACATACAGCATGTTCCGTTCTCTATGCTACGTGGGAGCAGCATGGAGGGTTTTTTTGACCCCCTGGATATCCAGGGGTTGAAAAAAAGCCATGGAGAAAAACAGTGGAGTGGCACACACAGCAGCAGCATGTACCACCTGAAGCCAAACTCCACTGCCAGCCAGACTGTGCAGCAGGATGGCTGCTGCTGCAATCCCAGAAAGCCCCCAGGACCCAGGTAAGGCTGCTGGGGCTAGCCCAGTGCTGGCCCCAGTCTCCCCTACCCCACCTGGCGTAACTTGCCACTCGCCCGTACATGCATGGCACAGGAATTCCCTGGGAACACCTATCGAAGGCCAAGGTGTGCCATCACTAGTTGTCCCCAGGGAATCAAACATCCACACATGTCTGGATATGGCCCAAGTGTCTTGCTCAAGGGACCAAAAGAAATTATGACAGGGAAGGAAATAACTCATCTCTCTCAAGTCCTACGTTAGATCACTTATTCCTGGACCAGGCTTCATTTCTTTCACATACAATATCTTGTTCACTAGAAATGTTATTAGGATTAACTTGGCTCATATACCACTGAACTGTCAATAATATACATAAAAGCACCCTGCTTTCAGATTTGGGCTTTCTGCTAAAAAAAATTACACTTTCTTGTTATAGGGGAAAAGACTAGAGCCTGTGTACGTGAATTGCTCTGCTCCCAACATGGCTAGGAACAGAACTATAAGAAATATGCACAGGTCTGGAAATTAGGAACAACTAAAATGAAACCCTAGGAGGACCTAGGTTTATAATGAGTTGCAGTGTGACTGACCAAGTACCTTCACCCATCTGCTACAAGTTTCTCATCTATTACCTAGGAGATAGTAACACTAATGGACTCCGTACTTAGGTGCTTGACAATTAATTAGATGATGCTTGTCAAGCAGTAAATACCATTAGTATGTCATGTTGCTGCTTGTTTCCTTATATCGGAAGTAAATCAATCGACTTCAATTTCTCCTAGAATCACTGGTGGACTGTTTTATGAATTCAAAGGGAGTTTCTTCCATAGTTGTATTTTACTATGAAAAACTGCATTTAAAAAGAACATTTTTAAAGGTTTACCTCCTGCCAAATGTGTGGTTTTGAAATAAGCACATCATCCAGTGTTACTCCTTGGCAAATTTATTTGAACAGCTATGATTAAATTTAAAAATCAGTTTCTTTTGAGATGTCTCCTTATTTATTCTGGCCATGAATCCAACCAAGCAAACCACCAAGACCTGAAATAAACTCTGTTTTCCCAAAACTTCCAAAGCATGTTTTTTTTTGGCTGTGAAGAGGTCAGAGAGGTTCACTACAAACGCAATGCTTTTGCCTTCCAGACTCCATCCCAACTCCTGTTTTGCTGTGAGGAAAGAATGCCAAAAGTAATACTGCAGCTCAAAATGATTTGTTACCCTGTCGACATCTTTATCTTTCCTCTTTGTGCCAAATGTACTCCTTAAGTTGCTTGGCAGTCTTAGCAATATTCTGTCATTCACTTATACCTTAATGGTTTCTACAAAACTACCAAAGAAGTTTTGTTTTCCTTGAGTGCATTTGTGTAGAAAGTAGTGACTATGACTCCAAAGTGCATGTTACCAACTGCTATAAAAGCTCTATGAAACTCGGCATCCTTTGAATATTAAAAGTGAACCTAAGCCTTACACAAAAAAATTAGGCACGTAGGTCAGAAGGTACCTCCTGATGAGCTCTTCCAAGATCTCTTGAAAAAATAAATAACCTCAAGTTTAAAAAGTGCCTTCATATTTATTTTCCTTTAAAGGAAAATTCTCCTACTTTAGAAGGAGTCTTTTGATTCATATGGGCATCAAAGGAAAGGCTCTACTGGTTTAACATTAAACAGTAATTGACTTTTAAACTTACAAGAAAAAAAATGCAAAGTACAGCTCCCACAGTATCCCCCTGGGGTTCAATCCTACAGGTGCTATGATAATACTCCAGCAATGAATAATCCCTTTGATTTCAACAGAACTGCTCACATGCTTAACCTTAAGCACTTGCCAAAGTGTTTCATACTGAAACAGGGAGAGATCTCAGGGCCTTGCAGAACTGAGACCCTTATGTACAGAAGAACTGGCCACTCCATCTATAGTTAAGTCTACCAAGCAGTTTCCTTGCTAAACCAATTTGCAAGTATCTTGAATCCTTCTGACATTTCAAACAGACTTTCCATAATTCATCTGAATCCATAAGTATTCTTTTAAACATGTCAAAGATGGTCAGTTTTTAGTTGGAGAGGGGTAAAAGAACTATACTTTTAATGTTATAAAAAACAAGGAATTGAAAATGTGTGGTTTAATTGTTCTCTAGCCTAAACAGGTTTGATTTGATCTCAGGTAAAATCCTCAAAACAGATCTTTGGACAAACCTACACTGCTTGCATCCCCTGCTCAGGAGTGATGCCATAGAGCATGCCCTGCCCACTTTCTCTTGCTCTATACATACTAAATTCTGTATGTGTGAATCAGAAAGCCTAAAAACAATGCTCAGGGTATACTCAATGTTGCTCTAAGGCTCTGGAGATTGGGGCACATGGAATGGGAGCAAGAAGGCAGAGTATGCTCCAATATGTTCTTCTTGGGTATGTCCTAGGGGTCATGCAGATGTAGGACTTAGGAACCCAAATTACATTTGAAAATGGGACTTTGATATCTTTGAAAACTGCTTTTCATACACATACAGTAAGCTCTGCAATGATTTACACTAAATTCATGGAACATGTCATGAACGCCTGTGAACTGTTAACTGCAAGATGCAGAATAAGGGATTGAGGAAGAACTCCTATACACACTGAAAGATATGTGGGAGGGATGCTCTATGAGGCACATTTACCACTTCTGACATGAAGGAGGACACATTACACTTTCCTAATTAGGTCAGCTCCAAACATTCACAGGAGAATTTCTTAATGTACCTACTACAATAGCTCTAGAGTTTTTAGAAACCCAACAGAGAGAAACTCTTTTTATTTCTTTCCCATCTCTTTCTTCTTGTTGTAATCCAAGGAATTCAATATCCAAAACTTTACAGACAGAAACACTTTGTATGGTTCAACTGTCAGTAAGGAAGCAGCGTTAAAGATGTATGTACAACCTCAACACATGCATGCATATGTACACATGCATTATGACGGTGTTCATTTCATGACTGTATATTAGCTCTGAAATAAAGTATCTAGGTTCTTGTATCATCTTAAGTACACATATGTAGTAGCTTGTACTTCTATGTAGTACTCTACATCTAATAGAAAAGTATTAAATATATATAATATATATGCATTAAAGTGCATTTTCACAGCGTACATACAGATTAAGTATCAAAACATGCCTAAGAACAATGGTGAATGCTTACTAGATCTTATTTGCAGCTACCTTGCATTTAACCACTTCATCTTCTGCAGTGTGTGCGTGTATGTCATATTCTTATTTAACTGTAACAGGGTGGCATGTGAATGCAGGATTGCTGCTGAGCCATCCTGAATTCAGGTGTTAAATGCAGTATAAAGATGCAGTGTATTTACTGGTGACTCATGCTGACAGTTAGATTACTTTAACTCTAACAAGGACATAAGTGGCATGAAATTGCTTCTTTGAGACAAAGGTACGGACTGGGTCAGAGGAGGTCATGCCAGGAAATGTTAGGAGCAGCCAAGCCAGAGAAATCTTTGACTGAAGTTTACATTTTGATATAATTATTTGAATGATCAAGAAAACCAAATTCCAAGGTACAAGTGAACTTGGGCTATATGTATTATGTGTGTACACTGTTTAAAACAGGGTGAGAGTTCTTCCTGTTTGTGCCTAAGAAAGGCAGTGCTGAGACTTTAAAAAAATATATACAGCAAGCAGCTGCTGGTAAAATTATTAAAATAGAAAAATTATGGAAAACAATTTTAAAATGCATACCTGAGGTTATGGGTATAACCTATGCTGTATTACTGGACTCATGTTTAGAGGATCATGTACTTGTAAAGGAAGAAAGTTAAAGAATGAACATACAACATAACAATGAAACTCTGAATACTGCCCTGGGTGACCATAAAGTCCTCAACATAGGTAAAAACAACTAGCACATAACAGAGCCCTACATGACACAAAGCTCCAATGAAGCTAATGGATGTTTTTCCAAAGACTTCACCAATTTTTGGATGAACTCCCAAACATCAGAAGAGCTGATATAACAACTCAAAACTTGCTGGCTCTTCACCCTGTTCTCACAACTTCTCTAGAACAGATTAGTTCTTCCTGTGCTTTGGTATACTTTATATTTCTCTGCAAGTGATTAATGTAATGCCTTCACATTTAATTATTTTAAATATGTGCTAGTCCAGCAATGTCTAGGTGTCTCTTTCAAGATCACAGGCCTACTGTGCTGCAAACACAGACAGACACAGTCTCTGCGCTAAAGAGTTTATAATCTGAGCTCCTGTAGTTGTGATGGTCTAGGACAGGGATGAGCATGATGTGAGCCACAAGCCTGATCTCATGCATGAAGCCATGTCATCTGGCCCATAGAGTTCTCCATGTGTCTAGAAATTTGGCAGCAAAGGATCAGTGGCAGCATTAATTGCCATGGCTCCTTGAGTCATGACAATTAACACTACCACGACCTATTCCGTCACCAAATTTCCAGATTCATAGGGAGCCCCACGGATCAGATGAGCTGGACTAAGACCACGGGTGGGCCCCATCCCCCTGGATGAGGCTGGCACCACTGGTCTAGGAAATGTGCAAGCAGCAAGGTCATCTAATGATTTTCATTCAACCTTTTGGATTATGCTAAATGTGGTGGATCCCCCACAGAAAACAATGTGCACGTTGACTACAAACTGACAACTGTTCATTAATCTACATACAGAGCACAGCTGCCCATTCAGCATCAACAGGCACATCCCACTGATGCCTCCGCAAAGCACAATCACAGCAAAAATCCAAAGGTCAATGTAACAGGCATCAACTTGACTTTCAACAGCTACAATAATAAAATACTCCCCTCAAAAAAAAGTATTTCTTATTGTTTTTGATTAACTTGGGGAACTTCCAACAGTCCTGCTGCTTAAGCTGGTACCATGGCCTAAGCCAGGGGTTCCCCAACTGTGATACACATACTGTGGGGGGTACGCAAGACACTCTGGGGGATACGCAGGAGAAACTGTGTAATGGAGGATTCACTTTTCATTATAACAATAATTAGGTTTTAAGGGGTTAAAATATAAAACAAATGCTGGTAGGGATACACAGGCAGCTGGTAAATCTGGAAGGAGGTATGCAATATGAAAAAGCTTGGAAACCTCTGGGCTAAGCCAAACATATATTTAAGATAAATGCCCCTTCCATAAGCAATTTTAGGATGGAAAATAAATGCAGCATCAGTTATCAAGGTTTTAGCTTCTGAGTTACAAACACCTGGGAATTAGGAATTACAACATAATGCTGCAGCAGCAATAATGTTATGATTACTTTGGGAGTGAAAATGACCCTATTTTGTGGTCTGCACCTTGCTATATTTATTCTTGGAGTAGTACCTAGAGCAATTTTCAGCTGAAAAACCAGTGCTAGTTCTGATGTCCAGCACCTTGCCAACTGTAAGGCCAGGATGCAAGTGCACTCGGCTCTACTCCTGGCAAATCGCGAGATATCAGGTTTAAAATTCACCTTAACAAGGTTTCATCAAGGCCTGGAAATTCACCTGACCTCTCAAGCCATACCTCGTAAGGGACTGATCCAAAGCCCATTGAAATGAAAGGAAGAATCTTTCTACTGATTTCAACCAGCTTTTGGATTTGTCTCCAGAATAGTAAGAGTCAAAAAACAACATTTTACACCACATGAAAACACCCAGAATCTCCAGCTTCCAACAGCATAAATCATTAATCTGTGACTTGTAGTTCCTGAGATACCAGTTTATGTTGAAATCAAAATGGACAGGGGTGGGAGGGGAGGAAACAGGGACAGGGGTCAAGGGATGTAAAATGAAATGATGTGACTTTAAAGTTTAATCATAATTTGACTGGATAAGAACTTGACATATGATTTTAGGACTTGTGAGTTTTCCCAAAGCCAGTTATCAAAAGATTTTTCTTTAAAATAGCTCTTCTGTTGACCGTGCAGTAAAAAGCATATTTTGTTGTCTCATACCAATAAACACCAGAACTGCCAACTCACAAGCTTCTTTAGCAGCACAAGCACAATAACTTAAAATTTTACCGCTTCGTGATTCAACATGAAGTAAGTGAGATAGATTTTAATATGCTGCGGCGTTACATGGTGCGTGTGCAGAAGCTGTAAACCTGAGAACACATGCAGTAAGCATTTTCCAACAATATAGTTCTATGATAAAAGCAAAGGTCTCCTTAGGGTTGCAACACATCCTAAGTTGTGAAACAGAAGCAATTTGTTAAAGTGACAAATGAAAACAGCTTACCTAATCCTTTCAGAAGATCCTATCAACTAAGAGAAAACAGCCTCATTTAAAACAAAAAGCCCACCCTGGAATAAAAAGGATGTGAAGCAAGCCTTTCATTTCATAGGTACGCAAATAACACAAGCATTGCAAAAAATCTAACTGCATAAATGATAAATTATTTTAAATGAGTCTTATAAGAAGGGCATATATGAAAGTTTGAACTGTGTTTGGCTGCTTTGTATTTAAAACAATTTATTCATCTACTGAAATGCCATGCATATGTAGAGCCATTTTCTATCTCTGCATAACCAAAATTTTTAAAAGATGACTTACCCTGTTTTCTCATATCTTTAAGTTGCTCTTTAAAATGTTTATATTTTTCATGTCTCTGCAAGTCGGAGTCACTGTTTCTGCTCTCCAATGCAGTAAATTTTTCTTTTACTAGCTCTTTTAGATCTGGTACAATTTCTGGAATGTCTTGCTTTATCTGAAAGGAAAAAATGAAATTGTCTTACTCATCATCAAATTTGTCAATAGAAAGCAAGGAGAGACAGGTGCAAAAATGCAAACTTAATCAGAGCCTCTCTTGTCTTCAGCTTGACTGATACCTCATATATTCTGGACCCATAACTTTTAGATAATTATTTATTTACAGGACAGTCACTATTACAATTCTAGACAATTCTTGCACAGTGACCTTTAGCATGTTGCTCTACATGCAGTATTCCCTATACTCAGTACAGGGAATACTCTAAATCACATAATCAGATTTTACCAACATGAAAAGTAAATATCAAGAGTTTAATAGCACTCAGTATGGCAATGAAAGTGTTGGCCTCTTAAGCTATCTGAATTATACCAAATAATAAGGTCTGGTCTACACTGCAAAGCTTTGCCAGCATAGCTATGTCAGTTAAGGGTATGAACTTTTCACACACCCCTAGCCAACAGAGCAATGCTGGCAAAAGCACTCATGTGGATGCAGCTCTGTCAACAGAAGAGGGCTTCTGCCTGCTTGGCTTGTGTCATTTGGGGAAATAGTTTAGCTGTGCTGGCAGAAAAAAGCCTTTTGCAAGCATATGCTGTGTCTCCACTAGCGGGCTCTGCTGACATGGCTATATTGGCACAATTTCAGCATCAGAGGCTGAAATTTCATAAACATTTTCAAAAAATAGTCCCTCATCCCTTGTTTTGATCTAGCTTTACAAGACAGCTAGTAACCTATACACAGTACCCAAATGGCATGTGACCAGGCAATGCCACCCAGATAGCTACTCTAGAAGGAAATAAAGCTTGTATTTATTTTGCATAGTGCCAGGTTACAGCAATATGCTTTCCAGGCTAGCTTGGTAAAGAGACACAATCCCTGACTTAAAAGTACTTGCAAATGTGTTAACTGCAAGTGAAAGGCTTTGTGGAATAAAAAGAAATAATGGAAGCTGAAAATCAAGGATACTCAATACTGTTCCAAGAAAATAACAAGGATTTTGAAACAAGAGAGATTTTTTTTTCCCTTTAATTTTTAAAAATTGATCCAGGTTGTGCAGAACTATACCTGTGAAGGGGCTCCCAAAAGAACCCTCTGCCAGAGTCCTTGGCTCTGAGATATTTCTAAAAAACCTCATTGTAGCAGGAATAGAAAGAACAAAGAAAGTACTATTGAGTGGAAAAATAGAGCAGTTAAAAGCCACATAAAATGTAAAACTTTCCAGAAATGTGGAGGACAATTAAAGAAGGTCATGTTGTTTTCTAGGAGAAGGCCTCCTGCCATCTTCCTTTTCTGCAAGCAGTGGGTGCCAGCACACAGGCAGATAGCAGGAGGTTGCCATATCTCTGACTAGCTGTTTCTGAAGCACTTGATGTTTTTAATACTTGTCAGTTTAGTCAGGCAGAGGAGGCTATGAAACTGTATTACAGAAAAGGGAGGAGTAATGCATTCCAAATAAAAATGAAACGTATGTTTTTAAACAGACCATACAAAAAAGGAGAAGATACATAAACATCTGTGACTGATCTAAGGCTGAAAAGGCATGCTTGAGATTTTGGGGGCCAACTGGGACCATAATAATGTCCCCTGTCATGACTGGGATCTGGGACAAACACTTAAAGACAGACTCTTGTAAGGCCCAAAATTAACCCTCAACAGTGCAGTTAGAAAGAAAAGAATGTCATCAAGTCCAAGCAGAATCTGGAGGATGGATAATGTGGATTCTGCATTAGAGAAACCTGCAGCAGACTAGCACACCAACCTCAAAATCAGTTCATGGAGTACATGGAGCTGCATGTGTTGTGGCAAAACTCAACAAATCAGAGCAATGTCCACTCATTAAGAAAAAAAAAGACTCAAGATCTGCAATGGTTTCATTGCTTTGCAAGAATCTGCACGTGGCAGCAGAGTGTGTTGGTCATACCATAAGATCAGAGGTATTTGTTATAGGAGCACAGACAACATGACTACAGAAGGTAAATGGACCATTAACCAGACAGCAAATGTAAGATTTATTAACTTATGGTTGAACACAGATGTACATACCAGTTGGTGCCAAAAGCAGTAAAGGAAAAGCCAGGGGCAACACAGTGTACATGGTGAAACTTAGGATGTTATCCTCACTACAGATATATGTGAATTAATAGCAAAAGGAAAGAATGTGATTTGTAAAAACACCAGGGGGAAAAATTCTCATTACTGAATTAAAGGCATGACAAACTTTGGTTTCAGAGACTGCTACTGTTTGAGGAGTATAGGACCAAAACATTGACAAAGAGTTTGAGAAAGTCCTCCAGGGAAAATGAAAGCTTTAAGACAGCCTACTGTCCTCTAACTCCTAGGAAAGCTCCACTGTGGCAGGCACTTGTTTTGGGAATCTTAGGATCAATGAAAGTAGCAATATAGTAGGTACTTTCACTGGCCATTGTAATGGAGAGGGAAAGAAAGAAATCTATTTTTGAGTAGATAAAAGAAAATCTAAAAAAAAATAGGTTAAAAGGCAATATTTCCTGTAATCTACAGTGGGAGAAATTCTGGGAAAGGTGGCTAAAGCCAAATATCCTTCTACACATTTGATGTATCAATGATCTGACAAGTGCCCTTAGAAAAAACAAGCACATATCCATGCACTTTCAAGAACGTTCTTGAGAGACAGTAAGTTTTGGTCTACACCCAAGACCTTCCACAGGACGATGCAACACATTTCTGATGGTGTAGACCAAAACATAAAAAAAAGAGAGAGAGAGAAGAACATGGCCAGAGGCTGTGAGTAGCTCCGGAAAAAGACAGAGCTCCTGCACTAAAGCTAAGCAAACAAAAAAGTAAATTCCACGTAATGGAAAAAAACCACATCTGAGAGAAAAAGGCAACACAGCAAGGTGGACAGCTTGATCACAGTAAAGTTCAGGCCATTACCAATATACATGCCCATCAGAAATGAAAGGAGTATAATCTAGCTGTCCAAACCTGCAATCTAAGTGCATTCCAGTAAAAAAGTGTCTAGTAGATACAAGATGCAAATTTAATAAAATGTTCCTGTGAAAGTGTCAAAGAGAATCCAATACTGCCATAGAGTACCTCAGTAAGTGCAAAAATAAAGTGTATGTGTATATCACCAAATAGGGTAGCAGCATGGACTGTTATATCCCCATGTTTAATATTGGAGCCCAGTGGCTTATGCTTTTAAAACCTGAACATTTACATGCAGCATTGGTTTTAGTTAAGTGATGTAAAAAAATTCAGTTAGTGAACTGACCATATATCATTTACTGTCATTCCCGAAAGGGCTTAAGCAAAAAACACCCTCCCTGAGAACACAGTGATTTTTTTTTTTGTCCAAATAAAAAAAATAAGATTTACAAACTGAAACCAAACATAGATAAGATTTGGTTAAAGATGCATTCTTTGGCATATTTGACATAAATGTGTCAATGGAGAGTTCAGAGTTAGGTTAAATACATTTCAACCAGATTAAAAAACAAACCAACCCTATTCAGTTTTAAAGAGAACATATATGACCGCCAGAGCTACTGTTGAGGATGACAGCCTGCAGAAAATTATTAAAATAATCATCCCAGGATGGCTGGAACCACATCTTGCCAACCTGTATCCATTTGAAAACCAACTCTTAGTAGTAGATGGTTTTGCTTAAAGGCAATAGGAAGGGAGAAAGTGAGGTGGGGTGCATTGCTTTTAAATGTTGCAGTGGATGGGTAGGCTGGGGGGTTGTTTTGTTATACCTTTTTAACATTTTATTCTCTTCTTCGCTTTGTCTTTCATTGTCAACTTTTCTGAGCCTTCTTGAGAAAAGTAGCATATAAATCAAATAAATACATACGTGAACTGTTATAGAAAATATGCTAAAAATGATGCCTGAAGGCAAGTTAGGGACTGAAAAAATCTAAAAGGCCAGAGATGTTTTATATTGGCCTCATATGAACAGCAACATCACAGAAACTATTAAGGCTTATTGCATATTCTGAATGTATAGAACAAACCAAGACCCACAATCACGGCTCAGGGAGTGCTGACCCTCATCCCCTAGAGAAAAGTAGGAAATGTTTTTTTTTTTAAGTTGGTTGGAAAAAATACTATGTACTTGGCCCATGACAGTTATTTTCACTTCCTTGAAATGCCCTTACTAAAAAATACTACAATTAAAAATGATCATACGCATCACACCCATTTCCATTAGGCATGGTATACCCAACCTAGTCAACATTTGATAATGGGGCCGCAGTTTAGTAAGCATGACTAAGTAGGCTGCAGTTATGTACAGGTCAGATATGGCCTAGTCCCTCCATTTTCTCCACCACAAGACTTGAAAAATGAAAAATTATGATATACATACTGCAAAAAGGGTGCAGAGCCAGACTCTGGTCCATATGGGGAACTATTAAAGTACAGCAGGCGTGGGCAAAATACGGCCTACCAACTGATTGTATCCAGTCCACGGCTGCCCCCAGTGTTGCTCTGCATGAGTCCAAGCCGCACCTGCTCCGACCCAGAGCAGCCTGTGCCATGCTCCCGCCTGCACCCACCCTCACCTGCTGAGAACACTGCCCTGGCCCTGACCCCTGCCACCATGCACAGCTTTCTGCCCATAGGCAGCAGGAGAAAATACTATTTGGGGGGGCTGGAGGAACATGCAGCAGGGGTACTGGGCATGGCGCTATAGCAGCAGGTGTGACAATGGCACTGGAGCAGTAGAGCCATGTGGAGGTGAGTATGCATGGCGCACTGGCCTGGCTGCATGCTGAGTGGTGCCTGGTGCTGTGGGGCAGCAGCACCATGGTGGTGCTGCTGCTGTCACCCACCACCATGACATTAGTTTGGGGACGGAGGCTAAGCCTTGTAAGCAGAAAGTGTTCTGAGTTACAATGATCCCTCAAATCCCCTGGACCAAAGAGAAGTTCATTGCTAGTACTGGGGGGGAGGGGAATGTAGCTGCTGGCTGCATCAGGTTGCTCTTAGCAATGGTCCCTCCTCCCTCCCTGCCCACAAAGTTTTCGGAATGGGAGGCAGGAAAGGGAGGCGAGGGAGCTCATTCTAGAGGCTCCCCAGCCAGTGCTGAGGGTAGCATGGGCGAATTCGAGTCCTCCCACCTCGGGATGTTCCAGTATGCCTGCACCATCCTCCAGCGGGGGCTGAAAGACTCCCAGACTGAACTCCCTCTGCTTTCTTCCCCCTCCCATTCTAAAAACAGCTGGGAGGCTGGCAGGCAGGCAGACAGAAGTTAAAGATGAAAACCTGTTTTGAAACGTCTTCATCTGACTCCTCATGCAATGATGGCTCAGATTTTCTCCCAATTGGCCATTTTTGAAGTGCTATTCAGCCATGCACTTGTTTGGTCATGGCTATATATCAAAATTTTGCCTGATCTGGCTTTCTGTGGCCAGATCAGGCAAAAATTGTCACTTCTGTCTGCGCCCAAAAAGACCAAACAAAGCATAAGTTTTCACATGCTGGCATTTTGTGAAACAGAAAACCAAAACCAAAAATCTCTGCACTGCTGAAAACTCACGCCAGAGTCACAGGAGGTAAAATAAAAAAACCCAGTATGATTTGGGATCCTGGAAGCTGCCATCATTTCATGAAAATGATGCTGTGTTTATCTACAATAGGAAAGGCTGGCCACAAACAGCAGTGGTGTTATAAGAGATAATCCCAGTCATACAAGTCTGTCATTGAAGAAAGATGTAGATGTCACCAGGGACAGCACTTCCTTGAAATTCCAGGGAGAGGAGAGATAAGGGACAATGAAGCTGGCCATCTTCCTTTGGAAGGTCTCAGCAATCACAGCAAGTTGAGAAACGTCCTAGGACACAGAACAAGCAGAACTAATGGACTTACAACTGCGTGAAAACCCACTGGTCCATGCAAAAGTGCAGTGTTTCAGATGCTCAGTGAACATTGCTAACAACTGCTTATGCACATTTGGAATTCTGTATTATGTTAACATTAACTTGCAATTGTTACCATTATGTATAACTAGCAAAAGAAGATGTTATGAGATTCTTTGAAGTGCAAGTGGAAACAATGGCCGTGTTATGCAGAGCCCTATTTTATACAGTGCTGATCAGACACTGAATGAAGTAAATCTCCGATTCCTTGGCTTGAGTGATCTTTAAGCCCACAGAGGTGACTATTGATGTAGTTCAATGATTCTCAACCAGGGTGCACTGAAATCCTTTCAAGGGTGCCAAAGGATGCCATACAATGTCAGCATTGTTAGATGCACAAACATGATTTACAAGATGAACCCAGTGCTGTCAAGTAAAAAAGAGTCCATAGTGTTAAAAACCATTCTGACCTGTGGTGCTCTTTCTGAATTCTCTGCAATAGAAAAATTGCTCTATTATTTTTCCATCGTCAAAAAAAGAAGTGAAAACTAAGATCTGATATTTTCCAAGTGGTGTCTTGAATCAAACGAGGGGAGCTTCAATTCTAAAACTGTTGAGAACTACTGACAGAGCTAATTCCAAGCAGGGATACATGGGCCAACAGGCTGCACTTCTGAGGGAGCAGGTAAGAAGACATTGCTGCTGATTAACTCTACATCCCATACTCAAGTGGTTCACCTCCAGACCAACGCACATGACAATTCATTCAGTGGGCTGGGAATTGTGTTAAAAAAGAAGCCTGGGTGATATGCTACATTTCCAAAGTAAAAGTGCTGTAAAAAATTTTTGAGAAAACTAACAGCAGCAGATCAAGAGCAAAGGTGCTCACATGCAGCTGCAGAACAGGCAAGCAACAGGTTCTAATATCTGCAACACCACTAAGAGAGACAAAGAAGAAACAAGTCATTCCAGGCCTAGGGCGGGGGCTGCACAGACAGATAAATCCAGGACTTATTCTTCTAAATTGTTTCAAGAAAGCATCCCTCACAACAGGATTGCTCTGTGGTCAGCTGCAAAAAAACCTTGGCTTTCAGAAGTTGCAAGAATAAGAAAAGGGAAGCTCAAACTGAGATATCTGTAAGTGACAAACAGCCCTCTTCACTAATGAGTGGCAGGGGCAGGCCACAGTGCCCCTTGGCCAGAGGAGGCGGTGCTCCTCTACTCTAAGCAGGTGAAAATGGCAGCCGGCCCCATGATCTGCTCACAAAATCAGCCAGCTGCCTCCTGGAGCTGGGAAGACCCCTACACAAAGAAAACAGGTACAATATTTGCAAGTATAGGACACCTCAAATATCCTCATTGGCCTAATGATGATGGAGCTCAGCCTCCTCATAGGGATGGGAAAAGGGTGCAACTGGCTAAGTATACAATTATAACCCTAACAAGCAAGCAAGAATGAAGCAGCTACTTTCTGAGGGCAATGTATGCAATTACAGAGAACCTGAATGACAACATAACACCACTCACAGTAGCCACTTCATGATAGCAATCTATTAATCTTGGTTGTTGGATGAAATATTCTAGTAGCAGGGCATATATGGGACAATACAGGGCTCAGATAAGAAACAGTACAGAAATCTGGAGAGCCAGATTTGATAAAAATCAGTAAGGTATTATTTCTCTATGAGTTGTTCAATAATTACTACTGCTACAAAACTTGGCAATTTTAAACCTTTATTCCCTCCACCAAGGGAAGGAGCTCTTCTTTAACTGGTATAGACAGACAGGTGCTGTAGCCACACTTGTTGCTGTGTTGTCACCTGGGCTGTTACTAAAATGACAAGTGGATCTTCTAGAAGGTCAGCATGTCACAGGTGAATAATAAGGTATATCCACCCACTACAATGCCAAATAAATATATTTGTTGCAGTCAAGTAACTTCTCTCTGGCACTGAGTCTCTTGTGGCATGGCCGGGCCGGGCAGAAAGTGATCTAGGAAGCGACAAAGCAATGAATGAAGGTAAAACTTGACATCAGTTCTGAATTCCCTCTGATGAGACTGAATTTTCCCGTAACATATATTGTGACAGCTTGGCACACTAACAGGTGATGTATGGTTTACTGCAGTACTCCCCACCCAATCCTCCTTTGCAGATTAATAACTGTGACAAGAACTACCAGCATGACAAAAATAAGAGGACAACATAAAGAGTGAGCATCTATGAAACAGCTAACAAAGAGCACAACAATGCTGTGATGTACTTGCTGCTTAGTCTGTGAAGCATATTAGATAAATGCCCGCTTGCAAACCAAAACCCAGTGAGACACCTTGCAAATGCTAATATGGGTTACTTCACATGGGAACCATGCAAGGTATGTTAAGCAAACAATTGTGCTTTTAGTGGTACAGTCAGCCAAAAAGAGTGGTGTAAGCAACACCACCTTCCAGTAATTAGTCAATCCAATGAGAGTTGCACTGATTTTGAAATGGGAGTGGAGGTACACACACCCTTCTGAACATCCTGGAAATGACGTAACTAAGGACTGGGAGTGATCAGGACAGATGTGAGCAGAAGTATCAGTCACAACACCTTGTTTACAAGCAGCAGCAGCTGCAAAGGTAATTGCTGCAATAGTCCCAGAGAAAAAAGCTACACTTGTGTTTCCCATTCAGCCTTAGTTATGACCTGGAGAACACACAAATCGCAAGCTATCTTGTAGGACTATTAATGATATAGGCAGAGCTAAGATCATTATGCAGGATGCTCTGGCATCACTGCTGGGCACGCGCTTAAACACAACATTGTTTTACTACAAGTATGCTAAGAGGTTTTCTTTCCATGTCCCTGGGTATCACTTACTGACAGATGACCTACCCTGACTGTGCTGCTGTCAAATGACATTGTAGGGCTGCAGAGTGGCTCCTATGAAAGATAATGGAACTAAGGTGCTTGTCAGCAAGTTTCCTACATCTAAAAGCATGTGTATTTACTTGTGTACCTTGCTGGGGTCCTTCTCACTCCTTATATAAGAATATTACATAAATGAGAAGTTGTTCTTTGCTCCAGAAACCAGGATGTCCCAAGGCTCACTTCCACAGGCTACAAGTGTATGCAGGTGTTTACCCCAGACACTGTAAGACATAGTGGTTGGAGAGCTTTGACTTCCCTGATTAACATATCAAGACAACAAAATGGAAGATCCTAGTGCCAATAGAACATATGTTTGCAGCTGACAGACCATCTGCCACAAATTATGGAATCGGGGCTTAAAAGGGCACAAGAAAAAGATCAAAGGTCTACCCAAGCCTAGTGCTTCCCTAGTGCTTGGCCAGTTTCTGCCTTCGATTACTTAGCCTGCAAAGCCAGCTCTTACAGCTGGGCTGACTAGGGGTAGTATACAAGGTGCATGGCTCAAGGGCTGGAGCCCAGCTGCAGGGAGTTAGAGGCTTGCCTACCTAGGAGCACTGGGCCAGCTGAAAGGAATGACTGGCTGGCTCTAAAGGAAGTTAAAAACTCCTGGAGAGTGGAGGGTAATTGAAAAGAAAAGCAACAATGCAGGACTGCAGTGAAGCCCTAGCACTAGACAAGAGAGGGAGAGTGGGGATTTTGTTGTAAAGGAGGAACAACCCACTACACGTAGCCTTGTGTGCGAGTCTAGAACCAGGTTTGGACTCATGCCTCAGAAGCTGTAGCAACATACCTTAACAACTGCCACAACATCTCTTGGAAACCTGTCTGAAACAGTCCAATTTATAGGACCTTGCTTTTTCAAGTCTAACATAGTTTCATAGTAGCTACGGTCAGGAGAGACCCGAACAGATCATCTAGCCTGACCCCCTGCCATAGGCGGGAATGAATGCTGGGTTCACAAGACCCCAGACAGGTATCATCCAACCTCCTCTTGAATTTGCCTAAGGTAGGTGTGAGGACCACTTCCCTGGGAAGTTGGTTCCAGATTTTGGCCACCCTAATTGTAAAAAACTGCCTTCTGATCTCTAACCCACTTCACAAACATTCATAAATTTAGGCTGATGACATAGCCAAAAGCAGCCCTGTTTTACAAATTAGGAGATGGCAGCAAAGAGTCTGGCCTAAGTGCTGTGGTTCAGGCTCAAAGCCGTCTTTCTGCCTTCTCCTTTAGTAGAGGGTAAGTTAAAGTAAAAACATGTTTCGTTCATTCTCTGCAACAATGCTTCTCAACCAGGGTGTCAGGGCACCCTTGGGTGGCCTTGAAATCCTTTCTAGGGTACCATGGGTTGCCGTACTATGTCAGCACTGTTAGGCGTGCCAGCATGATTCACAAAGTAAACCCAGGGATTTCAGATAGGAAATAATGGTGTTACAATTATTCTGAGCTGCTGTGATCTGAGCTCTTTGCAACGAAAAAGTTGCTCTATTACTTTTCTATGGTCAAAAAACAAGTGAAAACTAAGAGCAGGCATTTTTTAAAGTGTGCCTTGAATCTCAGATGGTTGAGACCACTGCTCTACAAACAGGCCTAATTTGTGGTTGTTTGACAAACTTTTTGATAGAACTGCATTCTATGAACCACAAAAATGCTCCATTGCACACCACCCTACAGCAGTCCTGCATCTGACATTTCCACCACTACTTTTTAGCCTTTGCATCTTTCTCTTTGTTTCTTTCAAATGCAGACATCCTTTAGATCTTAATCAGCTCAGAGTTTTTGATTCCTTGTATACACAAGTATGATTTATGATGTCCTATGTGTTTATTAAGATGTCTTTCTATTTATGTTCATTAAAATACTCTAAAGCTCTGTGACACACCCAAATTACTGTGAGAGTTCCCATCTGGACAGAGAAACTGGCAAAGAAGTACCTTTATATTTCTCTTCAGTGCAAGGGGCCCTTTTCAAATAGGACATGGATCTTTTAAAACACAATAAGTTTAAGGGAAATCGTGGGACACGGGAAGAAGGGCAATGTAATCATTTTAATGACCTCTATTAATCCAATTCAACTGATAGGCAGAACTGTTAATTTTCCAGATCTTTTATTATTTAATATGAAAAAAAATGAAGTGGGCTTATTCATTCAGCATATTATGTTGCTTAGAAATACATAGTTATATTGTTCTGAGCTAATCTGAAAAAGGAGATCCTGATCTGTGTGTAGATTTATGAAATCCAGTGAATATCTTGACAGAAAGAGTGCTCTCTCATAGCCACAATGTGGGCAGGAATTCTGACCTCTGTCATTTTGGTATTGCTGTAGGATTCAGCCGCGACTTTCAAAAAGTGATGATAATATTATAGTTGTTCACTCCGAGTGTCCAACTTGACACATCTTAACAAGAGATTAATTGCAGAAGGTAGATGCTCAGTTCTGAAATGAAACCCTCTTAAATGGTCTCAGAACTGAGGCAGCCATATCTCACTTGTCCACTTTTGAGAAACTTGGCCGTGAGCTTGTAAAAGCCATGACAAAATAAGGGATGGAGTTACAGCAGTCTTTCCCCAGTGCAAGATCTTTTAAGGACAGATCTACACAGTGCAAGGTAGCATGAAGCTATGGCATGCCATTCTCACTCAGTATCCCAGCTTCTGAACTGGATTCCTACCGACTTGAGAGAGATCAGAATTGTAACCATATCCAAGAAAGGAGATAGATCAGATTGCAGGAATTACTGTGCCATCACATCAGTCACTGTGAGCAAACTCCCCTCACTACGGAGAAGAATAGGCGAGAGAGACAAAGGGAAAGAGCTGTGACTCAATATCACCAGGATCTATTCCTTCCTTCTGGAATTGTATGTCATGTCTGCAATTAAACATACAGATCTTGTATTGGCCTCGTCAGACTTCTCTGCACTCACCAGTGACTTCCCTGTCAGTCTCACCTCCATCCTAGGCAAAGTCTTCGAAAAAATTATCAAGGCTCACATTTGCGAGAGCCTGGCAGGACAAATTATGCTGAGGGGAAACCAG